>CM062811.1:584505683-585105683 GCA_031772625.1 Pinus tabuliformis
TTTGAGATGGATGTTGCACATGGTGTTCACCAAAAGATGTAGCTATCACCAATTTTGTTTCAAGAATTTCATAGAATTTATGACTTTAAATAATACTTTTACCATGTGTTTATATCCACGTGAAGAAAGATTTGGAGGCGGTTATGGTATGACCTACCATTCTTAGTTACTGAGGAGGACATCCTACTAGTAATAAGAAAGTGGTCTAGTAATTGGCTTACTTCATCTTAAGAAGAGGCAAAGAAGGTAGGCACAAGTAAGGCATAGCAAGCCACTAGAGGTGCACAAACCGAAAAGCTAGTGACAAAGGAGGAGGTACCTCAGAAGGTCGCAATTGACCTTGAGAAGAACACCATGTAGGAAAAAGAGCACAAAGTTGAACAGGAGGAACCATCCACTGACGAGGGAGATCAAGGTGGTGAATACCCTTTTGTAGACATCGTGGACATTGATTCCCCATTTATAGTGAAAATGTGGAAGAATAAAAGTGTTGGAGGTGCGTGGAAGAAGCAAAAGTTAGATAGATCTGCTAGTGCAAAGCTAATGGTCCCAACTGAGGGGGACATCGACGAGATAGGAGATGATGGAGGAGCGTTCAGCCCAAAGAAAATCATTGTAATTAAGTAGACATAGGTGGTCATGTATTTTTAGGAAGTTGGATTCCTAAGTGGTGAATTAATGTAATATTAGGCTTTTGAGTGCATAGAATAGGAAAATTAATTAGATAATGAAAGGTTGTTTGTAAATACTCTCAAATAAATGAGGACGTGAGTGGCTAGTAATGACAAAGAGTTAGAAGTCAAATCCAACTCTTAAAGTAGTTCATGATTCAAGGAACAAGAGAGAGATTTTAGGAATTTAATGAGTTATAAGTGGACATAGAGGATAGAATACATCTAGGAGTCGGTTCAATAGATTTAGGAGTTGAACCAAGATGAGTTCAACAGAGCTCACTGGCATATATGTAAGCCTATGGGCAAAGTCAGGGAGAGGCCACAATATTGAAGAATAGGCCTGTGCAAGATAGATAAGTCTTGAATGTAATCATTTGTTTATATATATATATATATATATATATATATTATATATATATATATATATATATATATATAGAGGTTTATTCCTGACTATGTCAGTATGCATGAAATGAGTATTTCATGGATGAATTACTCATGAATTCGTAGGTTCTGTAACAAGGTTGTAGGCAGAGTTCTTAAGGTCGCGCAAAGGAGAAAATGATTAAGAGGAATCATAAAGGGGTCTCTGAATCCAAAAGAAGAGACAGAGTGTAGCTCTGAAGAGAAGAAACGAAGTGAGAATTCACTGAAGAGTTAAGGTCAGAGAAGTTGAGCAATGGAGGCGGAAGGTGAAACCTTGAAGAAATCCCAAGTCACAGAGAAACATTGAAGAAACAATGTAAATCCTAAGTAAAAAGAAGAGTGGAGAAGTAAAGTATCAGTGCATATGAACTGTTAGATCTCAAAGATCAACGGTCTTCGCATAAGAGGAGAGTGCAGGAGATAATTGGTGAAAAGGCAGCTTTATAACCTTAAGTGGTATTTCGGGCGGCAAAGAAGTGGTAAATGGTATCGAAGGTTAGTCCTCCAATTCCATTAATAACACGACACGTAGCAGCAGGGGTGTGGGAAAACCGCTTTATTGGGCAGTTAATCCCTGTGCTCATGGTCTATCCGAAGTTGGGGTGAACTGTCAGATCTACTATGTATAGATCAACGACAAAAGATTAATATACAAGTCCTTTGATCGAAGAAGAGTGAAGGAAAAGCGACTTGCAATAATGCGAAGTGATGATAAGTGGACCCGATGAAGTTATGAGTGTGGTTTTATAAATTTTGAAATCTGATAGTTCAATCGCATATCGGGGAAGGTGGAGATCAGACGTTATAATGGAAAGGCTAGAAGGTGTGGACCCGACGATTATATAGAAGCGGATGTATAAGATTTGAGATCCGCTTATGTGTTCAGAGCAGAATTTCAAGTAATTCCCTTGTATTCCTTTACATTATGTTAAAGTGTTGCACCGAGTGGTTTTCAAGGCAAAAACATATATTAACGATTTCGATAGTCGCATACCAGAATCGGAGGGGTGATGAAGCATGTATGTATGACCTGCGGAGGAGGTGATAGCCGATTGCGATAAATTTATCATCGTTGAATGTACCAAGATCGTACCAAAAGTGGAAAAGGTATGGTTTTCATGTATTTCCTTTGTAAATGGTTCATAAAGGAAAATAGTGTTGATGAAGGTTTTTATGTGTAAAAACATATGTAACCAATGTATAAAAAGGAAAGGTTATATATATTCGGTTTAAGGGGTTATATGGAGGTTACGAAGAGGTTTAAAGCGCGATAGGAAGGATTTGTTAAATACTTTAATAAAGTCTTATATGAAGGCTCGAGGGTTGTAAATAGTCCCGATATGAGGTTTAAGTGGGGTGATTGAGTTCCGATACAAAAGAACTGTATAAAGGAGGGCCTTAACCATTTGTGTGTGATGGTTTGACTCCTTTGTGAGTTAACCACCTTGGACTAATGTATTAATGCATTTTTATGCATACTGTGGGCATGTGTGGGGGTGACCCTGTGTCATAGTGGTATCGAAGAAAAATTGAAGTTGAAACAATTGGTTAAAATAGAACAATGAAATTCTATGAGAAAGAATTGAGAACAGAATGTGCGTTAAGGTGTTTATGCATGCAAGAGGAAGGATCAAATTCTAATCTGACAGAATAAGGTGCACAGAGGTGATGTGTAGCAGAACTGCAGATGCAAGAGACAGAGGAAATCCATTTAAAGTACAGGCGGAATGGTTAAACAAGATCATGCTAAGATCTTGAAGGTGAGGTGATATGTTCTGTTTTGATTTGAGAAGGTGTGTTTATACATTGATATGCAGGTGATAGTGAGAGAAGCTGTGAGAGGAGAACCATATGTGTTCTTGTAGGTAGAGTAAAGAAAACACTCTGAAGGAGAAGTGGCAGTGAACTTGAAAAATCCAACAAGAGGTTGGACAGAGAGAGAGGACAGCTGAAGTGTTCTCAAGAGATTGCAGAAGCCTAGAAGGAGCAAAGGTGTTGCTTAAGAGGGGGTTCCAGACAGAGGACCTGTGCTTACCAAAAGATTGAGTGAGGAGAGCTTAGTGAGGTAAGATTGCAGCGAGGAGGACTTGCCGTTGCAGAGGCATGTTGCAGATGAGTGAGGAGC
The DNA here is from genome assembly GCA_031772625.1 of Pinus tabuliformis. NCBI lineage: Eukaryota > Viridiplantae > Streptophyta > Pinopsida > Pinales > Pinaceae > Pinus > Pinus tabuliformis. The sequence continues at coordinate 584,508,909 of CM062811.1, forward strand.
TCATGAAGAAAGAAGAGAATAAGATGACTACTGATATTCATAGCAGAGGTTCAGAGAGAAGCCACAACAGAAGAAAGATGAAGAAAGAGGATGCCAAGGCAAATAGCAAGAGGATGATTTAAGAGGAAATTGACAAAGAGGTTGCATAGTTAAAAGAACAACTCTATGCATTAAGGAGGATGCTAGAGGAAAGCCAGAGATTAGGTTGGGTCTTGAGGAAGAAGCTAGTAAGGTGGCATGAGATGCAGAGAAGGCTACAACAAAAGCAAGTAAAGTGGCTGAGGGGAAAACTCAAGGAATTTGAGTTGGAAATAGAAGAGTACATTTGTGAACCAGAATAGGGAGAAATCCTGGGAGAAAGTGAAGACTACACTGAAGATAAAGGATGGAGATCAAGTGAAGATCTCATGGACTATTGAGATAATTCAAAACAGCATGAGGAGACACTTACTGAAGATGAAGACTTGAATGCTAAAACTTCAAGTGAGACCAAAAGGTCTGATGATTTAAAATTTGAAAATTTGTGTATGTTTGTAGGTGAAACATGTGAAGGACAATTTGTTGATATTGTCATAAAGGAGAAATAAGGCAAGCAGAATCTAAATTCTGTTCTGGAAGAAGATGAGATAGATAGATATCATATACAATTGGGGGAATATATCAAGCAACCAAGTGAAGGGCTTGAGGAGATTGAAGAGGAGACCACCAAAGAATTTCTAAGTCATAATGAGAACTTGGAATAGTAAGGAGATATGATGGTTGAAGCATCGAGTAAGACCACAAGGTCTTACGTTCTTAAAACTGATAGTCTATGTATAATGGCAGATATTGTAGGAGAAGAGAAACCTTTTAAAGATATCTTCAGAGGAGATGAAGATCTAGAAGTAAAAGGTGACAAAGAAAACTTCTCAGAAGAAGAAGAATGTGACTGCATACCGAAGGAAAAGTCTATGGATGAGTGTAAAGAAGCTATCATGGAGATGAGGAATTAGGATCTTATTTTGATGAAGAATGAAGGAATATTTTGTCTCAGAAAGGTAATCGAATGAGTTTGATTAATGTTATTGAGGAAACAGGAGAATTTTAATGCAGATGGTGAGACAAGGATAACTTTGGGAGAAGAGTTATAAAGGGACAACAGGGCAAAATGTACTAGAGAGGAAGAGACTATGTTAGTTGAAAACATAGTAAAGGATCATTAATTCACAATGATGATAGGCATAGTGGAAATAACCATGGAAACTATTGAGACAATCAGTAAGGAAGAAGGGCATCTACTGAAAGATGTTAAGAAGGAAGAAACCTATGCAAAGGATTTAACCTTGGGAGAAGGAACACTAATAAATGAGTGTTTTGCACAGGGTGAACAATCTTTTGAAGATTTCAGAAGTATGAAGAAGTATTTTTCAAAAGATAAAAACTCTGAAGTAAAATAGGATGGAGAATGTCTCTTAGATGACAGAAGCAGTGACTTATTGCAGCAGAAGGAACTTAACAATGAATGGATGTGTGAAGATGTGACAACACATGAGCAAGTTCTTATGAAATAAGGAGATGAAATTCATTTCGAAGAGCTGATATGTGAAGAAACAGTTGAGACTGTTGAACCTTATGATTTCCAAACTAATAATTTGTGTATAATTGCAGGAAACATAAGTGATGATGAAATACTTATGAAGTGACACAAAGAAATTGCATTGCTAGAATATTTGCTGAAAAATTCAGAGTAGGACAATGTGATTACAAAGGAAGGAGTTCACTATGGTGGACAAGAGCAAGAAGACATCATTAGAGCAGATGATGTGGAAGAGAGACTAGTTGACAGTCTCATGAGTTCTTTTGAGAATTCAAAACAACATACTGATGTGCTGATAGAGGAGAAAGAACAGAGTAGAAAACTAAATTATTGCCAAAGGAAGATAAGGCACATATAGCCTTATGTTTTTTATTTTAACAAGTGTTTTGTGAGTGAAGTTTTTGTTGCAGATGTTGGAGGAAATTTGGCACAGATGAACAAACAAATGAATATGAAATAGAATTCTATGGAAGAATTCAATCCATGGAACATAAATGCTCAATTGCCAGAGAGAATGCTGGACAATCATGATTCAATACAAGAAGAGATAATCATGAAAGATGGTAAGGATGATAGGGAGGCAGTCAGCATAAGAGTCAACATAGAAGTTAGCATAGCAAGCAAAGCAAAAGTTGGAGCAAGAGAAAAAGTGGAAGAAAAAGTAGACCAGTAACTACAAAGAGAAAGTAACTAGCAGCAGTTTGAAGGACTAGTGGATAGTGGTGCAGGGTAAAGGTAATACCTGCACCCATACCCACAGTATGCATTTACAACAATAATGCATCCTCAACTGTCCCAGGTGTCTAACTCTGTAATGCAGTCAAACCTTTAGACCATAAATGGTCAAGTAGCCCTCTTATACAGTTCCTATGTATAGGAACTTCAATCACCCCATTGTAATCCTCTATTGGGACTATATTAACCTTTCAGAACCTTTTAAATCCTTTATCCACACACATATAACCTTCCCCTTTCTAAAACTTGGTTAATATATGCTATATCGCAAAACTTGAACTATCAACACTTTCCCACTTTATATCCCATTGCAAAGGGAAATACTCCCAAACACATTTTCCGCTTTCATTATGGTTCAACACATATTTCGAGGTTAAAACCTCTATTGCAATTGCTATCGGAAATCATCAATGGTCATATACATATGGGCCATCACCCTTCTCTGACTCTAATCTTCGATATAAGAGTGATAACACATGTTTTCGCATTAAAAGGCCGCGCCATATAAACTATTGGAAATACTAATATTTGGGAATACAAAAGAAATTCCCCTCCGAACTGATACGCTGAATTTCAAAATCTATAGAACCACGACTATAATATCGTCGGGTCCATTCACCACTGTTCCCGCACTACTTCTCTGATCTCTGCCAGCTCCAACACCCGCTCGCCGATAAGCCACGACATTGATCGCAGATATATCGCTATTGGTGATATCGCAACAGTCATACGTCGCTTACCCTTGGCACCTCTGATCGCCGATATGCGATTTAATCATGGTCGTTGATCTGGCCATGATCCAATGGCCCACGATTAATCGCTATTTGCTCCACGCAAGTCTCCAAGACTTATTCCGATAACATAAAAAGGTTCTCTGTCGATGCGACACGATCTCAGCCATTGATCTAACTGATCCAACGGCTGTTGAGTGCCAATACTTCGCTTCTCTGCAATTCCTTTTACTTAGAAAATTTAAGTTGTTTCTTCAGTTCTTTGGTGATTTGGTTCTTCTGAAGGTTCTGCCTTCACTACTTCTGCTACACCACTCTAATGCTTCAATTGGATTCAATGATCCCTTACATTCTTATGAATCATTCTCCTCTCTCTGTTGTTCGCTTGGGTTCTGTCTTGCCGAATTTCACTTTGCTATTATGATCGAACAATCCTCAATGTCTCCTCTACATGTTCCACAGAACTCTACCTGCACACCTTATGTAACAGAACCTACGAATTCAATTCCTAATTCATCATAAACACATAATTCACACTCTATTGAGACATTCAGAATAACTTTGTATATGTGTGTGTGTGTGGGTGTGTAAAAGACAGACTACATTCGAGACTAGACTGTTTCTTCCTTGTTTGCTCCCATTTTAGATGGGTTATTTTTCATTTTAAAATGCCCCGATATTGTTTAGCATTGACCCAAAACCATTTCCCAACTTTCGGATGAGGAAATTTTCACTTGTCCTAAATCATTTGTCTCCACATGTTCTAAAATTTCTTGTTCCTTTGTCATGTTTGAATGCATTTGTCGTCCAACCTATTTCGAGAAATATGTAGGTCTATAAAATGTGAAGATTACTTTGCACTACTCCCTGTTGTTCAAGTTATCATTGCTCCTTGCTCGCTGCTTGATACTATTGTTGCATAAATGCTCCCAACTCTCACACTGTTCACTGTTCATTGCTCACTTCTCTCACTGACCACACTGCTCATATATTGTTGCACTGAAGCTGCTTCGAGGTGTTGGCCATATGAAGTTCACTGTTATGGATTGTGCAACCACTCTGTATTTGGAAAGAAATGCATCAATTTCTATGCAAGATGCCCCCACCTCCTTCGCTGTGTAACTTATTTCAATGGTCGGTAAGAAAATGGATTGTAATTTCGCCCTAACTTGAAGGTCTCCATACAGATAAGGTGGCTGGTAAAAGATAAAAGATTCTCCTTTCTCTCTCATTGCAAGTTGTATGAGTTTCAGGTTGTCGATTAAATTAGTTGGAAGATGGCAACAGTTCTATTGTGTTTATGAATTGTCGTTTAAGAGGGTTTCAAGCCTCGATCCCTCGATGCACTTATTTCATCCATGCACTCGGATAGTCGTGTCAGACCTTTCCTTTCATAGCCATGCCCACTCAAACTCACGCACAGTATAGCAGAATATTAATGTGAAGTGGATTCCACAGTCGGCGTGCGTGTTAACTCTGAATACATGTTATCTAAGATCTGGCAAGCGCTCCCGGAAGAATTATTGCTTCTGATTATATGAAGGCTTCCTGTTAGACTTTTAGTGAACTGTGTGTAGAGGATGGGATTATGTATTTTGTTGTTGTGATACCCTGCAAAGAGATGTTAGGATGCTAATTTGTCAAATATCATGTGACCCGTGAACCCCATCCTTTGTTTATAGGAAAAAATAAATAAAAATATTTTTTTTTCACTTTCAAATTTAGCTAATTTTTTTTAAAGAAGCTATCAAATCTCAAATTTATCTAAATTTATTATTTTTTAAAAAATAAACAAGAGTATCTAGTGCTTAACTTAAATATAACTTAACTAAACTAAAAATAATAAAAAAAAAAGTTCAACACAAAAATAAAATAACTAATAAAATATTGTATTGTTAAAGACCATCACCATAAATTAAGAAATATGATTAACTAATAGTTTATATATATAGAAAGAGAGAGATTATTTTTTATTAATGTATATAATTTTCATGAGAGATTGTTTCAGTAAATTGCATTACAATTTTTGTAATCAACCAGATACTACTAAGTTTGGTAATGTGATTTACCCGAAGCATTCTTTCATAACATTATGAATCAGAGAAATTAAAATATATAATTTTTATAATTAAAATTATTATTATGTTTTTTAAATATAATAATAAGTCATCTTAAATTTAAAATGTGGAAAAAAGAACTATAATTCATAATAAATAAATAAATTTCCATAATAACAAAAAAAAAATGATTTTTCCATGTTAGATTATAGATACGCCACATAAATTTTTGGTCAAGGACAAACTAATACACACACAATGAATGCAACATATAATAATAAGTCATTTAAGTTGAAAATATGGAGAAAAAACTATAATTAATAAAAAGGGAAATATAAAAAAATAAAAATAAAAATAAAAATAAAAATGAAAACAAATAATTAGTAACTGGTAGAAAAAAAATAGTAACCAATAAAAAAGAAGTTACTAAACAACACATGATAACACTTCAACTATTTACCTTACAAATAAATAAATAAATTTAAATAATAATAAAAATTGAATTCTCAATATTAAATTATAAAAATAGTCAAAACAAATTAATACAAAATCAAAAAACAAAACTAAATATAAAAACAAATTAATATAATATAAAAAACAAAACAAAATATATAATACCTAATGCCAATATAATAATATATTTCATTAAATATAACAATGTAACAAATACAACAAAAATTAAAATAAAAAGCTAGTAAATACACAGAAAAGATAAACCATTATTTATTAAAAACCAAAAAAATCAACATTAAATCTTAGTAATATTATTTTGGAAATAATTTTTACTTTCTGTAAAGTATGAGTGGACACTCCAGCTGAATGTTCTTCTGTGTTAACTCAAGTTAATATATGTATATGTATAAGTTAATATATGTATATGTAATAGTAATATTATTTTGGAAATAATTTTTACTTTTTGTAAAGTATGAGTGGACATTTCAGCTGAATGTTCTTTTGTGTTAACTCAAGTTAATATATGTATATCTATAAGTTAATATATGTATATGTATATGTATATATATGGATGGGAAATAAATGACATAGTGTTTTGTGGATTAATAACTCCTTAGCTAGTCCAAACTGAAGATATAGGTTAACTGCCAACGGGTTCACAGAAGTAAAAAGTACAGATTGATGACTTGGCAATGCGTTAAGGCTGAAAAAACTCATGTTATAAATGGCATGTTGACATAAAGAGAAAGAGTGCCACATGCTCTGAAACTCGCCATTCTTAGAACAGCGACATGCACAAATATTTATTAAATAAATAAATGGTGCATGCAGATAGTTACGTTATAAATAAACATAAACGGTGCACGATAACTCTGAATACAGATTATATCTGAGATCGAATCTCGAATAACTGTGAATCTTGGATGAAAGAAGGAGATGAGGATGGATAGAAAGATCTGGCAAGCGCTCCCGGAAGAATTATTGCTTCTGATTTTAGGAAGGCTGCCCGTTAGATTTTGTGTGAAGCTGAGGACTGTGTGTAAACGATGGAATTATGTGTTGTGTTGTCGTGATACCCTGCAAAGAACGCTGGATGCTAAGTTGTCAAAACCCATGCGACCTGTGAACCCCATCGCTGGGTTCTTTGTTCAGACCTATAAATTCGGATTGGAAACGTGGGCTATAGAAGACGGCGGTTCACAGGTTTACAAAGTTGCTTTGCGAAGCCAATACGGTAGGGTTAATAACCGTTATGTTTTGGGTGCTTGCAACGGTCTCATCTTCTGCCGCTCTAATGTTTACGGGGATGAGGACATCGTTTCTTCCATAGAAAATCCTGCTTCCAGGACATCCATGCGTCTCCCTTCATCCCCACACCTACGCCGCAATTCCATTGAGCCTGACCTTTGGATGTTCCACGCCATGGCTGTCGATGTTTCCACCAGGCGTGCCACTGTCGTGGTCGGCAGAAATAATTTTACGTTGATAGGGCAAGATTGTATGAATAGGATAGAGATGGAGATTTATGATACAAATTCCAATGCATGGTCTTGCTTTTCCATGACAGTACCCAGCCACATTATTCCAAACAGTCGGGGCATTTATTCTCGGGGAAAGTTTTACTGGCTGGTTGGCGAGGTTGATACCAACGCGCCGGGCTGCATTTATTCTGCGGGAAAGTTTCACTGGCCATGTGGCGACATTTATCCTTGGACTCCCAGCACAAGCAAGTGCATGGTAGCATTTAGCGTAGTAGCAGACAGACTTTGGGAAGAAATTCCACTGCCCAAGGAAGGCACATGGCATACGTCAGGCGAAGAAGGTTGTGAATACGCACGTTTAACTGGATGTGAATACGCACGTCTAAGTGGATGTGATGGTCGAGTTGTGTTGATATGTCAAAAATGTCATTATGATCTTTGTTTGTGGAAGTTAAATGAGAATTCCACGTGGTGCGAATTGCTGGGTGCCAATAGATCGGTGACAGGGTTCTCAGACAGGGAATCCCTGGGATTATGTGGACGCGTCTTTGCAGCTGTGAACCGCAGTGGATGGATAATGTTGATGGATGGAGATTTAAAAGCAATAATATTCAATGATGAGGGAAAATTAGTGCGACGTCTGAGCTTACCAAGCTCTCCAGAACTTGAACCTGTCCGCGATACACAATTAGAACACATCCTGGTATTACCGTTCGAAGCCAACACTATGTGGTGGCCTAAATAAATATTATTTGTTATCCAATAGAATTCTCAGAATAATTACATAGCTGTTTTGGAGTCGATGTTTCGAATTCTCAGAATAATTATATAGCTGTTTTGGAGTCGATGTTTCGAATTCTCATAATAATTACATAGCTGTTTTGGAGTCGATGTTTAGAATTCTTAGAATAATTACATAGCTGTTTTGGAGTCGATGTTCGAATTCTCAGAATAATTTAGAGTCGATGTTTCGAACTATTTATTGTGGTTGTACAAAAATCCAATGTCGAATAAAGGATGAAAATCGAAAGTCTTTACCCAAAGGGAGCCAAGGTGGGCATCCGGATGCCTATTTCTAACACTTTGGAAAATTTATTGCACCTGACATATGCCGGAGATAGCCCCTTATAACACGCCGTTTTTTTTCTTGTAGTCATCCGAGGGCATGTTATATCTGCCTATCTCCAATGCATGTCAAGGTGTAATAAATTTTCTATAGTGTTGAAAATAAGAAGGTGGTTGTTGAAAACCATGCCCCATCCAGTTTCTGAATGACAATGAAGTTGACAGGAAATGATTAAGAATAACAAATATTCAAAGTCACTCGGAGAATTTACTATGTACTGTGAGTGCACGAACATGACAATGCAGATTTGTGGAACTTGATTTTTATTTTTGAAATTGTTTGGTCCATGCATCTTGATTTTCATTGTTTAAAATTGTTTGGTTCATGGATCTTGATTTTTATTTTTGAAAATGCTGGGTTAATGGATCTTGATTTTTATTTTTGAAATTGTTTTCTTTTGATCGAGTTTACGGAGCAAAAGAAAAAGATCAATGAAAGAACTGCCAAAATCTTTGAATACTGGTATTTTTCGTTTGTATTGAAATAAATAGAGATCTCTATATCTTATATGCCAGCAAGTCTGCGTATTAGAGTTTGTCAAAAGAAAAAATAATAAAGATAAACTCTACTCTCTAGGATTTAAAATATTGCAGACAAATAAACCAGGAACTTTTCATTGAACTTATCACATTATCTCAGCATAGCTTATGCACTGCATCTGCATATATTTACATCAGCAAAACTTATTTATCAACAAAAATTTAGAAAGTATAATACAGGTAGGTTTTTAATTAAAGTTCATGCTGTATATTTTGAATTTAACTTTGGAAATATTCCAGTATCTCATGGGAGGAATATGGCATATAAAAGAAATATGAGCTCATCTTATTCTCAAATTCCAGAAAATATTCCCAAAATATATAATCAAAATAAAAATTATCATGTTTCTTAAGTTTTTAAATTCAAAACATAAATGCGGAAATTTTCTTATTTGGTTTATTTATGTTTTTAATTTAAATATAAGAAACGAGGAGAGAGAAAAAAATGAGTATAAGAATTTGAAATATAAATATTTAAATGTATAGTTTGATTCTCTCCAATATTGTTATTTTTCTGATGAATTTTATCCTTGAGATTAACAACAGAAGGAACATATCCAAGCAATTCACAGAGATTGGTTCAAATAATTTTTTTATGAGCACCTTTGGCTACTGCAAAATCCATGTTACATCCAAGTTCCCAAATCCATATCCTACCTCATGCATAAATATTACTGGTATAGAAATCTCATTGCCTTAATCCAAATGCATACACATAAACAAATTATTTTAAACATTTAGATACCCAATACAAAAGAAAGAATTTGAGAAAAAAATGGAAAAGGAACCATGGTAATCACAACTCTTAATGTACTTAAAAGCCACTTTGACAATCAATACCTTTCAATCTAATACATAGTGTAACCCATTATGATTCTATAAATTTCACCCATCTCATCTTTAATTAAACTTAAAAAGTGATTAATAAAAAAATGAAAAGTCTCATTTAGGTATCTTTAATTAAGCTTAAAACTAGTTAATTGAAAAAAACAAAGTTCCATTTAGTATTTTTAAATAAACTTAAAACTGATTAATAAAAAAAACAAAGTTCCATTCAGGTATGTTACATGCAAGTTGATTTTTTTTCAACATTTTTGCATGTTTGGTTTAAAAAAAAAAAAATCAAATTCCCAGTACATTATTCATAAGTGACAACTAATTCTTTATACTTTAATTAGCGTAGCCTTTGAAACAAGCCGACTCTATTTGGAAATGACATACTCAAAATATTTTACTGTTAATATTTAGATGGATCAATATAATTCTTTCGCTTGATCAAGTTGTTCTGAGGTCTTTGGCTTGGCTGAGTCATTCCGAGGTCCGAGTTCTACACACTCAAAGAAGATGCAGTGTAGGGGTTTTAAGTTATGAGTGTCCAGACAAATTTAAGCACAAAATTAAAGAAATTTCAAAGGTTGTACTTGAGAAACGGTGGCGTTGAATCTAATCGTGGGGGCGTGGAGCTAACTAATGGCACTTAATCTAATCGGCTCGGGCATGGAACTAACTGAATTGGATACCTCTACTGAATGATATCGATAAATCTACTCTAGTCTGCAGCTTAATTCCTCCTCAAACCTTGCCTTACCACTAATTTACATGCACAACTGCAAAAGGCAACTAATTTGCATGTAGTTCGAAAAGTTGACTACAGTTGGAATAGGATATCGATAAATTTACTCTATTCTGCAGCTTAATTCCTCCTCAAACCTTGCCTTACCACTAATTTACATGCACAATTGCAAAAGGTAACTAATTTGCATGCAGTTCGAAAAGTTGACTATTGTTAGAACAAGATATCGATAAATCTACTCTATTCTGCAGCTTAATTCCTCCTCAAACCTTGCCTTACCACTAATTTACATGCACAACTGCAAAAGGCAACTAATTTGCATGTAGTTCAGAAAGTTGACTATTGTTGGAGTAGGAGTTAACCTGAGTGGGGAAGGAGATCATTAAATAGAGGAGAGATAGAGGTGAAAACGGATGAACGTTTCTGGAAAAACGATTTTCTGGCCACCTAAAATGAGAACCAGCTTATAAGATGATGTTTCCCATGCCGTCTCGTTTTTAGAGCGGTTTTTCCAAAGAACGCTAACCATCGTCGCATTTTTGGTAACGTAGATTTGCATGCACCGTAGCTCCTCATTTTTCTTTGCTAGTAGTTGTCTACACACGTCGTAGTTCTTCATTCTGCTCCACTGGTAGTTGTCTATGCGCGCCGCTGTAATTGTGAGGTGAGGGAGGGTTTATCGGTTGTTATGGCTGGTTTCTCGGCTACTGCATTGTGTTGTTTGGCTACTGCATAGTGTTGTTCAGTCGTAGAGGTGGGGTGTGGGTGCAGTAAAGGGTTTCGGCCCTTAGGTGCTTTCGGTTTGTTGTAGGGTTGTATGTCGCCGAATGTGGTTGGTTTTTAGACGGATGTTTCTTCAAATTCTCTCACTCGCTCAATCATGTTTGATCCAGAGCCAACACCAAACAACATGGTTGGCTCACTGCAAGCTTAGCGTCTTCGTTCCCTGGTAGGATTCTTCATCCTACTAGCCATACCTGCAACTATGTTTCTCAACACATATATTTTCTCGGTATTCACACCATTCATCTTCCTTATGTTAATATCTAGTTTTTTGTGCCTTCTATGGAGTATTTGTAGCTTAATTGGGAATTTATGTGGCTTAGTTTGAAAAACAATTGCCTTTCAACTTGTATCTATGGCTTTTGTGACTTAATTGGGAATTTTGTGGCTTAGTTTGAAAAAAAATTCCCTTGTGTTGAGTAGTTTTGGCTTCTATGGCTTATTTGGGAATTTGTGTGGCTTAGTTTGAAAAAAAAAAAATCCTTCTGTGGAGTATTTGTGGCTTAGTTTGAAAAAAATTGCCTTTGTGGAGCATTTGTGGCTTAACTGGCGAATTTTTGTGGTTTAGTTTGAAAAAAAATTGCCTTCTAGCCTATATCTATGGATTCTGTGGCTTAATTGGGAATTTGTGTGGCTTAGTTTGAAATAAATTTGTTTTATGTGGAGTAGTTATGGCTTTTGTGGTTTATTTGGCAATTTATGTGGCTTATTTTGAAAAAATTTCCTTTTGTTCAGTATTTATGGCTTATTGTGGCTGAATAGGGAATCTTTGTGTCTTAGTTTGAAAACAAATTTGCCTATGTGGAGTATCTGTGGCTTCTGTGGCTTAATTGGGAATTTTTGTGGCTTAGTTTGAAAAAAAATTCCTTCTATGGAGTAGTTGTGGCTTTGTTGGATTATTTGGGAATTTTTTTGGCTTAGTTTGAAAAAAAAATTCTTTTTGTGGAGTATTTGTGTCTTTTGTGGCTTAATTGGGAATTTTTGTGTCTTAGTTTAAAAGAAAAATAGTCTTCTGTGGAGTATATGTGGCTTATGTGGTTTAATTGGGAATTTTGGTGGCTTAGTTTGAAAAAAAATTGTCTTTTGTTGAGTATTTGTGGCTTAGTTGGGAATCTTTGTGGCTTAGTTTAAAAAAAAAAAATTTCCTTCTGTGGAGTATTTGTGGCTTCGGTAGCTTAATTGGGAATTTTTGTGGCTTAGTTTGAAAAAAATTGTCTTCTGTGGAGTATCTGTGGCTTTTGTGGCTTAATTCATAATTTCTATGGCTTAGTTTGAAAAAAAAATTGTCTTTTGTGAGTATCTGTGGCTTTGGTGGCTTAATTGGGAATTTTTGTGGCTTAGTTTGAAGAAAAAAAATCTTTTGTGGAGCATCTGTTGCTTCTATGGTGTAATTAGGAATTTTTGTGGCTTAGCTTGGAAAAAAATCCTTTTGTGGGGGTATCTATGGCTTCTGTGGCTTAATTGAGGATTTTGTGGCTTAGTTTGAAAAAAAATTGCCTTGGAGTGTTTAAAGCTATCTCAAGCTCTCCGAAAGGATTGGATACGAAGTCCTTTGTTAAGCCACATTGAAGTTTTACAGTTTATTTAATTTATTCATGTTGAGCTAGATATTGCCCCTAGATCATTGAGATAAGAATTCTAGTGAAAAATGAGATCTCAAAATTGACTTGGAGTACTTGAAGCCTCTCAAGTTCTAAAAAAACGTTGGATATGAAGTCCTTTTTTAAACCACAATTTCATTTTTACAGTTTATTCAATATATTCATGTTCAGTTAGATATTTCCCCTAGGATCATTGAGATTAGAATTCAAGTGACAAAAGAGATCTTGGAATTGATTTGGAGTACTTAAAGCCATCTCAAGTTCTGAGAAAGGATTGGATATGAAGTCCTTTGTTAAATCACATTGAATTTTTACAGTTTATTCAATATATTCATGTTAAGTTGGATATTTCAGAGGTTTGATTTACATCACATTTTATCTATGATATGATACATTGACATAAGGATCACAACATTTTGGGCGTTATGTGTTGCCTTCGATTAGAGTGTTGCCTTCAATTAGTCTTAGTTTTATATGGAAGTTATTTTGGAGACTAAGACTAGAGGAATGATTTCGTGTACTTTTGTCCACTTGTAAGACATTCATAACTATACCAAAAGTTGCAACATATGGTGATCTGAATCTCTTGAACAAATTTTTTAGCTTTTTCATGTTTTCGGTTTTTATGAATGGTTATGCTTCATATAAGATCATTTTTTTATACTTGAATGTTTATTTTCCATGTTTCCCTTGGGATCATGGAGATTAGAATTTGATCGATAAAAGAGATCTCTGAATTGATTTGGGTACATTAGGCAATCTCAACTTTCGTAGAAAATATTGGAATTTATGTCTTTTCTTAAGCCACTTTGAATATTTACAATGTTTTCAATATTTTCATGTTAAGTTCATGTTTCGGAAATTTGATATCATATCACATTTAATGTATGGTATGATATATTGGCACAAAGATCACAATACCTTAGGAATCATATGTTGATTCTAATTAGTCTTAATTCATAAGAAGGATGACTTTTTGCACTTTATTCACTCTTCAAGCATTCTCAAAGATACCCTAAATTTGATATTGTGATTTATAATCTCTGAACAAAGTTACGATTTCTAATTATTTTGGGTTTCAATGAATTTCATTGTTATCCAAATACATATTGGAACTTCCATTGCAATAGACCAAAAAGGGATGGTAACTTCATCCACATTGCAATTTGGTTACAAACAAAAAATTCATGTCGCCCCTATACTTGATGGCCTCAATTTTCTAAATTTCCCAAACTTGTTGAAGTGCCTACATGAGCCAAGTTTCTACCATATGTTTGAGTCTAGTTTACTCGTAACCATGGAGGGATTGAATAGTTGAATTTTCCACTTGTGCTACTATCCCCAACACTAACTGGAGGTGGCCTATAATACATAGGATTTACCCCTACACTGGTGGGTGTATAGGGGGTGGCTATAACCCCTGGCTAATAGTGGGGGACTTGGATGTTAATCAAGTCCTGGTATGATGGTGTATGATCTGCAATGTGGCCCAAAGTGTTGGACACCATCATGTTTGTCTCCAACTCACTTGGACCATGCTCTTCCCTGTCCATGACCCCTTCTTTTTCCAACACTTGTTAAGCCTTTCTTGCCTGCCTCTCTTGCCTTGCCAATTGTTTTTTATGTTCCTTCTCTTCCATTGTTTCTCTTCTTTCAAGCCTTTCCATTGCTCGAGTTGCTGCTGTTGCAACCCTTGAATTTCTCTTTTCCTTGCCAACTCCTTCTTTCTCTGTTTAGATTCCTGAATTTAGTTTTTTTGTGCTTAGACTTGAACATTAGGTTCATATATTCTTCAAAGGTGAGTACTTGTGATCTCCTCTCTAACTGAAGATAGTTTGTTGCTGAATGTGCTGATGAGGTCATCACTCTCTCTACGGTAGGTTTAGGAACCTACCAAGTATTGTTTTGTTTGTTGTCACATGCTCCTGATGGCTTGACACTTTCCTTTCAACCTTAATGGAACCTGATTGAACCCCATTATTTTCCTGATTTGGTACTTCATTTTGAATAGACTCTTCTTCCAATGATCCATTGTCCACAAAATAATGAACAATTTCAGTGCTTAACTCTACTGGTTGAGAAGGCATTGCCATGATTTCATCATTGGTCGATGAAACATTATGTTTGTTATTATTCATCATGGCCTCTGCCAACCAGGATTGTAGGGTTACTTGGGTTGGCATGCTTAATTTGTCATTGCTGATTCTTGTTACATTCTCATTTGAAACCACATTTCCATTGTCATTTTCATGATCAACTGCCTCATTTGGAATATCACATGCAAAATTAGTAGGTGCTTCAGTGGGTGTGGTAGACTCCATGTTATTGACAGTTGGTTCATTATTGAATTGTGTTTCACATACATGTTCATCATCATAGAGGTTCCCTTGAGAAAGGGATATCACACCTTCAGTAATAATAGCATCTTCCTACCAATCCACATCTTCTTGGGCATCAACCTAGTCATGTATGTCCTTTACTTCCTGACCTTCGACAACAAATTCTTAGTTGCAACTAGCATCATTAATAAGAGAATCAACATTTAGTGACCAAATTCTAGTCCTCCTAAATCTAGCCTTGATATTAGAAGGTGTTAGATTCCTTTTAAATGCTTTACTTGCAAACTCAGCTATCTTAAATATTTTTACCTCCACGCTTGGATTCTTTGCCATCGATGAAGCTTTCTCTGCCCTAAAACAGTTCTTGAAAGGCCCAAACATGCTGACATCAAAAGGGGTTGAAATTTGTGAGTGGTATGAGCTGGCAACGTTAATATGTCAATGCCCAAATGGTTGGCCTCAATTGTCTGCATAGCAATGTGGCTTCCATGGCCATATAATATTAGTAGGTGTCTATTTTCATGTGAGACACCACGTGGCATAGATGTAGCGAAGTGAAAAATCCAATTCAAGAATAGTTCATTTGTCATCCATGCATGGGGATGTGCAGCCATGCATGCACCTGGTTCACAATTATGTATATAGTTTTTAAGTTGTGTTTTTCCTTTGAATAAATAAAATCCTGGGATTGAAGAACCAGTTGCGTTGACACAACAAAGTTTAGTGATCCACTCCCTACTCTTAGGAAAAAAAATTGGCATATTTATGCTCTCTCTCTTGGCAATTACTCGCATGCCACAATTCCTTCCAGCCTATAAGCCTATTTTGTCACAGCTCCAGATATGGTTTGGGGCATAAAAGTGTCTCATATGCATGGGAAAGGGTGTCATAGAACTCAAACACAATTGCAGGGCATAAATTTAAATCCCTATATTTGTCAAGACCCTCTGTTCTTCACAAGACAAGGTCTGGATGCCTTTTTTTAAACCCACTCCACCAATAATTGTTAGGAAACCTATCTTTGAAGGGGCTTGGCCTCCCCTGATAGATTTGAGCTACTATGGATTTTATTTATATCAACTCTAACCCATGTCCCATTTGGGCCATCTCCTTACACCACACAACCACCTCGGCCTCCACCTCTTTAGTCATAACACTAACAAGCCCTCTACACTTTGTATTAATGAGCCCATTAATCCAATAATGTATGCTTAAGTATGCAATTCCATGTTTTTTTTGCAAATGCACATATTGAATATCCCTTAAACTCTATGTCATTAATTTCACCTAGCATGTATTCCTTTTTCCACCCTCTTATGGCACTAATATTCTTAATTGAGCTTTCACCTTGTATTGTGGTTGAGGGTGGCTCTATGGTAGATGGGGGGGAAATATGATCCGCCACCACATGGGCTTTCTTAACATCATTACATGGAGCGTTAGAAGCAATGAAATCATCGATAATTTGCTCTTCTGATGAAGTGCATCACAATTGGGCACCCATGGTCCCTCACCTCCTCTTGTTCCTTATACGATCTGCAATTGAAACTCGTGGCATGGCTGCAACAACATGCATATTGTTAAAATTTATTTCTGTCAGTGGAAGTTGTTTCAGCAATAGAAACTCAGTCTTATTTGAATAAGAAATTTAAATATGAAAAGGGTAATCAATAATTGCAACCTACATAATAGAAACTTAGTCTTATTTATTTCCTGAAATTTAAATATGAACAGGTTAATCAATACTTGCAACCTGCATATATTTGAATAAGAAATTTATGTGTTTGCATCGACTTGAATCTCCATCCATAGGTTGCAGTGTTTGACTGTATCTTAAAACACTCCAGTTCTCTACATTGTCAACTACAGTTGCTTCCAATTCTGCCATTCTTAGAGGCATGACAGTTATTGCATACAAGCTGCCAAATTGTTGTGATTAAGGAATGATCAGGCCTATGTGTTTTGACTCAGATGTTTTGTGTTATTTTGTTTTTTGTTTTTGGCATGGCATGATTAATTTTTTGTCTCTGTTGACTCAGATGCTATGGTTTTTCTCTGCAATTTCACACATAGAAGCCTAATGTTTGTCAAAATTGGAGATAAGGATTTGTTTAAATTTGTGCTTCACAAGAATCTTGGTAGGTTTTTTTTAGTATCTATAGGCCTATATTATACTTCATTGTCCTATTGATAAGAAAAAAGGGAATAGATAACATGTGTGAGGAGGTTTCTATTTCCTTTCTTAAAATTTAAACATGGAGATTTAACTTGGCCATTTCCATGGTGTCTACTAATAATGTTTGTCAATTTAAGTATCATTATCTATTTCTTCCATTGTGTTGTTTTAGGTTTTGAATAGCTATTGATTGTGATATTGATATTAAAAACTTCTTTGCATAATGCATCAAATTTCTAGTCCATCACATTCTGCTTTTACATTATGGATTGATGTTGACTACCTTTTTCCTCCACCACTTGAGCAACAAAGGTCTTGTTCAACCAATATAACTCAATAAGTTTAAAACTCTTGGTGTCTTTGGTTCTTAAATAACTAGTGTCCAGGGCCCATTCATTAAACTTTACCTTTAGATATTCATTGGAGAGTTACTGTATTTTTCACTTGACAACCTACTCAATGCTAGCCACCTCATATTTTCTTGCCATATAGAATCTATAGTGGAAGTTGACAAACATTCTCATGGAATTTGTCTAGTGATGTGTTGTGGCCCTTGTAGGGAAGGGTATAATTTGATAGAGGATGAAGTGCCTATGTTGAGCCCACATTTGTTGCATAAAGAGAATGAACATGCATCTTTAGTTATTGCGTAGGTTTTAAACAGAATGAACCTTGGATTTCCCTTAATGGCACATGATCTCATCATCCTACTCAAATTATTTCTTAAACTATCACTTGGATGAGCTAGATTTGCATTGAAATATCGTGTTCCCCTTCCTTAACAACACTTCATTATGATAGCATGCACAAGATTATAGGCATGTCAAGGATTTTGAATTCATTAGAATAGCCCTACTTTTACAAGGTCTTCCTTCATAGGAGGACTTGTATGAGAATTTCAACAAAAATCTTTTTCTCTTCCAAAATGTTGTTGGGTTTTCAGAAGAAACCTGATCTTCAAATTGTTTCTGCAGTTCTTGTACCTTTTCCTTGATTTCTTTACTCTACAAATGCTATTCAATCTTCAGATTAGCCTTGATATTCTTGAGCTCCTAGGTTTTTTGTTGCTTTCTTTTTGTAGTTTTTGCTACTTAGACTAATGCGAACAATTGTGGAGTGGATAAAAATGGAAGGATGATCTTAGGTTTGGCTTTGGTCTTGCAGATTCCATGGATGGATGGGATTGTGATAAAATACCCTACTTTCCCATATTCTATTATCATAGATCCATGGGGTTCTACTACTACAAGGAATGGCATTCCTAAATTCAGACCACTAGGATATCTGCAAGTAGAAATTTCATATCTAGACAATAGTGATCAAAGCATAGAGTTGCTTTAGGTACCTCATAATACATCTGCATTAACTTATTCCCTATCCCAATAGAAAAATGAATTGTATGAACCCGATAAATACTGGGGATGATCTCTTTGTTTACAATGTTCAGATTAGAGCTTGAATCTATCAAATATTTCAATTTAAAACTCTAGCCCTTGATCTTTATTTTTTATGAGGATGTGATACTTTTGACGTTGTACAAAAAGTATCCTCATTGCATTAAGTCCTTATATATGTTGAGTATCAAATATATTAATGTTTGGATTTCCCTTTTCATCAAAATCTTCCAATGGAGGTTGCATTTGTCCAAGTTGCCTGATTTGTTCTTTTAATTTATTTATCTCTTGTTTGGCCCGGAGATTTGTTTGATTCTTTTGTTATATCCTGCTGATTTTGTCTCTGAGTACTGCGACTTATTTCTTTAGAATACTTATTTCTTTGCCCAAATCATTAACTGTAAGGGGTTGTGTTCTCTCATTTCTATTATGTCTTATGAATGATTTGGTATTTCTTTCAAAGCTTGCATCAACAAAATTAGGCTTTCTTCCTATGGGGCCAAGAATTTATGAGAACTTACAAGATTTCGCCATTGTTTTAAGGAAGGCATACAAAAGATTTGTCTTCATACCTCCTTCAAGCAAAGGTTTTATTTGAGACATCATTTGTGCATCTCCATATCCTCTTCCTTGAGCCATACAAACCTTGAATTTTTTCCAACAATATTTGGTTCTTCTTCTAAGCTTTCTTCTTCACTACTACAATTAATGATTTCAATATTGTAGTTACAAACATTGGGATATTTACAAGAACAATGATTATTAATCAAAATGGCTTCTTGTTGAACCATAGAGATATATCTTTGGAATCTATTTCAAATTTTGAAGTTTATGTACTTGAAGAACAACATCCTTCATCTAGAACATATAATTCTTCTCTTTTAATATGAAAAGGATGATGTAGAAATTGATTTGTATTGTGTCTATCTGAGCCACACCTATTGCAGTGAGCAGAGAATATCTGTTGTGAACTTTCTACCTTTTCATTGATCATTTCAAGTCTTCCTTGTGATTCGTTTCATTTACCTTTGTTGTAGGCTTCTCCTTATGGGCATGTATTTCTTAGATGGCCTAATTTCCCCATACAACCAACAAGTAAGACTTTGTCTAGAATTACTTTTTAGATTACATTTCATGGAGCAAAGAGAAAAGGCCATGAGGTCCTTGAATTTTTGTTTTTGGGAACTAAAGTGCAGAAGGTAACATCAAGAGATTCCATGATGGTTTTCAATCTCCTTGATTCATACATTCCTTGCTAGATATCATATTCGATTATTGAATAATATGTGTGCAAGGCTGTGACAAAATATTGTTCATTATGCAAACTGTGACATTTATTAAGGATTCAAATCTCTTCTATTGCCTATACTTAATGCTAAATTCATGCCTAGGTGACTGTTATGAAGCAAAATGGTCTCCTAAGGTTACATTCCTGATTTTTTTTAAAATTCATTAACGTTTAGTTATACTGTATACGTGAGTGAATGACAAATTCATCGACTACTTATTGAGTTGTGTTGAATGACAAGGTCGTTCTCTCAAAGATCGAGTGGGATTGCCTTATGATCGATGCACTTATTTAATGGAGAATAATATAGCTTCATCCTATGGTACTCTTTGTGGATTGAATACCAAATAAGTGTTAGATTACTGGAAAGTCTAGGAGCCTTGTTTTGGGCCATAGATTTGACTAACTCTTCTACTTCTTTGATAGATATCTCTCTTCAGAGAGCCTCATTTTCTCTTAACCAAAGACGGAATGTTATGGATTATTTTTTGTATAACATTTGAATGACACTAAAGACGAATTTCATACACACAAGCTAAATTTCATGTTTGGCATGATTAATTTGTTCTCTATTGACTCACATGTTATGGTTTTTTGTCTGCAATTTCACAGAAGATAAATTACACACAATTTTTCATATGGTAAAATAATTGAAGATTTGGAAGATTAAAAATAAAAGAAATAAATAAAGGGAAAAAAATTAAATTTATACTGTAAATTAATGGAAGATTAAAAAGCCAAAAAACAAAAAATACTTGAATTATTCAAACCTAATTACAATCTGCACAATATCTGATGGAGTAAATCTAATGGCAGATGAGTAGAATGAAAGTTTATGAAGCAATTATGAGGTGGTTTTATAGATTTCTGTTCTTGAATTTGATTGGAAGGGAGGATTGACATGGATTGATTTTTTCCAAATTCAAATGTGTGTTTGGATTGATTTGGATGTCATCCAATGGCTGATAAACTCTTATGGTTGATCCTTGTTCTTTCCTTTGTGTTTTCTTGTGTTTAATTCCTGAATCCTGCGTTTAATTCTTGAATCCTGCGTTTAATTCTTGAATCCTGTGTGTTGGTGTCATTTATTGCTTCGAGCAGGTTGCATAGATGAACATATATGTAGTTATGGCTGACACATACATTCTCTATTCTTGTGCAGGTAGCAATGAACTTTGGGCATAGCTACTCCAGTTTATATTTATTGAGGTTGTTCTGATGTGATGTGTCATGTTGAATCATATGGGATGGAAGTTTTTCTTTTTAATTTTGTCTTGTTTTCGAAGTCAAATCTGGAGGTACTTGGGACAAGATTTCTTGTTAATTGTCATAGTAAAAACCACTGTTGGACAATTGTAAACCTAATCAATATAGGCCCATTTTAAACATATTAAAATAACTTACATAACTTAATGAATATTTTTTAGACTAGTGCTATAACAATTACAAGTCCTTACATAACAATAGAAGTTGCTCCCCTACCCTAACAAACCGACTTTGGAAAGAAATTCCACTGCCGAATGAATGAAGGCACATGGGATGAATACGCATGTAAAAGTTGATGTGATGACCGAGTTGTGTTGATATGTTAAAAAGATGATCGTGATATTTGTTTGTGGAAGTTAAATGAGAATGCCATGTCACATGAATAGTGTGAAGTGCATGCACATGCCAATAGATCGGTGAGAGGGTTATGTGACAGATTCCTTAGGATTGGACAACAGTGGATGGATAATGTTGATGGACAGAGAATTAAAATCAATAATATTCAATGATGAGGGAAAATTAGTGCGACGTCTGAACTTACCAAGGCCTCCAAAACGTGAACATGTCTGTGATTTAGATTTAGAACTTATCCCGGTATTACCGTTCGAAGCCAACACTGTGGTAGCGTAAATAGATATTAATTGATTTTTTTTGGATTATTTTTATGTTGTCCAAAGGGTTACGAGATATGAGAAGTTACTGACTTATCCATGATTTATTTATTTTTATTTATTTTTTAATATATATATGTGTGTGTGTGTGGGGATATGGATAAAGTTGCTAAATTTTAGTGTGAAATATGAAATATTCTTTTTAATCTCAAATTAGGTTTATTTTAAATTTATGAAGAATGAGTTAAATAATTACTTATTATTATTTTTTCATGGTTTAAAATTGGTTGTCTTGGAATGCTATTTTGATGATCAATAGGTTATTTTAAGTTAGATTTTTTTGTTTAATAGTTGTAAATTTAGTTGAAACAATATTGTTGTTATGGAACACTAATTTGATAATAAATTAATAAGTTATTTTGACCGGTTAGATTTTTGGTTTAATTAATTTTTTATCTAATATAACTAAAGAGATGAGATGTTGTGTATTAGAGTATGATCTTCATTCTACATGCAAATCATGCAAATAATAGATGAGATGTTGTGTATTATGGTATGATCTTCATCCTACATACAAACAATCACTCGAAGATTAAACTTTTATGTGATAACTTTTCATTTTCTGATTATTGTGTATGAGATCTCTTTGTTTTGTTTAAAAAAAAACATGAAATTTATTGTTTTCCCCTCTATATAATGGAGGACTTTAAATACATCATTTTAAGTAATGTTGATTTTCTTGTAAAGAAGAGTTTTTTTTTCTTTTAAATGATCATTTTTTATTTTGTAATTTCTCCTCAAGAGTGATCTTTATAGTGATATTTTTTTTCCTAGAATATTGAAATTTAAATGTTGCACTTTTGTGATTTAAGAATTTTAAACTTTATATTTTCATTTTGTTTTAGTTTTCATTATTATTTTAAGAAATTTTAAAATGTTAAATTTTTCCTTATTTCCATTTATACGTTGATTTTTTTGTGAACTTCTATTATTAACCGAGGATAAATAATAAGTTTTCCATTTGTTAAAAATTTGGAAATATTTTTTAATAGTTTACTTACTTCACAATCATATTTCACATTCCCAAGTTATATTAATTTTTGGACATAACATGACTTTGATTCTGATGGCTAGCACAATAATCCCTAGGTGAATTGTGTAGCTCCCTGTTAGGTAAGGGTCCCCTAGGTCCAAGTTTTGTCTAAGTCATGTAAAGTCTCCACATTTTGAGGAGTGGAGCGTGATTCACACAGAGTCCTAGGAGTCAAAGGGACTTTAGGGCAGGGCAAAGCCTCTTATTTTGTAAAGGTATGGGATAAATTTGATTATTTGGAGCTCCGCCAAGGTTTGCAGACCATGGTATTGTAAGGGAAAAAGATATATAAAGGGATGTCTTAGTGAGTCAAAGCTAGCAATTCACGTTATGATATGATTTTGGGTTTGTAACTGTGGTATCCTTTTTGTATTCGGACGAAGGGGAAGGCTCTTGCAACTGTGTGCCTGGAGACCTTGGTAAATTTGCAACTGTGTGCGCTGGGTCAGAAAGATTGTACTAGTGAAGATTTGAATTAATAAAGAAGAATTTGGAACAAATCTGTGTATTTATATATGTTCGCGTAGTTTATATACTTCTACCTGGTTATGATTCCCTTTTATACATTTCTTCTGTAATTGCATCGCGAAGGTTCAAAAACTATTTTATATGATGAATAATGCATGTTAGACTAGTTACATGTAGCTCGCAAGTCTGTTAAGTAGGAAAATGCTTTATGACTGTAATAATAAGGTTAACGGTTCACAAAGGTCGAATTAAGCCCTAAATAGGAAGAAACCTTATAGCCCCTTTGGATGCAAAAACCTGGTTCTAGCATCCAACAATATTGCCTCGGGTGAGACTGCAGTCTGCACTACGTAGATCGTTGTCGAAACGGTCGGTAGTATAGGGTTTTGTTGGTTAGTGCATACTAACTCTAAACCTGGGTCTAAGCCCCTAAACCCAATATGTTGCTTGGATCGGGATCTATCTAAGGGATGTGGCAACAGACTAAAAAAGAGATCCAAGATTGGGTAGATCCAAAGTTGCACGAATTTGTAGTATGGGAAAATAGAAATTCACGCTAGTCGACGAAAAGATGGTTACAATGGTATATTTATACAGAACAACATGAAATCTTTTTCTCATCATTCACTAGCGAGTTGCATGAGTGGCTTTCAAAACTAGCTACAAACAAGCCCTATTGGAAACACAACGATCCTATTGTGTGGACCCCATAGTTGATTAAGCAACTAAAGGAAACTGAAAATAAGGCCGCAAGGGTTGTTGACTACTATATTGATAGTATTCTCAGAGGCTTTATCATGAATTTGTGATTAACACATCAATATCCTACAATGAAGCTAAGCGTCGATTTTTCGAAGGTCCACGAGGTAAGTATCTGAATTATTTAAAGCTATGGATTAAGATGTTGTTATGTGAAAAGGTTGTATTGCCTATGAATTGATGTTTAAAAGAAGCCAAACTAGATCTACATGAAGCGGAAAAAGGTTTAGAATAGACCATGATAAATTCATTGAAGGTGAGTAGAGTCCATTATTGGGTGAATCAAAAAGTAAAGAAGAAAAGAGAAACCCTAGTATGCCTAGAGGTGCGTCGTAGCCAGACAATCAAGGCACTTCTAGGATTCCCCAACCAACCACTCCATCGCTGCCTTCACCTCCACCTCATACACCTACATCTTCACCTCCACCTCATACACCTACATCTTCACCTCCACCTCATACACCTACACCTCCACATCCACCTCCACCTTTTAACATTGCTAATGTAGTGAAGATGCTTATTTTTAAGGGTCAGGGATCAGAGGATCCTGATCAATTTTAGTTTATCGTGGAAGTTGTGTGGAAAGCACAACAGATCAATGATGACAATATGAAGAAAGCGCAACTGGTCATAGCACTGCATGATAAAGTGTTGTCATGGTATATCATGTACAACACAACAAATGCAGCTACTTCACTAGCTGTGACAAAGAACGCATTGAAAATGGAATTTGAGAAGCCCAAGTTGCAGTCACAGTGCATTACAGAAATATAATAAATTAAGAAAGCAATCAATGAGACTACCTGGTGATGAGCCCCAAAATTGGGTAACTTATTCATTTTGCCTATTGTTCTCCATTAATCCACCATTCTTCATAGTTTATGCATGCTTTTGAGTATATTTATGTTAATTGAATGAATTAGAATAGTCACTTGACCATGAAGTCTAATACGTGCTTATTAGAGATTTTTAGACATCTTTTGGACCAAGTTCAAGCATTTATGAGCCAGTTGATAGCCAAATATGGGGAACAAGGCTAAGGATTTGTAGGAAGGGTGTCTCCTGCACTAAATGGTCCCTTCCTCAAGTTCTCCACCATCAGCTCGGAGTTCAACAACCCACCGAAAATGATCCCCAAGGGCAACCAAGCAGATTTTGTGAAGTGGCTAATTACTTGCAGTTTTGAGCAGCCAAGCCCCTTGAGATAAGGAGGGCTGTTGGAGGTCCTCGTGGTGATAAGTAGGAAGGCTTCCAGCCTTCGTAGTTTAGCTCTTGAACATTCTTATTTTCACACTTTAGAGCTGCTCTACCTTTCAGCTCATTTTTGAGCTTTTGCTGTAAACATTTTTGTGACATGGTTATTTTTTGAGTAATGGAGATCAGTTTCACTTTGCATCAGCTCTGAGCTTCTTTTAGGAGGCTTTAGCTCTTGGGTTTGGGCCCAACCCAAGTGCCAATACCTCCTTTTGTGTACTTTTACATGTTTTTGCTACATTCCTAGAATAATTTCTGCTACTTAGATTAACATATTTCTTTGTCATTTAGGTTTCTTTTGATGATTGAAATAACTTTTCATGCTGCAGGTTGTTTTGATAGTTTGGTAAAGGAAAAGACTTGCAAAAATGTCACCAAGCAATCCTTGATCTCATCTCTCCCTCCTTGGGACCTTGAGCTGAGACCAAGGCATACTTGCTGCCACAAAAACACTGCTTTTCCTTTCCATGCAATAACAAGTGTTAGATTTTTAGTTAGGGAAGTTGATACTAGTTGTGATGACATGCTTAGATCTGTTCTTTCTTGGTTTTCATAGTTGTCTTACATGATTTTCTACCAATAAACTTCTGTCCACCATGATTTCTCGTTTTTAGGTCAGAATAGGTTAAAGTAGATAGACCTCTGATGTTTTTAGTCTTTCTTTGATTAGTTTGGAGAAATAGTGTGCAGATCACCTGTAATCCATCCTTGCCTATCCTTCCTTCCTCACACCACCTGCTCCAACCCCAGATTCTGGATTCCTTCCCTTCATTTGCCACACTTTGCCAGTTTGACCTAATTTCTTCATTTTTGTGCAACATTGCTCCCTCCATCCTTGAACAAATCCAACCGTCTTCATCGCTCCCTAGCCTCATTTACCAGGTCCTAAACCTCTTCACAGCCTCAACTAACCTCCATTCCACTTTCCCATCAGTTTTCCTCCATCAACCCTCAAAAATCCTCTCTCGACTCTTCCTGTAGAACATCCTGTAGAACCCCTGCAAACTTCCTGTAGAAGATCACGTGGGCAGTTTCTCGAGATCTGATCACTGTGAAACTCTCTGGAAGGGTGATAGGGACCCCTTAGGCCCTCTTCTCACCTTCCCAACCTCCTGCAAGTTCCCGATCCATTTCCTTTCGCCAATCAACTGCTGCACAGTAAAAACAGTTAAAGCACATGCATAATAATTCTGCAAAATTACTCAAAAATACAAAAAGATGTTTTTTTCCAGATTTTACTTCAGAAGTAGCTTAGAAACATGCATTTTAACTTTCCAAGAGTCAATGGCATCCATTTCAGCAGCCTTCATCTCTTTTCTTGCACCAGTAGGGTTAGTCAGTAAAACTAGGGTTTGCTAGAGTTTTCATTTCCATTTAGCTTTTAGTTTCTTTTTGCAATTAGATTGGCCTCCTTAGAGTTAGATTTCATCCATAATAGTTAAAAGATTCTTATGAGAGCTCATAGAAGTTGGCTTAAGCTCCTAGCGGACTTGTGCCAGCTGATCAAGTGACAGCCTGTGGTAAGAGCCAGTTCTTGTGCATATAGCACCGTCACTTCCAAGTTTGTTATTAACTACCGGGTTGATAAAATTAAAGAAGGGAGTCCCAGGAGTTGCAACATTATTGCTGCAATATTAGAGCCCGCCATCTTTTTGGCATCGTTGCCAGGGACGTGTTAGAGTATTTGTGATTGCTGCTTTTCTTCTATTTTCTACTACAACCTTCTACTCAGTAGTTTATTTCAGCAAGCATAGAGTAGTTGTTTCATTTCCATTCTACAACTTCATTTCCGCAAAAGTAGATTAGACATTTCCAGCTTTCCTAGACTAGAATTTCAATTCTGCAAGCATAGATTAGGATTTCCATTCTGCAATTTCAATTCCGCAAGTGTAAATTAGCATTTCAATTCTGCAAGCGTAGCTTAGCATTTCCTTTCTGCGATTTCATTCCAGCAGCATAGATTAGTCCTTTCCTGCTTTCATTTCAATTCTGCATTTTCATTCCAGCAAGATAGATTTTAGTTAGTTGCAGTTCAATCCACTTCAGTTTTGCAGGTACAAGCAGAAAAAAGCAAAAATCAACCAAAAATATTTCATTTTCATGCCTCGTGGGAATAGAGACCATACAGGAAAATTCTTACCCAACACCCCCACTACATCACTAAGTCACCCTTCTCTCTTGTTCGATGGCAGTGATCCAGAAGAACCTATAGGTGAACCTCTAGAGATATACGAAGATCCTATAACAGAAGAAGAACAAGAAAACGTTCCTCTTGAGACCATGGCTGAACACAGGAACGGTATAGGGAATGGGGAGAGAATAGAAGGTGCCTTTCCCATCCGAGAGATAAATTGGGACACAAAAATGAAAAACATAAGTCCCTCAGCCTTAGCTCACTTCCATGGATTGACCGCTAAAGACCCTGATACCTTCTTGTTTGAGTTTGCTGTCCTTTGTCGAACTTATGACTATGTAGAAGATGAGCAAAAGTTGAAACTCTTTCCCTCTACCCTCAAGGATGCAGCACTACGCTGGTTCATGGGGTTACCTGGAAACAGTATCACAACTTGGGCCCAAATGCAGCAAGCCTTTAACAACAAATACCGGGACTACTGTAGGTCAAAGGAAACGAAGGGAGAAATCATTCGAATGACCATGGGAAGTGATGAGTCTCTGGAAGACTATGAAGAAAGGTTCCAACTCAATTATAAAAGGGCCAGGTGCACACTTGACCCCGAATCTCTGAAGTTGGTTCTGCTCCGAGGAGTCCCTAAAGACCTTCTAGATACCCTCCATTTGCTAGCTGGAGGAGACATCTACCAACTACCTTATGAGGACATAAAGACTGTGTTTAGAAACCATTCTAGGGTAGCCCAGAAAAGAGGTAGGGGGAATCCACTTTTAGCTAGTGCAACCTTCTCCAAACATGAGTTTATAAATCAGATGGAAGACCTTAAAAGTGAGGTGAGATAGACCATTGCCATGCAACTGGATACTTTCTGAATCCAACAGAAGAAAGAGGAAGCTGAGAGGGCTTTGGCCATCTTTTGTCCCAGATGCACAAGGAAGCATCCTAAGAACGAGTGTCCATTGCACTCAATAGAGGTATGCTTCATTTGTGAGGAAGACCACCCTACAAACTAGTGCCCAACCTTACCCGGACTTAAAGCTATGTACCAAGGGGCTGAAGGAGCCACTGAAACACTCTACTTCCTTAACCAAAGGAGGCCACATGGATCCATACCTTACCAGCAGGGGATGCAAGGGACATCACAAACATATTAAAACCCCAACCAATCCACTCACATACCTTCTTGGGGTCCTCCTGCTCATCCTTCCTGGTCCACACCCCCTCCTTGGTCATATACACCTCAATACCATACTCAACCCGCTGCTCATTTTTTTCATTCTCATGTTTAGTCACAAGCTTGGTGGAATGCACTGCAACAGGCGTGGAGGCCCCATTACAACTCTCCTCCCACCATTTTGCCTCCACCACCTACTCAACCATAGCTCCTGCTCCTCCAAGACAACCCCAGATGCCTGCTCAACCGAACCCGAACCCCAATAACAGACAAGCCCAATAGGTATATACTGGAGAGACAACATGCCCTACCTATGCTATGGAGATTTAGGAGATCAACCTTCGATATAGGAAGGTCCTCCCAGATAGCCAACCTCCTCCTAAGGAGGATGAAGCCAAAAAACAGGAAAGTGAACCCAAAGCCATTCCACCCTTTCCTAAGAGACTAACTGGATACACACAACTAAACCCGGAAGAGACTGAACTTCTGGGAGAACTTAAATAGTTGTGTGTAAAAATACCACTTCTCCAGGCCATCAAAGATGTACCAATCTACAACAAATTAATCAAAGAGAAGTGTTTCGGGCACCCAGGCAGGAGCAAGAGAGATGCCCCAACTATCAATGTCATAGGACAATTATCTGACCTAATGTTGGGACAAGTAATCTGTCCAAAATATTTGGACCCTGGTAATCCTGTAGTGGATGTCCACATCAATGGCACCATAATTCCCCACACCCTGATTGATCTAGGGGCTACCATTAATGTGATGCCCAGGGACACTATGCTCAAACTTAACCTTCAGGGTTCCCTGAGAAAGACCTCGACTATACTGCAGTTAGCAGACCGCTCCACCGTGACTCCCGAAGGGATTTTGGAAGATGTCCTAGTCTCTGTTGATACTTGGGAGTACCCTGCGGACTTTTTGCTCCTTCAGCCAAAGGCAAAACTCACTAGATACCCCCTCATTTTGGGAAGACCTTGGTTAGCTACTGCAGATATTTACATCAGTTGTCGAGCTGGGAGCATGACCATTAAAAATGGGCCAATGTCCAAACATCTAGTCCTATATCCTCCTGCCCAACCTTTTCTTGAACATGACTTACCTCTCTGGTTGGAGGAGGAAGATAATGATGAAGTCTACTCTGCACCTGTGTGCACCGTGAAGGCCACCAGGTGGGGGTCCTCAAACCGAGGATGACCTTATTGAGAATTTAATCCAAAATCCACCTCCCAGTGTGCTGCCATTAGAAGAGTTAGTAGGAGACACCCAAGCCAATGCTTTAGGGGATCTCTGTGTGGCTGATTCGACCTCTTCCTGAGTTAAGAATGTGGAATTTGGCCCTGAAAGAACCTTGAAGATCAACTTGTCCCTATCTCCCTCTCAAAAGAAGGAGCTGTGTAGCTTGTTGAACCGCCATTTGGATGCTTTTGCTTGGAGATATAAGGAGATGAAAGGAGTCCACCCTTCAGTTTGTACGCATCACATTTACATTAAAGAGGATTGTAAACCAATCAGGCAGCCTCAGAGGAGAATGAATCCAGTCCTCAAAGACATTGTCAAAGACGAATTACAAAAGTTATTGGACGCAGGATTCACCTACCCCATCTCTGACAGCGGGTGGGTTTCTCCTTTGGTGCTTGTGCTCAAGAAAAATTGGAAGTGGAGAATCTGTGTAGATTATCGAGAACTTAACAAAGCCACCAAGAAGGACCATTTCCTTTTGCCTTTCATAGATCAAGTGTTAGATGGGCTGGCAGGGAAGAAGTTCTTTTCTTTCCTAGATGGGTTTAGCGGGTATAATAATATCCAAATCAGCTCGGAAGATCAAGATAAGACCACTTTCACTTGTCCATGGGGTACTTTTTCCTACCGGGTCCTTCCCTTTGGGTTATGCAACGTTCCTGCCACTTTCCAGAGAGCGATACTGAGCATATTCGCTGAGCTGGTTCATGATTCGGTGGAAATCTATATGGATGACTTTACCCCTTATGGGTCCAACTTCCAAGAAGCACTGACTAACCTGGGAAAGGTTTTAACCAAGTGTGTTGAAATGAACCTGTCCCTCAGTCCTGAAAAATGTGAGTTGAAAAATTTGAGTTCCTGATGACTGAAGGGACCATTCCAGGTCATACAATTTCTCAGCAAGGCTTACAGGTAGATCCCAACAAGATTGCTATCATCCAAAGGGTTCCACCTCCTCAAAAGGTAAGGGATGTTCATAGTTTTTTAGGCTTAGAGGGATATTATAGAAGGTTCATTAAAGATTTCAATAAGCTAGCCTCTCCATTGTTTGGTCTTTTGGGGAAAGATGTTGAGTTTATGTGGACTGACAATTGTCTAGAGGCTCTAGATGTGTTGAAGGATACACTAGTAACTGCCCCTATCTTGAGAGGTCCAAATTGGACTCTACCTTTTCAAATTCACACAGATGCCTCAAACAAAGCCATAGGAGTAGCCTTAGGACAAGTTGAAGAGAAGCTACGATATGCCATATATTTCGTCAGTAAAAACCTGTCCAAGGTAGAATTAAACTATACTGTAACCGAGAAAGAGCTCCTAGCTGTAGTCCATTCCCTAAACAAGTTCAGACACTACATCACTGGTTATCAGACATTCATACACACTGATCATGCTGCAATTAGGTATTTGATGAATAAACTTGATGTAAATGCTCGTATCATTAGATGGTTACTTTTATTACAACAATTTGATTTGACCATTGTTGACAAGCCAGGTAAGGAAAATGTTGTTGCTAATTTTCTGTCTAGACTAGATTTGCCTATAGGAGAAGAAGGGGTGGTGGATGATCAATTGCCAGATGAACACCTGTTTGCTATTTCAGTACTCTCTCCATGGTTTTCTGATATAGCAAATTACTTGGTTTCAGCACAATTCCTGCCACACCTATCCTCAAAAGAGAAGAGAAAGATCGTGAGGAAAAGTGCCCCATTCACTTGGATTGGGGGAAACCTATTCAAACTTGGCCCAGATCAGATTTTGAGGCGTTGTGTCAGGGAGGAGGAAGTTTTTGACATCCTCCTGACCTGTCATGATGGACCCTGTGGAGGCCACTTTGCAGCAAAAAGAACCACTTTCAAAATTCTACAGGCAGGCTACTATTGGCCCACTCTTCATTAAGATGTCAGGAGATACATCAGCCAATGTGACCGATGTCAAAGGATGGGGAAACTAACTCCAAGGGATGAAATGCCCCTCCAACCTCAGGTGACTTTCGAGCCATTTGAGAAGTGGGGCATGGACTTTGTGGGTCCTATCAACCCTCCTTCAAGACAAAAGTCTTACATCATTGTGTGCACAAACTACCTGAAAAAATGGGCAGAAATGAAGGCAATCAAGGTAGCAATAGAAGAAAAAGTGGTTTAGTTTTTGAGGGGAAATATCTTCTATAAATTTGGCTACTCAAGAGAATTAGTCACAGATCAAGGATGCCAGTTTACCTCTAACTTGATTGAAGACCTGCTTGCTCATCACAAGATTAAGCACAGAACTTCCACCCCTTATCATTTGCAAGAAAATGGGCAGGTGGAAGTCACTGACAAGGTGTTGGAAGAGATCTTGACTAAAGTGGTGAGAAGCAGCAAAAAGGATTGGGCAGATCGCTTGGTTGAGGCCACCTGGGCCTACAACACTACTTGGAAAACTACAACAGGTTTCACACCTTATGATCTGGTCTATGGGAAGAAGGCTTTGTTGTCCATAGAATTTGAATACAACACATTGAGATTGGCAGCTCAGCTAGACCTAGATCTCAGCCATGCACAACAGAAAAGACTGCTTAAGATGAATGGACTAGATGAACAAAGAATGCAGGCCCTCCTCCACTCAGAGGTGGTACAACTTCAAAGAAACATATGGCATGATCGACACCTTAAAGAGAAGCAATTTCAGCCAGGAGATTGGGCACTGTTATATTATTCTAGATACAAGGATTTCAAAGGGAAGCTGAGGACAAGATGGCTGGGAACATATACAGTGGAGAAATGTAATGACAATGGTTCAGTCCTTCTCAGGACCATTGATGAAGAAGCCATCCCCATGCTCGTCAATGGGCATCATTTGAAGATCTACAAGAAGCCCCTTTCTAAGCAGGAGTTCATTGAAACTCTGGATAAATAAGTGCTGGTAGTGGAGCAGGTCCCTGTCTCCACCCCATCCACATTCTGAGCACCAAACAAAAAAAAAAGAGAGGAAAAAACAGAAAAATAATAAAAATATCCTTGGGTGAAAACCTCTTAGAGGCACCCGGGGTAGACAGTGAGGGTGAAAACCTCCTGAAGGTGCCCCAGCTGTCTCTCAAAAAAAAAAAAGAGAAAAAATACAAAAAAATCACCCTGACTTCTGTTGAAAAATTTGCAGGTTGCAAGAGGGACATTGCAGGTTAGGAGGATCGCACAAAACAAGGATAGAGGTCAGCACCAGGTTGCAAGCATCCCTCACAAACTATTCCTCCATGACCACTCCCCTTTCCTAAGATTTGATCTCATTCGGGCCAAGATTTCACCTTCTACAGGAAGTTCTGTGTCTTCTAAATGAAGATCATGTAGAACCCACAGCCAAGAAAAATTGATCTCAGAAGAGAATCTGAAGGTTGGGAATCTGCCTATGAGACCTACCAACACTCCTGTTTCTGTCCATCACCATATGTCACCCTTTGTCATCTCTTTACACCTTCGTTGCACTCATCATGTTATTTGTTCCTGCATAGTCACAAAAAAAAACCATGTTTTCTTCATACTGCCAGCAAGAACTTCTAGGGAGAAATCAAGCAGTAGTGTCTCGCTCACCATACCTGTCAATCTCTATCTAGACGCCTCATCAGCCGAACCCCTCCTCAGTAGTATAGCCTTGCTCATTCTAGCATTGCATTCTAGGAGGAGAAGCAGCTACAGGACATCCTACAGGAATCCTGTAGCAGCTGATCCCTCTGGAAGACATACTCTGGAGACAGGGACAGCCAAAAACGACAAAGGAGACATGCAAAGGGCTCTCCTTGAACGTGGAAATATTAGCAGCAACTGAAGCTAAGCAAAACTCGTGCATGCAGCATCAGCGAATGAAGGAATGGGTTCCAAAACTCGTGCATGAAGCAGTAGCAAACGAAGGAGTGGTTCCAAAACCCGAAGTCTGCATAACGCGGCCATGACCACACAGGTAAGTGCCTAAACTCATTCGTCAATTGCATAAATTATATTTTAAAAGCTGCATGCCTATGGGAATGGTTTGGATTGAGTGGAATCTATGGCCAGTTAATTGGCCACCCTCGACTCGTTACATATCCTCATGGGATCCAAACAAGCCCCGTTATATTCAAAATTGCCAATAAAATGTGCAGCCAACACGTCTGGAGTGTCCATTCCCTGAGAAATCGTCGGGACTAGTAGTGGTGGCGGCGGATAATGGCAGAAAGGAGTTGATGGTGGTCAGAAACACGCAGAGAAATTATGGCTATGACGTTAGATCAACGGTCCGGTCTATCCACCTCATCCCCTCACCATGAATCACGCCGCAGTTAAGAGATGCCCGGCTGAAACTTACACCACCTTCTGTCCATCTTGCGCTTGCAACGTCCTCGACTAGAGTACACATCCTCCGCTTCCAAAAAATGTTAACAAGTCGTCCTCCACCAGGTTTCCTACTTGTTTTCGAAAATCTCCCACGTATCGGGCTCGCTCAGTAGCACAATGACATTATACAGGAATTGGGGGCCTTCTACAAGAAGGGTTCTACACGAAAACCTGCACAGCTTTACGGAGCAGGAGAACCTGGGATTTTTCGTCAAATTTGGAGCTCCAAATGAGGTAGGCTTGAAAAACTTCTCTATCCGTGATGTGTTTGTGCAAGGTGGTGAATTCAATGGCATCAGATTGGAAAATTAAAGAAAAAATATTCCTGTGTATTGGAAGTGAAATGTTTGCCTACATATTGCACTGAGTTTCCCAGTTTTCTGCATCAAAATTATCCTCCACATTTCCTTTTTGAATTCTCCTGTAGGGAAGATATATGCAGCCGTGGAAGCCAGCCTGTGTGTGTAAAAAAAAAATTGAATTTTCATATCTATCTGTGTGCTGAGAAGAAAACTTGATCCTTGTGCTCTATCTGTAAAAACCAAATTCGTCTTTTCATAAGCAGACAGTCGAGTTCTCGGTGACAGCAGTATTAAAACCAAAGAATTGTTTCTAGTTGATATTGGACACTCGAGAAATTCCTTCTTGGGTTCAGGGGAAACCATAAAAGGCATTTCCTTTTCTGATTAAAGCATAAAAAGAGCACTCTTGCCATGCTAGGAGGATTCATAAGGAAAGAACCATCAGACTCTAGCAAACTGCACGAGCATCCTGAGATGGTGTACACCCGAGCAAATTGGATATCCTTCTTTGACAAAATTCAAGGTCATGATGAGGAGATAACTGAAGAGTTTTTAATGTCCCTGAGACCACAGACAAAAACACATGCCACAATTAGTTTTAGAGGTTTGACCCTAGAACTCACCCTTGAGCTCATTAGTGCAGTTACTGGTCTACCATTGGGGTTCCCTTGGAGCAAAGAAGAGAGATCATTGGGCCAAATTGCTAAGAAGTCATTCTTTTTTCCCACGGAGCATCCTGTAGAAGACAAAAATGGGGTTAGAAGAACCAGCTTGCCTCCTCTCTGGAGTGAAGTCTGTTTCCAAATTATGAAGTACATCACATGTGCAGGGAGGTTTAGCATCATCTATGGATGTCATTTCAGGTTGCTGCGTGAACTAAGGCATGGGATTGAATTGCCTCCAGACAAGAAATTGAGCATCCCTTATTTTCTTCTTCAGTCATTAATTGAATGTGGTAAAAAATTAAATGAAGGGATCCCAGATCAATTGTCCCATCATGGGCTCATCAAACTATTGGTGGAAGATGCTTTGCACACCTACACTGTCCCCATCTCTTGGGAGACCTTCCGAAACATGTCCAGGGATGACAATATCAGAATTCTACCCGAAGACATCACCTCATCTAGCAGTGAGGGGGGAGAACACACTAAGGAAGATGACAAAACCAATGGTGAAGGAACACAGGAAATTCAAGCACAACAGGAATAGAAAGAAAAAGGGGAAATGGGCTAGATTGTTGAGCCTAAATATGGGAAGAAACAACAACAAAAACACCACGGGAAAAGAGGATGCAGAGTAGAACAGAGAAGGACGAAAAATCCCAAATGAAGGCTGCCACAGCCAAAGCAGGCACACAG
The DNA here is from genome assembly GCA_031772625.1 of Pinus tabuliformis. Lineage (NCBI taxonomy): Eukaryota > Viridiplantae > Streptophyta > Pinopsida > Pinales > Pinaceae > Pinus > Pinus tabuliformis. The sequence goes on from CM062811.1 coordinate 584,544,765, forward strand.
AAACAAAAGGAAAAGACACACCCTGAAATCTCAGCAACACAGACAGAAACAGTTGACACAGGGATTTCTACAGGAAGCAGGGAAAAAGAACAGCAAGAGGATAAATCACCTAAGATATTGGCAAGGGAGGTAGCAGCTTTGCTTGCTACCTTAAGCACACCTCCAAAACAAAAAGGGAAGAGAAAGAGGCAAACCTCCATGTACTTTAAAGCAAGGAGGAGCACACAGATAAATGTGGTCAGACCCTAGCCACAGTCAAAAGAGCCAATTGTCATTCAGGACACAACAACTAAACCAAAAGAAGAGTCTCCTTCAAAGGTGTCTATCACCTGTAAATGAGGAAGCCCAAAAACCTCCACTTGGAGAGAGAGAATTAGGATGATGGACTCAAAGACAGCTCTACAAGAAGCCAAGACGTCTCTAGAAGAAACTTTGGCTAAGTTAAAAGAGACCGAGAAATTGGAGGAAAAGATAGCCAAATCATCACAGGGAGAGGGAAAGACCGAGGAGATACTGGAACCAAGCCCTCAACCTAGCTTGGGCTCATACTACAACCTGTTAGAGGGTGGGAAAATCATCCCATAGAAATTTGTTGTGCCACTCTTCCTTGCATTAGAACAAGAGAGGATCAAAACACAAACATGGATGAAAATTGCTAAATCTAAGGGAATTGAGGACATAGGCCACATGGAGGAGAAGCTAAAAGAGTTAAGAGGAGAACTGGCCATGGTCAGGCACGTAGAAAGCTGCAAAAGAGCCCAGCTGCAAGAGGAGAATGAGCTATTAAGAAAATAGTTGCAGCTACAGGGAAGTCATAAGGAAGATAGGCCCTCCATTGTGGGAGAACAGCAATAGCAAGAAGGGCCTCCGGCAGACAAGGAAGCATCTAATGAACAACAGAAAGGGGAAAAGCTGTAGGCTGAGGTTGAGGCACTAACAAAACTGCTACAGGAAAAGGAGTCACAGGCAGCAGAGGATATACAATCCCTAAAGCAACGGGTGCAAGAGAAGGAGGCCCAACTGGCCTGCATGGCTAGCTGGGCAGTAGAAGCCTTACAATGTAGGCAACTTGCTAAGTCATATGCCTTATATCTTAAATATCAATGGTTGCAATTCCAAATTAATACCCTGGCCTAAAGGGGCACCATTCCATTTCAGAATTACCATCAATTCATGGCTTTGTGTGACAGCAACTCAGTAGAAGATAAGGCCAAGTTATCAGAATTCTATTTACACAACTTGGCCCTTCCAAACATGAATCTGTGGGACCCCAATGCTGCATTGGGAGATGTGCAACTCATGGCCATGGCCTCTTGGTTAAACCCTGAGGAAAAGAGGGCAGCATAAATTCAAAGTGTTATGGACAGGGAGCTACAGGAGCCACTCATGATTAGAGCAGAACCAGAAGATCCCTTAGCTTTAGTGTATGCCCATCAACAACTTTCCAACAACCCCCAAGTTCACCCAGATTACATTGAAGGACAAGCTCAGGCCATTGCTCACTTTGAGGACATGGAAAGACTATTGGGGGATAACTGCATTCATGCTTGCACAAGGAGAGGGAACACACTGTCCCACAGTCTGAAAATAAGAGAATACCACTCCCCAACAAGGATGAGGGAGGCCTTGGCAAGAGTACCACTCTATAAACAGTCAATGGAAAATCTGCAGGCCAACTGGATTGGCCTAAAGTTCAGTCCTCCCTTGCTTTTAGGACTGCTGAAAGGAGTCAAAGAAGAAGAGGAGCACAGGCAGTGGGAGGAAGTAGAGAGAAAAGAAAGGTTCCATGACTAAGAAGAAAACATCACCTCGAAGCTTGGGATGTGAGAGAGGCAGTCAAAGCAATCAAAGATGATGAGCTGGATTAGTTGCTCAGAGGATGAGCAACCCATTTAGCAGGGGGGTGATGATGAGCCCCAAAAATGGGTATATTATTGGGCTCATTTTACCTATTGTTCTCCATTAATCCACCAGTCTTCATAGTTTATGCATGCTTTTGAGTATATTTATGTTAATTGAATGAATGAGAATAATCACTTGACCATGAAGTCTAATACATGCTTATTACAGATTTTTGGACATCTTTTGGACCAAGGTCAAACATTTATGAGCCAGTTGACAGTCAAATACGAGGGAACAAGGCTGAGGATTTGTAGGAAAGGTGTCTCCTGCACCCTTCCTTAGTTCTCCACCATCAGCTCGGAGTTTAGCAGCCCACCGAAGATGATCCCAAGGGTAATTGAGCAGCTTTTGTGAAGTGGCTGATTACTTGTAGTTTTGAGCAACCAAGCCCCTTGAGTTAAGGAGGTTTGTTGGAGGTCCTCGTGGTGATAAGTAGGAAGGCTTCCAACCTTCGTAGTTTAGCTCTTGAACAATAATATTTTTGCACTTTAGTGTTGCTTTTCCTTTCAGCTCATTTTTGAGCTTTTGCTGTAAACATTTTTGTGACATGGTTATTTTTTGAGTAATACGAATCAGTTTCACTTTGCATCAGCTCTGAGCTTCTTTTAGGAGGTTGTAGCTCTTGGGGTTGGGCCCAACCCAAGTGCCAGTACCTCCTTTTGTGTACTTTTACATGTTTTTGCTGCATTCCTAGAATAATTTATGTTACTTAGACTAACATATTTCTTTGTCATTTAGGTTGCCTTTGATGATTGAAATAGCTTTTCATGATTCAGGTTGTTTTGATAGTTTGGTGAAGGAAAATACCTGCAAAAATGCCACCAAGCAATCCTTGATCTCATCTCTCCCTCCTTGGGACCATGAGCTGAGACCAAGGCATACTTGCTACCACAAAAACAATGTTTTTCCTTTCCATGCAATCACAAGTGTTAGATTTTTAGTTAGGGAAGTTGATAATAGTTGTGATGACATGCTTAAATATGTTCTTTCTCGGTTTTCATAGTTGTCTTACATGATTTTCTGCCAATAAACTTTTGTCCACCATGATTTCTGGTTTTTAGGTCAGAATAGGTTAAAGTAGATAGATCTCTGATGTTTTTAGTATTTCTTTGATTAGTTTGGATAAATAGTGTGTAGATCACCTGTAATCCATCCCTACCTATCCTTCCTTCCTCACACCACCTGCTCCAACCCCAAATTCTGGATTCCTTCCCTTCATTTACCACACTTTGCCAGTTTGACCTAATTTCTTCATTTTTGTGCAACATTGCTCCCTCCATCCTTGAACAAATCCAACTGTCTTCATCGCTCCCTAGCCTCATTTACCAGGTCCTATACCTCTTCACAGCCTCATCCAACCTCCATTTCCACTTTCCCACCAGTTTTCCTCCATCAACCCTCAAAAATCCTCTCTCGGCTCTTCCTGTAGAACATCCTGTAGAACCCTTGCAGACTTCCTGTAGAAGATCACGTGGGCAGTTTCTCGAGATCTGATCACTATGAAACTCTTTGGAAGGGTGCTAGGGACCCCTTAGGCCCTCTTCTCACCTTCCCAACCTCCTGTAAGTGCCCGCTCCATTTCCTTTCGCCAATCAACCGCTACACAGTAAAAAACAGTTAAAGCACATGCATAATAATTCTACAAAATTACTCAAAAATACAAAAAGATGATTTTTCCAGATTTTACTTCAGAAGTAGCTTAGACACATGCATTTTACCTTTCCAAGAGTCAATGACATCCATTTTAGCAGCTTTCATCTCTTTTCTTGCACCAGTAGGGTTAGTCGGTAAAACTAGGGTTTGCATTTCCTTTCAGCTTTTAGTTTCTTTGTGAAATTATATTAGCCTCCTTAGAGTTAGCTTTCATCCATCACAGTTAAAAGCTTCTTCTGAGAGCTCATAGAAGTTATCTTAAGCTCCTAGTGGACTTGTGCCAACTGATCAAGTGACAGCCTGCGGCAAGAGCTAGTACTTGTGCATATAGCATCGCCGCTTCCAAGTTTGTTACGAACTACCGGGTTGATAAAAGTAAAGAAGGGAGCCCCAGGAGTTGCAACATTATTGCTACAATACTAGAGCCCACCACCTGGGATGTAGATCAGAGGTTAAAATTTTTTCTGGGACAAGTCAACTTCCATATCTCTGACAAACAACACAAAAAATGGTATATAGTTGTTCTATTACCACATCTCAAATTACCATTATCATAACAAAATATTGGGACACAAGCATAAGCATTGGAAATCATGATGAAGTTAGAAGCTTCACCGGTACAAGATACTTGCATAAGGGTTTAGCAGATACAGTCCCAGTTAGAAAGCTTGCATATGGAGCTACAAGATTTGAAGAAAGGAAAGCAAGCCTAGTCTAAGATGCACTCAGAAGTTTGGTATACAATGTGTAAAGTGGGGGGTCACTATAAGGACTAGTGCCATGTTTATCATGATTATGTGGTTGTTAAGGGTCCCAATCCTTTGAAGCTAGAGCCTAGTGCTAGACCAAGTACTGGACAGAGTGTCTAGTGTAGTATTTACTGGGTTGTGGGTCAACACCTGACTAATCATTATTATTTGTTAAAAAAATATGTGCAGTCACCAAAGAAATTATTTTGTAACTTCTTTTGATCAATTGGACAGGATGAGAAGGATTTTCGCAACTATGATTTGATGATGGATCGCAATCTGACATATAGGATGCAAGCTAAAGGCTACGCACTTGAATATCATGGTTCACCTGTGACCCACAGAGGATTTCAAGGTTGAGGACATGGTCGAGGAGGTGGTGTTGGACGAGGTCGGGGTAAAATCATATGCTATAACTGTGGCAAAACTGGACATTTTTTGCGGGATTGTCAGAACCCCACTCATCCTTCTTGTTAGGATTGTAGACAACTTGACCATGTGATAAAGGACTTCCCTATTTTAATGGATAATATGCAGGAAAAGAAGAATCAACAGCCTGCGCAGAATTTACAAATGATGATATTTGAACCACGGGAGGATGATCCAAGCGTTAATATGGTGACACGAAGTGGTGCGGCTATGGGAGTAGATAAAGAAAAGGGTAAAAAGCTAGTGGTAGATGCATGGGTTAGGAAGGCAGGAGAGAAGAGTAATGGGTTCAATATGCAGAGGGAGAAAGAGATCTTCATGGAAGCAAAGAAGAGTTTCATGGACCTGGGAGCTTCGACATCAAAGACAGAGACGCAATTAGTGCCATGAAAGAATAATTTTGCAATCTCTACCATGACGGAAAATCCTAATCCAACTGTTCTGAAATCTTTTCTACAAACCTGTATGAAGTTGCTAAGGGATTAGAAAGCAGTAGAAGGATTGCAAAAGTTAATTGATAACTGTGCTCGTAAGAAAAGTCACAGCTTGAAAAAAGCACAGTAAACAAGGTAAATAGAAATAAGAAAACAATTGGCCAAGGGATGCGCTTGACTGTGCGGATTGCTGAGTTCATAATGGATTAGGTAATTCTTGACTTGGGATCTAATGAAAATGTATTGTTGAAGCAAACTTGAGAGTGAATGGGGCAACCCAATCAACACAAGGTCATCCTGATGGGTCGATTGTATGGAGTTATTGTGGATATTGAAGGAGCAAGCATAGTAGTAGAATTTGAAGTTATTGACATTGTGGATGACATCAATCCATATTTAGTATTACTTAGACTTGATTGGGTTTTCGATATGGATGCGATAATCAATCTGAAAAGAAGGAGTATGGTGTTTGAAAAGAACAGTACCAAGGTCATTGTTCCTTTAGATCCTTGTGAAGGAACACGATATACAGAACCCGTCCGCAAAGAATATGGTGATGAAGATATTGACGACATCTAAAAATTAACTACACAAGACGAGGATTGGATGAACCCCACTGCAGATGGAAGGATAATCTAGGAGAAGGATAGTTCATGTCATTCAGACTTAGATGAAGAATTGGAGAACTGGAAGAACCAGTTGCATGAAGTTTCTACTCTACGTTGGAATAAGGGGATGTACCAAAATAACAACGATTTGAGGCCTTGGATATAGATTTGAGGGCTACGCCTACGCGATGGTGGGGCACACATAGAGGTAATATAGGAGATTGGAGGGAGTATTGCTGATTGATGAGGGTAAGGTTTGGTTATGCAAACACAAGGCTCACATAGAAATATAATGGTAGGGATGATCCTCAAGAACATTTGGATTGTTGGGATAAAGCGTGGGGCAAAGAACATCAACTAGAGTGGGTACACATATGTTATCATACTTTGCATGCAATACCAATGAATTAGCATCGGGAAATGGAGTTGCATCATGGCATCGTTAACCAGTATGATATTAAGGAAAGCTTCCTAATGACTTTTAGTTTTGAAGATGGGTTTTAGTGTATAGATGATGGACTTAAGGAGAACAAAGCATTAATTTTTCAGACACCGAAAGAGCCTACGACTTGGGTACATCATGACTGGAATGCGCAGTTGCAACATTCTCTAGAATGTTATAATATAACCACAAAAGAAGTCAAGGAGGATCCGTGATACATCAACATCCCTGAATCGGAAGGATGGCACGAGGTTGCGGGACCAAATGTTATTTTGGCATAAGCAGATAATGGCACAGGAGGACACTAGAAAGGAAAGGCCACTGCGTAGAATATTTTAAGAGTGGGATTGTTAGGAGTTTTATTCATCATTTTAAAGCTCCTAATATTAAATGAATAACTAGGTTTCATAATCATTGAGTTACACTACGTACTGGTTTAGATTCAAGAACTAATTATAGAGAAAGTGACTTCCTCTTATAATCAATGTTTAAGTATAGAAACCGATTTAATCAATCTCCTCTATCTACTTAAAGAATTCAACCATGAATCAAGCGTGTTATTCTAACAAATCTTGAAAGAAATACTACTTGTTTTAAGAGATTCAATGCTCAACAAACTCACTCACTAAATATTGAATAACTCATTCATTAAATCCTATAGAAACCATTCCTATTTTAACTCTATTCAGTCACTCGTTTAAACAAGAATATTACAAATAAGACAGGCTTGCTACAAGTTACTTCTATAATGCAAAACTCAAACAAATCATTTCAAACACTATTCCTCTTAACAGTAAAATCACTTTAACTTATGAAATGCTAATTACAAAATTCAAACTATGTTTAATGGGAAACACTCATTCGATTATTCTAATGTTGACCAAGACAAAACATGAATCACTATATCAAAGAGCATGGAGATTAAATCTAAACTAATCTAATGAACTCGAAATGTAACTTAAGCTATTGAATGCGAAATTGAAATTAATCTCTAGAGTTATTTAATTTAACTCAACCAAAGAAAGACATTCAACATTCAAATGCAAAGACTACCTATATCAAAGCAACTGAAATGATACTCAAAGCAATCTAAAAAAATGAAATTTAAGGAAACTAAACCCTACTATTGACAAACTTATCAAATTGACTACCCTAATAAAACTGGAAGGAAATTTAAGTGACAATTTAAACAAACAAGAACCTTTGTTCCTAATTGAGGCTACAATTGCACTACTTATTCGCAATTGAAATCAAAAGAAACCTAACTAACGTTCAAAAGGGAAATACGACTACTATCTATGATAACAATTTTAAGAAACCTAGCTACTATTTGTGAATGAAACAAAGTCAAAATGATTGCATACACACCAAATTCGAAGGCTTAAATCGCAACAGAACTTCTACAAGATCAGGCAGAATTCGTAATTGCGAGACTACTGGCAAAATTCAAGAAACTAAATTGTTACACAAATCTTATAGATCTAAAACTACTAAACAAAGCTCGAGAAACCAAACCATTCTTCTCACAAAACTAAAAGGAAATTCATAACCCTGCGCACAATTCCAATGTAAACAATCTTGTATTCATTATATGACACAATCGATTGAGAAACATAATATTGAAGTATCCATGTACACTGTTGAATTTGAAGGGTTGTAGATTATATGGTTCAGAATACTATTCAAAATTCTATTAATAATTCAAATTAGAATGATTCACAACACATATGTATGATGAGGCTCTTCATAAGATACAATTAACAATTTAATTCATTGCTCAGTGTCTATGGATTAATCAAGAAAGTTTAGTTTGTCAATTTAATCTACAGGATTGAAATAAAAACTTAGGTATGAAATCAATTAAACCATTCGAAACTTAAACAATCACATGATATACTATGTAAAATTAACAAATTAAACTAATCATATATCTAGACTAACTATAAACTTGGTTCCAGATGTGGTGGGCCCTTGCCAAACCTGGAGTAAGTTAAATTAACTCAGTAAAATGAAATTCACAACACAACCATAATTACTTACAGTAGAAAAATGTTGGAACTGAATTAGATCAAAGCTTAAACGTTGATATACATAGTCTGGACTCTAAAAAATAACATAAGTTTTCAAAATCAATGAGTCTGGAACATTACATCACCATCATTACTCAGCAGTCCCCCAAATTCAAACTCATCGGGCCTTTAAGAAGACAACCAATGGATACTAGGTTTAACTAACTATCTCTTAACATAGAAAATTGTTGATCGATGACTATCACAGGCTATATAATATCTCATAAGATCAATCCTGAATCAGTTGTGCATGACTCAATTAGACTTTGGTTGGTTGTGTTTGACTTAAAAAACCACTTTCTATCCTCGGCCACAGGATATCGGTGTATGATATGCCAGAAGATCCCATAAACCGCTTACTATTCCACCAAAAGAAGTTGTCGATCATTGACTTCCAGCTTAAGTACATAATTGTAAATGAAGTTTTAAGTACAGAATGACAGTGACACTTAATTGATGAAGTGTCCACCTCCTCATGCTTTGAAAATATGTTTAGCTTGTCATTCACCTACCAACATTCTCCATAGCTACAAGTGCAATAAAATAGATAGTTAGAGATGGCCTAATAAGTATGATCCTATAATCTATCCAAACTTAACCAAAAACATCAAAATAATTCTAAGTAGAATGCCTTTACCTCTAGTCATATGACGATGGGGTTTTGGTAGTAAATGGTATAGTATAGAAGGCAAAAGAAGTACAATATAGGTAAAAAGAGTGAAAAAGTAGGTGAAAAGAGTAATGAAACGGGGAACAAAATGGGCTCCAATAGGGACTATGGTGGCCCATGGTGCACAAGGATTCCAAAGAATATTGTGGCGCTTGTGATGTCTGCTAGAGGACAGGAAGACCGTCAAGAAGGGATGAGTTGCCATTGCATCCACAAGTCACCTTGAAGGCCTTTGATAAGTGGGTGATCAACTTTGTTGGATAGATCAATCCATCGGGAAAGAAGACTGGTGGGATGAAACACAACATGTAAAGGATCACAGTGCATACATTATTGTGCACTTCATATTTGAGTATATGTTGTCGCGGTTTGGGTGCCGAAAGATCTTGATGAGCGAGAGAGGTTCGAATTTCTTACACAACACTATTGAAGCAGTAACAGAGGAATTTCAGATGCATCATCAGAAGAGCACGCCTTATCATCCTCAGGTGAATGGAATGGTTGAGGCCTTTAATAAGATTTTGGAAAATTCTTTAAATAAAGTATGAAATGTCAATAGGAATGATTGGGATGTGCACATACCAACAGTTTTATGGGCATATAGGACTACTTGCAAAAAGCTGACAGGACAGACTTCATTTAGACTTGTGTATGAACATGAATTTGTAATTCCTATGGAATACATAGTGCTCAGTCTTTGGATTTTGTCGTTACAGATATGGAAGACAATGATATTATGGAGGAGAGGTTGGAACAACTTCTCGCATAGGAAGAAGATCGCTTTCTTGAAGGATTTCATCAACAAGTATTGAAATCCCTAGAAAAGGCATGGCACAATCGACACACTAAGTAGAGGACTTTTAAGAATGGAGAATTGGTTCTATTGTACGATATTCAATTCACAAAGTTCACTCGTATTTTTAGGATGCATTGGATAGGACCATATTTTATCAGGGATATCTCAGATGGTGGCGCAGTTCAGCTCGTAAAGCTAAATGGAGAATTATTTTTTGGACGAGTAAATGGTAGTAGGTTGAAGCTCTATAGGGACAATTTTATCCCTAGGACAACGCAATGACTATATGGATGAAGGAAAGGCTTAGTGCTACAAGAAATTGGAAGGAAGCATGAGACTATAAAGTACTCTACCAAAGAAGGACTTTGTCGAAGAGGGAGGGTTGTGCGGTATTCAAGAGGATGGCACGGGTTGAGGAAGTTGTGATGAAGAAGGGGTAACTATGTTGTAAGGGATGTTCGGACGCATTTCATCTTGAATATGACCGATGGGGTTGCTACAGTTGATTTGACAGAGAAATTTTCATTAAAATAAGTGGGGGAAGCACAATTAAGGATCATATATAGGTGAATCTTCCGCCAAATTCACATTTATGTGCAGGATCTGAAGGAGATCAAGGACTTTGAATTTGAAAAAGGTTATAAATATGGCACCCTGCTACAAATTCAGACACTTCGCATGTTGAGAATTTGAATTGTGATTCTTCGCCTAAGTGTGAGCCGAGTGTTTTGTTGCATGTCTGGTTGGAGTTGAGAGGAGATTGAGCAAGAATTTCTTAAGCACAGGCTAGGATCCATTATGGCTGCTACACTGCCTGTGCATGCCACTACACCAAGATTGTTGAGGACAAAACCTACATCCGCAGCAGTAGTAGCCAAGAATCAAAAGAATCCACAAAAGCCTCTAGTTAGGAAATCACCAAGGAAAATCCCCACAGAACAATAGTCTAAGGAGAGAATGGATAAGCTGAAGCAATCGATGGAACCCCAAGATTTGGTTGAGAAGAAGTGGCCAGCAGAATAGAGGATATCAGTGTAAATGAGGTGGAACAGATCTACATGTTGCCACCCTATATTCTGCCATGAAAGCCAACTTCAAAGGTGACCAAGGACCCATATGTTATACAATTTAAGGTCTTTACACGCTCGTTACTGGAGGATGTGCCAATTAAGGGAGACTTGCCAACAAGGGTGCCATAACTACACATGGAGGACTGAAATCTGAATGATCGAAGCAAGTATACCCAATTCGAACCCAAAAAATATCTAAAATTAATTTACTATGAGGAAGCTGGAGTCACAAGGGTCGAACGACTATCGTGGGCAATAAAAATTCAACAAACTAGATTGCTGAATATGCTCTATGTTCCACACTTTGGGTGGAGTAACATAAATACAATTTTTTGTGCTAGTTGTTAGCATTAGTGCATGATGGGTGTTTTTGTCTTGAGATGAAGATACCCATAGATGATATGTTAATTAGAAGGATCACTGTGCTGCGTTACCAAGGAGCGAAACCCACCAACACATTTGATGGGAAGTCTCGGTAGAAAATTTTGGCTAATTAGATGAAGAACGACTTCGATATGGTTAATAAATTTTGGGGATATTCCATTAGCTCTATTAGTGATCCAAATGTGAATTTTTCTGTGCACATTTTGGCTTGTAAGATAATGAGAAAGTGTTGGGCAAACAAAGTGCCAACCCTAGTTATATCTCTAGTTGCACAGTGCAGCAAGGGGGTCCAATTTAACTGGGCAGGGTATTTTTGTTAGGAATTTTTGGATGACTTTAGAGAAGTGCAAGAAGAAGCGAAGAAATTACACTACATGTGGTTATTTCTCTTAATCGCACTGACATCATGGAGAATGTTAGACGAGTCACAATTCCCCACTATGGACCCTGATGTGTGTGAGGCTGCAAAGTATGCCTCGTTGTGGGCGTCTGAGGAACCGACCCGAGCTACATAGAAAAAATTGTTCTAGTTCTTATTTGAGATGGATGTTGCACATGGTGATCAACGAGAAGATGTAGTTATCACCAAGTTTGTTTCAAGAATATCATAGCATTTCCGACTTTAAAGAATATTTTTACCATGTGTATATCCACGCGAAGAAAGATTTGGAGGCACTATGGTATGACCTACCATTCTTAGTTACTGAGGAGGACATCCTACTAATAATAAGAAAGTGGTCTAGTAATTGGCTCACTCCATCTTAAGAAGAGGCAAAGCAGGTAGGCACAAGTAAGACATAGCAAGCCACTAGAGGTGCACAGACCAAAAAGCTAGCGACAAAGGAGGAGGTGCCTCAGAATGTCACAGTTGACCTTGAGAAGAACACCATGTAGGAAAGAGAGCAAAAAGTTGAATAGGAGGAACCATCCACTGACAAGGGACATCAAGGTGGTGAATATCCCTTTGTATACATGGTGGACTTTGATTCCCCATTTATAGTGAAAATGTAGAAGAAGAAAAGTGTTAGAGGCGCACAGAAGAAGAAGAAGTTAGATAGATTCGCTGGTGCAGAGCTAATGGTCCCCACTGAAGGGGCCATTGACGAGACAGGAGATGATGCAGGAGCATTCAGCCCAAAGAAAATCATTGTAATTAAGTAGACATAGGGGGTCATGTATTTTTAGGAAGTTGGATTCCTAAGTGGTGAATTAATGTAATATTAGGCTTTTGAGTGCATAGAATAGGAATTAATTAGATAAAGAGAGGTTGTTTGTAAATACTCTCAAATAAATGAGGACATGAGTGGCTAGTAATGACAAAGAGTTAGAAGTCAAATCCAACTCTTAAAGTAGTTCATGATTCGAGGAACAAGAGAGAGATTTTAGGAATTTAATGAGTTAGAAGTGGACATAGAGGATAGAGTACATCTAGGAGTCAGTTCAATAGATTTAGGAGTTGAACCAGGATGAGTTCAACAAAGCTCATTGGCATATATGTAAGGCTATGGGCAGAGTCAGGGAGAGGCCACAATACTGAAGAATAGGCCTGTGCGAGGAAGATAAGTCTAGAATGTAATCATTTGTTTATATATATATATATATATATATATATATATATATATATATATATATATATATATATATATATATATATATATATATATATATAGATATATATATACATATACATATACATATACATATACATATATATATACATATATATATACATATATATATACATATATATATACATACATATATACATACATATATATATACATATATATATATATACATATATATATACATATATATATATATATATATATATATATATATATATATCGAGGTTTATTCCTGACTGTCTCAGTATGCATGAAACGAGTATTTCATGGATGAATTACTCATGAATTCATAGGTTCTGTAATAGGGTTGTAGGTAGAGTTCTGAAGGTCATGTAGAGGAGCAAATGATTCAAAGGAATCATAAAGGGGTCTTTGAATCCAAGCAAAGAGACAGAGTGTAGCTCTAAAGAGAAGGAGCGAAGTGAGAATTCGCTAAAGAGTTAAGCTCAGAGAAGTTGGGCAACGAAGGCGTAAGGTGAAACCTTGAAGAAATCCCAAATCACAGAGAAACGTTGAAGAAACAGTGTAAATCCTAAGTAAAAAGAAGAGTGGAGAAGTAAAGTATCAGTGCATATGAACTGTTAGATCTCAAAGATCAACGGTCTTCGCGTAAGAGGAGAGTGCGGGAGATAACTGGTGAAAAGGCGGCTTTATAACCTTAAGTGGCATTTTGGGCAGCAAAGAAGTGGTAAATGATTTCGAAGGTTAGTCCTCCGATTCCATTAATAATGCGACACGTAGCAGTAGGGGTGTGGGAAAACCACTTTATAGGGCAGTTAATCCCCGTGCTCATGGTCTATCCGAAGTCGGGGTGAACTGTCAGATCTACTATGTATAGATCAACGGTGGAAGATTAATATAAAAGTCGTTTGATCAAAGAAGAGTGAAGGAAAAGTGACTTGTGATAACACGAAGTGATGATAAGCGGACCCAATGAAGTTATGAGCACAGTTTTATAAAGTTTGAAGTCCAATAGTTCAATCGCATATCAGGGAAGGCGGAGATCAGAAGTTATAGCGGAAAGGCTCAAAGGCATGGACCAGACGATTATATAGAAGTTGATGTATAAGATTTGAGATCCGCTTATGTGTTCGGAGTGGAATTTCATGTAATTCCTTGTATTCATTTGTATTATGTTAAAGTGTTGCACCGAGTGGTTTTTAATGCAAAAACATATATTAACAATTACGATAGTCACATATCCGAATTAGAGGGGTGATGAAGCATGTATGTATGACTCGCGGAGGATTCGATAGCCAATTGTGATAAAGTTATCCTCGTTAAATGTGCCAAGATCGTACCAAAAGCGAAAAAGGTATGGTTTGCATGTGTTTCCTTTGTAAATGGTTCATAAAGGAAAATAGCATTGATGAAGGGTTTTATGTGTAAAAACATATTTAACCAATGTATAAAAAGGAAAGGTTATATATATTTGGTTTAAGGGGTTGTATGGAGGTTACGAAGAGGTTTAAAGCACTGATAGGAAGGATTTGTTAAATACTTTAATAAAGTCTTATATGAAGGCTCGAGGGTTGTAAATAGTCCCTATATGAGGTTTAAGCAGGGTGGTTGAGTTCCGATATAAAAGAACTGTATAAAAGAGGGCCTTAACCATTTGTGGGTGATGGTTTGACTCCTTTGTGAGTTAAACACCTGAGATTAATGTATTAATGCATTTTTATGCATATTGTGAGCATGTGTGGGGGTGACCTTGAGTCATAGTGGTATCAGAGCAAAATTGAAGTTGAAAAAATTGGTTAAAACAGAACAATGAAATTCTATGAGAAAGAATTGAGAACAGAATATGTGTTAAGGTGTTTATGCAAGAAAGAGAAAGGATCATATTCTAATCTGACCGAAGAAGGCACATAGAAGTGATGTGTAGCAGAACTGCAGATGCAAGAGACAGAGGAAATCCATTCAAAGTACAGGTGGAATGGTTAAACAAGATCATGTTGAGATCTTGAAGGTGAGGTGATATGTTTTGTTTTGATTTGAGAAGGTGTGTTTATACATTGATATGCAGGTGACAGCAAGACAAGCTGTGAGAGGAGAACCATATGTGTTCTTGAAGGCAAAGTAAAGAAAACACTCTGAAGGAGAAGTGGCAGTGAACCTGAAGAATCCAACAAGAGGTTGGACAGAGAGAGAGGATAGCTGAAGTGTTCTCAAGAGATTGTAGAAGCCTAGAAGGAGCAAAGGTGTTGCTCAAGAGGGGGTTCCAGACAGAGGACCCGTGCTTACCAAAAGACTGAGTGAGGAGAGCTTTGTGAGGTAAGATTACAGTGAGGAGGATTAACTGTTGCAGAGGCTTGTGGTAGATGAGTGAGGAGCTCATGAAGAAAGAGGAGAAGAAGATGACTACTGATAGTCATAGAAGAGGTTCAAAGAGAAGCCACAACAGAAGAAAGATGAAGAAAGAGGATGCCAAGGAAAATGGCAAGAGAATGAGTCAAGGGGAAATTGACAAAGAGGTTGCAGAGTTAAAAGAACAACTCGAAGCACTAAGGAGGATGTTAGAGGAAAGCCAAAGACTAGGTTGGGTCTTGAGGAAGAAGCCGGTAAGGTGGCATGAGATGCAGAGAAGTCTACAACAAAAGAAAGTAAAGTGGTTGTTGGTACCATCCTATGACCTCCTGTTTCCTCCTAAAACATATCATTTGCCTACTTCTTTCCATCATATATCTCTTAGATCCCTTGAAAATTGATTATTTAATAGTCCTATAGTTATTAAAATGCATTGAAATTGATTTAGGAGTTTTATGTTAAAGAATTAGGGATTTTTGGTAAAATGGATACAGGAAGTTCCAACATCCTGTAATTGGTTCATTGTTTGACATGTGGCATGATAGTTGGGCTAAAACGAAGGGTAGGGATGAAAAGTAGAATGTCCAAGCATGGACGAATACCTATCCTACAGCAAAATCGACCCTCCTACATGCGTGGTCAACAGTGGTCAAAGTATAGCATGTTGGCGACAAAGGCAGCAATAGCAAAGCATTCTAAATTGATTTAGCTTTGTTCCTTTTTGAAATCAGTTTAGGATAGAAACATTTTAAAAATCTCAACATGATAAAAGTGGCAACAGCCATATCATGAATGTACATTCGTTTTCGAAATGTAAGGGTTGTAAAAACATATGTAAATACAATCCTGTGTAATCAATGTATTGGTAATCGTTGTATCGTTTGAAACAGAGTTTGAACTTAATATCAAGAACACAGTTACAGTTATGATCTTTGTCTTGTTGCGTTGATTTGATAATCGGTTGAACACAGTCCAGTATACCTCTGGAACGTAGACGGACCCTGCGTTAAACTGGTATACTGTTATTTCCTTTTCATTTGCAACTTAGGGTATTACATGACATGCACAGTAATTAGAATTGGTTATTGATTTCAATCTAATGTGTATGGTTTATGTTTATGAGATCGCTTGAGCAGTTCATCACTGGGATCGTGAATCGTATCCTGTAAGGGATTCGATCCTCTGTTGTCCTCTAAAGCAATGTTATGAACTCTGCTTTCATTTCAAAGTATGTTTATAATTTCCAGATGTCTTTAGCTTGCATGAATATTAGTGAATGCTGAGTATTTCTTAAACAGGGGTTTCGTGCATGGTGTCTCTGTAAGGAGAATGAAATCTTGGTTTGAAGTGATACACAATGTTTTAATTTGATAAATGAATTGAGTGACAGCGTGGTAATTAGGTAGATTAATCGAGTGACCTAGGTGTTTGGGTGATAGGTAACATACCTCAGTCTTCCATAAAGAAGTCCTGTGACCTACCATCATAACCACTTAGCTAATAATCCTTTATGTCTATATATTTTAGACGCATGCCTCTAAGTCTACGCATCTTGGTCGATAATAAATATAGCCTAGTCTAGCACCCTAGATAGGACACTACATTTTGGCGCCGTTGCCGGGGAGGCGTACTTAAATGATTTAAAAAGAAAAAAAACTTCAATAAACAAGAACAAACAAAAACACAGTTAGAAATCATGTTCATTTATGCCTAGATTTAGAGATAGTCAGGGTAGATTCGTAAAAACCCCCCACCATCTAAAAACTAACCCATCATCATCAGGAGCAGACTCTTTAGGGAACACAACACCAGCTGAGGAAGTCATCCAAGGATTAGAAGAAAAACAAAGGTCAGGACAGAGACTTACTCTCATTGAAATGAAAACTTTATTCACACATAAATCACAGAAGAAGCACTTTCCTAGATCTTCCACACAAGGAGAAAGTAGCACAGTGACCGAACAATCTTTGTTTAATCTCCTCTTTCAAACAAGTGACACTGAAATAGAGAGACCTATTAGAATGGCTGAGGAAGGAGCTGGATCAGTACCACATCAAGGACCGGGAGATGAAGAGGAGTCAACTTTTAAGTTTCCTATACATGAACCACAAGAAGATGATGAGATCAAAATGAAAAACATACCCCCATTCGTGCTACCAAACTTTTATGGTATGGCTTCGAAAGATCCAGACTCATTCTTGTTCAAGTTTGACATTGTATGTCGAACATATGGCTATGCAAATGATGCCCATAGGCTTAGACTCTTCCCAGCGACATTAAAGGCATCAACCTTAAGATGGTTCATGAGGCTTGGTGAGCATGCTATAGTTGATTGGGATGGCATGAGGAGAATATTTCTAAGGAAATATCAGCCTTATTGCAGATCCAAAGATTCTAAAGATGATATCTTTAGAATGAGCCAGCAAGAGGATGAAACCTTAGAGGAATATTTAGAACGGTTTGTCTACAACTTACAAAAATCCAAACACCGAACTATGCCTCTTGATCTGATCCGCACAATATTCTTGAAAGGTATCCGAGAGGAATACATGGATGATCTTAACTTGATGGGAAAAGGTGACATTTCTGCCTTACCCTTTGAAGAAATCGCTGAGTTGTGCGAAAAGTATTCAAGGAGTAAAGCTAAAATGGGAAAAAGAACCCTGTCATCCAAAGTCACGAAATCTGCCTCCGCAAGTGTCACAAGGGCTGAAATACGAAATCTTTTAGAAGAGTTTAAAACAAATCTGTTAAGCACCCTAGGGAACCAAATTGACACTTTAAAAGCTAAGAAGAAACAAGAATATGAAGATCAGATAATGGCTATCTTCTGCCCAAAATGCCGGAAGAAACATGCATTAAAAGACTGCCCACTAGAAAACATCCAAGTTTGTGCTTTCTATACTGAACATCATGATATGTTTAACTGTCCTAAAGTTAAGGTTTTGCAGAACTGTAATATGGCAGCCAATGCAGAGATGGAAAAAGTGTATTACATGGGCACAAAGAGACCATGGCATCCAAGGCCAGCACCTCAAGGTATGTTTCCAAATCAAAATTTGCAATTCCCTATAAATGATCAAATGTATGCACAGAACTCATGGAATGTACCCATGCCATGGCAGCACCAAAACCAACCACAACAACAATGGAGACCATCTCAACAGTACTCTCAATATTATCATACATACCCTCAATCATACCCACCATATTCACAACCATATCAGCAATACCATCAGCCGTATTCATCACATTCTCAACCATACCAGTAGTATCCTCAGCAAGTTGTTTATCAGCCTCAACCTACTCAACAAGCACTGCCTGCTCCTCCACCAATAAATCCACCACAACTGCAATTTCCAGCTAACTCACAACCTCCCAGACCCACTCAAATTCCTGCTCAAACTGTCCCAAATCCAAATAATAGAGCAGAGAGGCCGACCTACAATGTAGAAGAGGGAACCTCATATTCCACACTACCCTTGCAAAATATCAACTTGAGGTCTGGTAGGGTACTCCACAAAGATTCTCCAATAACAGATAAGCAAGAAGAAAACACACAAAATTAAAATGAAATGACAAATCAAAGAAAACCAAATGATGATACTAAAGACAAGCAGATGCAACCACTGCATCCACCTTTTCCAGACCGATTGGTCCAAATAAAACCTCCACTGTCTATACCACAGTTTGATGTCTTAGATGAACTCAAGAATGTCTACATAAAAATTCCACTGCTGCAAGCTATAAAAGGCATTCCCATCTATACTAAAGCCATCAAAGACATATGCCTCAAGAAGCCTGCTAGAAAAAGGATTGATCCTCAAACCATTCATGTTATAGGACATTTAGCAGGCCTTATGACCAATACCATCTCCATGGAAAAGTATGTTGATCCTGGCATTCCCAAAGTGACCACCATCATTAACAACATACAAATTCCAAACACTTTGATAGATCTTGGAGCCGCAATCAATGTCATGACTCTTGAAACCATGAGAACACTCCAGCTCATAAATTTGCAACATACAACGATTGTTCTAGAACTAGCTGATAGGTCTAGAGTGATTCTTGAAGGGATTTTGGAGGACATAATTGTCTCACTGGATTCTTGGGAGTATCCAGTGGAATTCCTAGTTCTTCAACCCAAATCCAATTTAGGAGGTCACCCTATCATCCTTGGTAGACCATGGTTAGCGACTGTTGATGCATTCATAGGATGTCGATCGGGCAACATGATCATTTCAAGAGGGACCGAAAGAAAACAACTCACTCTTTATCCATCCGCACAATCACCAGCAGTAACACACAATTTGTGGCTTGATGATAAATTCAATGATAAAGAAGAAGTACAATCTGTTTTTAGCATTGACCAAATCTATGATTTCCAAGAACAAGACAATAATGATTTGGTAGAATTATTCCTTTCTCAACCTGATATGTCCGAAAATTTGAGAAATGACCAATATCATGCTGCAGATGTACTTTTGGCCCAAAACTTTCAGGAAACATGCACCATTCAATCTTTGCAAACCACATTTCACGACATTTTTCTAGTTCAATCCATCACCAACACACAGAGTCAGACCATAGAGATTAGTCCAGGGAAAACTTTGAACATAGGCAATCAACTAGACTCATCTCAGCAAGAGAAATTGATTCGACTATTGAGAAAATACCAGAAAGCCTTTGCTTGGGACTACACCAATATGCATGGGATTCACCCCGACACATGCACTCACCATATTTATATGGATAACACCATGAAACCAGTGAGGCAACCACAGAGAAGAATGAACCCCATGCTCCAAGATATTGTCAGAGAAGAATTGCAAAAACTTTTGAGAGTTAATTTCATATATCCTATTTCTGACAGTCAGTGGGTATCCCCATTGGTTATAGTGCCCAAGAAAAATGGTAAGTGGCGCATTTGTGTTGATTACAGATAGCTGAACAAAGCAACGCTCAAAGATTATTTCCCACTACCATTTATTGACCAAGTGTTAGACACCCTAGCTGGGAAATCATCATTTTATTTTCTTGATGGTTTCAGTGGCTATAACCAGATCAGGATAGCCTCAGAAGACCTGGACAAAACCACATTCACCTATCCTTCGGGCACTTATGCTTACAATGTTTTGCCATTTGGACTTTGCAATGCTCCAGCTACATTTCAGAGAGCTGTGTTAGCTATTTTCGCTGATTTAATTCATGATTGTGTTGAAGTTTACATGGATGATTTTTCAGTATATGGCAATTCATTTGAACATGCATTAGAAAACATTGAGAGAGTTTTGAAAAGATGTATTGAAGCTAATCTGTCCCTCGGCAATGAAAAGTGCTTTATGATGTTAAACGAAGGGATAGTATTAGGCCACTATATTTCTTTTCAAGGCATCAAAGTTGACCCAGCAAAGATCCAGATCATTGTTGATTTGCCAATTCCACAAAATCAAAGAGAGGTAAGAAGTTTCCTTGGGTATGCAAGCTATTACAGAAGGTTTATTGAAAATTTTATTAAAATAGCTTTACCTTTGTTTAAACTTCTAACCAAAGATGTACTTTTCAACTGGAATGAGAACTGCCAACAAGCATTCGAACTACTCAAAAAGAAGTTATCAACTGCACCAGTCTTGAGAGGACCTAATTGGAGCCTACCATTCCATATCTTTACAGATGCCTCTGACACTGCAGTGGGTGCCTCATTAGGCCAAAAAGAAGAATCTTGTAATTATGCCATTTATTTCATTAGCAAAAATCTAACACCTGCAGAGTTAAACTACACAGTCACAGAAAAGGAAACACTTGCCATCATATATGCTGTGAATAAATTCCGACATTATATAGCTGGTTATGAGGTCTTTGTACATACTGATCATTCTGCCATTAGACATTTAATGAATAAACCAATAACTAGTGGCAGAGTTACCAGATGGTTATTATTGTTACAGGAATTTAACATCACAGTGTTAGATAGACCAGGCAAAGAGAACCAGGTGGCAGACTTTCTTTCTAGACTGCAAAATCGAGGTGAGATTGTTCCGGTTGAAGATTCTTTTCCAGATGAAAATTTATTTGCAATTTCCATAGTAAATCCTTGGTATGCTGATTTGGCCAATTATTTGTCTACAGGAAGGACACCTCCACACTTTACTACAAAGGAAAAGAAGAGACTAGTCAAACAAAGTGCTAGATATTCATGGCTTAATGGCGATTTATTTTACACTGGTTACGATATGATCATTAGAAGATGTGTAAGAAATGATGAGGTAATTGATATTTTAAAATCTTTCCATGATGAACCGTGTGGTGGGCATTTTGCAGCTAAGCGGACAACATTCAAAGTTCTTACTCTTGGATACTACTGGCCATCCATTTTCAAGGATGCCAAGAAGTATGTGAAGAGTTTTGACAGCTGCCAAAGAATGGGCAGGCCAACAACTACAGATGAGATGCCCCTTCAGCCCCAAATTCACCTAGAGCCATTTGACAAATGGGCTCTAGACTTTATAGGACCCATTAACTCAACCTCTAATGGTAAGAAGTACATCTTAGTATGTATTGATTACGTCACAAAGTGGGTTGAAGCAAAAGCACTGGTTAGAGCCACCGAACACACAGTGGTAAATTTCCTTTTTGAAGAGATTTTTGTAAGGTATGGAGTACCAAGGGAAATAGTGACTAATCAAGGTACTCAATTCACCTCAAAGCTAGTGAAGGACATCACAGACAAATACCAAATCAAGCATAGGAAAAGTACCCCTTACCATCCACAAGCCAATGGGCAGGTGAAATCCACAAACAAAACTTTGGAAGGGATCATTACTAAAACTGTGGCAATGAACAGGAAGAATTGGGAAGAGAAGCTCAAAGATGCACTCTGGGCTTACAGAATTACGTGGAAGGATACTACAGGATTTACACCATATCAGTTGGTGTACGGCAAAGAGGTAATGCTTCCTATTGAGTTTCATATACATACTTTTAAACTGGCTGCAGAATTAAAAATTGACTTGGACCAAGCACAACAAGAAATAATTCAGCAGTTAAACCAGCTGGATGAAATGAGGCAGCAAGCAGAGGAAACCACAATCCTCATTCAAAAACAAAGGAAGCAGTGGCATGATGAACATATCAAGAAGAAGCAGTTCAAGGAAGGTGACTGGGCTTTACTTTTTGACTCTAAATTCAAAGATCATAAAGCCAAGTTTACCACCCATTGGATGGGCCCATGCCAAATTATTCAGGCTTACGACAATGGTTCAGTCAAGCTCAAAACTATTGATGGAGAAGGTCATTCCTTTACTGTCAATGGTCATCGCCTGAAACTATACACTAAGCCCATCAGCAAGCAAGATTTTCTCCAAACAGTATCTCAGCAAAGAGAGGTTGAGATATTGCAGCCCTCAGCTGCAGTATCCCTGCCTTAGTTCATTTCCTTTCAATTTAGAAATTCAAAAAGAAAAAAAAAAACACAAAACAAAAACTAAGAAAAATAAAAAAATAAAAAATTAATAACAATGGGTTAGATGTGAAAACCAGCCTTTGCCACACTCTAACCCCGAATTCCTACTTGAAAACCAATTCGTTGGCGGGTAAGAATTCTCTTTCTTTTGTTCACTGTTTGATTTATCCACTGAATAATGAGTTGAGGACAAGTCAAAACTTTAGTCGGGGAGAGAAGCATCAGCATTTTGTTCTCTTATCTCTCCATTGTAAATTTTTAAAGATTTCTTATCTCATCTCCTCACTGTACATCTTCAAAGCAGTTTGTTCCAGCATTCCAGATTTCAATAAATAAGTTGTTTTGTCATTGTTTTATCTCAGAGGGACCTGGTTATAAACATTATGAAGGGGGACCTATTCTGTCCAGAAGACTATGCTACCAACACCAGCAGTAATGGGACCTATTTAAGACACATAGAAGGGACCTGTTAAGAGATTGTTACTTCAGGGCTACTTCAACAAAGTTTCATCAAGTATCATATTGGATTCACAGGTTGCTGGGCACCAAGACTCCATCAAAAACCCAAGCTCAAGGAACCTGTATACATATAAGGAGCTGCATGAACATCTTCAAGATTTCAGAGGGACTTGTTGCATTCGAATCTATTCAGGGGACCTGTGATGAACATCAAAGAATAGTCAGCAATGCCAATGCCAATGCCAATCCTACTCAGCATGCCAATGCAACAATAACCAACAAAAGTGTAATATGTTCCTTATTCCTAACATTTAATTTATTAGATTAATTTTTAATGTTAATTTTAATGACTGTGACTGTTATGATCGATTTCAAGGGCACTACATTTTCCATCATCCCTTATCTCACTGTTAATTCTTAGCATCTGTCATACCCCAACCTATTTCATACTTCTAAATCCATTACCCCTTTTCATATCAACCTTGCTATGCCAATCGCACCCTACAGTCATACCAACATCTTCCATTTGGCCGAGTACCAATAGAAACAGGACACGTGGTGGATTGTGTTTTAAAAAAAAGGGAAGGAAACAAATGTTAAAGCGGGCCTATTCATTGTATTCCACACGGCCGAATTATGATTCCACCACCCGACGTGGTCAAATGATTCAGAGGACTCCCTGAAATCATACCCCAGTATTGCATATACGCTTCCAGCGCTCCTATGATGACATCTATACAAGCGGTACAGCCATTCCTCTGTTCCAAAGGATGAATACGCTATGAAGTAAGTATAGTGGTTATTTCACCATCATTCTCAGTTATTTTACCCTAGCATTTGACTCCCGTGACTTCCACAGTAAGGATTGAAAGCAGTGAGCGCCACAACGAGGGAAATATAACCATTTGGTTTCGACAAGGATTGAAAGCAGTGAGCGCCACAAGAGGGGAATATAACCATTCGGTTTCGACTCCCACCAAAGTCACAAGACAGTCGACCGACTGGGCATCATACTGGATATTAAGGGAGCGACACACCAGGTAACAAATTGAAATTTCTTTGTTGAAATTGCTAGAGCACGACCCTCTGCCAAAATGACCAATAGGGTCGAGCCGAGCATGTTTGACAGTTCTCAATATCATGAAGATTGCATTTCGATTCTCAGAGAGATACAGTGGTTGCCCTTTTTAGAGAAATTTCATGGAAGTAATGAAGAGGTTACCAAGTAATTCGCCTTCAAATTCAATGGAGAAAAAGCCCTGATAGGTAACTTCTCATTCATGGTTTCAGAGGACACTATAGCCCAGTCAATAGGGATTAGCCCAGAAGGGGAGAAGTACTTTAAAACAAAGCAATTTAAAGAGGAATCATGGACTCAATTTATGTCTAGATCCAGAGTCTCATCAGTTAACTGGAAGAAAGGTGTTCCAAGGAGTTGGTTTATGCATCCCTGGGATGAGATGGTCTATATTCTCCAAAAATTCGTAACCTGCGAAGGCCGTTATAGTATTGTCTATCTATACCATATTAAGTTACTGCTACACTTGAAAAGACAATGCGTTATCAGCCTACCATATTTTATATTACAAAGCTTAACCAAGATGTCGAAGACCATACAAAAGCAGAAGGGAAATGAGGACAAGAGCCTATATCACTTTGGCTTAATTAAAATTCTTATTGAGCATGAATTGAAGAGAAGAGGGAAACCGTGGAAGGAGTTCTTAGCTGCTAATCAAATTAAAGATGAGGAAGACAAAGAAGAACTGCAGGAGAACTCAGGTTTCATGAAGGATATCGATGAAGAGATCCCAGTATCCAAAGCCAGCAAGGTACCTACACCTATGAGCAGCATAAGGACTAGGAAAATGAGAAAAGAAGATGCTCAGAAGGCAGAGCAAGATAAAATTTTCACCACTTATTCAAGAAGAACAAGGAGAGCACCGAAAGCCCAGTTACAAGAAGACCAACTTGAATCCAATGCACCTATACCAATGGATATTGAAAGTAGTGACCACTCACCACCAGGACCAGGAGCTGATATAGAGGTTGAAAGCCATAACAGGCAGGAAAAAGGTTCACCACCTCCCATTAAGAAACAGAAGAAACTAGAGAAACAAATTGAGAAATTGAAGGAAGAACTCATGGAGGCTAATATGTTAGAAAAGGTTATCAAGAAAGAAAATGAGATGCTCCGAGCACAGAGTAAAGAGACCCAGCAGAAGAATGAAAAGTTAAGGGAGCGAATCAGTGAACTGGAGGCTGAGCAAACGGATATTTGTAAATGGGCCACCAAGTGGTACAACTAGAAGAAGACCCTCAAAGAAAAATACAAAAGATTAAAGCAGGAACTCCATGGTCAGAAAGATGCCCAGGTGAAAAAGAATGTGGACACATTACTAAAGGCAGCAGAGATACAGGCAGGGATAGAGTTCAAGGGAAGCACTTCGGGGTTAGCATGAGGACATGCTAATTCATTAAGTCAGGGAGATATGTTGGTACCATCCTATGACCTCCTGTGTCCTCCTAAAACATATCATTTGCCTACTTCTTTCCATCATATATCTCTTAGATCCGTTGAAAATTGATTAGTTAATAGTCCTATAGTTATTAAAATGCATTGAAATTGATTTAGGAGTTTTATGTTAAAGAATTAGGGATTTTTGGTAAAATGGCTACAGGAAGTTCCAACATCCTGTAATTGGTTCATTGTTTGACATGTGGCATGACAGCTGGGCTAAAACGAAGGGTAGGGATGAAAAGTAGAATGTCCAAGCATGGACGAATACCTATCCTACAGCAGAATCGACCCTCCTACATGCGCGGTCAACAGTGGTCAAAGTATAGCATGTTGGCGACAAAGGAAGCAACAGAAAAGCATTCTAAATTGATTTAGTTTTGTTCCCTTTTGAAATCAGTTTAGGATAGAAACATTTTAAAAATCTCGACATGATAAAAGCGGCAACAACCATATCATGAATGTACATTCGTTTTCGAAATGTAAGGGTTGTAAAAACATATGTAAATACAGTCCTGTGTAATCAATGTATTGGTAATCGTTGTATCGTTTGAAACAGAGTTTGAACTTAATATCAAGAACACAGTTACAGTTACGATCTTTGTCTTGTTGCGTTGATTTGATAATCGGTTGAACACAGTCCATTATACCTCTGGAACGCGGATGAGCCCTGCGTTAAACTGGTATACTGTTATTTCCTTTTCATTTGCAACTTAGGGTATTACATGACATGCACAGTAATTAGAATTGGTTATTGATTTCAATCGAATGCGTATGGTTTATGTTTATGAGATCGCTTGAAAAGTTCATCACTGGGATCGTGAATCGTATCCTGTAAGGGATTCGATCCTCTGTTGTCCTCTAAAGCAATGTTATGAACTCTGGTTTCATTTCAAATTATGTTTATAATTTCTAGATGTCTTTAGCTTGCATGAATATTAGTAAATGTTGAGTATTTGTTAAACATGGGTTTCATGCATGGTGTCTTTGTAAGGAGATTGAAATCTTGGTTTGAAGTGATACACAGTGTTTTAATTTGATAAATGAATTGAGTGACAGCGTGGTAATTAGGTAGATTAACTGAGTGACCTAGGTGTTTGGGTGATAGGTAACATACCTCAGTCTTCCGTAAAGAAGTCATGTGACCTACCATCATAACCACTGCTAATAATCCTTTATGTCTATATACTTTAGACGCATGCCTCTAAGTCTACGCATCCTGGTCGATAATAAATATAGCCTAGTCTAGCACCCTAGATAGGAAACTACAGTGGCTGAGGGGAAAACTCAAGGAAGTTGAGTTGGAAATAGAATAGTACATTTGTGAACCAGAACAGGGAGAAATTCTAGGAGAAAGTGAAGACTAAACGGAAGATAAAGGGTGGAGATCAAGTGAAGATCTCATGGACTATTGGGATAGTTCAAAACATCATGAAGAGATGTTGACTGAAGATGAAGACTTGAATACTAAAGCTTTAAGTGAGACCAAAAGGTCTAATGATTTTAAATTTCACAATTTGTGTATGTTTGCAAGTGAAACATGTGAAGGACAATTTGTTGATATTGTCATAAAGGGGAAAGAAGAAAAGCAGAATCTAAATTCTGTTTTGGAAGAAGATGGGATATATAAATCTCATATACAATTGGGGCAAGATATCAAGCAACCAAGTGAAGGGCTTGAGGAGATTGAAGAGGAGACCACTGAAGAATTTCTAAGTGATAAAGAGAACTTGGAATAGCAAGGAGATATGATGGGTGAAGCATCCAGTAAGACCACAGGGTCTTATGTTTTTAAAACTGATAGTCTGTGTATAATGGCAGGTATTGCAGGAGAAAAGAAACCTTTTGAAGATATCTTCAGAGGAGATGAAGATCTAGAAGTAAAAGGTGACAAAGAAAAATTCTTAGAAGAAGAAGAATGTGACTGCATACAAAAGGAAAAGTCTATGGATGAGTCTAAAGAAGCTGTCATGGAGATGAGGAATTAGGATCTTATTCTGATGAAGAATGAAGAAATATTGTCTCAGAAAGGAAATCAAATGAGTTTGATTAATGTTATTGATGAAAAACAAATGTAGGAGAATGTTAATGCAGATGGTGAGAGAAGGATAACTCTAGGAGAAGAGTTACAGAGGGATAGCAGGGAAAAATGTACTAGAGAAGAAGAGACTATGTTAGCTAAAAAAATAGTAAAGGATCATTAATTCACCATGATGATAGGCACGGTGGAAATAACCATGGAAACTATTGAGACGGTCAGTAAGGAAGAAGGGAATCTACTGAAAGATGTTAAGAAGGAAGAAACCTATGCAAAGGATTTAACCTTGGGAGAAGGAACACTAACAAAGGAGTGTTTTGCAAAGGGTGAACAATCTTTTGAAGATGTCACAAGTATGAAGAAGTATCTTTCAAAAGATAAAAACTCTGAAGTAAAAGAGGATGGAGAATGTCTCTTAAATGAGAGAAGCAGTGACTTATTACAGCATAAGGAACTTAACAATGCATGGATGTGTGAAGATGTGACAACACATGAGCAAGTTCTTGTGAAAGAAGGATATGAAATTCAGTTCGAAGAGCTGATATGTGAAGCAACAGTTGAGACTGTTGAACCTTATGATTTCCAAACTAATAATTTGTGTATAAATGCATGAAACATAAGTGATGATGAAATACTTATGAAGTGTCATAAAGAAATTGCATTGCTGGAATATTTGCTGAGAAATTCAGAGTAGGACAGTGTGATTAGAAAGGAAGGAGTTCACTATGGAGGACAAGAGCAAGAAGACATCATTAGAGCAGATGATGTGGAAGAGAGACTAGTTAACAGTCTCATGAGTTCTTTTGAGAATTCAAAACAACATACTGATGTGCTGATAGAGGAGAAAGAAAAGAGCAGAAAACTGAATTGTTGCCAAAGGAAGATAAGGCACATAAATCCTTATGCTTTTTATTTTAACAAGTGTTTTGTGAGTGCAGTTTTTGTTGCAGAAGTTGGAGGAAATTTGGCACAGACGAACAACCAAATGAATATGAAAGAGAATTCTATGGAGGAATTCAATCCATGGAACAAAAATGCTCAATTTCTAGAGAGAATGTTGGGTAGTCATGATTTAATACAAGAAGAGATAATCATGAAAGAGGGTAAGGATGATAGGGAGGTAGTCAACATAAGAGTCAACATAGAAGTCAGCATAGCAAGCAAAGAAAAAGTTGGAGCAAGCATAGCTAAAGTTGGAGCAAAAGAAAAAGTGGAAGAAAAAGTAGACCAACAACTACAAAGAGAAAATAACCAACAGCAGTTTGAAGAACTAGTGGATAGTGGTGCAAGATAAAGGTAATACCCGCACCCATACCCACAGTATGCAATTACAACAATAATACATCCTCAACTATCCCAGGTGTCTGACTCTGCAATGGAATCAAACCTTCAGACCATAAATGGTCAAGTGGCCCTCTTATACAATTCTTGCGTATAGGAACTTCAATCACCCCACTGTAATCCTCTATTGGGACTATATTAACCTTTCAGAACCTTTTAAATCCTTTATCCACACATATATAACCTTCCCCTTTCTAAAACTTGCTTAATATATGCTATATCACACAACTTGAACTATCAACACTTTCCCACTTTATATCCCATTATAAAGGGAAATCCGTTTACAAAGGGAAATACTCCCAAACACATTTTCCGCTTTCATTATGGTTCAACACATATTTCGAGGTTAAAACCTCTATCGCAATCGTTATCAGCAATCATCAATGGTCATATAAATATGGGCCATCACCCTTCTCCGACTCTGATCTCCGATATTAGAGTGATAACACATGTTTTTGTGTTAAAAGCTTGCGCCATATAAACTATCGGGAATACTAATATTTGGGAATACAAAGGAAATTCCCCTTTGAACCGATACGTCAGATTTCAAAATATATAGAACCACAACTATAATATCGTCAGGTCCGTTCACCACTGTTCTCGCACTACTTGTCTGATCTCTGCTAGCTCCGACGCTTGCTCACCGATAAGCCACGATGCTAATTACTGATATATCGCTATTGGTGATATCGCAACAGTCATACGCCGCTTATCCTTAGCACCTCTGATCGTCGATATGTGATTTAATCATGGCCGTTGATCTAGCCATGATCCAATGGCCCGCGATTAATCGATATTTGCTCCACGTAAGTCTCCAAGGCTTATTCCAATAACATAAAAAGGTTCTTCGTCGATGCGACACAATCTCAGTCATTGATCTAACCGATCCAACAACTGCTGAGTGTCAATACTTCACTTCTCTACAATTCCTTTTACTTATAAAATTTACGTTGTTTCTTTAGTTCTTCGGTGATTTGGTTCTTCTGAAGGTTCTACCTTCACCGCTTCTGCTACGCCACTCTAATGCTTCAATTGGATTCAATGATCCCTTAGATTCTTATGAATCGTTATGCTCTCTCTGCTGTCCACTTGGGTTCTGTCTCACCGAATTTCACTTTGTTATTCTGATCAAATAGTCCTCAATGTCTCCTCTGCGTGTTCCGCAGAACTCTGCATGCACACCTTATGTAACAGAACCTACGAATTCAATTCCTAATTCATCATAAACACACAATTCACACTCTATTGAGACATTAAAAATAACTCTGTATATATATATATATATATATATATATATATATATATATATATATATATATATATATATATATATATATATATATATATATATATATATATATATATATAAGACAGATTACATTCAAGACTAGACCGTTTCTTCCTTGTTTTCTCTCATTTTAGATGGGTTATTCTTCATTTTAAAATACCCCGATATTGTTTAGCATTGACCCAAAACCACTTCCCAACTTTGGCAGATGAGGCAAATTTCACTTGTCCTAAATCATTTGTCTCCACATGTTCTGAAATTTCTTGTTCCTTTGTGATGTTTGAATGCATATGTCATCCAACCTATTTCGAGAAATATGTAGGTCTATAAAATGTGAATATTACTTTGCACTACTCCCTGTTATTCAGGTTATCATTGCTCCTTGCTCGCTTCTCGATACTTCTATTGCATAAAAGCTCCCAACTCTCACACTGCTCACTGTTCATTGCTCACTTCTCTCACTGTTGACCACACTGCTCATACATTGTTGCATTGAAGCTGCTTGGAGGTGTTCACCATATGAAGTTCACTGTTATGGATTGTATGGATTGTGCGACCACTCTATATTTGGAAAGAAATGCATCAATTTCTATGCAAGCTGCCCCCACCTCCTTCGCTATGTAACTTATTTCAGTGGTCGGTAAGAAAATGGATTGTAAGTCCACCCTAACTTAAAGGTCTCCATTCAGATAAGGTGGCTAGTAAAAGACAAAATACTCTCCTTTCTCTCTCATTGAAAGTTGTATGAGTTTCAGGTTGTCGATTAAATTAGTTGGAAGATGGCAACGGTTCTATTGTGTTTATGAATTGTCGTTTCAGAGGGTTCCAAGCCTCGATCCCTCAATGCACATATTTCATCCATGCACTTGTAGAGTCATGTCATACCTTTCCTTTTATAGCCATGCCCACTCAAACTCATGTGTAGTATAGCAGAATATTAATGTGAAGCGAATTCCACAGTCGCGTGTGTTAACTCTGAATACATGTTATCTAAGATTTGGCAAGGGCTCCCAGAAGAATTATTGCTCATGATTTTATGAAGGCTTCCTATTAGACTTTTAGTGAACTGTGTGTAAAGGATGGGATTGTGTTGTGTTGTCGTGATACCCTGCAAAGAAATGTTGGATGCTAATTTGTCAATATCATGTGACCCATGAACCCCATCTTTTGTTCATAGGAAAAAATCAATAAAAATATATTTTTTTCACTTTCAAATTTAGTTAATTCCTTTTTTGAGAAGCTATCAAATCTAAAATTTATCTAAATATATTATTTAAAAAAAAAAAAACAAGATTACCTAGCGTTTAACTTAAATGTAACTTAATTAAATTTAAAAATAATAAATACAAAAAACTTCATCACAAAAATAAAACAACTAATAAAACATTGTATTGTTAAAGGCCATCACCATAAATTAAGAAATATGATTAACTAATATTATTTTTATTAACACACACACACACATATATATATATAAATATAAGAGAAAAAGATTATTTTTTATTAATATATATAATTTTTATGAGAGATTGTTTCAGTAAATTGAATTACAATTTTTGTAATCAACGAGTTACTACTAAGTCGTAATGTGATTTACCCGAAGCATTCTTTCATAACATTATGAATCAGAGAAGTTGAAATATATAATTTTTATAATTAAAATTATTAAAATGTTTTTAAATATAATAATAAGTCATCTTAAATTTAAAATGTGGAAAAAAGAACCATAATTCATAATAAATAAATAAATTTCCATAATAACAAAAAATAATGAATTTTCCATGTTAAATTATGGATAAGCGACCAGCCACATAAAAAAACTAATACACACACAATGAATGCAACATATATAATAATAAGTCATTTAAGTTGAAAATAGGAAGAAAAACTATAATTAATGACAAGAAAAATTTAAAAAAAAAAAAAAAAGAAGAAATAAAACTAAAAACAAATAATTAGTAACTAGTAGAAAAAAAATTAGTAACCAATAAAAAAAGAAGTTACTAAACAACATATGATAACACTTCAACCATTTACCTTATAAATAAATAAATAAATCTAAATACTAATAAAAATTGAATTCCCAATATTAAATTATAAAAATGGTCAAAAACAAATTAACACAAAATCAAAAAACAAACTAAATATACAACAAATTAATATAAAATCAAAAACAAAACTAAATATATAAAACCTAAGGCCAATATAATAATATATTTCATTAAATATAAAACAATGTAACAAATACAACAAAAATTAAAATAAAAAGTTAGTAAATACACAGAAGTAAGAAAAGATAAATCCATTATTTATTAAAAACCAAAAAAATCAAGAACATTAAATCTCAGTAATATTATTTTGGAAATAATTTTTACTCTGTAAGGTATGAGTGGACACTCCACCCATGGTAAAGGATGAAATAATTTTTACTCTCTGTAAGGTATGAGTGGACACTCCACCCATGGTAAAGGACCAATCAGAGTTGAATGTTCTTATGTTCTGCTGCGTTAACTCACGTTAATATATATATATATGTGTGGGGGGAAATAAATGGCTTGGTGTTTTGAAATCTACTATGATCGTCCAAACTGAAGATATAGGTTACCTGCCAACGGGTGGACAGAAGTAAAAAGTACAGATTGATGACTTGGCAATGCGTTAAGGCTGAAACAACTCATGTTATAAATGGCATGTTGATATAAAGAGAAAGAGTGCCACATGCTCTGAAACTCGCCATTCTTAGAACAGCGACATGCACAAATATTTATTAAATAAATAAATGGTGCATGCAGATAGTTACGTTATAAATAAACATAAACGTTGCAGGTTAACTCTGAATACAGGTTATATCTGAGATCGAATCTCACATAACTGTGAATCTTGGATGAAAGAAGGAGATGAGGATGGATAGAAAGATCTGGCAAGCGCTCCCGGAAGAATTATTGCTTCTGATTTTAGGAAGGCTGCCCGTTAGGTTTTGTGTGAAGCTGAGGACTGTGTGTAAACGATGGAATTATGTGTTGTGTTGTCGTGATACCCTGCAAAGAACGCTGGATGCTAACTTGTCAAATCCCATGCGACCCGCGAACCCCATCGCTGGGTTCTTTGTTCAGACCTATAAATTCGGATTGGAAACGTGGGCTATAGAAGACGGCGGTTCACAGGTTTACAAAGTTGCTTTGCGACGCGAATACCGTACGGTTAATAACCGTTATGTTTTGGGTGCTTGCAACGGTCTCATCTTCTGCCGCTCTATTGTTTACGGGGATGAGGACATCGTTTCTTCCATAGAAAATCCTGCTTCCAGGACATCCATGCGTCTCCCTTCCTGCCTAAACCTACGCACCTGTTTACTTGAGGCTGACCTTTGGATGTTCCACGCCATGGCTGTCGATGTTTCCACCAGGCGTGCCACTGTCGTGGTCGGCAGAAATAATTTTACGTTGATAGGGCAAGATTGTATGAATAGGATAGAGATGGAGATTTATGATACAAATTCCAATGCATGGTCTTGCTTTTCCATGACAGTACCCTGCCACATTATTCCTAACAGTCGGGGCATTTATTCTCGGGGAAAGTTTTACTGGCTGGTTAGCGAGGTTAATACCAACGCGCCGGGCTGCATTTATTATGCGGGAAAGTTTTACTGGCCATATGGCCACATTTATCATTGGGCTCCCAGCAGAAGCAAGTGCATGGTAGCATTTACCGTAGCAGACAGACATTGGGAAGAAATTCCACTGCCCAAGGAAGGCACATGGGAGAGGCCAGGCGAAGCAGGTTGTGAATACGCACGTTTAAGTGGATTTGATGGTCGAGTTGTGTTGATATGTCAAAAACGTGATCGTGATCTTTGTTTGTGGAAGTTAAATGAGAATGCCACGTCACATGAATGGTGCGAAGTACGTGCAGATGCCAATAGATCGGTGACAGGGTTCTGCGACACGGATTCCCTGGGATTATGTGGACCCGTCTTTGCGGCGGTGAACCACAGTGGATGCAGGCCTGGAATTTGACGTCCTGTAGGACGTATTTTGAATTCTAGGACGTATTTGACGGTAAGTGTAAATGTTTCCACGTCAAGCTTGACGTGTATTAGACATTTCCAACCTGTCAAAATGACGTTTATATTTGGAGTTCATCCGTCAAAATTTACGATACCTGTTTTGAGTTAGTAACGCTAGCCAGGGACCGGTACACAACAGAGTTTGAATTCGTAGAGTGTAGGGTTTTGGTTTGGAAAGAGGAGAGAAGGAGGAGCAGGGAAAGGCAGATATCGATTGCATGCCTAATTTGAAATGCCAGGTCTGATGGCTAGTAAGGCTTGAAGTGGGTGAAGTTGGATATTAAATTGAGTTGCAGCAAGATCAAGATACAAAGTTAGTACTTGATGTTGACTGGAGAAGAGGAGACAACTGCATCATGGAACCACATCCAAACAGCGTAAGGTAAAATAAATACATTTTTCAAGTATCTGATGGAACCAATGACATCAATTAATTTTATTATTAAACGTCTACTCGACATCACATAGATTATTTGTTCCATAATGGTAATTGCATCATTTTTTTGTTCTCCACCACGTACAAAGGACAAGCAACAAGGAAACCTGCTATTCATGGCTGGTTGCGTTGAAGGAATTGTGAAAATTTTGACAAACAAGCCAGGCTGCGTTGAAGGAATTGTGAAAATTTTGACAAACAAGCCAGGCTAAAACAGGAGTCCTCCGCAACACTTTTCTTTAAGTCGGAACTTGTACATCATTCATTGAACTTTGCTCAATGTATCATTTTACTTTTAATCATATTTTCAATGTTTTGTTTTGTGTAAAAAAGTCTCTAGCTTTTGACTTTTATTTATAACTGTGTGGAAAGTGAAAGATTCATTATAGTCTTAAGCATTCACGTTTATGTCTTAAACATTGTTTATTGCAAATGCTTCTCTTACAAGATATCGATGAGATCTTCCACCAGCCCTAATTCATTATTATTACTTTCGATTTCAAGCATTGTTATTATTATAGCTGTTCAAACTCATTATTACTATTAATTTGCTGCAATTTAATTAGGACGTCTGAAACCCATAATTATTCTAGTTGATTTTAGAAATTACTACTACAATGGATGGAAACCATTATTACAATTGATTCAAACAAATTTTTACCAGTGACATATTTGTACTTCTATTACTAATTACAGTAAATAATTTTCATGTTATGTTATTGAGAAATAAAAAATCAAAAGATATTTTGAAAGCTTGATTGTCTACTCACTTTGTCCAAACACTTCCTTTTGAGATGACATTTAAATATCTATTGTATGTAATATGATACTTACACATAGAAATCCATATATTATAAAACACATGCGATTATATTTTTGCCTGAAACATTTTTACAATAAATACATATGTTGAGAAAGTATTTGTGTCCTGCCACTGCCACTCATAACTAGCTGTTGAGGTTCTTTTTTATAACAAAAACTTAGATTGAAGATTAAATGCACTCTTCATATATATTTATATGTTGTCTTTTTCTTTAATATATATTTATATATTGTCTTTTTCTTTAATAGAAAGATCTAAAATTGATACCGAATTAGTTGAACAATGGACCTAATTACATCTAACATGTTCTCCAGCTCCCAATGTTTGTAGAGTATGATGCCTCATCATTTTGTCATAAACATTCAAAAGCATGAAACCATCAAAAGTATTTCTAATTGAAATCATCAATGTACAAGAAGAAAAACCTATAAAAGCCATATTCATATTACCATTGAACGGAGAATTGAGTAATTGATCTATAATGTATTGAGTGAGGCTTATTAAATGCTCTGTTTAATCAAGATATTGTTAAAACTTACTTTCCAACTTCTTTCTTCATCATATCAATATTTTTTATTGATCACGAGGGATGTTGTCTTTTTAAATGTCATACTTTTATAATGTGTTATTATTTTCCAGCTTCTCATCAAATAATGGTGATTGAGGATTTTTATCATCTTAATCCTGTGGCTTTCTTTAGTGTTCTTTACATGTTAACATTTAAGTACATAATCAAAATTATTAATCTCAAAAGTTAAAAAATCTCATAAAGTCTTAAAAGTATGGTTGCATGTTATTTAAAAACAAGGCACTTTTAGAGGGAGATTAATGGATGCTGAGATGTAAGAGTAGTTTCTAGATTGATACTCAAAAATTTGAGTAGAACGTAAAATGAAGGGCATGAAAAGTTCAAAAACGTCATCAAATTTTCATTTGACAGGCAAAGAGGATTTGAAATTCCAGGCCTGAGTGGATGGATAATGTTGATGGACGGAGATTTAAAAGCAATAATATTCAATGATGAGGGAAAATTAGTGCGACGTCTGAGCTTACCAAGCTCTCCAGAACTTCAACCTGTTCTTGATAAACCATTAGAACACATCCTGGTATTACCGTTCGAAGCCAACAGTATGTGGTGGCCTAAATAAATATTATTTGTTATGAAATATAATTTTCAGAATAATTACATAGCTGTTGTAGGGTCGATGTTTCGAATTATTTAGTGTGGTTCATTCATGTTCCGAGAATGAATCACATTAGGTAGTTGGAAATTTCGTCTCCAAAATAATTATGTGATTATTACAAAAATTTTATTTGAAAATGATATAAATCATAGACATCTAAAATCAAAAATATTATTTGATTTTTTTTTTATATTTAAAATTATTTTTTAGTGGTCTAAAGGGTTAGTAGATATGAGAAGTTACTAAATGAGAGAGCCTTATATGCATTAAAAAAATTCATGGATAAAGCTGCCAAAATGTATTGTGACATGAAATATTTTTTATTTATTCAATAAATCTATAAAATGAAATATTTTTTATTTATTCAATAAATCTATAAAGAATGAGTTAAATAATTTTTTATTATTATTATTTCATATAAATGGTTTAAAATAGTTTGGGATGGAATGTTATTTTGATACTGAATAGGTTATTTGAAGTGGTTAGATATTTTTGTTTAATAGTTGTAAATTTAGTTGGAACAATATTGTTGGCCTGGAATGTTAATTTGATAATCAATTAATAAGTTATTTTTAGTGGTTGAATTTTTGGTTTAATGAATTTTTTTATCGAATATAACTAAAGAGATGTTGTGCATTAGGGTTATTTTTAGTGGTTAGATTTTTGGTTAAATTAATTTTTTATCAAATATAACTAAAGAGATGTTGTGCATTAGGGTATGATTGCAATTATGTTATTGTAAAAATATTTGTGGAAGCACTTAATCTGCATTCAAAGTTCATTGCAATGATGTAGTCTTTACTTCTACAAAAAGAAGATATGTGGCAACACCTAACCCACATTCAAAGGATATTGGCTTTGTGTTCAGATTCTCTGGAATAATCAAAATCCCCCCATCTCCACTCTGTTTTGAGTCTCTATTTGTTGCCTCATCGAAGAATCCATGAGGAATATTAAAGTTTAGGAGAGATGTCAGAGGCTGCTAGATTTCTTAGTTTTTCTTGCTTTGAGAATTTTTGGTAGAAAATGTAGGCTCTCTTGAATTTAGGGAAGGTTCCTAGCAGAGACTACCTTATCTTGGAACAACGCCTCATTCCTTGTGAGCTAGATTTCCCAAAGGAAAAAAGCTGGCAAGGAATGGTGGCTCTTTCTAGCCTCATCATTTTTTAACCAAGTTTCCAGGGTTGCTTCAATCGATTTTCCTTCCCAGCTTGCTTCCTTTTCCACCACTATGAGATTTTGAGGTTGTCCAGTATCCACACTTCCTTGGTAAAGGGACAATTCAAGAAGAGAAGCATGACACTTTTGGAGCTTACCTTACATAAATAGTAGATACCAGGTCCTTATTAAGACGCCTTTTGTAAGTAATCCCAAATCAGTTTAGGATCAACTAGAGGAAAATTCTTGTTTTGGCTGGAGCCTAAGGTTCTACTTCCAACATCATGAGGATGGAAAGCATTCTGATTTATAACCTAGATTTAATTTGCAATGTCCTCCCATTTTGTTTGTTGCACATACTAAACAGTCAGGCTATTATTACAACCTGACCCAAGTTGCTTTTAGGACTCTTGTAAATTATCCCTTTTCATTTGCCAATTCATCTCTAAAGTCATGAGACCAATGCTATTGTAGGTATGTTAGTCGAACAAGAATGACCTCTAAGATTCTGATTAATGCCTCAACCTTGAAGCCCAACTTAGGATTGAGTGGATGAGAGGGTTGTTGAGTGGGTGGTGGGAGGTGGGGGTGCAAGGAGGTCCATGTTTCCTAGATAAACTGCTTATAGATATTGTCTACTGCATGATTGAGTTATGCCTTCAAAGTAGGGAGACAGGGGAAATTCAAAGAGGACATGTAGGGAGGAAGACAATTAATGAAAATAACTATAGACTACAACAATGTAGATTTTTACTAGCATTATTTCCTCAATGTACTTTGAGAAGGATGTGAAGCAATCTCCTTGGAAGATAAAAGAGCCATATAGGGGTACCTCTTCTCTCTAAAGGTGAAATCTCCAAGAGTGCAAAGGTTGTATAGGTAAGAGGTATGCTTGACAAACTCTCTAGTTGAAGTGGGTGAGGTCCAAATCACCTTGTATAATTGCATGTGGAACTGTGTGCTTACATCTAATCATCTGTGGATCATGATGACTAGTCTATCATCTAATCATCTCTCAATAAGTGTTCAACTAGCCTCACCCAAGTTCGGTCTAATTAGATCTTTGATCCATCCAATACAATTGGTCTAACAAGATAGTGAAAGAGTTCCATCATCGACGAATGTCTTGAAAATTAAATTGGAAGCACTTCTTTTCCAAAATAGCTAAAGAAGTGTATCCCTTGCATAGCCACATTTGAGAAGTTGGTCCCAAATTGAAAGGTCGCCTTGAAAACTGGACACCTAAATAACTTAATAACAATAGGTAGGGGTGATCTTAATTGGTTCTCCTCTATTAGAGAAATGAAACCAAGACATAGTATATTTGGTTGCACTAAAAAATGTATTCTTAGCCGTACCAAGATTAACAACCCCAACTTATGAATGGAAAGCCAACGAATCAAGTCATGACTAAAGACCCTCAAGAGAGGAAGCAATTAAGACCAAATCAATCAATGACAATAAGTACTTAGTTCATGGTGTAAAATGCACCCTTCATTGGCATGTGTCATCCCCCTTAGAAACTAGTCAAGCTCATGATTCAATGTAAATCCTGATTAACATGGGGAAAAGAGTGAAACCCTGTTTAAGCCCCTCAATGATTAGAATAAGGTCAGAGAATCCATCGGGTTTGAAAAACCAGTTGATATTTGATACATAAAGCCTTGGGATGCCTGCAAATCCCTTCTCCTGATCCCCAATACAAGTTGGGCACCTATCAAATCACCCTTGTCTTCTAGTGCTCTAGCCTCTGTTATGGTTTCTGCAGTGCACAATCTGTTTCTTTTCTTGTCAACTGTTGGGCGTGAGATCCCCCAAGGGAAGTTTTGGGGCTTAGAGCCCAGATTTTGGTCAAAAATTATAACTTCAATGTAGAGACTCCGTATTTTGTGGGCGCGAAGTGCGTAGCTTGTAAAAGAGTCATAGGGTTGTCTCCCCTCAATTTTGTTATTGTAAAGTCGGCTATAGAGATCTACTCATGGTCTGCAGACCATGGGATTATGTAAATAGGGCGAGACTCTAAGTAGTTAGGAGAATAATGGAAGAACGGATCTAAGGATGAAGAGTTGAGTGATATTTGAAGCATAAAGTCTAGTTTTGGGTCGTAGAGTAGGAGAAGGCTCTGCAGCTAAGTGCACAGAGGCTTAGTAGTTCGTAGCTGAGTGTGCAGACCCCTGTAGCTGAGTGCGTAAGGCGAGTCAAGTCTGTAATAGCTGGAGCATTAATAAAGAGAAGTTTCATATCCATTCTATGTATTTATTTCCTGTTTTATGCATCTGATACATTGAATATACAATGAACTTTAAATGCTTATATGATGCACAAATAAGTATGAATGTGTTGATTAAGTGAATACAAGATAGAATATCTGTTTATGCAAAGTTGAATAACATCTGTAAGAAGATAAGTAAGATTTGCGGTGTAATTTGAGGAAATAGTGCAGTTTGCTGCCATAGCAGCACGAAAGCACCTCAACTCGTGGTTAGGGATGTGCGAAAGGTGATTATAACAATTCATGAGGTTATTGAAGGTTAGAACAATGCGCGAAGTAACCTGCGTGAAGATAAGCATAGTTGGACTAAATCAACACCATAGACATCTCAAGGGTGCGAAAACTTGGTTCCGGCATCCCCCCATACTACTTCGGGTGAGACTTCAGTCCGCACTCTGTGGGCTGATGCCAAAAGGGCTAGTAGAGTAGGGATTTGT
This sequence comes from Pinus tabuliformis, assembly GCA_031772625.1. Classification (NCBI taxonomy): domain Eukaryota; kingdom Viridiplantae; phylum Streptophyta; class Pinopsida; order Pinales; family Pinaceae; genus Pinus; species Pinus tabuliformis. Next base: position 584,585,388 of record CM062811.1, read on the forward strand.
TTGGCTAAATAACTCTGAACCTCGGTCAGGCCCCCTCAAGCCAAAAAATGGTTCTGTTGCTAGGACCGGAATCTGCATAGAGATGTCTGATGTCATATCATTGGAATCCAACTAAGAAGGAAATTGAAGGTTGGTTGGACAGAAGAATTCATGAGTTCGCAGCGTAGGAGAATAGGAACCCATGACTGTCAAAAGAAAAGTAGTTTGACTGCTACCTATACATGGAAATCCACACAAATATTCTTCATGTCCTTCCCTAGTGAGCTATATGAGTGGATCGCGAAGCTAGCAGATAGTCAAGGAAGGTGGAAACTTGACGATCCTATTGTGTGGACCCAAGAGTTAGTGCGAAGGTTGGAAGCATCGGAGGATAAGATCGCGTGCGCATTGATCATTGGCTCGATCGTATCCTAGGAGGATTCATTACTGAGTTCGTGGTGGACACCTCCATTAGCTACAATGAGACAGAGTGACACTTTCTCAAAGGCTCGTGAGGTAAGTACGTAAATTCATTGAATACTTGGATTAAAATGCTATTGTGCGAAAAGAGGGTTATGCAGTTACCTTGATGTTTGGGGCTACGTGAAGTGGAAAATCTTACAGGAACGAAGGAAATAAGGGACCAGAAACTAGCCCCTTGATTTCATCTCCGCGAGGGGACGAGGAAGAGCTCGCGAAGGTCTCACCGCGAAGTGCGATCCATCTGATAAGGCAAAGAATTCCATGAATACCACCTCCACCCACACCGCCACCAACTTCACCACCATCACCTCCATCTTCACCCATACCACCTCCACCACAACCATAATTCAATATGGCAAGCACAGTGAAGTTTCCTGTGTTCAAGGGGTTGGGAAATGAGGATTTAGACCAATTTTGGTTCGTGGTAAGGGCTGTATGGGAAGCACAAGGAGTTACAGATGACAATATAAAGAAAGAGACATTGGTTAGTGCCTTGTAGGACCACACGCTAACATGGTATATTAAGCACTCCAATGTTAATCCAAATGCAGGAATCATGGATGTCCAAGCAACGCTAAACAGATAATTTAGTAGGCCAAAGTATGAAGCACAGTCAATCATTGGATTCAAAGACATCACGATGGTACCAGGCGAGACTCCTTGGGAGCTGGATTAGAGCCTGAAATGTACGATTCACGAAGCTAATATGAATCTGACAAATGGACAACATCGCAAATGGTTTGTAGCTTCGCTACTGCCACATTTAAGAAGTGCGCTATCACAGAAAAAGATAATGACTCAGGTGGAGGCCTTAGAGATTGCTATGAGACTACATGAGACCTCAATGCAGGATCCCAACTTAGGAGTTCAGCAGATCCATGTGCAGCTGAAGAATTTATGCCTTGAGATGAAAAGTCTGAAACATGATAAGGCAACTCGACTAGAAGTGCGTGAATAGGTATGGTGTGTAAAATGCAAGGGTCAGGGTCATGACAAGGACCATTGCCTGGTTTTCACAAATTACGTCGCAAGAGGAGGATCGATGCCCTTAAGGCTGGAAGCACAAGCAGGACCTAGCGCAACACCTACTTTGTGGTGTGTGATTTGTCAAATAACAGGAAAACATGCCACAAACAATTGTCACTTGTTACAAAAGTATACGTAAAATTTGCAACAGTTGTTCTGCAACTTTTGTAGGTGAGTGGGACACAATGAGCGCACTTGTAGAAGCTATGAGTTAATTATGGATAGAATTTTCACCTATAGAGTTCAAGCCAAAACGTGGCCCCTCGACCAAAATGCAGGAATGGCGTGAACAAGATTTCAGGGGTGCAGACGAGGCCGAGGCAGAGGAGGACCTGGAAGAGGTCGTGGACAGTTGATATGCTAAAATTGCAGAGGGCCATGACATTATGCCCACAATTGCACAAATCCAATGCGCCCATCTTGTTTGTATTGCAACTTTTTTGATCATGAGACAGAAGATTATCCTACACTGATAGCTAGGATACACGACAAAGGAGTGCTACCACCTCCCCCAACTCAAAACCTACAGATGATGAGGTCTGAGCCATGCTAAGAAGATCTGAATGTAAAAATTGTGCTCCGAAGTGGAATAGCGACGGGAGATAACAAAGGAAAACAAGCAGAAGATAGTACTTGGGTTCGCAAAGCTCTGACAAAGGAAGTAGAGTTTGATTGGAGCGCACTCGGGAAACCTTCATGGAAGCCAAGAAGAGCTTCGTTGATGCCTCCACTTCCGAAAGCAAAGATAAATTGGAGCCGGAGATGGACCCATCTATGCTCACAATGTTCCTGGAAACATGTATGAAGCTATTGCGTGATAGTAAGGTGATAAAAGGGTTACAGGAACTCATTAACAGATACGTTGGGACCGCGCATAGTCAGGAAGATCGGAAAACATAAGACAAGAATAGGAAGAGAAATGAGACTGACTACGCAAATCAAAGAATATGAGATGGATCAAGTCATCTTGGATTTAGGATCAGATGTGAATGTTCTGCCGAAACAAACATGGGAGTGAATGGGGTGACCTGCACTGTAGTGGTCTCCAATTCAGCTAAGAATGGCGAACTAGAAAAAAATAATATCCATGGGGCGATTGCAGGGAATAACTGTGGATATTAAGGGAGTCAGCGCGCTAGCAGACTTTGAAGTGATAGAGATTGTCGATGACAAATCCCTACCCCGCACTCTTAGGAATTAATTGGGCCACTGACATGAACGGGGTGATTAATTTGAAAAAGCAGAAAATGAGTTTTGAAAAGAAATCACTACGCGTAAATATACCCCTTGACCCTACTGAAGGATCACACTATATGGAGCCGGTGCGCAACTATGAAAGTGATGATGATTTGGACTACATCTATAAGATAACAACACGAAACCAGGACTGGGTGTGTTGGGTCTTGAAAATGTCATTCATTTCCATTACACTTTCACTATTATGTCCATTATATCACCTTTATTTCACCTCCATTTCACTACTATGTCACTACATTCATCCCACTTTCATTATCATTGGGCCACATTTATGTTTTTCCAAACTTTATTAATTCTTAGCCTTTTTAATTGAATTTGTGGTTAAAAATTAGAAAATAATGTGCATATTCTTATATCTAACAAGTGGGTTGAGATTGTTGACATGTGTAGGTCAAAAGGAGGCTTCTAGAAGACCTTTATGTGGCACCATAAGGCCAAATTCGAATTTGAGTGGAGAGAATCATGAGATCATGAGGATATGTGTCACATCTCCTAATTGTATTGAAACTCTAAGAAGTCATGTGTCTTATCAGTTCCTATTTTGATTAGGACTCTAGAGGTAGAGGGAGAGATTCATGGACTCTGATTAACGTGATGACTTCTCATTTTTTTGTATAAATAGGAGATATCTCTCCTTCATTTGTTAGCTTAGCTTTTTAGTTCTTAAGCTTGTAGCTTTTTGGTAGCTCTTTGGCTTGGAGCAAGTAGTTCTTCCTTGATGGCTTTGGAAAGCTTTGGAGAGCTTTGTTGTACTTTGTAATTTTGAAGAATTTGAATAAAACTTTGATGTTCTCAACATGGAAGGAGATGTGAAGTAGATGTCATGGAGCATATTAGAATGTAAGGTAGAGTAGATTTTATTTTGTAGTTTTTCTTTGAATTCATTTCAAGTATGTCATTTTATTGCTTTCAAGTGTGATAGTTTAGATTTCCATTCATGCAATTTTAATTTGTGCAAGTGTGTTTAATCAGTTGATTGTAGATTTATCTAACTCATTTATGCTTGACAAAATATTCCAAGAAAGTAGTCTTCCTATTTTCCGATTGGTGAATTGGAGCATAGAGAACACAATAGATTAGTTTTTCTTTAGATGTTCTTGCTTTCAGTTGATTGTAGATTTATCTAACTGTGTAATTTATGCTTGACAAAATATTCCAAGAAAGTAGTCTTCCTATTTTCCGATTGGTGAATTGGGGCATAGAGAACATAGTAGATTAGTTTTTCTTTACATGTTCTTGCTTTTTTCTTAGTAGGGTTGATTGTAAATTTATCTAACTGTGTAATTTATGCTTGACAAAATATTCCAAGAAAGTAGTCTTCCTATTTTCCGATTGGTGAATTGGAGCATAGAGAACACAGTAGATTAGTTTTTCTTTACATGTTCTTTCTTTTGGTTGATTGTAGATTTATCTAACTGTGTAATTTATGCTTGACAAAATATTCCAAGAAAGTAGTCTTCCTATTTTCTGATTGGTGAATTGGAGCATAGAGAACATAGTAGATTAGTTTTTCTTTACATGTTCTTGCTTTTTGCTTAGTAGGATACTCATTACATAAGTTCATGTCTCATTGAGTCTTTTTAGTTCCTTAAGAACGAAATTGGCGATATGTGAAGTTATGAATGGGACTTGATTTGTTTTTCTTTCTTTCTTTTCTTAGATATTTTGCTGGCTTAGATTAATCTAACTATTCAAAGTTTTGATTTGTTTCATTTTCTCTTTTCTTTAGAAACTAGATTCTAACATAAGAAACAAAACCCCCCAAAACAAAATAAACTATAAAACAATGAAGTAAGAAAAAAAGGTTAACTAAGCACATATGGTGCACCACACTTCATCAGTTTACGATAGCGTAGGATACTCATTACATAAGTTCATGTCTCATTGAGTCTTTTTAGTTCCTTAAGAACGAAATTTGCAACATGTGAAGTTATGAATGGGACTTGATCTGTTTTTCTTTCTTTCTTTTCTTAGATATTTTGCTGGCTTAGATTAATCTAACTGTTCAAAGTTTTGATTTGTTTTATTTTCTCTTTTCTTTAGAAATTAGATTCTAACATAAGAAACAAAACCCCCAAAAACAACATAAACTATAAAACAATGAAGTAAGAAAAAAGGTTAACTAAGCACATATGGTGCACCACACTTCATCAGTTTACGATACCCAGATTGATAATTTATGTAGAGCAATTTAGGACACGAAATTGACTAGACAGGGTGAATCCCACATTGGATGGGCGGATTGCATGGGAGTGCCAAAGCTCCTGTACTTTGGATTCAGATGAGGAGATGGAGTGATGGCAGAACCAATTACACGAGGTAACTACGCTTAATTGTAATATGATGACAATGTCACTACGCTGCATATCAACAGAAGTAAGAGACCTTCCTACTTATGATAGTCTATGTGAGGTAGATACCTTCTTGAATAAATTTGAAAGGGAGGTGCCAGAAAAGCAACGCTTCCAGGCCTTGGCCTGGGTACTACGCACTACGCCCACGAGGTGGTGGGGTACGCATAAAGGAAGCTTTGACGACTGGCGCAAATGTAGGAGAATGATGCGCATGCAATTTGGGAAGCCTAGGGTGCAATTGACAGATAAATACAATGGATAGGATGATCCACGCATGCATCTGGCCAGGTGGGTGCAGGCATGTGGAAAACAACCTACGCAGATGCACATGAACTCCACGCTGAAATGTATGATCAATAAGCATGTGTTGGGGGGACCGATGTGCAAATGGCTCTTAATGTTGGGAAGACATTATGAAGAAAGAAAAATCGTGTAGAGGGTCCTCCACGCAAAAGCATTCAAAAAGGTATGCAATGCGCAACGAAATGATTGGGATCTGCACGTACCCACAGTATTATGGGCTTATAGGACGACATGCAAGAAACTGATGAGATAGACGCCTTTTAGGCTTGTTTATGGAGTGGAGGCTATAATGCCTATGGAATACATCATGCCTAGTCTGCGCATAGCAACGCTCATAGGTATGACGGACCGCGGAGCCATGGAGGAGAGGTTCGCGCAGTTGAGGAGCTTGAAGAAGAACGATTTTTGGCTGGATTTCACCAGCAGGTCCAAAAGCAGTGTGAAAAGGCTTGGCACGATCGACATATTAAGTTGCATACCTTCAAGGTGAATGATTTGGTGTTGTTGTATGCTAGTAAGTTCGATAAATTTTGAGGGAAGCTCAGAATGGATTGGCTGGGACTGTATGTTATTAAGGAGATCACAAATGATGGCGTAGTGCAGTTGGTAAAGTTAAATGGAGAACTCTTCGCAGGAAAAGTCAATGGCAATCGGTTGATAATGTACACAAGGCGCTCGACCATCTGAATAGCCGATAGAAGCACAGTCTTAGCACTTTAGGCAGCTGAAAGGAGGCACGAGACTATAAACTACTCTGCCCAGGAGCTGTGCGATATCAGGACTATGTGCAGTAGTGAAGTGTCATAGGGTTTGCGACAACGCAAGGGTAGCTACGCTTCTACGCGGGTCAGCTGGAAAGTGACCATTAAAATCACTATTCATGATGTGATGCTTGGTTTGAGACCAAATGGAGCAGGTGACAGGCATTTAAGGTGAACTTTATGGGCTAGATTCTTGAAAATCTGCCGCTAATCGAGCATTAATGGACCGAATGTCGGGGGAATGGTCGAATTCAAATTCAAAAGACATTATAAATTACAAAGGGTTGTCCAACAAACAACACTTGGCAATTTGAAGACTGAGCTGTTGCATGCACAGACATTCATGAACCCAGATCTGTTCAATATTCTGAAGGTGAATTCTTTGCTTGAGTAATTACCCAAGCCGTTAAGAGAATTGTGGAATAACACTATGGTAACACTTGAGGAAGCCATGGATACTGGAGAAATGACCACTAAGGAAGCCACACAAGTAGAAGTCTCAAAAAGTGTTGATATAGTCACAGAAATCCCTAAATCATCGCACACATTGAGACCCAAGAAAGACAAGCAGGCTATGGTACTAGTGCATGTATCCCATAGGAACCCATTAAGAACTAAGCTTACCATGGAAGAAAAGGGGAAGGCTATTAATTTGGAGGTCGATGAGGAGGAATTATTTGAATAAATCCTAGTAGAGGAGGAGGAGGATGTAGAAATGGAGGTTGACACCCAGGGTGCGGACCCTCTTACCAGGTTTCCCGCATATGTTCCTCCACAGAAGGGTAAAGAAAGGGTGCCCAAAGATCCAGATGAGAGCAAGAGCTCTCTACAGACTCCATTGCTCCTGGACGATATCATTTTCAAAGGAGCGCACTTGTGGCGATTGCCTACGCTAAAATTTTAAGACTGGGATCTCGCAGACCACGAGAAGTTCCCACATTTAGCACCTGTGCAGCTAATGCACCAAAAAAATAACACGCCGACTAGAATCATATAGTTGGAGCCGGGTAAATGGCTGAGAGGAATAGAAAAGGTAGGATTGTTAAACCTCCTCTGGGTGTCGCATTACCATCATGCCCCAGTGACCATTTTTGTCATCAGGCAGTTGCTCTGCTTGGTGCATGATGGCTGCTTGTGGCTGGAGGAGCCCATTCCCATAATAGACGACTTGATTCACAGAATTTCCCAGCTCCCTTGCAAAGGGGAGGACCCAGCGAACATCTCAAAGGGTACGAGTGGTGATTTGGCCATCGCAAAGGCCATGAAGAAGAAGTTCAAGCTGGAGAAGAAGAAGCGAGGGTACACGATTTCCAGCATCAATAACCCTGCGATCAAAGTTGCGGCACATATATTGCCAAGGAAGGTTATGCAGAAGTGTCGCGTGGATGAGGTGCCCACGCCAATGGTTACACTTGTAGTGCAATGCACAGAAGGGGTCCAATTCAACTGGGAAAACTTCTTATGCGGAGAGTTCCTTGAGAACTGTCGCAAGGCACAAGAGTAGGGGAAGAATTTTCACTATGCCTAGCTTCTATTGTCCATAGTACTGGTGGCATGGGAATTTCCCGAGGACAACCAATTCCTGACGATCGTGCAGGACCTTCCGGAGGCAGCGAAGAACGCTTTGTTGTGGGCAACCCGAGATGCACAGAGGATAAGGGATAGTAAAATCTTCTAGGTGTTCATGGATATGAACATCAGAATGGGGATTAATCGCAAGCCGCGATTATTGCCCACTATCTACAATAGTCTGTAGAGCTTCACGGAGTTCAAGGTAGATTTCCATCACGTTTACATCAAGGTGTAGAAGGATGCTACAAAGACATGGCATGAGCTACCCTACCTAGTGACAGATGATGTCATCTTTGTAGTCTTTGAGTCATGGCCGCCAGAGTGGCGTGCTCCAGCCAGCTCTAAGGTGGAAGTAGAAAAGTCCACCGCACAGCAGAAAAAGGATGATGCAAAACTGCAGATGGTGTAGTTAGCAGAAAAACACAGGGACGAAGCGGCAGCAGCTAAAACCTAGGCGGCATGCGATGCTGCAAAACTAGTGGAAGAATAGTAGAAGGCAACTGAGGAAGAGCATAAGGGTGAAAAGTCGCCTTCGCCTAAATAGGAGACAGAGATAAAGCAAGGTGGCACAAATCTGTAGACAGTGTCCACCCAGCTGGAACGATTGCGCCCAAGAGAGCAGGTAGGACCGCAGAAGTAGTCGAAGGCTTCAAAGACTTCTTTTGACTCGATCACCCTCACCGAGGGGGATCTGCATGACATTGGGGAGACAATGAGGAACGTTGCCATGGAGACCCTCCAGTGGTTCATGGAGGAACACTTGATGGTGTTGGGGGCTCTCTGAGCACAAATACAAGAGTTGCATGTGCACACCCCATAGGTTAGCACTATGTCAACCAGCCTCGCACTATGCACGGCCGCGACCAAGGAAATGTTGCATGCCCAGATGACTAACATAATCATGCTGCCAAAGGGAGCACTAGTAACAGAAAATGAGGCCTACAAGCCTATGGTTAGCAGTCTGAAGGGAATTGGGATAAATATGTTTTGCAGGATTGAGTTACTGCAGAATTGCAAGCCAGGGAGGGTCACGCACTCTAGGTAATGAGCAAGCAGCGTATCAACATTGAACAGTTGAGCCTACAACGTGATGAGGTAGTAGCATAGAATAGACAGCTTGTGTAGGTGGTCGAGGAAGCCTGCGAGATGGTCCCATAGTTGGCCATCCAAGCAGAGGAACTAGTGGAGGCATGTGTCTGAAAACTAGTAGTAGGCATGCACGAGGCAAAGGAAGAAATGGCCAGGGTTCAACTCGAACTAAACCTTTAGATAGCCGAATTGTAATTGAAGGCGTAGCCTTCAACCCCATCGGAAGTTAGGGAACAACGCAATTACAACAGCGATAACAGAGGTTAACAGTGCAGTAATAGACTGCACAAAGTTGTCCAAGCAGTCATTTGAGGTTCTCACTACCCTGCAGGAGGACCCGAACATACAGTGCCTAGAGACTAAGGTGCATGAGTTACAGTAGAAATATGATGAAGTAAATGGGACCGCGCAAATGGTTTCCCTTACATAGAGGCTCGTGAGGATGAGGCAGGCGAAAGCGCTCAAGGAACAAGTAGATGCTACTCGACATAAGGAAGCAGTTTTGAAGGCACGCTTACAGTCGTGGATTGATGAGGAATACATCGTTACAACCTCCATTGAAGCAAAAATCACGCAGCTACAGGCAACACAGGAAAAAGTTCAGGGCAGCAGTTCAACTACGACGATATCAGAATAGCGCATCGAGGAGGTACAACTGGCAACCACTTAGTGCGTTGCTGATCTTGCAGCAATCCAGGAAGAATTGGGAGGTCTTCACACAAGATCTTCGCACCAATAGAGTGACTCGATGGTGAGTCACGATGTTTGTATTGGGGGCCAGTTGGGCGCAGGATCCCCAAAGGGAAGTTTTAGGGCTTAGAGCCCAGATTTTGGTTAAAAATTCTAACTTCAATGTAAAGACTCCGCATTTTGTGGGTGTGGAGTGCATAGCTTGTAAAAGAGTCATAAGGTTATCTGCCCTTAATTTTTTTATTGTAATGTCAACTGTAGAGATCTATCCATGGTCGACAAACCATGGGATTGTATAAATAGAGCGAGGCTCTAAGTAGTGAGGAGAATAATGGAATAAAAGATCTAAGGATGAAGAGTTGAGTGATATTTGAAGTGTAAAGTCTAATTTTGGGTCATAGAGTAGGAGAACGCTCTGCAGCTGAGTGCGCAGATCCCTACAGTTGAGTGCATAGGGTGAGTAGAGTCTGTAACAGTTGGAGCATTAATAAAGAGAAGTTTCATATCCATTATGTGTATTTATTTCCTGGTTTATGCATCTAATACATTGAATATACATTTCACTTTTAATGCTTATATGATGCGCGAATATGTATGAATGTGTTAATTAAGTGAATACAAGATAGAATATCTGTTTATGCAACGTTGACTAACATCTGTAAGAAGATAAGTACGATTCGTAGTGTAATTTGGGGAAATAGTGCAGTTCGTTGCCATAGCAGCATGAAAGAACCTAAACCCATGGTTAGGGCTGTACAAAAGGTGATTATAACAGATCACGAGGGTATTAAAGGTTAGAACAGTGCACAAAGTAACCTATGCAAAGATAAGAGAAATTGGACTAAATTGACACCACATACATCTCAAGGGTATGAAAACTTGGTTCCAGCATCCCCCCATACTGCTTCGAGTGAGACGTCAGTTCGCTCTTTGCGGGCTAATGCCGAAAGGGCTAGTAGTGTAGGGATTTGTTTGGATAAATAATTCTAAACTTCGGTCAAGCCCCCCTCAAGCCAACATCAACATCAAGATAGGCAACATGTTCATCACTGTTAACATATTCAAGATGTCGAATAGATAGTTATGTCACTAGTGTTTGAATAGTTTCTTGTGAAACAAGATCCCTGTAAGAACAAATAACCTTTAACATTTTCATTTCATTAATACTGGTGCTCTCTTCAAGTTTTCTAAATGGAGGAAGCTAAACATGAACTAAGAAATCCCTCTCCTCCTTTGCATACAAGTCTCCAATCTTTACCAACCCCTTCTGCCCATTGTCTAAAATATTTCCTACATAATTCCCTACTTGTATGGAACTCAATTTCACTCCTATATTGCACATGTGAAAATAACATGCATATCTTGAATCACCACACTCAACAAACCCTTAATGCACTGTGCAAAAGTATCTTGAATAATACGTTTTTTCTCAATGAGAGAAAAGGTTCCACCAGAAGTCTCTAATATGGAGTGCATGGATGTTAACTCATGATCTATCCCAAATCCAAAAGTGTGTATATGGATCTGTATGTTATGTTGCTCTACAGGTTGCCTTATTGGTCCTGGCAACAAGGACTGATAATCCAAAACCCTCCTAGAATTTGACGAAATGGAAACCTGCCTACAGTTTCCCACATTATATTTATCTTGCCCATCTGAGATTAAAATGATACTACATATTGGGTTCTTCTCACACCAGTCTTACAACACTTTGGCACCCATTTTCAATCCTTCAACAATGTTGCTTCCACCAGTGGACACTAGGCCATTCACTTCTTGCAAAGCAAATTGTTGACCCCCCTCAGACATACATCGTAGAGGAAACAAACTCCTAGCACTTGATGAGAAGGAAATGATTGAAAGGCGATCCATGGGGCCAAGATTCTGAATCACGAAGTCCATAACATGCTTCAATAGTGCCAGTTTTGTGCCTGCCATGCTTCCACTAACATCAAGAACAATTACAAGATCAATGGGGGCTCGATCTTTGGGCATATCACGGGTTTGGGATGGATTTCCAGTACTCCATTCTTTGGCTTTACTGCTATTTTGGAGTAGAGCATGGAGCTTTCATATGTACTAGGACATGGAACTTCTCACGAAACTTTGAGCATGGAATTGCAGAAAACTCAGGAAACATTTTTAACTGTATAGATGTACTATCAACTTCTCTGCCTTGAAGCCCTCCACTTCCTTGTGCCAATTTTCCTCTTGAATCTGTAGCCTGTGAATTTCCTGTTGCTATCTCAATTTCAACCAAAGTAGGTTCATTCCCATTTTCCCCACCTGACCTGTTTTCTCCACTTGACCGATGCTCCAATGGCTCATCATCAACAAAAACAACACACTCTGTAACATGTCTTGCAGCTTGAGGATGTGGGGGATGAGTAGGTGGTGGACGAGGTAAAATTATCGTCCAACCATCTTGCTTTTGTGGCCAATTCAAAGGACTTATTCATGCTCTACAATGCACTGGTTCTGAATGAATCCCTTGTAAGGGAACTTCTTTCCACTTGGCTCGACAAACTAGACATACCCTATTTCCATGCTTCACATTGGAAGCAATGCAAGCAAAGTGGAAAGTGTGGGAACACTCTGCAGTAAATAAGGCATGGCCATGGCCTAGTTTCATTGCATCAAGACATATTGCACATGTTTTCTGCATCATAAAATGTATGCATTAGAGCACCAAATCTATATACACAAAATCATAGTTTTACAATTTCTTCAAAACACCCCATAACCACAGTAGAAAGTTCATCCAAAGAGATAAGAAGTTTAGAATTTCATGGTTATTTTTGCTGAGAAAATTAATCAACTAAAATTTTTGGAGAGAACAAGTGATAAGGTGTGGCCACAAAAAGGAATTGCTATAATCTAAATATGACCATCGTTGTATTAAGAGACATTTCTTTCAAATAGAATGGGTTTCCTAAGCAATGCAATACTAAATTCCAATATTTGTCCCCTTTTCTTTTCTTCTAATTTCGAAGCATTCTTGACCATACATTAAAATCGAGAGTAGAAAAGAAAACAACAACAACAAAGGAAAAGGCTTGGCATTTTTTCTAACTTCTTCAATGATAGCTTGTAAAGTGAAAATGTGGAATGGCTTGGTGGCCTTTTTTGAAGCCTTCCCTCTAGCTCTGAGATTTCTCTTCTCCAAATCTATTCATTAGTGCATATCAGAGCAAGAATAATCCTAGATTTATGCATATGAAGAATAATGTGTTAAGACCGAGATAAAGGGAATATTCAATATCATATTTCATTTCTATAAATTGTATTCTAATCTGTGGAGCTTTGACTTATTGTGTCTAATGTTAGTCATGTGTCTACAATGTTGGGTTTCAAATATATGATGAGGTTGAGACTTGAGAATGACTTGGATAAATAATTGAGCTTCATTCTAACACATGTTTCATCCAGCCAATATTTCACCTGCAACCATTAAGAGCACAGAGTATTTGATAGACAAGCATGCTAGAACTGGGAAACATTGTTGGATTGGGTTTACCATTTATGGTGGTGTGAACAATATCAATTTTCTCTAAAGTTTGTTTCCATGTTGAATTTCCAAGAAATAATTCTTGTTTCTCGTGCTATAACATTTTGTAATTAGTGGGGGCAAAAACTATCTCTATAAACTATAATCTTCTAAGAAGTTTCACGGTTGATTTCCTGCTTATGACATGAAAATTGTACCAATTAGTCTTTGTCATTACTCATGATCACAAGATACATTGGTAGGAAATAACTTATAAGTCACGTAAAGGTGTTCAAGTTTTTGATTTGGGAATCAAAACAAAAAATGAGAAAAAAATTGATCATATGGAGCTAAATCATGGGGTTATATGTCAAGATTGAAAACACATGATTTTACTTTTTTTTTAGTACTTTGTTAATTTATGTCTTATAACAACCAAAATATATAATGTATACTTTTTGTCAGGATTCATCAAACTATTCAAGGCAATTTAAGTTTAGATTCACTGATTAAGATCATGTTGACTTTCACCAAGCCTACCAATGTTGTGGAACTAAATAGAAATGCAGAGCTAGGATGGACTCATAGATAAGATAAAGTAATAATACTCAATGGCATGAGAAATTCATTCCCTTTTTTGAAAACTGAATGGATTACCAATAATTATTCATTTCAAGGTTTTTCTTGAAAATAGTATCTTTTGACTATCTTCCAAAGACAAATCATTCAAATTATGCCCCCTGCCCCTAGATCAATGCAAACTTTAGGAGACTATCACCACTAATATGCATAAAAATAGATCCGATGACTTATTTAAGTCCTCACAGATGTGGGTCTGATGCTCTTCCCACCTGAGTGGACCTCTAGAGGGAAGATCTCACTGGGAACCAACCATCCTAGAGGGCCCCATGACCAAGCAAAGGATTCGACGTAGAAGTAGGTGAGAAACACACCAATAATATGATGAATCCCTTTGATAGACTGCCTTCCGAGGAGCCCTAAAATTTTACGCCTAGAATTGCTATAATGGCTACCTGCAGAAAACAAAATTACATGGCAACATATAAGAAGTTTATCCTTTCACAATGGGGGCTGCTATCTAGAATGAAAGAAATCATATTTATGAGAGATATTTTCCCCACATTAGAAAAGACCAAAAAAAATAAATAAATGGAGTGAACACCGCCTATAGCAGTTCACCCAAAACTTCAAATTAGAAAACAAGATTATTAAATCAGGGAAATGGAATAAGTACTCCTTATCCCACTAGGAGACTCACCTATAATAGTAATAATAGTGTAATACCTAACACAGATCACCGAGAGCATCAACCAAAAATTTAAAGAAGACATGGCATTTATGCTATATGATTATGTAAACAAGGATTTTTAAAGAGTCCATGAGAAAGTGAAAAGAGTTCAAACATGACTTTAGGTAATTGCAACAACTAAATGGAAATGACTTTAGGTAATTTCCACAATATACATCAATGGGAAGTAAAAATTGTTGTCATGTCCCAATGTATGGACAATATCATCAAATCAAGTCAGGTGATCAATTAGCCTAAAGAGTCTACTGAATGCATAAGATGCAAGTCTGAAGTTTCAATAATGGTTGTACAAACATCCAATGCCGAATAAAGGATGAAGAAGCTTGTAATATTTTGGCTGAAGAATATTCACATCTATTGTCATTGGCAGTGATGATGTTTCCTCCTCTGACTATCACTAACTTGGGGTGTGGCTACTCCTTGATGTTCTATTCATATGAGTCAGTTTCTCTTCATAGAGGAGTGTTTTCTTCTTATATATTAAATACCACACTATCAATGTTTATATTTTTTAGTTCACCCACTTTCTATGTTTTTGTCTACTATTTTTCTAGTCTAGGATTTAGTTTTAGGTTTCTTGGTCTTTGTAAATTCTCATGCTCTAGGCACTAGTTATTATTGTTGTTGATTGTTATCTTCTAGAGTCACATTGGTGTATTTTGGTCATTTGTGGGCATTAAGATAATTTTATTTTCTTTGTTGGGGTGTGGTCACACAGAATTGCCCCTGGGGTAATCAATCACACGGTGTTCTGAGAACAATTTAGGTTTGTTGTCCCTATCACTAATAACAAACTTCTCATTTCGAAATGGTTTCTTGATAATATGAGGGTGTGTCCTTGAGGTAATTTCGTTGATCAAAACACTGAAAATATGCAAATTAGGGCTTCAAGTCAACAACAACAGCATCAACAGATACACAATTGAAAGTTGTAAATAAGCACACAGATTCTCAAATCTGTGGAATTATCTATGTAGTCAGTGCTTGAAATATGTAAAAATATACTTTGAATTGTGTGCTCGAATGGTCCAATTCCTTATGTGTGATGGATGAGATGGATCATGGGAAAGTTGAACACCAGAAAGATAATCACCGAATACATCTTGGGAAACTAGAGATCCTATAACCAAACCTAATGGGAAAAACCTACCTAATTGTGAAAACCTCATTGTGTAACCATTATATCGTATCGTAAAGTGAAAGGGGATTATTGAAAGGATTCCTGCTCGGTCTTCCTGCAATAGACAATATCCTTCCAGCTTGGGTCTTACTGCTAGTCCTATAGATTGAGTACCTTATAGTGAAAGATATTGCGTTAGGGGGCTCGACTGATAAGGATGCGCAAGCAGGCTCGACTGTTAAGGAGAGGACCTTTAGGTGCTCGACCATTAGGGAGAGGAGAGGAGAGGACCTTTAGGTGCTCGACCATAAGGGAGAGGAGAGGAGATAATATATGCAAATTAGATATAAAAGGGTAAGCAGCAGCAGGGCCCTCCAATGTCCATTGTTCCTTATGCGAGACCCTAATTGGCAACAATATTTCATAAGAAAGAGCTAAAGAACCTCCCCAACTCTTTACTTATATAAGAAATCTATGTCTATTTTTTGCAGGTTTATGTTTCAAAGGTGAGATGTAGCTAGGGTGACATGTGGCATTTTTTTGATGGTTTAGTGGACTTGTCTTCTGATCAGTACAGTTCAGTTTTTTGGAATTCTGAGATCTGCTAACTCTATTGAATTTTGTATGGGATGTGAAATTCTATTTTCATGTATGAGGTCCAATAAGCTTGAAACCGCTCTTAAACATTCTGAAACAATTAATGATAATATAGAAAATTTAAGTAAAAGGGTTTGAAAGGGAAATCAAAACCTTCAAGAATTTTATTGTTGAACCATTATTCCAGGTTGGCTTGTAGCTCCAAAAACTCCAAATGCTCACAAATGATCAGAGAAGTGTGTTTTTAGCGTAAGAGAAACTTTACTTTAGGGTGAGAGAAACTTTACTTTAGGTAAAAAAATTGTTGAGAATTGATATTCCCCCAAAATGGCACTCCAGCCTATAAGGAACTAACCTAGTATATGGACTCAGACAAAAGTGAATCCTTGAGCAAAGAGAGAAATCATTGTATTAGTTGAATGCTCAACAATTAAAATTCTTCATAAAATTCCATATCAACCTTGTTCCAAGGAACCAAAAGGGACGTGATAATATGTCACTACTTCAAACCTTATTGAACTTTTAAGGCCTCTAACAGAAGTGATATAACTCGGAAGGTTGGATACAGAGGAAGAGCAACACTTACAAGGACACCAATATACTCAACAAACTTACACACCAATTCTTTCACAACCCCTATCAGTTCCTACTACACATACTTTACCATGTGATTGTCCTAAGTTGTAGACTAAGGTCATCTATATTTAAACAATCATGAATCATCTCCTTTTCCCTCCTCATTGTCTAGCAAGGATGTTGTTAACTAGATACTGATATACATCCAATATAAGTCCTTATTAGTTCCTGATAGAAAGAAACCAAGCGTTATAGTCCTTAATGACTTAAATGACTTACAAGCTTGACTAGAAGGTCTTGTTCAATCTATTTGATTGAAAAAAGGCCCTATCAGGACTTCCAGTAAGGCCTTTTAAGAGTCCTTAACAACTTACAAGCTATTTACTACACGCTGTGAAGACAAGGATTGTTGAAAAAGAGTGAAAGACACTAAGCAGTGATGATCTTCTCCTTCTCTTGCTTCTTAAGCCTTAATCAGATATAGATCTATACGAGGCCAATGCTTTTGTGATTCTACCAGTCTGATTTTGTGATTCCAATGCCTTTGTGATTACTAGTACATATTAGTATGATTGAAATGTTATGTTCATTAATCACACTATCCTTTACCAGACTGAGATTAGTATAAGGTAAGTAGATCAGTGATTGATGTGATACTCTATTACACTTACAAGCACCTATACAAGATCATGTTAATTCTACCAATATTGTGAAAGTTCAACCATCTCCGTCCTATCCATTTCATCTTGGAAACCCTCCTGAAGCTCCATCATCACCTCCTATATCTCTGCCACATCCTCTAACTTCCCAACCTATATTTTTTTGAAGAGTGCTATCCCAATGGAAGAGCGCTTGCTTTACATGCAAGAGGCCAGTGGTTCGATTCCACTGTGCGCTAATATGAATTAATCAATGGTATTATTGTTTATTTTTAATTAAAGATATTTATATTGATTTATATCAATGGTGAGATATTTTTCTAGATTCATTGTTTTATGTTGCCTTTAAAGAGACAAAAGACATATTGTCTCTATAAAGACAATATATCTTTAATCTAAATTATTGTCTCTAGAGAGACAAAAATGAAATTGTCTCCTAAGAGATAATAACACTTGTGTTATATATTGTCTTTATAGAGAAATTTTTTTAAGATATTAATTTGAGACACCTGCTTAAAGAAAATATTTAGGATGATACACAAGTTTTTTTTCTCCCAACTTAAAATGATTTACCCCAAAAAATTGTCTCCTAAGAGACAATAACACTTGTGTTATATATTGTCTTTATAGAGATAATTTTTTAAGACATTAAATTTGAGACACCTGCCTAAAGACAATATTTAAGACAATACACAAGATTTTTGTTGTATCAACCTAAGACAAATTACTCTTAAATATTGTCTTAAACCCCCCCTGTGTTGTAGTGACAGTTTCTCGTGTCACCTTGGATAAGTATAGAAACAACATTCCTAAAGTAGTTTAGAGAGAAATTTGTAAATTGGAAGAATAGTTCTAGTAAAATACAAGGTTTATCTTCAATAGACAAGTTGATAAAGAAACTAGAGAATGGCTTTCTAATGTTTATAACTCTAGTAGGGTGCACTGATAAACCTATATGTAAACTATCAACCTTTACCACAAGATTAAAACTCTCATGGGAATGATGCTTACTGACTAAGTTAAACCCAACAATAATTGCTAATCTACAAATTGAAATCATGTACAAAGTTGATAGGGTCAATAAGAAAGTGTTACGGTTAGCAAAGATATTGGAAAATTATGATATCTCCTCTTTAGATAATGATAGTGGGCAACAATCACCTATCTTAGTGGACTCCTCACCTAAAGTATGATTAAGAGAACCAATTCTTTTATGAAAAACATAGTTCATGGAGTAGGTATGTTCATGGTCATCAATATATATTTTATGTTATTTTCTCTTTATAATTTTAGCTTGAAAGATAATATGGCTATCCACAATACATTATGCTACTAGTTTGATTTTCAAAGTAGTAGAGTAGTTGCTAGTTATATTTTTCTATGTATATATGCTTAATCGTAATATAGAAAGCCTAACTTTACACTATATATATATATATATATATATATATATATATATATATATATATATATATATATATGGCAATTTAGTCTCTTCCTAGAAGTTTGAAGAAATATAATGAATAGTCAAATCTAATATGACTAAGTGCACTTTCCAAAAAATTATCATTTACTTATAACTAAAATAAGAAGAAATTTAAATCTTATGAGAAGCAAGTCCATATAAATAACTATCAATTATAAATTACATATTGACACCATTCTAATAATTAAAACCATTCACACCCTTAAATACATATTAGATATTAATATTGTACACTTAAAAATAATTAGCACATATTAGAATGTTTTAAGCTAGAAACAATTGAAAAAGTTTTTCCTATAATTCTAATTAAATTTAACTATGTTAAATGTAATTGCAATACATGAATTTTTTTTAATTAATAAGAAAAACAATAAAAATAGATTTTTTCACCTTAGAATTTAGTTTTGTAGGAAGCCATCAAATCTATCCAAATTTATTAATTTTAAAAATTAAATAATATATTTCATTTATATAAAACAATTTAATGAAAGCAAAAATTTAAAATAAAAAATTAGTAAGTGCATAAAAGTAAGGAAATATAAATCCATTAATTATTAATATTAACAAAAACATCAAATCTTAGTAATATTATTTTGGAAATTTTATGGGTTTGGTACGGGTGGACACTCCATGTAACCAACCAAAGCTGAAAGTGTTGAATGTTCTTTTGCTTTAACTCAGGTTAATATATATATATATATACAAATAATGGCTGGGTGCTTTAGGGTTAATAACTAGTCGGAAATCCAAGGAAGATCGTCCAAACTGAAGAGGTAGGTTACCTGCCAACGCGTTGACAACAGTAAAAACTACAGATTGAATGACCTGCCAATGCGTTAAGGTTGAAAAAACTCATGTTATACATGGCATGTTGAACTAGAGAAAGAGTGCCACATGCTCTGAAACTCGCCATTCTTAGAAAATCCACATGCGCAAATATTTATTTTATAAATAAACGGTGCATGCAGATAGTTATTTTATAAATAAACATAAACGGTGCACGTTAACTCTGAATACAGGTTATCGAATCTCATATAACTGTGAATCTTGGATGAAAGAAGGAAATGAGGATGGATAGAAAGATTGGCCAAGCGCTTCCGGAAGAATTATTGCTTCTGGTTTTAGGAAGGTTGTCCGTTATATTTACTGTGAAGCTGAGAATTGTCTGTGTGTTGTGTTGTCGTGATATCCTGCAAAGAATGCAGGATGTTAACCTGTCAAATCCCATGCGACACATGAGCCCCATCCCCGGGTTCTTTGTTCAGACCTATACATTCGGATTGGAAACGTGGGTTATAGAAGACGGCGGTTTACAGGTTTACGAAGTTGCTTTGAGAAGTTGATATTCGGAGCCCAAGAATATTAAATAATTTATAAATTTAAAATAATCTATTTGTTTTTGTGGTTTTTTTTTTTAATTCATATTTGAGAAATTTTTGGCCAATATGTTCGGAATCAACAAGTGTGGTTCATTATCAAAGGCGAACTGTAAGGCCTTCGAGAGATGAATGACGGGCGCAAGGCAGGCGCGAAGTAAACTACGAGGGCATGTGTGAGAATGCACGCGGTTGTGGAGTGCGCTCGCCCACTTATAAGACGGACAGGCAGCTCGCCTTATGAACGAGCCGACGAAGGTATGCACAGAGTGTTGGGGTAAGCCGACGGAGTTTTGCATGATCGTTGGGTGTTATAACTATGGAAACGAAGGTCGGCCGCATGGAGGGACGACACACCAAGTGAACGTATAAAAGCTTGAGGCGCAGGTTCATTTGGATCAACAACGAACTCGCATCTTCTATACGCACAAGTGCAGGGGAAAAACTTGCGCAGTTTTGGATGGTGCTGCGCATAACTCATGCGCACTGTCCAAAAGCAGTTTTGAGGTGTTGTCTTGTGCCGGTTGGAGTGAGGGTACAATTTACCTTGAGGGTTCGACATATGTATGTGTGCAGGAATTGGTGAAGGTTATTAGTGACTCGGGTGAGCACTAAATCTTTATGCAAATGGTGTACATGTTGTAAAGGCAGTTCTATGCCTCAGTTGTAAAATATTCTAAGTATAGACTTGGAGTTTTGCCAAGTATACTCGCTGGTTGTATTATTGAAGAAACTGACATTCTTAATAAACTGTCGGGCAGACTCACATTACGGGGAGTTGCACCTCCCCTTTATACTTGTTTGCAATTGTTGATGTTCTCAGTTAATTGCATATGGATAATGAATGAGTATGGGCTTCATTAAGTATAAAGGATAAATGCTTTTACTTGGTTGCGAAACACAAACTAAGTATGTTAATGTTGAAGTAGGTGTAGTCCACGGATGTTAGTATTGTTGAAAAGAAAGCGTTCGGTGGTGCCGCACCTCGCTACAAGTGGTTGGAAGATTACCGCAAGTGTAGGGGCGTGACAGGTGGTATCAGAGCTCGGTTGGAGCTGGTGAGCAGGGTTGCTCGTGACGAGGTACAAGGCATGGCAAGTTTGGGAGAAGGTGGAAGGAATCTCTTGCTTACCTAGGACAGGTTGAAGAGGTTGAAGGAAGAGAGACCCCGAATCCGTGAAGAACTTGAAGCCTTGGAAAAAGATGTTGAAGACAAGCTTCTTCAACTTGGTTGGACAATGGAGCAAGGTGAAGTTGCACATTGTGCTAACAAGGAAGAGGAAGCCGTGATAGTTGAAGATGTTGTAGACATGACTACGGTGGAGGATGGACTTGAGGATGATCAAGTTAAGCCAGGATCGTGCAGTTTGTCAACATGGATGGATGAGGTCACTCACATGGAGGAGCCTCATGATGATGAAGTAAGTGATGATACTTGTGTTTCATTTGGGCATTTGGGAGATGGACCGTGTGCAGAGAAGGGCAAAGCCAGTTTGCCAAGGCAAGAGGACATTTTACCATGGATGTTTACGATGGAACCTTGTATGGAGAAGCAAGGATTGTCAGTTGTTGGAGAACTTGTTGGGGTTGCTTGCAACCTTGTGATGGAAGGTGCAAGAGCCCGGGACAAGGGAGGAACTTGATGATCGTTGTGGAGGATTGGGTCATGCTTTAGCCACATGGAGAATTGGCTAAGTGCCCGGCATGACTCATGGACAGATTGAGGAGGGCACACACTTGTGATGTTTTGGGTGGACTTCTCATGGCCGAGACCAAGAGCAAGTCTTAATGGACACTTTGGTGGAGGAGCTATGATGAAGAGACTCATGACATGATGATGATGAGATGGTTGAGTGACCGAGTTCACTAAACCGAAGATTGAAGACTTGGATGAAGGTGACCAATTGTTGTGATGAGTCTACTTGGTTGGACTACATGGGCAACTTAGTCATGGACATCAGGTTGGAGGCATGAAGACATGAAGCATGGCAGACCTATGCAGGGACATTGTGTGGAAGCACTTGTAGAGGTGTCATTATGGACATCCAAGGAGGAGTGCCAAGGCAAGAATGTTGTGCAGATGGGCTTGCTGATGTGACATGGAGACTTACTACTTATGAGTCGATGGAGAGGTTGTGCACTTTGGTACAACAAGACCATGAACTTGGATGGACTTGTGAGCAACTATGGAGCATTCCTACTACATGGGGAGCTGAGGCATCTTGTATGCTTGCTGAGGTGTTGGTTGGGAATGGTTTATGGAGCTCATGATGACATGAGATTGTTGTGACTTTTAGGGACTTCATATGGTGGACTTATAGGATTTGATGGATTGAGGAGCTGAGGTCAGGTGACTTTGATGCAGTATGGGATGCATACTTTGAAAGTACATGTATGGGCATGGCTTGGAAGAGTGACTTGATGTAGACGATTAGTATGAGGCACTTTGGAGTGATGGAGTTACAACGATGATGATGATGATGCTTTGGTGATACACTTGAGCATGGGTTGAGCCGAGACTCAACTACTTTCTACACATGGGAGCTGATTTGATCAAGGATCTTGGGCAGCACATGGATAGATGAGACAAGTGCATACTTATTTCTATGAAGACTTGAGGATGGCACATTGCAGATGATGAAGAGAGCTTCATGGACCTGAATGGGGCACATCAAGAGTCGGTTTGAGGAGATGTTCTCTTCACTTGGAGGAGACACACATATGGGCAACATGTTGCAGATGAGATGGATGGAGTTTCCATGGACCTGAGCATGGATTATGGAGATACATACTTTGGTATGGTGAGCTTGGTAGCAGCGGTCACTAGGCCAGGACATAATGGAGAAAGAGTCTCTACATATGTTGCAAGGATGTTTGTCTTGTGTAGAAAGGTCGACATCGTGGATGAATGATGATCTTGGTAGAGAGCTACCAGGATGATATGTTGTCGAGGACGACAACGATTTCAGGTGGAGGAGAATGTAAGGCCTCCGAGAGATGAACGACGGGCGCAAGGCGGGCGCGAAGTAAACGACGAGGGCATGTGTGAGAATGCACGCGGTTGTGGAGTGCGCTCGCCCACTTATAAGGCGGACAGGCAGCTCGCCTTATGAATGAGCCGACAAAGGTATGCACAGAGCGTTGGGGTAAGCCGACGGAGTTTTGCATGATCGTTGGGCATTATAACTATGGAAACGAAGGTCGGCCACATGGAGGGACGACACACCAAGTGAACGTATAAAAGCTTGAGGCGCAGGTTCATTTGGATCAACAACGAACTCGCATCTTCTATACGCACAAGTGCAAGGGAAAAACTTGCGCAGTTTTGGATGGTGCTGCGCATAACTCATGCGCACTGTCCAGAAGCAGTTTTGAGGTGTTGTCTTGTGCTGGTTGGAGTGAGGGTACGGTTTACCCGGGGGTTCGACATATGTACGTGTGCAGGAATAGGTGAAGGTTATTAGTGACTCGGGTGAGCAATAAATCTTTATGCAAATGGTGTACATGTTGTAAAGGCAGTTCTATGCCTCAGTTGTAAAATATTCTAAGTATAGACTTGGAGTTTTGCCAAGTATACTTGCTGGTTGTATTATTGAAGAAACTAACATTCTTAATAAACTGTCGGGCAGACTCACATTACGGGGAGTTGCCCCTCCCCTTTATACTTGTTTGCAATTGTTGATGTTCTCGGTTAATTGCATATGGATAATGAATGAGTATGGGCTTCATTAAGTATAAAGGATAAATGCTTTTAATTGGTTGCGAAACACAAACTATGTATGTTAATGTTGAAGTAGGCGTAGTCCACGAATGTTAGTATTGTTTAAAAGAAAGCGTTCGGTGGTACCGCACCTCGCTACAAGCGGTTGGAAGATTACCGCAGGTGTAGGGGCGTGACAATAATATAACTGTGAATCTTGGATGAAAGAAGGAAATGAGGATGGATAGAAATATTTTCCAAGCGCTTCCGGAAGAATTATTGCTTCTGGTTTTAGGAAGGTTGTCCGTTATATTTACTATGAAGCTGAGAATTGTCTGTAAAAGATAGAATTGTGTGTTGTGTTGTCGTGATATCCTGCAAAGAATGCAGGATGTTAACCTGTCAAATCCCATGTGACACATGAGCCCCATCCCCGAGTTCTTTGTTCAGACCTATACATTCGGATTGGAAACGTGGGCTATAGAAGACGACGGTTTACAGGTTTACGAAGTTGCTTTGAGAAGTTGATATTCGGAGCCCAAGAATATTAAATAATTTATAAATTTAAAATAAATCTATTTGTTTTTGTGATTTTTTTTTTTAATTCATATTTGAGAAATTTTTGGCCAATATGTTCGGAATCAACAAGTGTGGTTCATTATCAGAGGCGAATCATGGCATAGACTTATAGATAGCAATGTAGAAACATAATTTAAGTAACATCTACATTTGAACAATAACATTAATATATTAAAAACAAATATTATGAAGCAACGAAATTGTTTTTAATGCGACCTTTTGGAATTTCTCGTGCTGAAACCGGTGGGAAAATTTGAGGTGAAATATTACTTTATGTTATTTAAATTAGTTTTTTGACTCTATATATGGATTCAGCACCCTGAAAAACGCATGAGCACTTCGATTGCACAGGATTACCCTTCAAACTTGTGATTTCAATAAATTCCTGCATTTTATAGAAATTTGATGCGAAAAACCCACCATAAAAGCTTCTAAAAAGTTTTTAAAATAATATTTAAATAATGATATTAATTTATTAATTTATTAAAAATATTAATAGGTAAGAACTATATTATTTTATTTATATATTAAAAACAAATATTATTAAGTAATGGGTATATTAAACTAATATATTAAAAACAAAGTAACAACTATATTAAATGGTTTGCTTTTGAAAAATAATGTTTAAATAATGATATTAGTTTAATATTAATTTATTAAAAGTATTAATAAGTAATGGCTATATCCAGATCTAGATTTAACCTTTTGTGGCTAGATCTAGATCTAATCTTCTGCCTTATTTCTCCGCGGCTAGGTTCTACATGCAAATATGGCTCTCATCTTTGCGAAAATAGTTATTGGCTCAGTTCGTCTACTTTTGGAGGGAAAGCTCTTGTGCATATCGTTAGTGAAGCCCCAGCTCCCATTGTCCAGGTGGTCCAGACCTCACTCGATGAGGCTTTGAAGTTTTCCGAAAGTGCCATAATCTGTCAGTTCAATGGTTTTTTGCCACGGTTGACACCTCTCTACAAATGGATCTCGGAGGTATGGGAGCCTGTCATTTCTGATGAAATTAATATCTACCCCTGTACTAGGGATTTCTTTATAGTAGATTTTGAAAATCGTGAAAGTAAACAATGTATTCTAGATTTCGGCCCTTGGTTTTCAGGAAACTCAGGCTTATTCATGAAGCCATGGAACCCATTATTCGATCCCTCAACAACAGTCATAACCTCAACACTAGTTTGGATAAGATTGCCAAGCCTACCCTTGCATCTCTGGAATCTCTCCTCGCTAAAAGCCATTGGAAATGCAATTGGGAAATTTTACTGCAGGTGCCCAGAAACAGAGGAATATGCCAAAACCACCTTTGCACGTATCTGTGTGGAAATGGACTTTAGCGTCGGATTCCCAGCTAAAATAAACCTAACAAGTAAAGATTATGTGTGGAACCAGAAACTTGATTATGAAAGTGTCCTCTTCAGATGTTGATCCTGTTTTGAAACAGGCCATCTAGCCAAAAATTGCTCGAAAGTCTTCGAGAAAAATTCTGCTAGAAAAAACCACCACAAATCTACATGGTGGGAAGGAGCACAAAAAGAACACTACACTGTCATCAAAGAAGAATACTCTAGAGAAAACTCTGAATCACAAGAAATCAAGCAAGAAAGAAACAACTCTCAAGACAAGCATGGAGAAAGCCCCACCCAACAACAAAAGAGTGAAGTTCTCGACAACCCCTAAAGCATCAACAATTATGAGGATTCGAATATTGAACATAATAAATCTTCATTGAACAACAAAACAGATCTCCTAGACCAAACTTATTCTCCAACTATCTAGAAAAGGACAAACACAATAGATTGTGAAGCTAAGACACCAATGTCCCAAGAACCAGTAGAGATCAAGGAGATGCAAGATAAAGAAAATTGGAAGAACGTAGAGAAAAAAAAGAAAGCTACAACATCAATCTCGCCAAGAAAGACGAGGAGCCAGACAATTAAAAACTAAGAAAATTATAGGTCCAATAAACCAATTTGGTCTCCGTGACGTTAACCACTATCATCATCATCATCACGCTGCTAGTTTTTGAAAAATAATATTTAAATTAATTTATTAAAACCAAATATTACTAGTTTTTGAAAAATATTGTTTAAATTATGATATTAGTTTATTAATTTATTAAAAACAAATATTATTAATTAACCACTATATTATTAAATAGCTAGTTTTTGAAAAAAATATTAAAAAAATCAAATTAATCTCTAAATACTAATTTTCAAGGTCTAACCTTGGGCAATGATGCATCCTTACTATTTATTCATGAAAACTAAATACATAATACCATGCTATAATAATATATTTTATTAATATAAAACAATGTAATAAATGCAAAAATAAAAAATAAAATATTAGTAAATACACAAAAGTAAGAAAAGATATATCCATTATTTATTACACGAATAAAAAAATTAAAAAAATAATCAATAACAATAACATTAAATTTATATATTTAAGCTTCAGTGACCCATAATGTAAGTAAAGTTTTTCGGTAGAAATCATATAAATTATGTCTCTACATTGCTCTCTATTTTATATGTCTCTACATTGCTCTCTATTTAAGCTTTGTCATGGTTTTCCTCTTCATCTAGTCCTGATGATGAACTACACTTATTGGTTCCAAACACATCGGCCAAAAATTGTGATTTCTACCCAAAAACTTTGCTTA
This sequence comes from Pinus tabuliformis, assembly GCA_031772625.1. Taxonomy (NCBI): domain Eukaryota; kingdom Viridiplantae; phylum Streptophyta; class Pinopsida; order Pinales; family Pinaceae; genus Pinus; species Pinus tabuliformis. Next base: position 584,612,480 of record CM062811.1, read on the forward strand.
ATAATACTAAATCTTAGTAAATTATTTTGAAAATTTTTACGAGTGGACACTACAACCATAGTAAAGGACCAACCAGAGCTGAATGTTATTTTGTGTTAACTCAGGTTTATATATATATTATAAAAAGGGAAAAGAGTGGCTTGGTGTTTTATGGGTTAATAACTACTTTGAAATCTAAGAAGATCGTCCAAATTGGAGATATAAGCTACATGCTAATGCGTTGACAACAATAAAAAGTACATATTGATGACCTGGCAATGCTTTAAGGCTGAAAACACTCAAGTTATACCTGGCATGTTAACATAAAGAGAAAGAGTGCCACATGCTCTGAAACTCGCCATTCTTAGAAAAGCCACATGCACAAATATTTATTTCATAAATAAATGGTGCATGCAGATAGTTATTATATAAATAAATATAAACGGTGCACGTGAACTCTGCATATAGGTTATATCTGAGATCGAATCTCACATAACGGTGAATCTTGGATGAAATAAGGAGATGAGGATGGATAGAAAGACCAGGCAAGCGCCCCTGCAGGTATTATTGCTTCTAATTTTGGGAAGGATGCCCGTTGGATTTTGTGTGAAGCCCAGGAGTGTGTATAAATCATAGTTACTAAGTCCGAATTCGAATTCGATACTAAAATTCGACTGGAAAAATTTCAATTCGGAAAAAATTTGAAAGCATATATCTTAAATATTTAAATAATATATTTTTTTTCTTGTAACAACAATGCTTTCAATTTTTCCCCATTCATTTTGAAATTTAAGTAATTTTAATTAATATAGACAATTTTAAAATTAAAGTTTACTTACCAAAACTATAACCACATTTGTCTTAGCTCCAAGATCTCTCTTCTTTTCAAAATTCAAAACTTCCCTCTTACTTTCAAATCTTATTTAAAAATATTTCATGATTAATATTTATTTAAAAATTAAATATTCTAAACTCAAAACTACTTTTCTTTAATTTCAAATTTTATCTAAAATATTTTATAATTAATACATATTTAAAAATTAAACATTCAAAAATACCTTTATAAGATTTCTCTTAATATAAATATATTATATTTAAGAAATCGATTAACTATTATAAAATTTACTCTTCAACATTTTTCTTTTTTCCTTATTATCTAAACCTTTTGAAGCAATACGCAAATTTGCTTCTTTCCTTATTATCTAAACCCTTTGAAGCAATAATCAAATTAAAAATAAGAAATTTTCTCCACTCAAAATTTGTTTCCATTTCCTACTACAATCCGGTGGCCTTTCCATTTCCTATCTGCGATAAGGCACCTTAAGGATTACTACTTTACTATTCTCAAAAACGCAAATTAACAAAGATCACTGAACTTACTATTATCTGAGAGACAAATTAAAAAATCCGTGCAATAAACTATGATAAACTATAAATAGTGAATTTTCTGTTATCCAAACGAAGTTACCATGAAACGAATTGAATTTTCATCAAATTATTCGATGTTCGAATCGAATTGCCGAATTTCGTATTTATTTCTCCGATACAGCTGTATTTGGTAGCTATGGTGTAAACAATGGAATTATGTGATGTGTTGTCATGATACCCTGTAAAGAATGTTGGATGCTAACTTGTCAAACTCGATGCAACCTGTAAACCCCATTGTTGGGTTGTTTGTTCAAACCTATACATTCGGATTGGAAGCGTGGGCTATAGAAGACGTCGGTTCACAGGTTTACAAAGTTGCTTTGCGAAGAAGATACATTAGGGTTAATAACCATTATGTTTTAGGTGCTTGTAATGTTCTCATCTTCTGCGGCTATACTGTTTATGGGGATGAGGACACCATTTCTTCCTGGTGGGCTTAAGTCAATTGCAGATTCCCCAAATATTCGGGAATTCGATAGACATGAGCATGGTCAAAAAATTGACCGCAACCATGTCTGTCAAATTCCCGAATATTTTGAGAATCTGTAATTGACCACGCCCATGTCTATCGGATTCTTGAATATTTGGGGAATCTGCAATTGACTTAAGGATTTTCGTTTCTTCCATAGAAAATCCTTCTTCCAGGACATCCACGCATCTCCCTTCATCCCCACACCTACATCGGTGTTCTCTTGAGCTTGACCTTTAGATGTTTCGCACCATGGCTGTCGATGTTTCCACAATGCATGCCACTGTTGTGGTCGGCAAAAATAATTTTATGTTGATAGGGAAAGATTGTATGAATATGATAAAGATGGAGATTTATGATACAAATTCCAATGCATGTTCTTTCTTTTCCATGAAAGTACCTAGCCACATTATTCCTAACAGATGGCGCATTTATTCTGGGGGAAAGTTTTACTGGCTATTTAGCGAGGTTAATACTAACAAGTGAGGCTCAATTTATTCTGAGGGAAAGTTTAACTGGCCATATGGTGACCTTAATCCCAATGCTCCTAATAGAAGCAAGTACATGGTAGCATTTAGGGGAGAGAGGTTAGTAGTTGTATGGCTTCTTTACGTGGCCAAAATTTGATAGTTAGCGGTTTGAGGTGGTAGTACGACACACATCCATCCACTGCATACACATGTTCCCAACCTGGACGTGGACCCCACCTCTGTTTTGGCATGAAATATGTTATGTTCTCCTTCAATTAGGGTTACTCTGTTTAGGTTTAGTTCATTTATGCCTAAGGCCAATAGTTTTTCGTTCTACCCCACCAATAGTTGTTTGCATGCACTATAGCTCTTCATTATGCTCCATTGGTAGTTCTTTGTGCACACCATTATAATTGTGAGTTGAGGGAGGGTTTATCGATTGTTATGGCTAGTTCTTTAGCTATTGCATTGTTCAACCGCAGAGGTAGCGCGTGGGTGCAGTAAAGGGTTTTGGCGATTCGGTGCTTTCGATTTGCTGTAGGGTTGTATGCCGTCGAATGTGGTTGGGTTTCAAATGGATGTTTATTCAAATTCTCTTGCTCGCTCAACCTTGTTTGATCCTTAGCCAGCACTGGACACCATGGTTGGGTCACTGTAAGCTCTGCGTCATCATTCCCTGGTAGGATTCTTCATCCTACCAACCATACCTGCAACTATGTTTTTCAACACATCTATTTTCTCGATATTCACACCATTCATTTTCTTTGTGTTAATCTTAGGTTTTTTGTGCCTTCTATGGAGTATTTGTGGCTTAATTAGGAATTTATGTGGCTTAGTTTGAAAAAAGTTACCTTTCATCTTGTATTTGTGGTTTCTGTGGCTTAATTGGGACTTTGTGTAGCTTAGTTTGAAAAAAAATTGCCTTCTATGGAGTATTTGTGGCTTAATTGGGAATTTTTGTGGCTTAGTTTGAAAAAAATTACCTTCCAACCTATATATGTGGCTTCTTTGGCTTAATTGGGAATTTGTGTGGCTTAGTTTGAAACAAATTTGTTTCATGTGGAGTAGTTGTGGCTTTTGTGGCTTATTTGGCAATTTATGTGGCTTAGTTTGAAAAAAATTCTTTTTATGCAGTATTTGTGGTTTAATTGGGACTTTTTGTGGCTTAGTTTGAAAACAAATTGCCTCTATGGAGTATCTATGGCTTCTATGGCTTAATTGGGAAATTTTTGTGGCTTAGATTGAAAAAAATTGCCTTCTATGGAGTAGTTGTGGCTTATTTGGGAATTTTTGTGGCTTAGTTTGAAAAAAAATTGCCTTTTTTGGAGTATTTGTGTCTTTTGCGCCTTAATTGGAAATTTTTGTGGCTTAGTTTCAAAAAAAATTGCCTTATGTGGAGTATATGTGGCTTAATTGGGAATTTTGATGGCTTAGTTTGAAAAAAAAAGTCTTTTGTTGAGTATTTGTGGCTTTTGTGGCTTAGTTTCAAAAATAATTGACTCCTGTGGAGTATATGTGGCCTCTGTGGCTTAGTTTGGAAAAAATTTCCTTCTCTGGAGTATTTGTGGCTTCTGTGGCTTAATTAGGAATTTTTGTGGCTTAGTTTGTAAAAAAAATGTCTTCTGTGGAGTATCTGTGGCTTTGGTGGCTTAATTGGGAATTTTTGTGGCTTAGTTTGAAAAACAAAATTCCTTTTGTGGAGTATATGTTGCTTCTATGGCTTAATTAGTAATTTATGTGGCTTAGTTTGAAAATAAAAATCCTTTTGTGGGGGTATATGTGGCTTCTATGGCTTAATTGAGAATTTTGTGGCTTAGTTTGAAAAAAAATTGCCTTGGAATATTTAAAGCTATCTCAAGTTCTCAAAAATGATTGGATACGAAGTCCTTTGTTAAGTCACATTGAATTTTTATTGTTTATTTAATATATTCATGTTGAGCTAGGTATTGCCCCTAGGATCATTGAGATAAAAATTCTAGTGAAAAATGAGATCTCATAACTAACTTGGAGTACTTGAAGCCATCTCAAGTTCTCAGAAAGGATTGGATATGAAGTCCTTTGTTAAACCACATTTCATTTTTATAGTTTATTCAATATATTCTTGTTTAGTTAGATATTCCCCCTAGGATCATTGAGATAGGAACTCAAGGGACAAAAGAGATCTTGGAATTGATTTGGAGTACTTAAAGCCATCTCAAGTTGTGAGAAAGAATTGGATATGAAGTCTTTTGTTAAATCACATTGAATTTTATAGTTTATTCAATATATTCATGCTAAGTTGGATAATTTAGAGGTTTGATTTACATCACATTTTATCTATGATATGATACATTGACATAAGGATCACAACATTTTGGGCATTATGTGTTGCCTTCGATTAGTCTTAGTTTTATATGGAAGTTACTTTGGAGATTAAGACTAGAGGAATGATTTTTTGTACTTTTGTCCACTTGTAAGACATTCATAACTATATACCAAAAGTTGCAACATATGGTGATCTGAATCTCTTGAACAAATTTTTTATCTATTGCAGGTTTTCAATTTTTATGAATGGTTATGCTTCATATAAGATTGTTGTTTTATACTTGAATGTTCATTTTCCATGTTGCCCTTGGGATCATGGAGATTATAATTTGAACGATAAAATAGATCCCTGATTTGATTTGGGTACATTATGCAATCTCAACTTTTGTAGAAAATATTGGATTTTAGGTCGTTTGTTAATCCACTTTGAATATTTACAATTTTTTCAATATTTTCACGTTAATTTGATGTTTTAAAATTTTGATATCATATCACATTTAATGTATGATATGATATATTGGCACAAAGATCATGGTATCTTAGGACTCATATGCTACTTCTAAATAGTCTTAATTCATAAGAAGAATGACTTTGTGCACTTTATTCAATCTTCAGACATTCTCAAAGATACCCTAAATTTGATATGGTGATTTATAATCTCTTGAAAAAAGTTATAATTCTGATTATTTTGGGTTTTAGTGAATTTCATAGTTATCCAAATACCCTCACTCTGCCCTAAAACAAATCTTGAAAGGTCCAAACACACTGACATCAAGGGGTTGCAATCTATGAGTGGTATGAGCGAGCAATGTTATTAGGTCAATGCCCAAATTGTTTGTCTCAATTGTCTGCACAGCCATGTGGCTTCTGTTAGCGCTTGAGATTTCACCCTAGGCTGAGGAAGGTAAACCTTCAAGGCAACATCAAACCATTTCACCCCGTAGCTAGCCCTACGGGGTATGAGAAGGCTCTCTTCGGTCAGACTCAAGGTTTTTTCTCAATGGGGTGAGCTGACCAATTAAGATCAAAGATATTAGGCTAGTAAACTGATGAGGAGGATTGATTTAAAGTTTTTGAGGTTTTTAATGACGGGGTTGTTCTGGGCTGCATGGGCAAAATCACAGTTTCAAACAGAGAAATATAATGACTACACATATTATCAACGGAGGCAAGGTAGGCAAGCAATTTAACACCAAATCTAGATTTTAAATGGGATGGCAAGACTGGTGAGGAGCTAAGGAGGGCAAATAATACTTTGAATCCTCCTTAAACAGAAGAAAACATTGAATGTGAGCAAATTTATAGGAGGAGCATACAATACTATGAATTCCTACCTAAACACTTCCTTTGCTCAACTAGAAACGATCATGAAGTGAAATGCAACATAACAGATCACATATGCAACAAAGGGAAAACTAATGTTAAATTAACATACCACATGAATCTCAGCAAACAGAGCTGTGAAATTCCATTAAAAATCTCTGCAAAAAACTGTACATTGAAAGCTCTGTTCCAGCACTCAGCACTCAGAAAACTCTCTCCCCTACACCTACTCTTCTTTACCAATCAAATTTTATAAACTATCCTAAAACAAAAACAACAGATCGACCCACAATCTGGGCGTTGTTTGAACAATTTACAATAAAATTAGAAAAGAGAACAACTTTCTATTCTAAAATAATACAATGTCCCTCTAAAAAAAATCCAAAGTATTGCTTCAATACCAATTACATGCTCAAGCTGTTACTAGCTTCTAGGAACCGAAAACTAACCTCTAGGAATTAAAACTAATTAATATTCAAAAAATAGACCAAATCGGGATCAGATTGCACAAGGTGTCGAGTTGTGAAGGTCGCTGGTCAAACTGTTTTGAAATAGGAATCTTCAAAGCTGCCATTTGTCATAGACTGCCACCTGCTTTCGGAATTCTCTCCTCTATGGACGCACTTGGTCGATGGATCAAAAGGGTATTTACAGATTTGTTACATGTCTAATGAACAACCATATCCAGAATTAGAAATCGACACCAAAGATGACCAAGCCAGAGTTATAATATGCCACCATCGAATTCCAACTCACCCAATCACATGCAATATGGTGGCATCAACAAAAGCTCATAATCCGCCTTCTAAGAGCCACATCGCCCACAAAATCTCCAAAGGATCAATCGTTGGCCGAAATCATGGAACAGAGTCCTGTACAGAGTAATGAGGCCAAATCTGTCGATCCACGGCTTTGCAATATTCTAAGAAAAGAGCAGTCATTGTACACCATCCTCGGCGTAGACAGATTTCAAATAGCACACGCATAATTTCAACCAAGGCTTTGACTTATATAATTGGCATCTGCAACTAATGAGAAACTTTCAAATGTACCACGTGATATATATGCCTGAATCAAAATAGAAATTTTCCCATATTTATCCTCAGGGCTACCTCGCACTTCCAAGGGGCATAACTTGTAGCGTAAAGTTTCTAGCTCATGATGCTCCTCCTCTCTGACCATAATATTGTCAAACTCGGGTGAGTGAGCCACAACACTAACATACTGAATGTAGAAGTGGCTAGCTATACGTCCAAGTTCTGTGCCATAAAAGTTGCCACTCTTCTCATCAAACCTGATCATTTTTGCCTTGTCGAGTGCACGAGTAGCATCTGTAACAAGTGCTCTTCTTCTTGCAAACAATGAAGGATCTAAGCATATGCAACGCCTTCCAGTAGCCCTCATAAAGGATACAGTCACCATACAATACAGTAGAAGTCTTTGTTTTACAATCTGCAAATTATGCTCCAAGCCGTAATTCATATACCTGGCCAGTGTTCTCCCTGTCAACTTGTTTCAAAGCTTCAAAACTCCTTCGGTTTCCAAGGAATTCACTCCTCTTTACTGGGACATAACCAAGATCTAATGCTTCGTTGCTGGCATATAGAAGTCTAAGGCGATCTGCGTGCTTTGAATCTGTATGAATTGCTACTTCTATTTCATCTGGTGACAAGTTTTCCTGGTAAAAAGAGTAGATATGGTCTAAAATCTGCAAACGTGTGAAGCCTTTCTCACTGAAGAAAGTCCTCGCTGATGGACCCATCTCTCCAAATCGGTCAATTGGAAATAATATTGTCAAAAATGCACCCTTGTAAATTACCTCTCGTTTCTCACTCTCTCTCATTGGTTGAGTTAAAACTGCATCCTCTGAAATGCCACTAAGGGCTTCAGAATGTCTTCCATCATCACGTGCATCAAAGAACATGGAAGCCCGTCCATTTGCATCCATGTCTGATCCATTTTCTAGAAGTGTGTTCCCCAAACTATCCATATAAACAGAAGCAGTAGATGTTGGCTCAGATATTGACCAACATATGGAATCCAACAGGCTGCTTGGAGTTAAGGGCCGTGGTATTGTTCGACAAGGTTGAAATTGAGGTCCACGTCTTCTTCTAACACAAGTTTTAGCTTCATTCATCTTTTGTTCTCTTTCTGCAATCTCTTTTTGTATACTTTTTTCATCATATGCTCCATCTATTGCCAAGGTATTACCACTGCCGCGTCCATGCCTATTTGTACTCTTTATCAAATGCTTGCTTTGAGAATCATCCAACATGATGGCAATTTGTGTAGCCAGGTCTGAACAAGTCGCTGCATGAATCTCTCCCTTGTTGTCTTCAATACCCACAATGGCGTTACTAAGTTCGTCGCATACCCTATATATTTTTGAACTGATGCTCCCTCACATACAACATGTGTTGCACTGCAGCCAATGAACCAATGATCCACACAGGTTGCACCTTCTCTCCTTGCGGCCTCAACTACCTTTTTATGCAATTTACTTGACACATCCGTGTCAATGTTCAAGCAATGACCGGAGAGTATAGACCCTGTAGTTTTAGAGACTTCTTTACCAACAAATTGAGAGTGAGATTGCAAAGATATGCTTAGTGACTTGTTATCCTCACGGCTGATAGGAGGCAAATAAGAGTATTCAGCATTGGTTATTGCAACAAGTTGAGAAAATTATTCTAGAGGCAATCCAGGATGTACAACGCTATTTACACTATAAACTGATTCATCCAACCTTGCATTGAGTCTCACACAACTTACAAACCAAGCCAAAGTGACAACAAAAAGGCCTGTCTCAACCCATGCTTCAAAGCATGTTCAAATTTACGCCCAGCAAAGCTCTGAACCACATCAATGACATAAGCTTGAATTTGTTCTTGAGGATTTTGCAGCTCAGAAAAGACATCGTCAGCATTCTGTTTCACAACACGATACTGGATGGAACAAAATAATTGCACAAAGACATTGTCCTGAAATTTATCTGAAACCATATGACGAAGTTTGATAGTAAACTGGACCAAATTCATCAACAGTAGAGTCTGATGTAGAGCTGAAGAACAAATTACATAATCTAAAGCAACACATTTAATGATTTCTTCTTCAAAACAGGGTTTTGAAGAAGAATCAATCTCTAACATGAGACGGAGTCTAACATTGGCTCCACTTGGGATGGCAGCTGCAGCTTCCTGGAGGTGCCAAGAACCGTGGAACTTTGAGAGAGCAGACAGTGCCTCCATCCATTGGGCAATGGAGTCATCATCAACACAACTGAAACTGAACTCAAACTGATTTGATCTCAAGACTGGAATGACTGAAAAAACAACTTAACAATCTTCAAGCCAACTAAAACAAGATGCTGCCCTTATGGCTGTTTATTTATTTACAAATCTACTCTAATCTGCTATACAAATAATAGATTAGGTAATGCTAAAATGCCATATTAACCATTCGAGTAAACCTGACAATGAAGCCGCTTGAGAATGCTGCCACGAAGTCACAGATGCAATTGCTGGCAGCCCTTCATGCTCATAATGACCCTGGTCACGGAAAATACAGCCTGATCTATCAATCAAACTGCAAAATGTCTCCATATATGCCGCAATAGGATCACGGACACCGGACTCTGTTGGCTGCCCCAACTCTGCAACACATGCTTCCAGCTGCACATTGTCAATGTATACCTCTATAGGCAAGTCTGCTATTGCTTGTTGCAAAGGAGGAAGGATTTCCAAGAACTTTTTAGGGTCTTGGAAATCATAAGACTGGATCTGCTCATCTAAATCTTGAATCTCCTTCTCGATTCTTTCAACAAGTAACTCACAGACGCTAGGATGATAATTCGGAGATTTCAAACATTGAAGGAAAAAACTTAAAACTTCTTCATTAATTTCAATATCCACTAAGCTTTCTCTAAATTCATTTAGAGCTTCACACAGTGCAGGGTTTGCCACATACCCTACCATTGCATGAACATATCAACAGGCACTGGAATGTCTGGATCGAGTTGGAGTCGCCAGGTGAATGATTCAGCCTGCATATGTATCTGACTGCTGTCCACCATCAACAATCAGATCTGAAATTGATACATGTACTGGGGTGAAATTCAAATGAAGTGGTCGCATTCACAAGCTCACGGAGATTGACTGAAGCAGCGTTTATCTACTAATGCTGATGTAAAACAAGAGCGTTTTCGAAGGCTTCTGGCATAACTTCAGGCTCCGTCTAAGACTTATGAAACAAACACATCAACCCACAAACAAGTTTGTTCTCCCCAGTATGGTCGCCAATATGTTAGCGCTTGAGATTTCACCCTAGGCTGAGGAAGGTAAACCTTCAAGGCAACATCAAACCATTTCACCCCGTAGCTAGCCCTACGGGGTATGAGAAGGCTCTCTCCGGTCAGACTCAAGGTTTTTTCTCAATGGGGTGAGCTGACCAATTAAGATCAAAGATATTAGGCTAGTGAACTGATGAGGAGGATTGATTTAAAGTTTTTGGGGTTTTTAATGACGGGGTTTTTCTGGGCTGCATGGGCAAAATCACAGTTTCAAACAGAGAAATATAATGACTACACAGATTATCAACGGAGGCAAGGTAGGCAAGCAATTTAACACCAAATCTAGATTTCAAATGGGATGGCAAGACTGGTGAGGAGCTAAGGAGGGCAAATAATACTTTGAATCCTCCTTAAACAGAAGAAAACATTGAATGTGAGCAAATTTATAGGAGGAGCATACAATACTATGAATTCCTACCTAAACACTTCCTTTGCTCAACTAGAAACGATCATGAAGTGAAATGCAACATAATAGATCACATATGCAACAAAGGGAAAACTAATGTTAAATTAACATACCACATGAATCTCAGCAAACAAAGCTGTGAAATTCCATTAAAAATCTCTGCAGAAAACTGTATATTGAAAGCTCTGTTCCAGCACTCAGCACTCAGAAAACTCTCTCCCCTACACCTACTCTTCTTTACCAATCAAATTTTATAAACTATCCTAAAATAAAAACAACAGATCGACCCACAATCTGGGCGTTGTTTGAACAATTTACAATAAAATTAGAAAAGAGAACAACTTTCTATTCTAAAATAATACAATGTCCCTCTAAAAAAAAATCCAAAGTATTGCTTCAATACCAATTACATGCTCAAGCTGTTACTAGCTTCTAGGAACCGAAAACTAACCTCTAGGAATTAAAACTAATTAATATTCAAAAAATAGACCAAATCGGGATCAGATTGCACAAGGTGTCGAGTTGTGAAGGTCGCTGGTCAAACTGTTTTGAAATAGGAATCTTCAAAGCTGCCATTTGTCATAGACTGCCACCTGCTTTCGGAATTCTCTCCTCTATGGATGCACTTGGTCGATGGATCAAAAGGGTATTTACAGATTTGTTACATGTCTGATGAACAACCATATCCAGAATTAGAAATCGACACCAAAGATGACCAAGCCAGAGTTATAATATGCCACCATCGAATTCCAACTCACCCAATCACATGAAATATGGTGGCATCAACAAAAGCTCATAATCCGCCTTCTAAGAGCCACATCGCCCACAAAATCTCCAAAGGATCAATCGTTGGCGGAAATCATGGAACAGAGTCCTGTACAGAGTAATGAGGCCAAATCCGCCGATCCACGGCTTTGCAATATTCTAAGAAAAGAGCAGTCATTGTACACCATCCTCGGCGTAGACAGATTTCAAATAGCGCACGCATAATTTCAACCAAGGCTTTGACTTATATAATTGGCATCTGCAACTAATGAGAAACTTTCAAATGTACCACGTGATATATATGCCTGAATCAAAATAGAAATTTTATCCTCAGGGCTACCTCGCACTTCCAAGGGGCATAACTTGTAGCGTAAAGTTTCTAACTCATGATGCTCCTCCTCTCTGACCATAATATTGTCAAACTCGGGTGAGTGAGCCACAAGATTTATAAGCTCACTGTCTTAGCATCTCGTTATAAGTCTCAACACTAACATACTGAATGTAGAAGTGGCTAGCTATACGTCCAAGTTCTGTGCCATAAAAGTTGCCACTCTTCTCATCAAACCTGATCATTTTTGCCTTGTCGAGTGCACGAGTAGCATCTGTAACAAGTGCTCTTCTTCTTGCAAACAATGAAGGATCTAAGCATATGCAACGCCTTCCAGTAGCCCTCATAAAGGATACAGTCACCATACAATACAGTAGAAGTCTTTGTTTTACAATCTGCAAATTATGCTCCAAGCCGTAATTCATATACCTGGGCAGTGTTCTCCATGTCAACTTGTTTCAAAGCTTCAAAACTCATTCGGTTTTCAAGGAATTCACTCCTCTTTACTAAGACATAACCAAGATCTAATGCTCCGTTGCTGGCATATAGAAGTCTAAGGCAATCTGCGTGCTTTGAATCTGTATGAATTGCTACTTCTATTTCATCTAGTGACAAGTTTTCCTAGTAAAAAGAGTAGATATGGTCTAAAATCTGCAAACGTGTGAAGCCTTTCTCACTGAAAAAAGTCCTCGCTGATGGACCCATCTCTCCAAATCGGTCAATTGGAAATAATATTGTCAAAAATGCACCCTTGTAAATTACCTCTCGTTTCTCACTCTCTCTCATTGGTTGAGTTAAAACTGCATCCTCTGAAATGCCACTAAAGGCTTCAGAATGTCTTCCATCATCACGTGCATCATGGAAGCCTGTCCATTTGCATCCATGTCTGATCCATTTTCTAGAAATGTGTTCCCCAAACTATCCATATAAACAGAAGCAATAGATGTTGGCTCAGATATTTACCAACATATGGAATCCAACGGGCTGCTTGGAGTTAAGGGCCGTGGTATTGTTTGACAAGGTTGAAATTGAGGTCCACGTCTTCTTCTAACACAAGTTTTAGCTTCATTCATATTTTGTTCTCTTTCTGCAATCTCTTTCTGTATACTTTTTTCATCATATGCTCCACCTATTGCCAAGATATTACCACTGCCGCGTCCATGCCTATTTGTACTCTTTATCAAACGCTTGCTTTGAGAATCATCCAACATGATGGCAATTTGTCTAGCCAGGTCTGAACAAGTCGCTGCATGAATCTCTCCCTTGTTGTCTTCAATACCCACAATGGCGTTACTAAGTTCGTCGCATACCCTGTATATTTTTGAACGGATGCTCCCTCACATACAACATGTGTTGCACTGCAGCTAATGAACCAATGATCCACACAGGTTGCACCTTCTCTCCTTGCGGCCTCAACTACCTTTTTATGCAATTTACTTGACACATCCGTGTCAATGTTCAAGCAATGACCGGAGAGTATAGACCCTGCAGTTTTAGAGACTTCTTTACCAACAGATTGAGAGTAAGATTGCAAAGATATGCTTGGTGACTTGTTATCCTCACGGCTGATAGGAGGCAAATAAGAGTATTCAGCATTGGTTATTGCAACAAGTTGAGAAAATTATTCTAGAGGCAATCCAGGATGTACAACGCTATTTACACTATAAACTGATTCATCCAACCTTGCATTGAGTCTCACACAACTTACAAACCAAGCCAAAGTGACAACAAAAAGGCCTGTCTCAACCCATGCTTCAAAGCATGTTCAAATTTACGCCTAGCAAAGCTTTGAACCACATCAATGACATAAGCTTGAATTTGTTCTTGAGGATTTTGCAGCTCAGAAAAGACATCGTCAGCATTCTGTTTCACAACACGATACTGGATGGAACAAAATAATTGCAGAAAGACATTGTCTTGAAATTTATCTGAAACCATATGACGAAGTTTGATAGTAAACTGGACCAAATTCATCAACAGTAGAGTCTGATGTAGAGCTGAAGAACAAATTACATAATCTAAAGCAACACATTTAATGATTTCTTCTTCAAAACAGGGTTTTGAAGAAGAATCAATCTCTAACATGAGACGGAGTCTAACAGCTTCCATGGCCATATGAGATTAGTAGGTGTCTATTTTTAGGCAAGACACCACCTAAGATAGATGCAGTGAAGTGAAAAATTCAATTTAGGAAGAGTTTGTTTGTCATCCATGCATGGGGATGTGTAGCCATGCATGCACCTGGTTCATAATTCTGTATATCATTTTTAAGTTGTTTTTTTTCCTTTGAATAAATAAAAACCTAGGATTGAAGAACCAGTTGCATTGACACAACAAAATATAGTGATCCACTCCCTACTCTTAAGCAAAAATTTTGGCATATTTATGCTCTCTCTCTTGGCAATTACCCACATGTCACAATTCCTTCCAATTTGTAAGCTCGTTTTGTCACATTTCCAAATATGGTTTGGGGCATAAGAGTGTTTCTCATATGCATTGGAAAGGGTGTCACAGAACTTAGACAAAATTTCAAGGCATAAATTTAAAACCCTATATTTTTCAAGACCCTCCATTGTTCATAAGACAAGGTCTGGATGCCTTTCTTTAAACCCACTCCATCAATATTTTCCAGGAAACCTATCTTTGAAGGGGTTTGGCCTCCCCTGATAGATTTGAGCTACTATGGACTTGAGTTATATCAACTCTAACCCATGTCCCATTTGGGCCATCTCCTTACGCCACACAACCACCTCTGTGTCCTCTTCTTTAGTCATAACGCTAACAGACCCTCTATGCTTTGTATTAGTGAGCCCTTTAATCCAACAATGTATGCTTAAGGATGAAATTACATGTTTTTTTACAAATGCACGTATTGAATATCCCCTAAACCCTATGTCATCAATTGCACCTAGCATGTATTCCTCTATCCACCCTCTTATGGCAAAGATATTCTTGATTGAGCTTTCACCTTGTGTTTTGGTTGAGGGTGGCTCTATGATAGATGGCAGGACAATATGATCTACCACCACATGGGAATTCTTAACATCATTACATGGAGCATTAGTAGCAATGACACCATCAATCTTTCACTATTCCGATGAAGTGAATCACAATTGGGCACCCTTGGTCCCTCGCCTTGTCCTATTCCTTATATGATCTGCAATTGAACTCATGGCATGGTTGCAACTACATGCATATTGTTAAAATTTATTCTAGTCAGTGGAAGTTGTTTCGGCAATAGAAACTCAGTCTTATTTGAATAATAAATTTAAATATGAAAAGGGTAATGAATAATTGCAATCTGCATAATACAAACTTAGTCTTATTTATTTCCTGAAATTTAAATATGAACAGGTTAATCAATACTAGCAACTTGCATATATTTGAATAAGAAATTTATGTGTTTGCATCGACTTGAATCTCCATCCATAGGTTGTAGTGTTTGACCGTATATTAAAACACACTAGTTCTCTACATTGTCTGCTACAGTTGCTTCCAATTATGTCATTCTTAGAGGCATGACAATTATTTCATACAAGCTGCCAAATTATTGTGATTAAGGAATGATCAGGCCTACGTGTTTTGACTCAAATGCTCTGTTATTTTTGTCTCTATTTTTGTCAAAATTGGAGATAAGGATTTGTTTAAATTTGTGCTTCACAAAAATCTTGGTAGGTCTTTCTTAACATCTATAGGCCTATACTATACTTCAATGTACTATTGATAAGAAAAAAGGGAATAGATAACATGTGTGAGGAGGTTTCTATTTCCTTTCTTATAAGTTAAACATGGAGATTTAACTTGGCCATTTCCATGGTGTCTGCCAATAATGTTTTTCAATTTAAGTATCATTATCTATTTCTTCCATTGTGTTGTTTTAGGTTTTGAATAGCTATTGATTGTGATATTGATATTAAAAACTTATTTGCATAACGCATCGAATTTCTAGTCCATCACATTCTGCTTTTACATTATGGATTGATGTTCAGTACCTTTGTCCTCCACCACTTGAGCAACAAAGGTCTTTTTCAACCTATATAACTCAATAAGTTTAAAACTCTTGGTGTCCTTGGTTCTTAAATAACTAGTGTCGAGGGCCCATTCATTAAACTTTACCTTTAGATATTCATTGGAGAGTTACTATAATTTTCACTTGAGAACCTACTCAATGTTAGCCACCTCATATTTTCCTTCCATATAGAATCTATAGTGGAAGTTGACAAACATTCTCATGGCATTTTTCTAGTGATGTGCTGTGGCCCTTGTAGGAAAGGGTATAATTTGATAGAGGATGAAGTGTATATGTTGAGCCCACATTTGTTGCATAAAAAGAATGAACATGCATATTTAGTTATAGTGTAGGTTTTAAAGAGAATGAACCCTAGATTTCCCATAATGGCACATGATCTCATCATCCTACTCAAATCATTTCTTAAACTATCACTTGGATGAGCTAGCTTTGCATTGAAATATCTTGTTCCCCTTCCTTAACAGTGTTTCATTATTCTAGCATGCACAAGATTATAGACTTAGCTCCTATAGGCATGTCAAGGATTTGGAATTCATCAGAATAGCCCTACTTTTAGAAGATGTTCCTTCATAGGATGACTTGCATGAGAATTTCAACAATTTTTTTTTTCTCTTCCAAAATGTCGTTGGGTTTTTAGAAGAAATCTGATCCTCAAGTTGTTTTTGCAATTCTTGTACCTTTTCCTTTATTTCTTTACTCTAAAATTGTTATTCAATCTTCATATTAGCCTTGATATGCTTGAGCTCCTACATTTTATGTTGCTTTATTTTTGTAGTTTTTGCTACTTAGACTAATGTGGACAATTGTGGAGTGGATAAAAATGGAAGGATGATCTTAGGTTTGCTTTTGGTCGTGCAGATTGTAGGGATGGCTGGGATTGTGATAAAATACCCTAATTTCCCATCTTCTATTATCATAGATCCATGGGGTTCTGCTACTACAAGGAATGTAATTCCTAAATGCAGACAACTCGGATATCTGTAAGTAGAAATTTCATATCTAGACAGTAGTGATCAAATCATAGAGTTTCTTTAGGTACCTCATAATACATCTCCATTAACTTATTCCCTATCCCAATAGAAAAATGAATAGTATGAACCCGATAAATACTGGGGATGATCTCTTTGTTTACAATGTTTAGGTTAGAGCCCAGGAATCTATCAAATATTTCAATTTAAAACTTTGGCCCTTGATCTTTATTTTTTATGAGGATGTGATACTTTTGGCATTGTATGACAAGTATCCTCATTGCATTAAGTCCTTATATATGTTGAGTATCAAATATACTAATGTTTGGATTCCCCTTTTCATCAAAATCTTCTAATGGAGGTTGAGTTTGTCCAAGTTGCCTGATTTGTTCTTTTAATTCATTTATCTCTTGTCTGGCCTAGAGATCTGTTTGGTTCTTTTATTCTATCCGGCCGATTTTTTCTCTGAGTATTCTGACTTCTTTCTATAGAATATTTATTTCTTTACCCAAATCATTAACTGTAAGGGGTTTTTTTCTTCATTTCTGTTATGTCTTATGAATGATTTGGTATTTCATTGAAAACTTGCATGAACAAAATTAGGCTTTCTACCTGAGGGGCCAGGAATTTCTGAGAACTTGCAAGATTTTTCCATTGTTTTAAGGAGGGCATACAAAAAAGTTGCCTTCATATCTCCTTTAAGCAAAGGTTTTATTTGAGACATCATTTGTGCATCTCCATATCCTATTCCTTGAGCCATACAAACCTTTAATTTTTTTCCAACAATATTTGGTTCTTCATTTGAGCTTTCTTCTTCACTGCTGCAATTAATGATTTCAATATTGTAGTTACAAATATCGAGATATTTACAAGAACAATGATTATTAATCAAAAGGGTTTCTTGTTGAATCATTTAGATATATCTTTGGATTCTATTTCAAAGTTTGAAGTTTTTGTACCTGAAGAAAAACATCCTTCATATAGAACATGGACTTATTCTCTTTTAATATGAAAAGGATGATGTAGACATTGATTTGTATTGTGTATATCTGAGCCACACCTATTAAAGTGAGCAAAGAATATCTGTTGTGAACTTTCTACCTTTTCATTGATCATTTCAAGTCTTCCTTGTGATTCTTTTCCTTTACCTTTGTTCGAGGTTTGTCCTTATGGGAATATATTTCTTAGATGGCCTAATTTCCCACACAACGAACAAGTAAGACTTTTTCTAGAATTACTTTGTAGATTACATTTCATGGAGCAATGAAAAAAGGCTGCAAGGTCCTTGAATTTGTGTTTTTTGGGAACTAAAGTGCAGAAGATAACATCAAGAGATTTCATGATGGTTTTCAATCTCCTTGATTCATACATTCCTCGCTAGATATCATATTGGATTGTTGAATAATAGACCTACAAGGCTATGACAAAATATTGTTCATTATGCAAACTGTGACATTGATTAAGGATTCAAATCTCTTCTATTTTCTATACCTAATGCTAAATTCATGCCTAGGTGATTGTTATGAAGTAAAACATTCCCCTAAGGATACATTCCTAGTTTTTTTTTTTTTTTTTCTTAATTCATTAACGTTTTGAATGACAAATTCATCGACTACTTATTGAGTTGTGTTGAATGACAAGGGCGTTCTCTCAAAGATCAAGTGGGATTGCCTTATGATCGATGCACTTATTTAATGGAGAATAATATAGCTTCATCCTATGCTACTCTTTGTGGATTCAATACCTAATAAGTGTTAGATTACTGGAAAGTCTAGAAGCCTTGTTCCGGGTCATACATTTTAATACCTCTTCCACTTATTTGATATATATCTGTCTTCAGAGAGCCTCATTTTTTTCTTATGTAACCAAACACAGAATGTGATGGATTGTTTTTTGTATAACATTTGAATGACAAAGAAGCCAAATTTCACACACAAGCTAAATTGCAGTTCGACATGATTAATTTGTTCTCTATTGACTCAGTCGTTATGGTTTTTTGTCTGCAATTTCACACACAAAAGCTAAATTTCACACAGTCTTTTTTTATATGGTAAAATAATTGAAGATTTGGAAGATTAAAAATAAAAGAAATAAATAAAGGAAAAAAATGAAATTTACACTGTAAATTAATGGAAGATTAAAAAAACAAAAAGAAAACACTTGAATTATTCAAACCTAATTACAATCTGCACAGTGTTTGATGGAGTGAATCCAACTGTAGTGAGTAGAATGGAAGTTTATGTAGTAATGATGAGGCGGTTTTATAGATTTTTGTTGTTGAATTTGATTGGAAGGGAGGATTTACATGGATTGATGTTTTCCAAATTCAAATGTGTGTTATGGATTGATTTGGATGTTATCCAATGAATGATAAACTCTTGTGGTTGATCCTTGTTCTTTCCTTTGTGTTTTCTTATGTTTAATTCCTGAATCCTGTGTTTAATTCTTGAATCTTGTGTATTGGTGTCACTTATTGCTTTGAGCAGGTTGCATTAATGAACATAGATGTAGTTATGGCTGACATATACATTCTTTATTCTTGTGTAGGTAGCAATAAACTTTGGGCATAGCTGCTCCAGTTTATATTTATTGGGGTTGGTATGATGTGATATGTGTCATGTTGGATAGTATAGGATGGAAGTTTTTCTTTTTAATTTCTATCTAGCTCCCTTTCCCTGTTGATCTAGCTCCCTGCTAATATAACCCTTCCCAATCAGTAAGAAAAGAATAGATCTAAACCCAAGAGCTTGACTGGATAGATTGATTCATTGGGTCTGCTTAAAGGCTGGGGTATTACCTACAGCCCATCCACACCCAATGCGAATGGGTGATTAGTTGAATCGCTGGGAGTCTTTTACAGCCAGCATTAATCTCTACCTGAACGCGTGGTTCCAGTTGGGTCGCCCATCGAATCCTTTGTTTGATTCGTGGTATATATATACGTTAATACCCATCGGTCACTTAACAGTCATTCGCCCTGCCTTCCCACGGGTCGACTCCTCTTTGAACGGGTTGTTGAAGCGGTGTGGCAAAGTAGGCAGGTATGGCATGCTATGCAGATTTGGCGGTACTTGGGACAAAATGTCTTGTCAAATTGTCATAGTAAAGACTAGTGTTGGACAGTTGTAAGCCCAATCAATATATGGGTCCATTTTAGACAATTTGAATAACTTATATAACTTAATATCATCTATTTATGTTTTAGTTATGAATTTTCTTTTCATGTTTTTATCATTGTGTGAGACCAGTACTATAACAACTACAAATCCTTACATAACAATAGAATTCGTTCCCCTACCCTAGCAGACCGAACGACTTGGGGAAGAAATTCCACTTCCCAAAGAAGGCACATGGCACATGCCAAACTCAGCAAGCAAGTGATGAATACACATTTTGAAGACTTAAGTTGATGTGATGACCGAGTTGTGTTGATATGTCAAAAAGATGATCATGATCTTTGTTTGTGGAAGTTAAATGAGAATGCCATGTCACTTGAATAGTGTGAAGTGCATGCACGTGCCAATAGATCGGTGAGAGGGTTTTGTGACTCAGATACCTTGGGATTAGGCATACTTGTCTTTGTAGCGGTTAACAATAGTTGATGGACAGAGAATTAAAATCAATAATATTCAATGATGAGGGAAAATTAGTACGACGTCTGAACTCCAATAGATCGGTGAGAGGGTCCTGTGACTCAGATACCTTGGGATTAGGCATACTTGTCTTTGTAGCGGTTAACAATAGTTGATGGACAGAGAATTAAAATCAATAATATTCAATGATGAGGGAAAATTAGTACGACGTCTGAACTCACCAAGGCCTCCAAAACGTGAACATGTCTGTGATTTAGATTCAGAACTTATCCTGGTATTACCGTTCGAAGCCAACACTATGTTCCAAAGGGTTACGAGATATGAGAAGTCACTGACTTATATCCATTAATTTTTTTTTATGGATAAAGTTGTCAGATCACTGTGACATATGAAATATTTTTTTTAATTCTCAAATTAGGTTTGTATTAAATCTATAAAGAATGAGTCAAATAATTACTTATTATTATTTTTTCATATAAATGGTTTAAAATTAGTTGTCATGGAATGTTATTTTGATGATCAATAGGTTATTATAAGTGGTTCGATTTTTTTGTTTAATAGTTGTAAATTTGGTTGGAACCCTAATTTGATAATCAAGTAATAAGTTATTTTGAGTGGTTAGATTTTTGGTTTAGTTAAATTTTTTTATCTAATGTAACTAAAGAGATGAGATGTTGTGTATTAGAGTATGATCCTCATTCTACATGCAAACAATAGATGAGATGTTGTGTATTATGGTATGATCCTCATCCTACATACAAATAATTGTAGGAATTTACAGGGTAAGTTCCTCAGAAAGAACACCAAAAGGACACCGCTCACAACCAGATCTCAAATCAATACACCAGTATTTTTGACGTGGTTAAAACCCTCAAAGAGGGAAACAGTCCATGGCCTGCGCCAACGTGGCTACTACAGACAATTTATTAATCAAAGAATGAAAATTTACATAAGCTTCTCTCATGCACGGATTACCCGAACAATGACCCTCCATGCGCTTTAAATAGAACTCATGGACCAATCGGGTGTCAAGCCACGTATCAAGTGTCGGTAATACCGAGGAGAGAGTGAACCGTCGGATCACTACATATCGTGACCGTCAGATTGTAAGTTACAAAATGTACAACGGTAAAGAAACACACTTTACCTAACTCTATACTAGACCAAGTTGAACTTAACTATTTCCTATGTGTCGGAATATCCTAACATCCCCCCTTAAGAACAACTTGAGATAGGATTGAAGGATTTACAAATATGACACAATAGGAGAAGGAAGGAGGCACTAGAGCCTATCCACCCTTAGTGACAACTTCCTGAACTCCAAGAATATATGTTGGGTCCCTATAATACTAGTGATTACCCCATTAATATTGTAGTTATACCCCTTATTTATATTGTTGTGCCCCTATTACCCCCCATATTGTTATTTCTGTGCCCCATAGAAGCCCCCTATTGTTATTTGTGTGGCTT
Organism: Pinus tabuliformis; assembly: GCA_031772625.1. Lineage (NCBI taxonomy): Eukaryota > Viridiplantae > Streptophyta > Pinopsida > Pinales > Pinaceae > Pinus > Pinus tabuliformis. The sequence continues at coordinate 584,634,361 of CM062811.1, forward strand.
TATATTATTATTGTTAGGTCGGCTGGATTATATTGTGACTCCTTAGACTCCTATATATAGAAAGGAGGTTTTGTCATTTGTATCATCCAAGAATTGTTCATTTATGTAATGTAAAGGAGGTTGCCCCCTCGAAGAGGCTGAATTCTAAGGCGTGGATCTCTCTTTTCTATCTTTTTGTGAGCTGGTTTCATAACATTTGGTATCAGAGCTTTGGATTCTAGGGTTTCGCTGCTCCAAACAGGTCATCGTGGCATTTTCGCTATAACTTGTTTTCTGTGATGTTCCAGAAGTCGCAAAAAAAACCCATTTGAGAAGAATTGGTGCTGAACCTTGGGTCCGAATTTCAGAGCTTTTCGTGCGATATTTTCGGAGATATGATCTGAGGAAGTTGGCCTTTTTGCAGACTCCTGAATTACATTCAAAACAGGTGACCTGGGGAAAATCGTCATAACTCTCTCTCTGAGGATCGGATTGAAATTTCGTAAAAAGGTACAGAAAGAGGACGGACTGTAGTTTCTTTTATGTGTGTTTCAGATTCAAAGGTTGAAACAGTGACTCGTGGCACGTCGTACAAGTTCGCTCTACTGAACTAGTCTAAAAGCAAGTCACTGTGGGAGATTTCACATAACTCTTACTTGGAGAATCCAATTTGGCTCAGACTTGTGGCATTGGAAAGAGGACGCAGAAGGCTACTACAGGTAGCAATTTCAGAACTGGATGATCCGAAATTACAGAGATACATCAGATTCAATATCAGGCTTCTATAAAGTGAAAAAAGGTGTGTAGTTTTTTTTTAAATTTTTATGTAAACTTGGTTTAACGGAATTCAAAGGGCATAGTAAAGCATTATTATCGGTAACTGATGCCCCGAGGAAAGAAAATGCAAACACCTAGTAAGGAACCTGAAAGCTCTAGCATGACTCATGAAGAAGAGGAAGAAATGCTACATGATATATCAAAATTACAAGAACAAGTGCAACAAATGTCACGCTCACAAAAGCTAACAGAAGCTAAGATAAGTGGCGTGGAATCTAAGATAAATGGCATGGAATCTAAGATAAAGGGCATGGAAACTAAGGTGGAGGATTCAATGGTAAATTTGAAGATAGATTTGAAGACAGACATGGAAGATTTGAAGAACTTGCTACAAGAAAGGGTCACTAATGGTGAAAAGGTAGTAAAGGAAACTCATGATGAGAACAAAAGAAATGTTAATCATGATTCCATAGACTCTAATGTTGGATCGAAGACTCACCATGTTCCAAAAATCGATATGAGGAAGTTTGATGGCAAGGATCCCGCCACATGGATATTACAGATGGAGCAATTCTTCGATCTCAATAATGTGCAAAACACACAAAAGGTACGTATGGCAACTTTATATTTGGAACCAAATCAGTTTGTATGGTATCAATGGCTTTGTTCTCGTAAACAATTTATCACTTGGGCAATTTTTACGGAAGAATTGATAGCACATTATGAGGATACAAAAAGCAACACTTTTTTTAGCCAATTGATAAGTCTCAAACAAAAGGGTTCAATAATGGAGCACATTGAGGAGTTCCAAAAATTGAACATAAGGGTAAAAGATATTCCAGAGGAGCATAGGATTGATGTGTTCATAGGGTCTTTAAAGGATAATATCCAACATGATGTGCGCCTTTGGGAACCTGATTCATTAGAGAAGGCATTCAGGTTAGCAAGAAAAATGGAAAGCAAAATTATGGCAACTAGGAAGCATACCATTCACAACTATAAAGATGGAAGTGTTGTTGCCCATAGTCTTCCACAACCTACAAGGTTGACACCACAACAATTGGAAGAAAAAAGAGCAAAAGGGCTTTGTTACAATTGTGATAGCAAATACACAAAAGGTCATAAGTGTGCTGAGAAGAAATTATTCTACATAGATTGTGAAGAGGAAGAAGAAAAGGAGCAAGAAAGGTCAAAAGAAGAGGATATATTCCAGGAACAAAGCCTAGATGAAGAACAAATAAATCCGACCATATCTTGTAATGCATTGGCGGGAATTACCACTCCTCAAACCATCAAGATAGAAGGACAAATCAAGAAGAAAAAGGTAATAGTGTTGATTGATTCAGGAAGCACCCACAATTTTATTCATTGTAGGGTAGCAAAAGAATTGAATTGCTTCCTATATCCAGCACCAGAGTGTCAAGTGATGATTGCAAATGGAGGAACAATAAATTGCTCTGGAAAGTGCCATAATATCAAGCTATCCATGGGAGAATATGTATTGACTAGCCCAATGCTTTCCATTCCAATGGGAGGTGCGGATGTTGTACTAGGAGTCCAATGGCTACAATCCTTGGGTACAATAGCTTTTAATTTTCAAGAACTTTTCATCAAATTTTCTTCGGAAGGAAAGGAAGTTGAATTAAGGGGTATTGCAGGGAAACCAGGAAAGATAATCAGCTCTAATGGTATGACAAAGCTTCTAAAAAAGGAGCAAAGAGGTGTAATTGCACAATTATGTTCGCTAGATGTTTCCACATTGGAATCATCTATTTCTCCAGATCTCCAAAAAGTCTTGGACAATCATTCCAAGGTATTTGAGACTCCCAAGGGTCTCCCACCTATGCGTGATCATGATCATGCTATTCATCTGATTCCAGGAAGTGTTCCTCCAAACATCAGGCCGTACAGATATCCCTATGTCCAAAAAAGTGAAATTGAACGTATGGTTGCAGAAATGCTAGAGGCTGGTATAATTCAACCGAGTCAAAGTTCTTTCTCAGCTCCAGTAGTATTGGTGCACAAGAAGGATGGATCATGGCGCATGTGTCCAGATTATAGGGAGCTCAACAAGCTCACTATTAAAGATAAGTTCCCCATTCCTGTTATTGATGAATTACTGGATGAATTGCATGGATCAATTTACTTCACCAAGTTGGATCTTCGTTCGGGATATCATCAAATCAGAATGAAGATTGAAGACATTCCAAAAACGGCATTTAGAACTCATGAGGGTCATTATGAATTTTTGGTCATGCCTTTTGGCCTTACCAATGCACCTTCAACATTTCAAGGTTTGATGAATTCAATTTTCAAACCATTCCTTAGAAAATTTGTGTTAGTATTTTTTGATGATATACTAATCTACAGCAAGTCTTGGAAGGATCATGTTGAACATGTTGACAGGGTGCTACAACTATTGGAGGAGAAACAATTATATGCAAAAAGATCCAAATGTTTCTTTGGAGTCCAGGAGGTGGAATATTTGGGTCATATTGTATCTCATGAAGGAGTTAAGGTAGACCCTAGCAAAATTAAAGCCATTAAGGAATGGAAAATCCCCACATCCATAAAGCATCTGCGAGGATTTCTTGGGTTGACAGGGTATTATCGCAAGTTTGTTAAGAATTATGGGAGAATAGCAGCACCTCTAACAACATTATTGAAGAAAGATTCATTTTCATGGACTCCGGAAGCAACAAAGGCCTTTGAACATCTTAAAGAGGCAATGTGCCAAGCACCGGTCTTAGCTACACCGGACTTCACAAAAACCTTTATTGTGGAATGTGATGCTTCAGGAAATGGAATTGGTGCTGTTCTAATGCAAGATGAAAGACCCATTGCTTTTGAAAGTCGTCCAATCAAGGGAAAGTTTTTAAGCAAAGCTATTTATGAGAAGGAAATGTTGGCAATACTCCATGCACTTAAGAAATGGCGACCCTACCTAATGGGAAGACACTTCAAGGTAAAAACGGATCATGATAGCCTTAAATACTTTTTAGAACAAAGATTATCCTCTGAAGAGCAACAAAAGTGGGTCACAAAGATGTTGGGTTATGACTTTGAAATCATCTACAAAAAAGGGAAGCAAAATGTGGTGGCAGATGCACTCTCAAGAAAGGATGAGGATGTGGAAGCATTGTTGTGTGCCATTTCTATTATCCAACCAGATTGGATAAACGAAGCAAGGGAGGAATGGAAGAATGACGAAGAAGTGTGGGCACTTATTCGAAAGCTACAACAAGATTCCAGTACTTCTGATACATTTAGCTGGAAAAATGATTCGTTATGGTACAAAGATCGCTTATACCTCTGTAAGAATTCCCAGCTAAAACAAAAGATTCTTATGGAATTGCACACTTCTCCCTTAGGAGGGCACTCAGGATTTTTAAAAACTTACCACAGGGTTAAGAAGGAATTTTTTTGGGATGGCCTTAAATCAGATATTCAAAAGTTTGTGGCGGAATGTTTGGTTTGCCAGCAAAATAAAGTTGAAACAATTAAGACACCGGGTCTATTACAACCTTTATCCATTCCAAGCCAACGTTGGGAGGAGGTTTCAATGGATTTTATCACAGGTTTACCCAAGTCTGAGGGAAAGAGTGTCATCATGGTGGTAGTTGACAGACTTACCAAGTATGCACACTTTTGTGCATTATCACATCCATTTAAAGCCAGTACAGTTTCTACTGCATTTATGGAAACAGTTCAAAAGCTACATGGAAACCCAAAGATTATTGTAAGTGACAGAGATCCCATTTTCACTGGAAATTTTTGGACAGAATTATTTTCTTGTCTTGGTACTCAGTTAGCTCATAGCTCATCTTATCATCCTCAATCTGATGGGCAAACTGAGATAGTAAACAAATGTTTGGAAGGATATCTTCGTTGCTTTGTATCTGATAAACAGACACAATGGGTCAAATGGTTGCCTCTGGCTGAATGGTGGTATAACACTTCCTTCCATACAACAACAAAAATGACCCCATTTATGGCACTTTATGGGTATCAACCACCATCCATCACATCATATTTAAGAGAAAATTCTAAGGTTCAGGCAGTGGAACATCACATCGAACATCAACAACAAGTCCTCCAACTCTTAAAGGATAACCTCGTGTTGGCACAAAATAGAATGAAACAACAGGCAGATCAACATCGCAGTGAAAGAAGTTTTGATGTAGGTGATTGGGTATTCCTACGGCTACAACCATATAAGCAAATGTCCCTAAAGCAAGCTAAGAAGGATAATAAATTATCACCAAAGTATTATGGTCCGTACAAGGTGTTGCAAAAGATTGGTACTATGGCATACAAATTGGAGCTTCCTGCAGCTTCTCGATTGCACCCAGTTTTCCATGTTTCATGTTTAAAGAAGGTTATAGGTGACAAGCTCCCAATTCAAACAATATTGCCAGAACTTGATGAGGAAGGAAAAATTATATTGGAACCGGAAGCAGTCATAGAAACAAGAACTCGACAGCTACGAAATCGATCAATTTCAGAGTATCTTATCAAGTGGAAGAACTTATCCGCTGAAGATTCCACATGGGAGGATGAGAATTTTATGCAGAAGTATCCAGAACTACTCAAGCGTTGAGGACAACACTTTTTTGAAGGAGAGGGGCATGTTGGGTCCCTATAATACTAGTGATTACCCCATTACTATTGTAGTTATACCCCTTATTTATATTGTTGTGCCCCTATTACCCCCCATATTGTTATTTTTGTGCCCCATAGAAGCCCCCTATTGTTATTTGTGTGGCTTTATATTATTATTGTTAGGTCGGCTGGATTATATTGTGACTCCTTAGACTCCTATATATAGAAAGGAGGTTTTGTCATTTGTATCATCCAAGAATTGTTCATTTATGTAATGTAAAGGAGGTTGCCCCCTCGAAGAGGCTGAATTCTAAGGCGTGGATCTCTCTTTTCTATCTTTTTGTGAGCTGGTTTCATAACAATATATCGAAGTTTAGTGAACTTCGCCTCTGTGAGAGCCTTTGTGAAGATGTCTGCAACCTGATCATCTGTTGAACAATATTGCACTTCAAGAACATAGTCATGAATGAGCTTTCTGATGAAGTGCATGTGTAGTTCAATGTGTTTGCTGCGCTGATGCTGGACTGGATCTTTGCATAGCTGAATGGCACTTTGATTATCACACCAAAGTGTGGTTGGATGCTGTTGCTCAAAGTCAAACTCTGATAGGAGCTGACGAAGCCACAAGGCTTCCTTACTAGCTTCCACGGCACCACGATACTCTGCTTCTGCTGACGAAAGAGAAATGGCAGCCTGTTTCTTACAAGCCCATGTAATAGGTCCTGAACCAAGAGTGAAGACATAACCGACAGTAGACTTCCGATCATCAGGGTCACCAGCCCAATCAGAATCAGTGAAACCAACTAATAGAGGAGCTGCTTTGGCACTGTAATGAATCCCAAACTGTACTGTACCTCGAACATAACGAAGTATTCTTTTAGCTGCTTTCCAATGACTTTCACGGGGGTTTTGCATAAAACGAGCAACAAGGCCAACAGCAAAGGAAAGGTCAGGACGAGTATGGGTTAAATACAAGAGTTTTCCTACAAGTTGACGGTATAAGGTAGCATCAACTTCAGGAGAAGTACAAGAGACTGAAAGTTTGACTCCAGACTGAAAGGGAGAAGGGGTTGGCTTACAGTCTTCCATGTGAAAATGACGAAGAATATCACAAGCATACTTGGACTGGGAAAGGGAAATACCCTCCTTGGATTGCAAGACTTGAAGACCGAGAAAATAGTGTAAGTGTCCTAAGTCTGTCATTTCAAATTTCTTTTTAAGGCTAGTCTTCACATGGTTTATAAGGTTGGGATCACTACCAGTAAGAATAAGATCATCAACATAAAGAACAAGGATGATAAGAGAGTTGCCCACTTTCTTGGTGTAGACAGTATTGTCAGAATAACACCTAGAAAAGCTAGATTCTAAAAGAAAGCTATCCATTTTGGCATACCAAGCCCGAGGAGCTTGCTTGAGACCATAAAGAGATTTCTTAAGTCGACATACAAGGCTGGAGTCTGTTTGGATGAAGCCAATGGGTTGTTCCATATAGATTTCTTCATGCAAGTCCCCATGCAAGAAGGCAGATTTAACATCCATCTGATGGACTTCCCATTTTAAAGAGGCAGCAAGGGAAAGAACAAGGCGGATAGAGTTCATTTTGGCAACAGGGGAGAAGGTTTCAGTGTAGTCAATGCCTTCAACCTGTGAAAAGCCCTTAGCAACAAGACGAGCTTTATGTTTATCAACTTTCCCATCTGGTCCATACTTGGTTCTGTAAACCCATTTACATCTAACAAGTTTGCGTCCCTTTGGTAGAGGAACAAGATCCCATGTATCATTTGCCAACAATGAATGATATTCTTCATTCATAGCTGCTTCCCAATGTGGATGGCCTGAAGCTTCTGCAAAAGTGTCAGGATCATGATCTACTGGAGCTTGAGCCAGTAAAGAAGAGGCTCTTTCAAACTGAGAACGTGTACGTCGCTGATCTGTAGGATCACCGGCAAGATCACCTGCTGCATCCCGAGTAGCACGGACCCATCTTGGAAGTTGAAGATCCTGAGAAGGTGGGGGAGGATTTTCATCCTCACTTTCATCATCTGAAGAAGAAATGTTTTCAAAAGTAGAAGAGATAGGAAGAGGTGGCACATCCGCCGGACTAGGCTCGCAGGCCGATTTATTTTCATCAAATTTTACATCTCTTCTAATGATAACATTTTTGGACTTAAATGGAATAAGTCTATAACCTTTTACATCTTCATAATATCCAACAAAAGTACATTTCTCACTCTTAGGTTCTAAAGCTTTATGCTTTTCATCTGGAATATGGGCCCATGCTTCACTTCCAAAAACACGAAAGTGACTTACATCTGGTTTAATGGAACTCCAAGCTTCTTCTGGAGTGATATTCTTTAGAACCTTAGTAGGAGTGCGATTTATTATATAATTTGCATAATTAATTGCTTCGGCCCAAAAACTAAGACTGAGTCCTTTAGATTGTAGCATACAATTAGCCATTTCCTTTAAGGTGTGATTTTTCCTTTCAGCTACACCATTTTGTTGTGGAGTGTATGGAATAGTATGTTGCATTTGAATTCCATTTTCGGTGCAAAAGTTGATGAATGTGTTTTTAACATATTCTCCACCATTATCAGTTCTTAGCTTAAGAATTTGATGTCCAGATTGTTTTTCAACAAAGGCTTTGAAGGCCAAAAATGTGTTAAATACTTCGCTCTTGAGTTTTAAGAAGTATACCCAAGTGCGTCTGGAGAAATCATCAATGAAAGTTAAGAAATACTTGCAGCCAGAGAATGAAGCAACAGGAAGTGGACCACATAAATCACTGTGCACAAGCTGTAAAGGGGCTGAGGCGTGCCAAGAGGCACGTTTTTCAAAACTGTCCCGATGATGTTTTCCGAGTACACATCCGGAACAAACACCATCTCTGCAAGATACCATAGGAATACCTGTCACCATATTTTCTTTACATAGATGCTGAAGGGAGTGATAGTTTAAGTGACCAAATCGCTCATGCCAAAGTTTGCTCACTTCATCATTATGAGCAACAAATACTGAGGGAAGATTTGATGACCCAAAGTTGTGAAACTTATACAACCTTGTGGAATCATCAGCAATACCAGTAGCTAGAATCTGTTTAGGATCTCTTAGATCCTTGATTACAACATCATGAGGTGAAAATTCAACAATTTTACCTTCACCTGAATGAGTTATCTGATATACAGATAGAAGGTTGCAGGATAAGGTTGGAACACATAATACATCATTAAACTGACCATTGTCTAGATGAACAGTTCCAGTCCTTACAACATTAAGAGATCTATCATCACCAACATATATATTTTTGGTGTTACAATCATTTAAAGAAGAAAACATGGCTTTGTTTTTGGCCATGTGATAAGAGGCTCCAGAATCAATGAGCCGCTCATGAGAATGAGAAGAAGAAGATACATTTAATGCATAACCAGACTGAGATGATTGACAACGACATGCAGAAAGTGCCATTCCTGAAGATGAAGTTGAAGTTGAAGTAGAAGAATGCTCCACATGGATGTTATGTTTCTTCATTGCGGCTTCCAAGGCTTCCATCTTCTTAAAGCATTTAGATTCTAAGTGGCCATCTCGATTACAAAAGTTACAATGTCTATCAGTCTTCTTCCATTTGTTTTTATTGGTCTTATCATTTTGCTGAAATGATCTTTCATTTTGAGGCTGAGTTTGCTTAGGACCCTTGTTTGTTTTAGGACCATTCTTTTTAGGATATGACTTCTTAGGATTCTTTGAATTTGGTTGCTGCTGGGCGGCTAACGCTTTCTTGGAAGAGTTTCCAAGATTAAGAAGACCAAGGTGTAAGAGTTTTTCTTGTTCTCTTATTAAAGAATCACAAAAAGAGTCAAAGGAAGGGGCCTTGTAGTCTTTTCCTTGACAAATGAAAGATTCCCTTGTAGAATGGAAGGTGGAAACAAATACAGAGTAGGCTGGTCCCAACTTAGTAAGGATGGAATAAATAAGGTTACTATCTTCTTTCTTAACCTTAACACCTTCCAAGAGATATCTAAGGGTCTTGAATTTGGACAAGAAATCTTCAATGCAAGAAAAATTATTAGGATCCAATGTAAGCAACTCATTTTCAAGTTGATGGGCTCTAATTTCATTTTTAATCCCAAAAACTTTAGTGATTTGTTCCAATGCTTCATGAGGAGTTTCAAGTTCTGCAATATGGAATCTAAGATCAGGAGAAATAGACATCCCTATCAAACCACGTGCTTGATCTTGTCTATTTTCCCATTTTGCAGCCTTGTCTTCATCTTTAGGTTTCTTCTCTTGGTCTGTGGCTATTCTGTAGAGACCTTTACTTCTAAGTAAATCTTCCATGTAGGATATCCATTGGAAGTAGTTAGTGCTGTCAAGAATGACTTGGCATGGACTTTCCATTTTAAAAAAAACTGAAGCTGAAGATGCTAAAAGTAAGTGTTCCAATGGATAGATCTCGAAAAATTAGGCTGTTTTAAAAAAAATGGCTCTGAAAAAGGCTTCCGGATGAAGAAGTTATGGCTTTTTGAAAAAAAATTGTTGAAGTTGCCGGCAAAGTGCGCGAATGTGCGGGAATAAAAAAATCTGCCCCCACAAAATGGAGACTTGAACCCAAGACCTCTACTCTCTTAAAATAGCTTTGAACCAATTGATCTATACAAAAAATTTGAGAGAGAGAGAGAGAGAGAGAGAGAGAGAGGGGGGGGGCCTTGGTTTGCGTGCTTTCCTTGAGAAAGCTCTTTTTCCCTACAAAACACAAAACACAAAACCCAACACGGACATGCAAAGAAAACGAACCTTATGGCTCGAAGTTAGTTTTAGCCAAAAAACTAGATATTTTAAAAAATGAACTTGCAGCTCAAAGTTAGCTTTGGCCGGAAACTAAATATTTTTCTCAATGTTTCTGATTTTCCAAGATCACACTAAGGTGCAGGAAAAAGAGCATACGCATGAGAAAAAAAACTTCCTTTCTGTTTCTGATTTGCCCAAATCGCACAGAGTCGCAGGGCAAAGAGCATACGCAGAAATGAAAGGTATAGATCCGGTAATAAAAAAGGCTAAATAAACAGAAACCGAAATAAGCAGAGAGAAAATAACAGTAAACTGCAAATAAAGACTGTATACCTCCAGATCTAAAAAATGACGCAGCTAGGGCTACCGGAAACCTTTTCGCGTGAAACGAAAGGGGTTCCTCACTGGAACAGATGCTCCGAACACAACAGAGCAGTCCTCTCGGCCCGAAAGCAGTCAGAAACAGCAGATCTAGGAAACGGCAGTCGGATGCAGTTCTACCGGCTTCAGATTTGGATCACCAACGGATGCGGCCCTCAAATAGCTCCGATACCATGTAGGAATTTACAGGGTAAGTTCCTCAGAAAGAACACCAAAAGGACACCGCTCACAACCAAATCTCAAATCAATACACCAGTATTTTTGACGTGGTTAAAACCCTCAAAGAGGGAAACAGTCCATGGCCTGCGCCAACGTGGCTACTACAGGCAATTTATTAATCAAAGAATGAAAATTTACATAAGCTTCTCTCATGCACGGATTACCCGAACAATGACCCTCCATGCGCTTTAAATAGAACTCATGGACCAATCGGGTGTCAAGCCACGGATCAAGTGTCGGTAATACCGAGGAGAGAGTGAACCGTCGGATCACTACATATCATGACCGTCGGATTGTAAGTTACAAAATGTACAACGGTAAAGAAACACACTTTACCTAACTATATACCTAACTCTATACTAGACCAAGTTGAACTTAACTATTTCCTATGTTTCGGAATATCCTAACAATAATCACTGGAAGATTAAACTTTTATGTGATAATTTTTCTTTCTCTAATTATTGTGTATGAGATTTCCTTGTTTTGTTTCCAAAAAAAACATGTAATTTATTGTTTTCCCCTCTATATAATGGAGGACTTTAAATACAATATTTTAAATAATGTTGATTTTCTTGTAAAGAAGACATTTTTTTTTTAATTAAATGTTCATTTCTTATTTTGTAATTTCTCCTCAAGAGTGATCTTTATAGTGATATATATTTCTTTTTTCTAGAATATTGAAATTTAAATGTTAGTATCTTGTTTCATAATTTATATTTATCATAGAAGAATATAATATATATATATATATATATATATATATATATATAAATGTTGCACTTTTTGTGACTTAAGAATTTTAAACATTATATTTTTATTTTGCTTTAGTTTTCATTATTATTTTAAGAAATTTTAAAGTGTTAAAATTTTCCTTATTTCCATTTATATGTTGATTTTTTTGTTGTGAACTTCCATTATTAACATAGGAAAAATAATAAGTTTTCCATTTGTTAAAAAATTGGAAATATTTTTTAATAGTTTACTTAGTTCACAATCACATTTCACATTACCAAGTTAAATTTATTTTTGGACATAACATGGCATTGATTCTGATGGCTACCATAATAATCCCTAGGTGAACTGTGTAGCTCCCTTTTGGGTAGGGGTCCCATAGGTCCAAGTTTTGTCTAATTCATGTAAAGTCTTTGCATTTTGAGGAGTGGAGCATGATTCGCACAGAGTTCTAGGAGTCAAAAGGACTTTAGGGTGGGTCAAAGCCCCTTATTTTGTAAAGGTATGGGATAAATTTGGCTATTTGGAGCTTTGCCCAAGGTTTACGAACCATGCTATTATAAGGGAAAAATATATATAAAGGGATGTATTAGTGAGCTAAAGATAGCAATTCGCGTTATGATATGATTTTGGGTTTGTAACTGTGGTATCTTTCTATATTCAAGAAAAGGGGAAGGCTCCTGCAACTGTGTGCCTGGAGACCTTGGTAAGTTTGCATCTGTGTGCGCAGGGTTAGAAAGATTGTATCAGTGAAGATTTGAATTAGTAAAGAAGAATTTGAAATGGATCTATGTATTTCTATATGTTCGTGTAGTTTTTATACTTCTTCCTGGTTATGGTTCCCTTTTATATATTTCTTCTGTAATTGCATCGCGAAGGTTTACATACTATTTTATATGATGAATAATGCATGTTGGACTAGTTACACGCAACTCACAAGTCTATTAAGTAGGAAAACGCTTTATGACTGTAACAATAAGTTTAACGATTCACAAAGCTTGGATTAAGCCCTAAACAGGAAGAAACCTTACAACCACACTTCATAGCCCCTCTGGATGCAAAATCCTAGTTCTAGCATCCACCAATGTTGCCTCAGGTGAGATTGTGGTCTGCATTATGCAGATTGTTGCCGAAATGGTCGATAGTATAGGGTTTTGTTGGTTAGTGCATACTAACTCTAAACCTAGGTGTAAGCCCATGAGCCCAATATGCTGCAAGGACCAGGATCTATCTGAGGGATCTGGTGACAAACTAAAAAATAGATCCAAGATTGGGTAGATATGAACGAATTTGCAGCACGGGAAAATAGAAATTCATGTCAATTGACGAAAAGGTGGTTACAAGGGTATATTTATATAGAACAACACGAGATATTTTTTGCATCATTTGCTAGCAAGTTGAATGAGTGGCTTTCAAAACTAGCCGCAAACGAATCCTATTGGAAACACAACAATCCTACTGTGTGGACCCCAAAGTTGATTAAGCAACTAAAGGAAACTGAAAATAAGGTCGCAAGGGTTGTTGACTATTGGATCGATAGTATTCACAAAGGCTTTATCACTGAATTTTTGATTGACACATCAGTATCCTATGGTGGAGCTAAGCATCAATTTTTCAAAGGTCCACGAGGCAAGTATATGAATTCTTTAAAGCTATGGATTAAGATGTTTTTATGTGAAAAGGGTGTATTTCCTATGAATTGATGTTTAAAAGAAGTCAGACTGGATCTACATAAAGTTGAAAAAGGTTCAGAATAGACCGTGATAAATTTGTTGAAGATGAGTAGAGTACATTATTGGGTGAATCAGGAAGTAAGGAAGAAAATAAAAACCCTAGCATGCCTAAAGGTGCATCGTAGTCAGATAATCAAGGCACTTCTAGGATTCCCCATCTAGCCACTCCATCTCTACCTTCACCTCCACCTCATACACCTACACCCCCACCTCCACCTCATACACCTACACCTGCACATCCACCTCCACCTCATACACCTACACCTCCACATCCACCTCATACACCTACACCTCCACATCCACCTCCACCTTTTAACATGGCTAACACAATGAAGATGCCTATTTTTAGGGTTAGGGATTAGAGGATCCTGATCAATTTTAGTTTGTCGCAAAAGTTGTGTCGAAAGCACAACAAATTAATGACAACAATATGAAGAAAGCCCAGTTGGTCATAGCACTACAGGATAGAGAATTGTCATGGTATATCATGTACAACACAACAAATCTAGCTACTTCACTAGCTGCGACAAAGAACACATTGAAAACAGAATTTAAGAAGCCTAAGTTGTAGTCGCAGTGCATTATAGAAATAAAAGAAATTAAGCAAGCAGTCAATGAGACTACTTGGGATGTAGATCAGAGGTTAAAATGTTTTCTGGGACAAGTCAACTTCCAATCTTTGATGAACACCACAAAGAATGGTATATAGTTGTGCTATTACCACATCTCAAATTACCATTATCGCAACAAAATATTGGGATGCAAGCATAAGCATTGGAAATCACAATGAAGTTAGAAGCTTCACCGATACAAGATATTCGCATAGGGGTTCAGTAGATACAGTCCCAGTTAGCAAGCTTGCATACAGAGCTACAAGATTTGAAGAAAGGAAAGGAAGCCTAGTCTAAGATGCACTCAAAAGTTTGGTGTACAAAGTGTAAAGTGGAGGGTCACTTTAAGGACTAGTGCCCTATATATTGTGATTATGTGGTTGTCAGAGGTCCCAATATTTTGAAGCTAGAGCCTAGTGCTAGACCAAGTACTGGACTGAGTATCTGGTGTAGTATTTGTCAAGTTGTGGGTCAACACCTAACTGATCATTATTATTTGTTACAAAAATATGTGCAGTCGCCAAGGCAATTATTTTGTAACTTTTGTTGTTCAGTAGGACATGACGAGAAGGATTGTCGCAGCTATAATTTGATAATGAATCGAAATTTGACATATAGGATGCAAGCTAAAGGCCACGCACAGGAATATCATGGTTCACCTATGACCGGAGGAGGATTTTAAGGTTGAGGACATGGTCGGGGAGGTGGTGTTGGACGAGGTCGGGGTCAAATCATATGCCATAACTGTGGCGAAGCTAGAAATTTTCCATGGGATTGTTAGAACCCCACTCACCCTTCTTGTCAGTACTGTAGATAGCTTGACCCATGTGATAGATGATTTCCCTATTATAATGGATAAGATGTAGGAAAAGAAGAATCAGTAACCTATGCAGAATTTACAAATGATGATATCTAAAGTGCGTGAGGATGATCCAAGCGTTAATATGGTGACAGGAAGTGGTGCGGATATGGGAGTAGATAAAGCAGAGGGTAAAAAGCCAGTGGCAGATGCATGGGTTAGGAAGGCAAGAGAGAAGAGTAATGGGTTTAATATGCAGAGGGAGAAAGAAACCTTCATGGAAGCAAAGAATAGTTTCATGGACCTAGGATCTTTGACATCAAAGACACAGATGCAATTAGTGCCATGAAGGAATAATTTTGCAATCGCTACCATGATGGAAAATCCTAATCCAACCGTTCTGAAATATTTTCTGTAGATCTGTATAAAGTTTCTAAGGGATCAGAAAGTAGTAGAAGAATTACAAAAGCTAACTGATAACTGTGTTGGTAAGAAAAGTCACAGCTTTAAAAACACGCAGTAAACAAGGTAAACAGAAATAAGAAAAGAATTGGCCAAGAGATGCGCTTGACTGCGTGGATCGGTGAGTTTGAAATGGATTAGGTAATTCTTGACTTGGGATCTAATGAAAATGTATTTTCGAAGCAAACTTGAGAGCGAATGGGGCAACCCAAGTTTTGATGGTCACTGATTTAGCTGCACATGTCCAATCAGCAGAAGATCCTGATGGGTCGATTGTATGGAGTTATTATGGATATTAAAGGAGAAAGCGTAGTAGCAGACTTTGAAGTTATTGAGATTGTGGACAACATCAATCCATATCTAGTGTTACTTAGACTTGATTGGGCTTTCGATATGGATGTAATAATCAATTTGAAGAGAAGGAGTATGGTGTTTGAAAATAATAGTACCAGGGTCATTGTTCCTTTAGATCCCTATGAAGGAGCACGATATACAAAACCCATCCGTGAAGAATATGGTGATGAAGATATTGACAACATCTACAAATTAACTGCACAAGATGAGGATTGGATCAACCCCACTATAGATGGAAGGATAATCTAGGAAAAGGATAGTTCGTGTCATTCAAACTCAGATGAAGAATTGGAGAACTAGAAGAACCGTTTGCATGAAGTTTCTACTCTACGTTGTAATAAAATTACAAAATTTCTTCGCTGCATATCAACTTAGGTATGTAATTTGCCATATTATGATGGGATAGGTGATGTTAACATATTTCTTTATGAGTTTTAAAGGGATGTACCAGAAGAACAGTGATTTGAGGCCTTGGATATAGATTTGAGGGCTACACCTACGCGATGGTGGGGCACACATAAAGGTAATATAGAAGATTGGAGGGAGTATCACTGATTGATGAGGGTAAGGTTTGGTTATGCAAACACAAGGCTGACATAGAAATATAATGGTAGGGATGATCCTTAAGAACATTTGGCTCGTTGGGCTAAAGCACGAGGCAAAGAACATCAACCAAAGTGGGTACACATATTTTATCATACTTTGCATGCAATACCAATGAATTGGCATCTGGAAAAAGAGTTGCGCCATGGCACCGCTAACTAGTATGATATGAAGGAAAGATTCCTATTGACTTTTAGTTTTGAATGTGGGTTTTAGTATATAGAAGATGGACTTAAGGAGAACAAAGCATCAAATTTTCAGACACCGAAAGAGCCTATGACTTGGGTACAACCTGACTGGAATGTGCAATCGTAACATGCTCTAGAATGTTATATTATAACCATAGAAGAAGGCGAGTAGGATCCGTGATACACCAACATCTCTGAATCGAAAGGACGACATGAGGTTGCAGGACCAAATTTTATTTTGGCAGAAGCACATAATGGTGTCATAGGAGGACACTATGCAGGAAAGGCCACTACGTAGAATATTTTAAGAGTGGGATTATTAGGAGTTTTATTTGTCATTTTAAAGCTCCTTATATTAAATTATCAACCAGGGATCATAATGATTGAGTTACACTGCATATTGGTTCATATTCAAGATATAATTATAGAGCAGGTGACTTCCTCTTATAATCAATGTTTAAGTACATAAACCTATTTAATCAAACTCCTCTATCTACTTAAAGCATTCAACCGCGAATCAAGCATGTTGTTCTAACAAATCTTCAAAGAAATCGTACTTGTTTTAAAAGATTAAATTCTCAACAAACTCACTCACTAAATATTGAATAACTCATTGATTAAATCCTATAGAATCCATTCCTATTTTAATTCTATTCAAACACTCATTTAAACAAGAATATTACAACTAAGACATGCTTGCTACAAATTACTTCTATAATGCAAAACTCAAACAAATCATTTCAAACACTATTCCTCTTAATAGTAAAACCACTCTGACTAATGAAATGCTATTTACAAAATTCAAATTATGTTTAATGGGAAACACTCATTTGATTGTTCTAATGTTGATCAAGACAAAACATGAATCACTAGATCAAAGAGCATGAATATTAAATCTAAACTAAGCTAATGAACTTGAAATCTAAATTAAGCTACTGAATGTAAAATTGAAATTAATCTCTAGAGTTCTCTAATTTAACTCAATCAAATATAGAAATTCAACATTCAAATGCAAAGACTACCTATATCAAAGAAACTAAAATGATACTCAAAGAAATATAAAGAAATGACATTTAAGGAAACTAAACCCTATTATTGAGAGACTTATCAAATCGACTACCCTAATAAAATTGGAAGGAAATTTAAGTGATAATTTAAACAAACTAGAACCTTTGTTCCTAATTGAGGCTACAGTTGCACTACTTATTCGCAATTGAAATAAAAAGAAACCTAACTAATGTTCAAAAGGGAAATTTGACTACTATCTATGATAACAATTTTAAGAAACCTAGCTACTTTTTGTGAATGAAGCAAAGTCAAAATGATTTCATACACACCAAAGTCGAAGGCTTAAATCACAGTAGAACTTCTACAAGATCACACACAATTCGTAATTCCGAGACTACTAGAAAAATTAAAGAAACTAAATTGTTACACAAATCTTATAGATGAAAAACTACTTAACAGAGCTCGAGAAACCAAATCATTCTTCTCAAAAAACTAAAAGTAATTTCATAACCTTGCGCACAATTCCAATGTAAACAATCTTGTATTCATTATACGACACAATCGATTGAGAAACATAATATTGAAGTATCCATGTACACTGTTGAATTCGAAGGGTCGTGGAGTATAAGGTTCATAATATTATTCAAAATTCTATTAATAATTCAAATCAGAACGATTCACAACACATATGTATGATGAGGCTCTTCATAAGAGACAATTAACAATTTAAGTCATTGCTCAATGTCTATGGATTAATCAGGAAAATTTAGTTTCTCAATTTAATCTACAGGATTGAAATAAAAAATTGGGTATGAAATCAATTAAACCATTCAAAACTTAAACAATCACACGATATGCTATGTAAAATTAACGAAGTAAACTAATCCTATATCTATATTAACTATTAACTTGGTTCCAGAGGTGGCAAGCCGTTGCCATGCTTGGAGCAAGTTAAATTAACTCAGCAAAATGAAATTCAAAATGTAACCATAATTACTTATAGTAGAACAATTCTGGAACTAAATTATATCAAAGCTTAAACATTGATATACATAGTTTGGATTCTCAAAAATAACATAAGTTTTCAAAATCAATGAGTCTGGAACATTACATTGCCATCATTACTCGGCTGACCCCAAATTCAAATTCATCGGGCCTTTAAGAAGACAACTAATGGATACTAGGTTTAACTAACTATCTCTTAACATAGCAAAGTGTTGATTTATGACTATCACAGCCTGTATAATATCTTATAATATCAATCTTGAATCAGTTGTACATGACTCAATTAGACTTTGGTTGGTTGTGTTTGACTTAAAAAACCACTTTCTATCCTTGGGCACAGGGATATCAGTGTCTGATATGCCAGAATATCCCATAAACCACTTACTATTCCACCAAAATATGTTGTCGATCATTGACTTCCAGCTTAAGTACAAAACTGCAAATGAAGTTTTAAGTACAGAATGACAGTGATACTTAATTAATGAAGTGTCCACCTCCTCATGCTTTGAAAATATGTTTAGCTTTCCATTCACCTACCAACATTCTCCATAGCCACAAGTGCAATAAAATAGATAGTTAGAGATGGCCTAATAAGTATGATCCTATAATCTATCCAAACTTAACCAAAAACATCGAAATAATGCTAAGTAGAATTCCTTTACCTTTAGTCATATGATGATGGGGTTTTGGTAGTAAATGGTATAGTATAGAAGGTAAAAGAAGTAGAATATAGGTAAAAAGAGTGAAAATGTAGGTGAAAAGAGTAATGAAATGGGGACAAAATGGGCTCCAACAGGGATTATGGTGGCCCATGGTTCACAACGATTCTAAAGAATATTGTGGCACTTGTGATGTCTTCTAGATGATCGGAAGACCGTCAAGAAGGGATGAGTTGTCACTGCATCCACAAGTCACCTTAAAGGCCTCTGATAGGTGGAAATTGAATTTTCTAGACCAATCAATCTGCCAGGAAAGAAGATTGGTGGGTTGAAGCGCAACTGGTAAAGGATTGTAGTGTAGGCACTATTGTGCACTTCATCTTTGAGTATATATTGTCATGGTTTGGGTGTCCAAAGATCTTGATGAGTGAGAGAGGTTCACATTTCTTACACAACACTATTGAAGCACTAACAGGGGAAATTCAGATGCATCATTAGAAAAGCACGCCTTATCAACCTTGGGTGAATGGAACGGTCGAGGCCTTTAATAAGATTTTAGAGAATTCTTTAACTAAAGTATAAAAAATCAACAGGAATGATTGGGATGTGTGCATACCAGCAGATTTATGGGCATACAAGACTACTTGCAAAAATTTGACAGGACAGACTCCACTTAGACTGGTGTATGAACAAGAATTTGTAATGCCTATGGAATACATAGTGCCCAATCTTTGGATTGTTATCGTTACAGATAGACAACGATATTATGGAGGAGAGGTTGGAACAACTACTCACACTAGAAGAAGATCACTTTCTTGAAGGATTTCACCAACAAGTATCGAAATCCCTAGAAAAGCAATGGCACGATCGACACACTAAGCAAAGGACTTTTAAGAATGGAGACTTGGTTCTATTGTATGATAGTAAGTTCAGGAAGTTCACTAGTAAGTTTAGGATGCATTGGCTAGGACCATACGTTATCATGGATATGTCAGATGGTGGCATAGTTCAGCTCGTAAAGCTAAATTGAGAATTATTTGTTGGACGAGTAAATGGTAGTAAGTTGAAGCTCTACAGGGAATTTTTTTTCCCTAGGACAACACAATGACTATATGGATGAAGGAAAGGCTTAGTGCCATAGGAAATTAGAAAGAAGCATAGGACTATAAATTACTCTACCAAAGGACTTTGTTGAAGAGGGAGGGTTGTGCAGTATTCAGGATGATGGCACAGGTTGAGGAAGCTGCAATGAAGAAGGGGTAACTGTGTTGTAGGGAAGATTTTGACGCATTTCATCCTAAATATGACCGTTGGGGTTGCTGCAGTTGATTTGACAAAGAAATTTTCATTAAAATAAGTGGGGGAAATACATTTAAGGATCATATCTAGGTGAATCTTCTGCCAAATTCACATTTATGTGGAGGATCTGAAGGAGATCGAGGAGTTTGAATTTGAAAAAGGTTATAAATATGGCACCTTGCTACAAATTCGAACACTTCGCATGTTGAGAACTCGAATTTTGATTTTTCGCCTAAGTGTGAGCTGAGCATTTTGTTGCATGTCTACTTAGAGTTGAGAGGAGATTGAACAAGAGTTTCTTAAGCATAGGCTAGGATCCATTATGACTGCTACATTTTCAGTGCATGCTACTACACCAAGATTGTCGAGGATAAAACCTACGTCCGCAACAGTAGCAGCCGAGAATCAAAAGAAGCCACAAAAGCCTCCTGTTAGGAAATCACCAAGGAAAATCCCCACGAAACAACAATCTAAGTAGAGAATGGATAAGCTGAACCAACCGATGGAGCCCAAGATTTGGATGAGGAAGAAGTGGCCAATAGAATAGAGGATATCAGTGTAGACAGGGTGGAAATCTCCAGGTTTCCACCCTATATTCCGCCATGAAAGCCAACTTCAAAGGTGACTAGGGACCCTGATGCTATACAATTTAAGGTCTTTACACCCCTGTTACCAGAGGATGTGCCAATCGAGGGAGACTTGCTAGCAAGGGTACCACAGCTGCACATGGAGGATTGAAATCTGAATGATCGAAGAAAATATCCCCAAGTCGAGCCCAAAAAATATCTAAAATTCATTTATTATGAGGAAGATGGAGTCACAAGGGTCAAACCACTATCGTGGGCAGAAGAATTCAGCAAACAAGGTTGTTGAATATGTACTATGTTCCAAACTTTGGGCGAAGTAACATAAATACAATTTTTGTGCACTAGCTATTGCCATTAGTGCATGATGGGTGTTTTTGTCTCGGGATGAAGATACCCATAGATGATATGTTAATTAGAAGGATCACTGCACTACGTTACTAAGGAGCAAAACCTGCTGACACATTTGATGGGAAGTCTCAGGAGAAAAATTTGGCTAATCAGATGAAGAATGACTTCGTTCTGGTTGAGAAATTTCGAGGATATTCCATTAGCTCTATTAGTGATCCAACTGTGAATTTTTCTGTGCACATTTTGGCTAGTAAGATAATGAGAAAGTGTCGGGCGAACAAAGGGCTGACCCCAGTTGTATCTCTGGCTGCATAGTGTAGCAAGTGGGTCCAGTTTAACTGGGTAGGGTATTTATGTTAGGAATTTTTGGATCACTTTAGAGAAGTGCAAGAAGAAGCGAAGCAATTACAGTATGCGTGGTTATTGCTCTTAATCACACTGAAATCATGGATAATGTTAGACGAATTCCCCACTATGGATGCTGATGTGTGCGAGGCTGCGAAGTATGCCTTGCTGTGGGCATCTAAGGAACTGACCCAAGCTATAGAGAACAAATTGTTCTAGGTATTATTTGATATGGATGTTGCACACGGTGATCAACCAGAAGATGCATCTATCCCCAAGTTTGTTTCAAGAATATCATAGCATTTTTTACTTTAAAGCATATTTTTACCATGTGTATATCCACGCGAAAAAAGATTTGGAGGCGGTATGATATGGGCTGCCATTCTTAATGTCTGAGGAGGACATCCCACTAATAATAACCAAGTGTTCTAATAATTGGCTCACTCCAGCTTAAGAAGAGGCAAAGCAGGCAAGCAAAAGTAATATATAGCAAGCCATTGAAGGTGCATAGACAGAAAAGCCAGCGACAAAGGAGAAGGTGCCTCATAAGATCACAATTGACCTTGAGAAGAACACCATGCAGGAAATAGAGTGCAAAGTTGAACATGAGGAACCATCCACTAACAAGGGAGATCAAGGTGGTGAAGACCCTTTTGTAGACATGGTGGACTTTGATTCCCCATTTATAGTGAAAATGCAGAAGAATAAAAGTGTTTGAGGTGCACGGAAGAAGCAAAAGTTAGATAGATCAGCTGGTGTAGAGTTGATGGTCCCTACTGAGGGGGCCATCGATGAGATAGGAGACATAGTCCTCGATGTGATGGAGGACTTCTGGGGAAACCTTGAAGACCAGTACAAAGTAGTGTTGACAAAGATCCAACAGGGTCTCAAGAAACTGGATGTTTAGGTGAGTGTTGTTCAAGTGAGCGTGACTCAAGCGAGCATGGGTCAAGTGAGCATCAAAAAATTTAGTACAACTACATAAATTACATCTGATCTCTGGGTTGTGAAACTACCGGGAGCTCTTTACATTTTGAGACAACCAAAGACCAAGAGTGTGTTCAGCACTAGAAAAAACTAAGTCTCAATCTTGCGCTGCTCCCCATTTAAACATTACATGATTTACATCAGGGAGTCTCTAACGAACTGAATATACAAGAGCAATGAACTATGTTGGTCATAAAAGAAGTGAAAATTAACAACCAACAGATGTTCGACAAGAAGAAAAAAGAACTCTAGGGTCGCGACGAGGCAGTTTTACTTAGACAACAACTGGAAGAGGCTATTACTAAGGGTTGCAATGAGCTTTTAGAGCTATAGATCCATATAGAGGTAGCCTCAGAAGAGGAGCTTTAGAAGCTTGTTGTAACATTCAAGGAATCAAAGGTAGAGGTGGAAAAAGTCATATTTGAGATAAAGATGCAGATTGTGGAACTCAAGATGAAGTTGCAACCTACCACACCACCTAAAGTTCAAGAGCAATGCAAAGCTGTAATAAAAGATGACAGATAAAATTGCCATTGTAGTCAAGGACTGTGGTCAGATTTTTGAGGATGCGATGGAGACATGGGCCTCATTGCAAGAGGATGCACATGTGCAAAAGGCCAAGGAAGAAATTTGAGATAAACAATTGTAGCTCAATGAGCTCAAAGCAATGACACAGACCTTAGCACCTGTGCAACGGTTTTCCCGCCCTTAGGAGGGATGCTTCTACAATGAAAAATTAATGATTTGCAATGGAAGGCACAAATAGTCTCTATGTCGATGTAGCCTTGGGAGGCTGAGTACCATCACCTCTCACAGACCATGGAGAGCATGTTGAAGAGCATGCAGCAGACTCAACGAACAATCGGTCTAGCAAAAGAAGGGCCGACGATAGAGAATATCGTAGAGGAAGCTCGACAAGCCACCACGTAGTGCACAGAGAAACTTCATCCATTGAAGATGGCTTACAATGGACTCAAATCAAAGGTTCAAGATGTACCAGCTAAGTGACTTAAAGACGAGTCACATCTTTGTGTTGGGGGCCTATTGGGTAAGGGTCCTCTAGGTCCAAGTTTTGTCTAAATCATGTAAATTCTCTGCATTTTGAGGAACGAAGCATGATTTGCACAGAGTTCTAGGAGTAAAATGGGATTTAGGATAGGTCAAAGCCCGTTATTTTGTAAAGGGATGGGATAAATTTGACTATTTGGAGCTTCGCCCATGGTTTGTAGACCATGGCATTGTAAGGGAAAAAGATATATAAAGGGATGTCTTAGTGAGTCAAATGTAGCAATTTATGTTATGATATGATTTTGGGTCTGTAACTGTGATATATTTTTGTATTCGAGCAAAGGAGAAGGCTCTTGCAGCTATGTGCGCGAAGACCTTGATAAATCTACAGTTTTGTGCATAATCCCCTGCAGTTGTGTGTAGGGTCGGAAAGATTGTATGAGTGAAGATTTGAATTAATAAAGAAGAATTTGGAACAAATATGTGTATTTTGTATGTTCGCATAGTTTTTGTACTTCCACCTGGTTATGGTTCACTTTTGTATATTTCTTTTATAGTTGCATTGTGAAGGTTCATATATTGTTTTATATGATGAATAATGCATGTTAGACTAGTTACGCGCAACTCACAAGTATGTTAAGTAGGAAAATGCTCTTCGATGGTAACAATAAGGTTAAAATTTTATGAAGATTAGATTAAGCCCTAAAATAGAAGAAACTTTATAGCGACACTTCATAACCCCTCTTGACGTAGAAACATATTACTAGCATCCCCCAATATTGCCTCAGGTGAGACTGTGGTGTGTGTTATGTAGATCATTGCCAAAAGGGATGATAGTATAGGGTTTTTTTGGTTAGTGCAAACTAACTTTGAACCTGGACCTATGCCCCTGAATCCAACACTCCCAAACACACATAAATCTATAAGAAGCCATGGATTTGAGCTAAGGACCCTTTTACTCCATTTTCTTTACATTTTCATGAGCATGCTACATGAAGGGGCTCTCACATTGCCAAGATTAAAAAAAAAAACATAATAATTAACTAAATTATAAATTTTACATTCTAAACAACATGTAACATAATGTTTAACCATGTACATTCTTAACCTATAAATAGGCTTTGTTACAATACCATGTCTTAGCAATACCAAATGCCCAAAAAAATCATAACTCATCTCATATGAAACTTGTCCATGTGACATTTCTTTTTAATTAATCAATTTAATTAAAAGGGGAAAATGGGCATAACTATCTTTGAGATAAATCTCAACCTTTGATCTCTTATTACTACTAAGAATATTCTATAATATTTCATGGAAGTTAAATTCCTACAATCTGCATGGGCCTCTAGATGTGGCCTAGTACAAAAGTGTCATGTGGCCAAAGGAGTCACATGTTTTCCATGTGGAATGTACAAATGGTGATGTGGCCCTAAAGGGGGAACTACTTCAAATGGGAATAAATTTGTCCTTGTAGCTTGGATTGAGATGAAATGTATATCTTTGGAAATCTCTTAAGTAGAAGACAATGGTTGTATCAAAATTGTGATTTGATGTAACAAAGGAAAGATAATTTTTGGATAACCTCATATTCATAATGTACCTTGAAAGTTAGGTCTAATTACACCCCATATCCTTAATATGACATTATGGGGTTGGGTGTGTCACATCCATCTTCAACTCATCAAACCTCACACCATGGTCTATGAAATCATGCATCTTTTGTTCAACCAACATCATAACATTGGAAACTCAATCATTCATTCTGAAATTTTTTGGTTCCCTCTCCATATCATTATCACCATGTTCTGATGTGATCATAAGTGATTTTCCAAAATCCTAGGATAATTATGCTTCTATCTTCGGCCTCCAAATAATTCCTTGTCACACTCCCCCAATCCTAATGTTTAGTTAGTCTAGATTTCTTTTTGTAAATTTTTTTAATTGAAGCACTTGTCACAACCCGAGAAAACATACATGGATAAATTCATACCATGTGTTAAGACCCTGATTTTGCATCATCACCTCTAGGCAAGGCGAGTGGTGGGCTCCAGTATTGTAGCAATAATGCTACAACTCCCGGAGCTTCCTTCTCTAATTTTATCAACCCAGTAGTTCGTAACAAACTTGGAAGCGACGGTGCTGTATGCACAAGTACTAGCTCTTGTCGCAGCTGTCACTTGGTCAGCTGGCACAAGTTTGCTAGGGCTCAAGCCAACTTCTATATGCTCTCAGAAGAAGCTTTTTAGGTGATGAACGAAAGCTATCTCGAAGGAAATTAACCTACTTTGCAAGAATGAACTGAAAGCCAACAAAACATGGAAACCCTAGTAAACCCTAATTTGACCAGCTTAATCCTTACATGCAATGGTGGGAATGCAACTTCTAAAAATGATGCCATTACTTCAAGTGAGTTGAGATGCATGAGTCTAAGCTACTTTCATCTGAAGAGAACATGTTTTTGTATTTTTTCTCAAGTGGTTGGAGTTATTATGACTGTGCTGCTTGCTGGGTCTTAACTGTGCAGGGGTAGTGAAAGGGGAGGAAGGCTTGGAAAAGGTTAGGAGGACTCTGAGAGGTTCCAGGGGATCCCTAACATCATTCCACAGAAGTTCACAACATTCAGATGCCTGGCAACCGTCTTTCCACGCTTCTACAGGATGTCTGCAGGGGATCCTACAGGAAGCTCGGGATTTCTACAGGAAGTCTGCTAACTTCTACAGGATGTTCTGCAATTGGAATTTTGGATGATGGAGGAGCGAATGAGTTGGATGGGTGGATAGGTAGGATGAGAGGGGAGCTTGTGATGGCTTATGAACGGAGAGATGAGATGGAGAGGGGGTGTGTAAAGCTGGTTGGTCGATAGAAGGGTAGAGGCAATGGAAGGCCGAAAAGGTAAAACAACGTGGATAACAGAAGAGTTGGTGGGCAAATGATCTAGCTGGGAAGTAAGGAGATGGCTTAGGCATGGCTGAGAAAGATAATGGAATGATAGAGTGATGTTGCGCAGTGTAAATGAAACAAATCACCTCTGTCTTGCACAAAACCGAGAATTCATCAACCTATTCTAACTATTTTATTGAAAACCAAAGAACAACAATGTAATCCTAGAGAGAAATCGTGCATGGTGCTGAAACAAGGAGTTATTTCTCAAGATATAAATGCATGGACACTTCTACCAATGGAAATATTACGTTAAAACTTGCATGAACATATAAAACTGCGTTTTTGGTGGTTGGCATGGTCTACACTCCCAATCTCTAAACACAGGTGGAAGTGAGTGTACAATCAACCTTTTCTTGGAACTCTGATGAATTCTAATCCTCCTACTCTAATCTAAACTACTGAAAGCACTTTATCCATAAAACTAACCTACTTAATCACAACAAGAAATTCGAATCAGAAAACTGTATTTTCTCAGTGCATGTAAAGAAAAAGAAATGGAATGCTGAGAGGAAAGACAAGTAACAGTACAAAGAAAGGAGGCCTATTGCTCTCAGGTTGGGGCCAAACCTGAGAGCTATAGCTCCTCTAAGAACTCAGGATTGAACTCAAATCTGCCTGCCTTTTATTAAAAGATCATAGTCGAAAATCTAACAACATGCCAAAAATGGCTTACAAAGAGCAAAACAGAGCTATAGCTCGAAATTCAAAATCTGCAACAAAGGTTCAAAAGTTCCCATCGAATGCTACAGCCTCAATATTTATACATTATGAGGGCCAAGCTGGCCTCCTAAATTAGTGGGGCTTGGCTTTCCAACTAAAAGTAAACTGTTGTTCCTGTAGAATCCGTTGGCTAACTTCTAGCTCGCTGGTGATAGCTATTGGGGCTCAGAGTTGGGGTGGAGATCATGAGGAAGGTCATTCAAGGCTGTGGACCATGGAAAATTTTAGGGGCTAATGTTCGCCCAGTGGGCTAATTTTCCTTGATTTTTCCAAAAAAAGATTCGCCAATTACCAATTTTTATAAAAGATGATTCGCCCAAATTTTAGAATATAAAATTATTTTACCTCAAAAATCGCCAACATTATATAGAGACTATATATAAAATCATTATAGATTTGAATAATTTTACAAATATATCAATACACATTTTATAGTTTGCATATTAGGGATTAGTGAGATTCGCCAATTTTTTAAACTTCAAGAAAATTTTCCATCCTTAAAATTTTCCTTGCTGTGGACAACCTTCCAACAAACCCGCAATGCCACCTTGGCTATCTCCTTGCCTCCATCTGCGTGGTTTTGCTCCATTTAATGTCAAAAAGTCCTGAAATAAACATGTATTAGCCACATAGGCATAATGACTGCCCTCCTTCCTACGAATAACACAAATATACTAAGAAATGATGCATAAGTGATAAAAAAATGAAGGGTTGAGCAAGGTGAGTAGGCCAAATGAGCCCAAAATGTTACCAAAATTTGGGGCTCATCATCACCCCCCAGCTAAAATATTTTCTCATCCTTGAGCAATTTTTCTCCAGCTCCTTGTCCTTGGCCGAGAACTAGGCCCTGGAATACGCTCTTTCTTTCCTACTCTTGGTGGCTCTGCCTCTTCTGGCCCTGGTGGTGATGAGGGTGGCGCTCCTTCCCTCTTCTCTGTTTCCTTGAGCCGGGCTTTTGAAGCCGATTGGTGTAACCTTCCTTTCCAAATAGTTGTTTTTGGGCTCCCCCTCTCGTAGGTGACCGATATCTTCGAGGGGGACCTCTCACTGGGTGAAGTAGGGGCATCCCCTATAGTGATTTGGCTGCTGGATGGAGGCTGTGGCTTGCCCGTTTTTATTCTCATGCTTCTCCTAGCTTTAAAGTATAGAGGGGTCTCCCTCTTTCTCTTCTCCTTTGGCTTAGGAGGTATACTGAGGGCGGCCAACACAGCTGCTGCCTCCCTTGTAAGAATGTCAGCTTTCTTCTCCTTGGATTTTTCTTTTTCAGGGCTTCCTGTAGAAGGCCCTTTTCCAGCTGATTTCGGGCTTCCTGTAGAAGACCCTGTTTTAGTCAATTTCGGGCTTCCTGTAGAAGACCCTTTTCCAGTTGATTTCTGGCTTCCTGTAGAAGCTGGCTTTGGTTTTCCTGTAGGAACAGGGGCCACCACTTTAGTTTGTTTTGCTGCATGTGTTTCACCTTTTGGCTTGGTTGAGGTTGCTGTCGAGGCACTTTTGCTGATGTGGACCTTCTCAGCCTTGTCCACTCTGCTTTGCAATCTTTTTTCTCTAGCTGTCAACATAGGTGTGGCACCCTCTTTCTCTTGTTTCTTCTCTTGCTTTTTCTTCTGCTCCATGGTCCTGGTCTTCTGGCCTTTGTCTTTCTTCCCTGCAGGCACGGAATCCTTCTCCTCACTGCTAGATGAACCGAGCTCTTCGGTCAACATTTTTATATCCCCATCCTTGGTCAAATTTTTGAAGGCTTCCCATGAGGGAGGAACCTTGTATGTGTGGAGCGCATCCTCCACGAGGAGTTTGATGAGTCCATGGTAGGCTACCTGGTCTGGTGTGCCTTCTTTCAACTTGGTGGCGCACTCAATCAGAGACTGTAGTAGAAAGTAGGGGAGACTGAGTTTGTTTTCTACAGGTAGGTCCATCTGGTGCCTTAATTCCGTGAGTAACCGAAAATGGTACCCATATACAATGCTAAAACGGCCTTCGCAGGTGATGTACTTCATAATCTGCAGGCTAACTTCATTCCACGGTGGCAGTAAACTGGTTCTACGAAACCCATTTTTATCTTCTGAGAATTCCTCCTCTGGTGGAAATAATTCTTTCTTAGCCTATTGGCTCAATTTCCCTTCTTCTTTATCCCATGGTAATCCCATTGGGAGCTCAGTAACTCGGCTGATAAATTGTGGAGTGAGTCTGAGACTCAAACCCCTGAAGCTAACGGTGGCTAATGTTTTGGATTTCGGCCTCAGAGCTTGCAAAATCTCTTCTGCCACCTCGTCGTCATAGCCCTGCAATTTGTCACAGAATGATATCCATTGCGCTCACGTGAAGAGCTCCAACACCTCAGGATTTTCTCTTAGCTTTCTGGAGTCAGTTGGTTCCCTTCTAATGAACCCACCCGGCATGGTGAAAAATCTGCGACGTTAACTGGAGGTGGCAGGTGTGGAAGAAAATTGGCTAACTGGGACAGAGTGTAGAATTATGCCTCTGTCATGCATACAATTCACGAAGCTTATCCCCCGAGGACCTTAACACCGCTTAATTATACTGACATCCTGTAGGACGACAATTCATGCAACGGCAGACAATATTTGCAAAACTTTTCTACGACCAGACTGTAGACGTCGATTCTGCCACCCTCAAAACCAATTGCATGGAAGGTTCAGGCTTACCTTTTGAATCTGCCACCTTTTGACGTGAGGAACCCGATTTCCTGTAGAAACAGCTTTCCTGTAGAAGCAGCGCGCCCATTCCGGAAGATACTGCAGTGGGTCTGCGCTCTCTATGCTGCTTAACAGGCGTTCGAATGGCCAAAGACTCGGAGTGTCGAGCTGCAGAGGGATCCGGATGATCACTCGAGTTTCAAACGGTGAATGATAAATGCGTGGGGTGGAAATCTATCCGATTAGATTTGAATTCGGCGAAATCCGTGCCGCGGGGGTGAGTTGTCCCTGCCGAACCGTTGGACGACATCACTCCATCATTTTTCTGCAAGTTACCTTACTGCCGCATCATTCCCCGCAGATCCACCGCCGTCATTTCTGTTAAACCCATTTCTCTGCGACTGGATGGCTCTCACGTGTGCACTGCCCGTTCCTTTTTGCCACGACCACCATTCAAACATCCGACTAGACCACTAACTGGTCGACGTGGCCAGTCTAATGGCCATACAACCGCTCAACCCATTCACTTTTCACTTGCAAACATTTTCAAAGTAAAATTCATGCAATTCGACGGAAGAAAGGGTCAAGGCACTTACCTGTGCGGCCGCAACACGATTTTTCAGGCTCTTTGGATGACGATGAGTGGATTTATTTGCTGCTGGTGGATTTGCACAGGCTCGGAGGTTCATATTCACAGGCCGCTGACGATGAATTTGAGGCTTCGGCTGCATGCGCCCGCGTGATCTTTGCATGTTGCAGGCGGTGGAATGGTGTGCACTTTAGTGGACTTAACTGCTACGGGACTTCTGCAGGATGTCCTGTAGCAGTTTTCCTCCTCGGGTGCACGCCGAAGGCAGTGGCCTCACGATCACACTCGCAGAGCTCATGGATGGCTGGGATGGATATGGTATGACATCTCAGCATTTTTTTCATTTCCAAAAATTGCTTTCTCTTGATACTCAATGATCTGCTTTGATGGTGCAGGTATCTTCATTGCATGTCGACAGGGGTGGTAGCAAGAGGTGACAGCAGTGTGTAAGGGTGAAAATAGTAGTTTGCATGCGTCCAAACCGATCCTTGGTCGTTAGATCTCCTCATATAATCAGTTCTAGGCCGTCAAAAACCTCTACAGGAAGTTTCCTGTAGAAATACAGAACTTCCTGTAGAAAGTCTGTACTTCCTGTAGAAAGTCTGTAACTTCCTGTAGAAGACTAGGCAGTGATGAAATCGTGCCCATACCTTGGAGAAGATGAGTATTCTTGGAGGAGGTGCTGGTGAGGTCTCCTGGCAGCATGATAAGTATCCTTGACTTTGAGTTGAGAGACCTCCTCTCCTTCATAGAACACCTGCAACCTGCATGCATTTCCACACTATAAACTTGTTGTCCCTGTCTTCTTTTGCATATTGTTTTTTCTTTTTTCTTTTTCCTTTTTTTTTTTTTGAAAGATAGTAGGGGCGTCTTAATAAGGTTTTCACCCTTGCCATCTACCTTAAGTGCCTCAGAGAGGTTTTCACTCAAGGATCTTTTTCAAATCTTCTTTTTTTTTGAAAGACAATAGGGGCGCCTCAATGAGGTTTTCACCCCTACCACCTGCCTTGGGAGCCTCAGAAAGGTTTTCACCCAAGG
Organism: Pinus tabuliformis; assembly: GCA_031772625.1. NCBI lineage: Eukaryota > Viridiplantae > Streptophyta > Pinopsida > Pinales > Pinaceae > Pinus > Pinus tabuliformis. The sequence goes on from CM062811.1 coordinate 584,665,779, forward strand.
ATCTTTATTATATATATATATATATATATATATCTATCTATTTTTTTTTTTTTAGATCTTTCAGGGTATGCCCAAAGCAGAGGCAGAACCCTTCTCTATGACCAACACTGACTTCTCCATGGGTTTGATGAACTCTTGTCTTGAGAGAGGTTTCCTGTAGATCTTCAATCGATGCCCATTGACAAGCATGGGGATGGCCTCCTCATCAATGGTCCGAATAAGAACAAATCCATTGTCATGACATTTTTCCACTGCATATGGTCCCAACCATCTGGTTCTCAGCTTCCCCTTGAAATCTTTGTGCCTGGAGTCATACAACAATGCCCAATCTCCTGGCTGGAATTGCTTGTCTTTGAGGTGTTGGTCATGCCACACCTTTCTCTGAAGTTGAACCACTTCTGAGTGAAGGAGGGCCTGCATTCGGTGCTCGTCCAGTCCATTCAGCTGCAATAACATTTCTTGCTGTGCATGGCTGAGATCTAGGTCCAGCTGAGCTGCCATCCTCAAAGTGTTATATTCAAATTCAATGGACAACAAATCTTTCTTCCCATAGACCAGCTCATAAGGTGTGAAGCCAGTGGTGGTCTTCCAAGTGGTGTTGTAAGCCCAGGTGGCCTCAACCAGGCAATCTGCCCAATCTTTCCTACTGTTGCTCACCACCTTAGTCAAAATCCCTTCCAATGCTCTGTTGGTGACTTCCACTTGCCCATTTGCTTGTGGATGATAGGGGGTGGAAGTCCTATGCTTGATTTTGTGATGAGCTAGTAGGTTTTCAATTAAGTTGGATGTGAACTGGCTTCCTTGATCGATGACCAGCTCTCTTGGGTAGCCAAATTTGTAGAAGATGTTCTCTCTTAAGAACTCAGCCACCTTTTCTTCTGTTGCTGCTTTGATTGCTTTAGTCTCTGCCCACTTTGTAAGGTAGTCGGTGCACACAATGATGTAAGACCTTTGCCTCGAAGGAGGGTTGATTGGACCCACAAAGTCCATACCCCACTTCTCAAATGGCTCAAGAGTCACTTGAGGTTGGAGAGGCATCTCATCCCTTTGAGTCGATTTCCCCATTCTTTGGCATCGGTCACATTGGCTGATATACCTTCTGACATCTTGATGAAGTGTGGGCCAATAGTAGCCTGCCTGCAGGATTTTGAAGGCAGTCCTCTTTGTTGCAAAATGTCCTCCACAAGGCCCATCATGACAGGTGAGGAGGATATCAAAGACTTCCTCCTCCCTTACACAACGCCTTAAGATCTGATCAGGGCCAAGCTTGAACAGGTTGCCCCCGATCCAAGTAAATGAGGCACTTTTTCTGATGATTCTGCTCTTCTCTCTTGAAGATAGGTGCGGAGGGAACTATGCTGAAACAAGGTAGTTTGCTATATCAGCAAACCATGGAGAGAGTACTGAGATAGCAAACAGATGTTCATCGGGCATCTGGTCATCCACTGTTCCATCCTCATCTGCAGACAAATCCAATCTAGATAAAAAGTCAGCAACAACATTTTCTTTACCTGGTTTGTCCACAATGGTCAAATCAAACTGCTGCAACAAAAGTAACCATCTAATAATACGAGCATTCACATATGGTTTATTCATTAAATATCTAATTGCAGCATGATCCGTATGTACAAAGGTTTGATAGCCAGTGATATAATGTCGGAACTTGTTCAGTGCATGGACCACAACCAAGAATTCTTTCTCGGTTACAGTGTAATTCAGTTCAGCTTTGGATAAGTTTTTGCTAACAAAGTAAATGGCATATGGAAGTTTTTGTTCAACTTGTCCTAAAGCTGCCCCTATGGCTTTGTTTGAGGCATCAGTGTGGATGTGGAAAGGTAGGGCCCAGTTTGGACCTCTCAAGATTGGGGCAGACACTAACTTGTCCTTTAATTCATTCAGAGCCCTCTGACAATCATCAGTCCATTTAAACTCCACATCTTTTGCCAACAGGCCAAACAATGGTGAGGCTAGCTTGTTGAAGTCTTTAATGAATCTCCTGTAATACCCTGCTAATCCTAAGAAACTCCGAACATCCCTTACCTTTTGGGGAGGTGGAACCTTCTTGATGAGAGCAATTTTGTTAGGATCCACTTGTAACCCTTGGCAAGAAATGGTATGGCCTAGCACGGTCCCTTCAGTCATCAAGAATTCACATTTTTCAGGACTAAGGGACAGGTTCATCTCAATGCATTTGGTTAGGACTTTTCCCAGATTGGACAATGCTTCCTGGAAGTTGGACCCATAAGGAGTGAAGTCATCCATATAGATTTCCACCGCATCATGGAACAGCTCAGAAAAGATGCTCAAGACGGCTCTCTGGAAGGTAGCAGGAGCATTGCATAGCCCAAAGGGAAGAACTCGGTAGGCAAAAGTACCCCAAGGACAAGTGAAGGTGGTCTTATCTTGGTCTTCCGAGCTGATTTGGATTTGGTTGTACCCGCTAAACCCATCTAGGAAAGAGAAGAACTTCTTTCCTGCCAGTCCATCCAACACTTGATCTATGAAAGGTAGAGGGAAATGGTCTTTCTTGGTAGCTTTGTTCAGTTCTCGGTAGTCCACATAGATTCTCCACTTCCCATTTTTCTTGGGAACCAACACCAGAGGGGACACCCATTCACTATCTGAGATGGGGTAAATGAATCCGGCATCCAACAGTTTTTGCAATTCTTCCTTGACAATGTCCTTAAGGGCTGGATTCATTCTCCTCTGAGGCTGCCTAACCAGTTTACAATCCTCTTTGATGTATATGTGATGGGTACAGACTGAAGGATAGACTCCTTTCATCTCCTTATAGCTCCAAGCAAAAGCATCTAGATGACCAGCCAACAAGTTACACAGCTCCTTTTCCTGGGAAGGAGATAGGGAGGAGTTGATCTTTAACGTTCTCTCAGGACCGAACTCTACATTCTTGACTCTGGGAGTGACAGGGTTAGTTGCACAAAGGTCCACTAAGGTGCTGGCTTGGGCATCCTCCACCAATTTCTCTAAGGATAGTGCACTGGGAGGTGGATTTTGGATCAAGGTCTCAATCAAGTCATCCTCGGTTGGGGGGTCTCTTCTAGTGGTGTCTAGGGTGCACAAAGGTGCTGAGTACACCTCGTCTTCTTCTCCTTCCTCCAACCAAAGTGGTGAGTCATGCTCTAAGGAGGGTTGGGCAGGAGGGTATAGGACTAGCTGCTTGGACATAGGACCATTTTTGATGGTCATGTTTCCTGCATAGCAACTTACGTATGCATCTGTCGTGGCTAACCAAGGCCTTCCCAAAATAAGAGGATATCCAGTAAGCTTTGCCTTTGGTTGCAGAACCAAGAAATCTGCAGGGTATTCCCAAGAGTCGACAGAGACCAAGACATCCTCCACAATCCCTTCGGGAGTCACGGTGGAGCGATCTGCTAGTTGCAGGACTGTCGAGGTCTTCCTCAGGGAACCCTGAAGATTGAGTTTGAGCATGGTATCCCTGGTCATCACATTAATGGCAGCCCACATATCAATCAAGGTGTGAGGTATAATGGTGCCATTGATGTGGACATCTACTACAGGACTTCTAGGATCTAGGTACTTTGGGCAGATGATTTGTCCTAACATAAGGTCAGACAGTTGTCCTATGACATTGATGGTTGAAGCATCTCTCTTTTGCCTGCCTGGGTGTTTGAAACACTTTTCCTTAACCAGTTTGTTGTATATTGGCACATCCTTGATGGCTTGAAGAAGTGGAATTTTCACACACAACTGCTTGAGCTCTCCCAGAAGCTCATCCTCCTCTGGGTTGGGTTGTGTGGTGGCTGCTAGTCTCTCAGGAAAGGGTGGAATAGCCCTTGGTTCACTTTCTTGTTTGTCTTCCTCGTCCTCTGGGGGAGGAGGTTGGCGATCCGGAAGAGTCTTTCCAGATCGAAGATTGATCTCCTGGATCTCCACAGCATAGGTAGGGCATGATGTTTCCCCAGTATATACCTGTTGGGCCTGTCTATTGTTGGGGTTTGGGTTCGGTTGAGCAGGCATTTGAGGTTGCCTTGGAGGAGCAGGAGGTAATGGTTGTGGTTGAACTGGTGGTGGAGGAAAAATGGCGGGAGGAGTGTTGTACTGGGGCCTCCACCCCGACTGAGGTGCATTCCACTGAGGCTGTGGTTGGGCATGTGAGTGATATGAATGAGTAGTGGGCTGAGTAGGGTACTGAGGTGGATAAGACCATGGAGGGGGCATGGACCAGGAAGGATGAGCAGGGGGACGCCAGGAAGGCATAGGAGTAGATTGGTTGGGGCTGTAATAAGATTGGGGTGCCCCTTGCATCCCCTGCTGATAAGGTATAGGTCCTTGTGGCCTCCTTTGGTTGAGGAAATAGAGAGGTTCAGTGGGGGCTTCTGTCCCTTGGTACATGGCTTTAAGCCCAGGTAAGGTTGGACATTGATTTGTGGGATGGTCCTCCTCACAAACGAAACACACTTCAACCGAATGCAATGGGCATTCGTTCTTAGGGTGTCTCCTTGTGCACCTAGGGCAGAAGATAGCCAAGGCCCTCTCAGCTTCTTCCTTTTTCTACTGGATCCTGAATGTGTCAAGTTGCATGGCAATGGTCTGTCTCACCTCACTCTTGAGATCTTCTAATTGATTTGCAAACTCAGGTTTGGAAAAAGGAATACCAGCTGAGAGGAGGTTTCCTCTACCTCGTTTCCGGGTTGCCCTAGAATTGTTTCTAAACACAGTCTTTATGTCTTCATAAGGCAGTTGGTAAATATCTCCTCCAGCTAACATGTGAAGGGTATCTAAGAGGTCTTCAGGGACTCCTCGAAGCAGGACCAACTTGAGGGATTCAGGGTCAAGTGTGCACCTGGCCCGTTTATAGCTAAGTTGGAACCTTTTCTCATAATCCTCTAAGGACTCATCAACTCCCATGGTCATCCGAAAGATTTCTCCCTTGGTTTCCTTGGACCTACAGTAGTCCCGGTACTTGGTATTGAAAGCTTGCTGCATCTGAGCCCAAGTAGTGATACTGTTCCCAGGTAAACCCATGAACCAGCGTAATGTTTCATCCTTAAGGGTTGAGGGGAAGAGTTTCAGCTTCTGCTCATCTTCAGTATAGTCATAGGTTCGGCAAAGGATAGCAAACTCAAATAGGAAGGTGTCAGGATCTTCGGTAGTCAGTCCATGGAAGTGAGGTAAAGCAGAGGGGCTAATATTCTTCATTTTCATGTCTCCATTGGTTTCTCGGATGGGGAAAGCACCTTCTATTCTCTCATCTTCTTCCCTATTGTCAGCCATAGCTTCAGATGGAGTGGTCTCTAACTCTTCTTCTGCTATAGGATCTTCGTATATCTCAGGAGGTTCACCTATAGGTTCTTCTGGATCACTGTCACCAACGAAGAGAGAAGGGTGACTTCATGATGTGGTGGGGGTGTTGGGTAAGAATTTTCCTGTTTTGTCATGGTTCCTATGAGGCATGAAATGGACAGACTTCTTTTTTATTGCTTTTTTTTTTTCTTTGGTACCTGCAAAAACTGAAACAGATTGATCTACAACTAACTATCTTTGCTGAAATGAAAATGCAAAATTGAAATGAAAGCAAGAAAGAACTAGTCTACTTTGCTCAAATGGAATTGCAGGAATGGAAATGCTAGTTTACGCTTGCAAAATTGAAATGCTAATCTATGATTGCAAAAATGAGATTGCAGAATTGAAATGTTAAGCTATGAAAGCAGGAAATGTCTATGCTACTTTTGCAGAATGGAAATGAAATAAACTACTTAGCAGAAGACAAGAGTAGGAAAATAGAAGAAAAGCGACAATTACTAATACTCTGACGCTTCCCCAGCAGCGGCGCCAAAAAGATGGTGGGCTCCAGTATTGTAGCAATAATGCTACAACTCCCGGAGCTTCCTTCTCTAATTTTATCAACCCGGTAGTTCGTAACAAACTTGGAAGCAATGGTGCTGTATGCACAAGTACTAGCTCTTGTCGCAGTTGTCACTTGGTCAGCTGGCACAAGTCCGCTAGGGCTCAAGCCAACTTCTATATGCTCTCAGAAGAAGCTTTTTAGGTGATGAACAAAAGCTATCTCGAAGGAAATTAACCTACTTTGCAAGAATGAACTGAAAGCCAACAAAACATGGAAACCCTAGTAAACCCTAATTTGACCAACTTAATCCTTACGATGCAATGGTGGGAATGCAACTTATAAAAATGATGCCATTACTTCTAGTGAGTTGAGATGCATGAGTCTAAGCTACTTTCATCTGAAGAGAACATGTTTTTATATTTTTGCTCAAGTGGTTGGAGTTATTATGACTGTGCTGCTTGCTGGGTCTTGACTGTGCAGGGGTAGTGAAAGGGGAGGAAGGCTTGGAAAAGGTCAGGAGGACTCTGAGAGGTTCCAGGGGATCCCTAACATCATTCCACAGAAGTTCACAACATTCAGATGCCTGGAAACCGTGTTTGCACACTTCTGCAGGATGTTTGCAGGGGATCCTACAGGAAGCTCGAGATTTCTACAGGAAGTCTGCTAACTTCTACAGGATGTTCTGCAATTGGAATTTTGGGTGATGGAGGAGCGAATGAGCTGGATGGGTGGATAGGTAGGATGAGAGGGGAGCTTGTGATGGCTTATGAATGGAGAGATGAGATGGAGAGGGGGTGTGTAAAGCTGGTTGGTCGATAGAAGGATAGAGGCAATGGAAGGTTGAAAAGGTAAAACAACGTGGATAACAGAAGAGTTGGTGGGAAAATGATCTAGCTGGGAAGTAAGGAGATGGCTTAGGCACGACTAAGAAAGATAAGGGAATGATAGAGTGATGCTGCGCAGTGTAAATGAAACAAATCACCTCTGTCTTGCACAAAACCGAGAATTCATCAACCTATTCTAACTATTTTATTGAAAACCAAAGAACATCAATGTAATCCTAGAGAGAAATCGTGCATGGTGCTGAAACAAGGAGTTATTGCTCAAGATCTAAATGCATGGACACTTCTACCAATGGAAATATTACGTTAAAACTTGCATGAACATATAAAACTGCGTTTTTGGTGGTTGGCACGGTCTACACTCCCAATCTCTAAACAGAGGTGGAAGTGAGTGTACAATCAACCTTTTCTTGGAACTCTGATGAATTCTAATCCTCCTACTCTAATCTAAACTACTGAAAGCACTTTATCCATAAAACTAACCTACTTAATCACAACAAGAAATTCGAATCAGCAAACTGTATTTTCTCAGTGCATGTAAAGAAAAAGAAATGGAATGCTGAGAGGAAAGACAAGTAACAGTACAAAGAAAGGAGGCCTATTGCTCTCAGGTTGGGGCCAAACCTGAGAGCTATAGCTCCTCTAAGAACTCAGGATTGAACTCAAATCTGCCTGCCTTTTATTAAAAGATGATAGTCGAAAATCTAACAACATGCCAAAAATGGCTTACAAAGAGCAAAACAGAGCTATAGCTCGAAATCCAAAATCTGCAACAAAGGTTCAAAAGTTCCCATCGAAGGCTAAAGCCTCAATATTTATACATTATGAGGGCCAAGCTGGCCTCCTAAATTAGTGGGGCTTGGCTGTCCAACTAAAAGTAAACTGTTGTTCTTGTAGAATCTGTTGGCTGCCTTCTAGCTCAGTGGTGATAGCTATTGGGGCTCGGAGTTGGGGTGGAGATCACGAGGAAGGTCATTCAAGGTTGTGGACAACCTTCCTACAAACCCGCAATGCCACCTTGGCTGTCTCCTTGCCTCCATCTGCGTGGTTTTGCTCCATTTAATGTCAAAAAGTCCTGAAATAAACATGTATTAGCCACATAGGCATAATGACTGCCCTCCTTCCTACGAATAACACAAATATACTAAGAAATGATGCATAAGTGATAAAAAATGAAGGGTTGAGCAAGGTGAGTAGGCCAAATGAGCCCAAAATGTTACCAAAATTTGGGGCTCATCAGCGAGCACCCAACTAGGCGCCCAAGACACTTGAGGGTGAGTCACAGGCACACACCCATGTTTCACAATGGTGATGTGTGTAGCAAGTGTAAAAGCGGGCACGCCGTAGTGATGGGTGGACGTCTAACTAATGGGAAAGTGCGAGCGTGTAGTGGTAAAGGCGTGCGAACGAGCAAGTAAGGTGTGCATACATATAGCAGGCAACGTGAAAATGTATGTTGTGCGAGGGAGAGACATAGTATAGTGGTGGGTAGGAGTGCAGACGAGCGAGGTGCACACTGACGAAGGGCACCCAAAGTTGAATGAATGAAGGAAGGAGTGTTCAATCGAGCGGATAGGTCAGTTGGTAGATCAACCTGAAGATTTGTTCAAGGGACACAATAATTCATTTGGAGGAGAGAACATGTATTAATAGGTGTGGGAAGCTTGCTCTAAGGCAAAAGTTTGGGCATCACAAAACATAGAAACAACACAAAAACTACAGGCCTGAGTTCACAGTGTGAAGGGAGAGGCGCAGTCGAGTGGTGAACGAGTTAATGTAGTGTGGGTACGTTTGAACGTTGTGGGTAGGAAAATACGGCCTGTGACCCATGTGCTCACCTTGGGCAAGCAAGGTTGAACGTGGAATTTCAACAGTGTATTTTCGGTTGTAACACTTGTAATTGTGTGGAGTGTTGCGACCGTACAGGCTAGCCTCCCACACTTGTAAAATATTGTAAACATAATGGAATTTTACTATTAAATGTTGTTGCACTATTTGGGTCTCTTCTCCATCAAATTTTTCACTTATACTGTTATGGATTCTGCACATAACATATTTAATAAAGAAGAATAAAAAAATAAATTAATTTATGTAACATGTAGTCCAAAACAAGTAGTTGTTGGAATTTTTTGATGAACCTTGTCATTGTTGATTGATGACCTTGGAGGTGCGATGACTCAGGGGTGTGACATATGGCATCATAGCTAGTGCGATGGAATGTGTAAGAGACTAGGTATGTATGCAGACTGGGGTTCTTGGAGAAAAGAAGTGTTGGTTGCATAGTTTGGGGTTTCTCGACTTGGATATTCATGGCAGGGTCATCCAAGCATTGGTGGACACAAGGGCCACACATAATTTTATGAAAGTAGGACTAGCAAAGGAATTTGGGCTGTAGCTCACCCCCAAATAGGTGGAGGTCAAGGAAGTGAACTTGAAGGCTAGAGTGTTAGGATTGGTAAGTGATGTGCAAGTTCGAATTGCATATTGGCAGGGTTGTTTGGACTTCACAGTGATGGAGATGAGCAAATTTGACATGATATTGGGGTAGGAATTTTTGAAGGGAAACAAAGCCATTGTTGTGTCGTTTTGCAATGAGATTACGTTGATTGGAGACACACGGACTTGGACTTTTTCTACCCACCAATAGCAAAGTAAGGTGAAGGTGCGACATGTTTCTACACCAAGTATGAGTAGGACAGTGCGGAGGTCAGATGTTGAGAGATATGTGACAATCATTAGAGAGATTAAGGATGATGATGGAGTGGGGACACCTATTCTAGCTAAGTTTTTTGATGTATTGGACAAGTATGCAGATTTGATGCCCAATGAGTTGCCGAAAGCACTACCAGCAAGACGTGTAGTGGATCATCACATTGAGCTAGAGTTAGGGAAGCAACCAGCACCAAAAGCTCCTTATTGATTGTCAGGGTCAGAGTTGGAGGAATTGAAGTTACAATTGAATGATTTGGTGGATGCAGGCTTCATATGACCTTGAAGATCCCCATATGTTGCTCCAGTATTATTCCAGAGGAAGAAAGACACAAGTGAGTTTTGGATGCGTTGTGATTATCGTGCATTAAGCAAGAAAACAATAAAGAATGGGTATCCACAACCACTTGCAGCAGATTATTTCGACAATCTTGTGAAGGCACGAGTGTTTTTGAACCTCTATTTGAGGCATAGATTCTATCAAGTGTGAATAGCAGAGGGCAATGAGAAGAAAACAACGATATTGATGAGGTATGGGAGTTTTCAGTTCCTTGTCATGTCATTTGGGTTGTGCAACGCTCCTACCACATTTTTCACTTTAATGAATGATGTTTTGCACCCATACTTGGATTAGTTCATAGCGTATACTTGAATGATATCATGGATTTCAACGACATGGAGGATCATAAGAGGCACTTGACATTGGTATTTGAGGCACTGAGGAAGAATCAATTATTCTTGAAGAATTCTATGTGCATGTTCACTCAAACTGAGATTTCGTTCCTTGGACACTTTGTGGGACAAGGATACATACAGATGGAGCCAAGTAGGGTTCGTGCGATAGAGGATTGGGATGAACCAAAGAATGTCCATGAGATGAGAGTCTTCTTGGGGATGACAAACTACCAACAAAAGTTTGTATATGGCTATTCTAAGGTGACTATGCTATTGACATACTTACTGAAGAAGGACAAGCGATGGAGTTGGACGGAGAGATGTCGTGAAGCATTTCAAGATTTGAAGAAGAGGATGGTTACAACACCGATACTGAAGTTGTCTGAATTTGAGAGACCATTCATTAGAGGAATTTTTAGGTCTAAAATGGGCCTCCTAAGAAAAATTTACAACCAAAATAAACTTTATAAGAACCAATAGGATTCAAGATGATGATGTCAACCATGAGGGATGATTCACCATTTTTGGAGTAAGAAAATAAAAAGAGTAAAAAATAATAAAAATAATAAAACTACTTTTTCAAATTGTATTTTCAACTTATATCCCCTAATGTTTTAATCAAATTTCAAGCAGGAGTACGTGTTTGATACAAAATTTAATTCCTCATCCAAAGAGTACTCATGTTGCATGCTTTTGATGGACCCTACTACACAAAAAATGAGAAATACATGAAAAAACATGATTACAATCACCTTTTTCATGTATTTATCATTTTTCATGTAGCAGGGTCCATAAAAAGTATGCAACAAGGGTAACCCTTGGATGAGGAATCAAATTTTGTATCCAATGAGTGTTCTCGATCAAATTTTGAGTAAACCCATAGGGAGATAAATTGAAAATATGAGTTGAAAAAAGTACTCTTTCCCTTATTCCCTCTAAATTTTGATGATGTAATCTAATCTTATTTTATTATTTCCACTATTATTTTATAATTTCCTTAGGAGGCCCATTTTAGACCACAAAATTCCTCCAATTTGAAGTGCACACGAATGCTTCTAATTTTGTGATTAGGGGAGTGCTCATGTAGGATGGACATCCAATGGCATATGAGAGTTGGAAGTTGTAGGACAGAGAGTGACAATATTCAGTCCATGAGAAGGAGACGACTATGGTCATCCATTAGTTGCAGATATGGCGAAAATATTTTATTGGAAATCCATTTGTTGTCAACACTGACGTCATTGTATCAAGTTACCTTCCATCCCGACCAAGGTTGTCAGTGAATCAGGCTCGTTGGCAAGACCTCTTAGCAAAATTGTATATCATTATTGAGTGCAGGACCAGTAGACTCAATGTTGTCGCAGATGCCCTCAGCAGGAAGGCACGGTTGGCTACAACTGATGAATAAGAGAATCGTGTTGAATGAAGTAGGAGTCGAGTTCATATGAGTGACAAGATGCAAAGTAGACTTCGTGCAATTGTGGAGACAGATACTCAAGCGAAGAGCATTGTGAAGAAAGTGAAGGAAGAGAAGATGAGGAAGTTATTTCTTTGAGATGGACTCTTGTTTTATGGTGATCATCTCTACATTATGAATTCATATGGAATTAGGAGGAACCTCTTCAAGGAGTGCCACAATTCTCCTTGGTCTAGCCACCTAGGGCATCATCGCACTTTGTCATTGTTGGAGAGAGGGTACTTTTGGGAGAATATGAGGAGGGATGTGGAGGAGAATGTGCATATGTGCATCATTTGTCAACAGGACAAATTGGACACCAGGAGACAGGGATATTTTTTGCAGCCTTTGCCAATTCTGGAGATACCTTGCATATTGATTGTTTCGATGGAATTCGTCACTCAGTTATTATAGGTGCAAGGGTATAATGGGATCATGGTCATTGTTGATAATTTTTCCAAGTATGTTGTCTTCATTCTGACGAAGATAACATGTGGAGATGAGAAGACAGAGGAGCTATTCTTGAAAATTGTTGTGAAGTATTGGGGAGTACCATTGAGTGTTGTGTCTGACCGAGATCCATGATTTACAGGCAGATTTTGGACTACATTGTTTAAGGTAATGGGGACAGACTTGTTGCATAGTTCAAGTTACCATCCATAGATAGATGGGAAGATTGAATGTATCAACTCATTTTTGGAGGACTACTTGAGACATTATGTGAGGGTTTATCAAAATAATTGCTCTAAGTTGTTGGATGTGGCATAGTTTATCTACAACATCTAGAAGAGTTCAACAATAGGGTATAGTACATTTGAGTTGGTTAATGGTCAGATGCTAGTTGATCTATGCACTTTGTTACCAAGAGGATATGTGAGGAGTCTGCATGCGAAGAATTTATTGGTAGTATGGGAGGAGTCCTTGGAGTTAGCATGGGTGCACTTAACAAATGCAGCTAGAAGAATGAAGAAATGGGTAGACAAGGATAGGAGGGATGTACACTTCGATGTTGGAGACATGGTTCTTTTGAGGATTACTGAATATCAGTTTTAGCCACCGAAAGGGACTGTAATATCTTTGACGAGGAAGTATGAAGGATCATTCTGGGTGAAGAGAAGGATTGGAGAGGATGGTTATGAGTTGGAGCTATCAAACCATATGTGTTCCAAACATCCTGTGTTCCATGTGAGCCAACTCAAGAAGTGCAGACTTGATGCAGATCATCTTGAGAGAGTAGCACCACTGAGAGGACCATCCATGATTGTGGATAGTCCGAACTTAGTTTTGGACAAGATCTTGGATCTTAAAACTATGGGAGTTGAAAGTGCCATGAGAAGGGAATTCTTTGTACAATGGAAGGACACACTAGAGGAGAATGGTTGGGAGACGAAGGATTCACTTTGGAGATGGAAGAAGGAGATTGCACAGTTTGACGATGAGTTAGCATGATCAATACAATTGTTGAGGATGAAAAATGACTCATGGTGGGTGATGATGTCAAGACCCCAAGTCAGCATCACCGACCCTAGGCGAGGCGAGCACCCAACTAGGCGCCCATGAAACTTGAGGGTGAGTCGCAGGCACGTGCACCTGTGTTTCACAATGGTGATGGGCATAGTGGGTGTAGGAGTGGGCACGCCATAGCGGGGAGAACCTGCCTAACTCGTAATCAAGCACAAGCATGTGGTGTCCAAGGCATGCAGATGTATAGAGTGAAGCACGCATGACGGGTGTAGTGAGAGTGAGTGATATGGTGTAGCGGTGGGTAGGAGCGCCAACAAGTAGGGTACACATCGGCGAAGGGAAACCACACCCAAACATGGGTAAAATCGGCTTGCGAGTAGCATGAATGAAGGGGTGTTCAATCGACTAGACAAGTCGGGGTGCATCTCAACATGAAAGTTTGTTCAAGAGACTCGGAGATGCGTTTGGAGGAGTCAACAAGTATTAATAGACGTGGGAAGCTCACTCCAAGGCAAAAGTTTGTACATCACAAAACATAGCAGCAACATGAAAATCATAGGCTTGAGTTCGTAGTGTGAAGGGAAAGGTGTGGTCGAGTGGTGAACGAGTTAAGGCAACATGGGAATATCTGAACATTGTGGGCAGGGAAATACAACCTACGATCCATGCGCCCGCGCTTGGGCTGAACATAGAATTTTGAGAGTGTATTTTCAGTTGTAAGACTTGTAACCATGTGGAGTTTTGCGACCGTGCAGGCCATCCTCCCACACTTGTAAAATATTGTAAACATAATGGAATTTTACTGTTAAATGTTGTTGCATGATTTGGGTCTCTTTTCCATTGATTTTTGCACTTGTACTATTATGGATTCCGCACATAACATATTTAATAAAGAACAAGATAAACATAACTTAATTTGTGTAAGGCATAGTCCGAAAGAATTAGTTGTTGGAAGTTTGCAATGAACCTTTCAGTGTCGGACATCACCCTTGGAGGTGTGACCAACTTAGGGGCATGACACCATGGATCTCTATGAAATACCAACTTAACTAGTTTTCTTTTATTATGTTCAAACTCAGCATAACGAACATCCATCATACTTTTGCAATGCAAATATAGCCTTACATCATGCAAATTACAAGAATGTACAGGAGAAACGTCTAACCATGGCCTTACCCAAAAATATTTATAAAATGTAATTACAACATACACCAACCAAGCAAATTATTTGATGCAACAACAAAAAATTAATGTTCATACAAATTTTATCCCACCCAATTACAAAGGTAAATCCACATGGAACCATGTGCGCCTGACCTCTCGAGTGGCATGTTCCTCCCTTATGGACACACAATATAGAGAAGAATATTATCAAAACCCTTGCATCAACAACAAGTACAAACTCATATTTTCGAGAATTTCACCTCCCCAAGCATTCTTCACTTACACTCTGCTTAAGGAATAGATCATCTCTTCCGGAATCTATTTTTTCTCCATCTCTAAAGAGTTTTATGGACCTGCTTTAATAATATGTTAATTTTATAAACGAATACAAGTATGCAACGAACTAGAAAACTATTGGATTGTGTTTCCCTTCTCGCAAAATTAAGAAAATTATGATGTTGTCAAACATTAACAACATTCTAACTAATTTATGACAAATTTCTAACTAAAATAATAATAATAATCACTCAAACTTTGATCACATTTTAATAGTCTTTTTATGCTTTATTGAACTCTATAACACCTCTTCATATTAAATTGCATGATACCTCACTATTACAGCTTACTATTCTCCTTGTCATACTGAAGGTGTTATTTTTTTCAGGAGAGATAATACCAACAACTTTCTATTAGATAGAAAAATGTTTACATAATAGCATATATGTTCTAACATGTTCCCCAATACTCCACATAACCACTTAGATATTTCCACATCTATTTCATGGTCATAGACTTTATAGTTTTAGTTGCCCACCTAATGAAACATACATACATACATACATACATACATACATACATATATATATATATATATATATATATATATATATATATATATATATATATATATATATATATATAACATTAATGACTAGGTACTCATAATTAAACATCCAAAAAACCTCAGTTAAAGACTATATCATTGAAAGAATGCATCTATTTGTTCATTTAAGAGAATATATGCACCTACCATTAAAAAGGCACAAAATGATAATAAAAAACATATGAAAACAGTTTCTTTTTCGAAAATGACCCTGAATCCTGAAACTTATTATTATAAGATGTAGAGTAATATATAGTCCAGGTGGTTTGGGGATACCTTCTTTTAATAAACCATTGACAACTGAGTTTTTTTCTCGATATAGATGGTAGATAGTCAAGTCCTAGAATTCATCCATAATCTTCAAGATTCTCTTCATTTATGAGTTGGGAGGGCGTAAATGAAGAATGACCCTGACCTAATCTATAGCCAACTTTGAATCTCCATAAACCAACATTGTGTCGATGCAAAACCACTTGGCACAAAAAAGAACCCCCCATAGTACAATAACCTTTGCACAAGTATTTAAACCCATCCCACAATTTTGCAAGAAGTGATAGTAATAACTAGGATTGATGACAATATAAGCCCCGCTCCCACAACTCCCATTCTTGGCTACTCCGTCAAAGAAACCCACTAGATACTTGTCTCAAAAAATTTTGTGTAGAAAGTGTCTCTCATGCATGTGAGTATCCATCAGACCAAATTTATTGAAATATGCAGCAATGGAATAACAACTATTCTTGATGTCCAAACTGGTTCCCTCAAATATACAAACATGTATGTTGCACCAAATACCCCAAAAAATGAATAAAGGAAGTGTACTCCAATTCTTGTACCCCGAGAGCCAATCCTAAAGGCAGGCTTCAATAGAATTGGAGTTCTATGTCGTTGTCAATTCAATGTTCTCCAACACCCCCGTCTATATGGAAATTGCAAATGGGCATCATAAAAAGAGATGCACCACATCTTCACATAACACATCTCCTTGGTCCATGTACCCACATTTGCATAGGTTATCCCATGTCATAATTTTATTCCACCATAATAGTCATCCAAAACACTTAAAGTTTTATTGAGCAGTTCCATTTCCATATTTTTTTATATACGGGGAGTCTCATAGATATGTTGAGTAGAGGTGATATAGTTATAAGCCTCCTTGAGTGAAATCTACAATTTTGTGTATTGTCATCTCATTGAAATATGTACTCCTTGTCATTTAAGATAAGATCCACCATATATAAATTATGGATGCAACAGTCCCATTGAACAGACATTAGAAAGCAGTCATCTCAATCTTGCCTTGCGACCCATAACTGTTATCTTTCCTCTATCTTATAACTTCTTTCTTAAATGCATAAGACTATCTTGCATATAATAAAATTTATATACTAAAGTATAGTCAAAGCTGTATTATGATCCTAAAGTATATACTAAAGTATTCTCTTGCACGGCTCGAAACATCACCCTATTACTAGAAGCAAAACTTTTCTCGTAATATGTCTCGATGATTGGTGTACTTCAATGAGTCGATGATTGGTGTCTCAATGATTTCATATAATTTCTATCTTCACCTTTATAGGCAGAGTTGCAGTTAATTATTATTCAAGGTAATATGCTTGAAACATTTCGAACTTATGAAATTTTGGGTTATTTTATATTATATTAGTAAATAAATAAAATCTAGTTGGAGTATGAAGTTTATAAACGTGTAATGTTTGAATAGTTTTTTCTTATTCACGGTTATTTTTATTTTATAAAAGGCCGTTTCAAATTGGTTATATTTATTATAATTAATTGGTTAGTTAATGAGAATGTGGTTTGATTATATTTCAAGTTTTTTTTTTTTAATTTTTTTATTTATTTATTCGTGTGTATAATATGAGATTTTTTAAAGATTTTTTTTTTCTTAATTTATTAATTACTTTTTACTATAATTTAAGCAAGTTTTTGCATAAAAAAGAGGATAAGAATAAGATGTAAATAAATATACTTACCAAAAGTTACTTCACCTCATTTATTATGTAAGAGTAAAATTGTAAATGTGTCAATATCTCAGTTTATTAGTGCCTACCAAATCAAAACTATAAAATTAAATTTATACATTAAACACCATTAATTTAACATTGATCATTATGAGTTATAATGTTTTATAAAAAAATTTCTAAAATATAATTACTAAAGAGAGGAAATTTTTTATAAAGCATAATTTCTAACTAAAGTAACAAACCATAAACACTAAACTACTCTACAACACTTACTTTAAATAAATTCAACACATTAATAAAAAACTTAGCTATAATCAAAATTTAAGATCTCCTTTCCTTCCCGTGCTTCAAAAATATAGATAGATATGGATATGCTAGAATAGAAAAAAAAATAAAAATAAAAAATAAAAAATAAAAAAAAATTAAAGCCATGTTGTTGTTAAAAAACGTATCTCACGACCAACCTTCACAAAACATATTGTATAGTGGTGTCCAAATTTATAAGCCTTTTGCACAACAGATATAGTAGGCGTTGCATGCAGGTTGTAAAATTTAGCACCCGTTTAAAAATCACGTGGGCTACCCATGGAAATCAATGACGTTCAATATACATTTCAAAATTTTAATATTTGAGATGTTAAAATAAAAATTTAGATTACTCACTTCAGAACAGATATTAGAATGCTCACTTTGCATTAGAGGATAGTTTTTACATGCATAAAGTAAAAAAAAATTGTAAGTACAGTTTTAACAGATTAATTTAATGGTTAAAAATATGTTTTTTTAAAGTGATAAACAAATATTTTAAATGAATGTAATGTCTAACTTAAATATAACTTTAAAGTTACATTTTTATTTTATTTTAATAATATCAAAAATTTTAAAATTACAATATATTTTCTAATAATAATAATAATTATTATTTTTAACGCAGTAGCCAAGCCAAACACCAAATTGGTGTATGAGACCCCTTTGTTTGTGGGACAAGGGACCCACTTCTGCACAGTAATTTGACTGCAAAGTTTAGCAAGGCATACATACTCTACCTCTCTGATTTTGAACCCCTCTTAAGAAGAAACACATGCTTTTAATCATTAAACCCACATGCTCTAATTATATCATACACTTACCTAAACCTTCATTAATCTAATAAGAAGCTAAGTCCTAAAAGCGAACTTGATCATCCACAGCGCCTTGTCCTCTGCTCCTTTTTTCTGGCTTCCCCTGGCGGCGTTGCCTCGCATGCTCAAAGCACTCGCTCACAACTTTGAGCGTCTGGTTGTGGGTGTCGAATTTGTTGAAGGTCTCAAGTCGAACCATTCTTCCCCTCACGGTGGTATATCACATAATTCTCTATACAATGAACAAAATCTGTCCCCGCTTTCAGAGCAACGCTTTTTGTCAGAACCCGGAGATCTATGGACTTATTCTGCACATCTCTCTTGTGGGTCAATACCACCACAAACTGAAGCCCTGCAAGATATCAACTTCCTCAATAATTTAATTTTCATCAACTTCCTCAATAATTTAATTTTCAGATACCATAAGTTGAAGGCTGTGCAAGATACAATGTTATTTCAGCTATCAGATCAGAAACAGATTAGGAATTGATGAACACGAATAGAGCATGTTTTTTTAAGTCTTTTGGTTAGTTTAATCAGTCAGTTTGTGTTATTAAAGTGTTTTTGATATTGCAAGGTTAAGGTTATGGATTGTTTGTGTTATTAAAGTTGGTTGTTTTTTTGTTTTGTTTTGTTTTGTTTCTGTTTCTGTTTTTGTTTTTGTTTTTTTTATATTATATAGTTATGGGTTGGGTTCAATTTTTTAAGACATTTTTGAGATGACCTGTGTAAGGTAATAAGTTGGTTTCAATTCTCTTAATATTTTGATGGGTTCAATTCTCTAGACACTCTTGAATTCGAATTTGATAAATTGATTTCAATTTTCTCAATTCTTTTGAGATGATGGGTTCAATTCTCTTGACACTCTCAATACTTTTTGAGATGATGGGTTCAATTCTCTAGACACTCTCAAATTTGATAAGTTGGTTTCAATTCTCTCAATACTTTTGAGATGATGGTTTCAATTCTCTAGATAGTCTCGAATTTGATAAGTTGGTTTCAACTCTCTCAATACTTTTGAGATGATGGGTTCAATTCTCTAGACACTCTCAATACTTTTGAGATGACTGGTTCAATTCTCTAGACACTTTCGGATTTGATAAGTTGGTTTCAATTTTCTTTATACTTTTGAGATGATGAGTTCAATTCTCTAGACACTCTCAATACTTTTGAGATGATAAATTCAATTCTGTAAATACTCCCAAATTTGATAAATTGGTTTCAACTCTATTTACACTTTTGAGATGATGGATTCAATTCTAAATTGGTTAATGTTTTCTCACACTTTTGATTCAATTCTCTGAAAACACAAAATTCACCACTACGTGGAAAATAAAAACATGCTTCTAGGTATATCTGCTATTTGCAAATAAACAATGAAATATTGCAATCCATTTCATTTCATTTCATACAGAGTACCTTCCTCGCGTATAATTCTCACTAATTCTGGCAATTTCTCCAAAGCAGGTCCTCCCATGTAAGAATCCTCCGCTTTCATCACCAATATCACACACTCGGGCACTGCTTGAACGTTTCTCTGCTGCGAAATATCACCCAATTCTGATGCATTATTTTGAATTCCTCCCTGTCCACCCCTTAAAACATTTCTGCTTGCATTTTCATCGATATTTTCAGACGTTGAGAAGCCAGGAGTATCGATAATGTTCATCAAACATCTTGGATTTCTCAGAAACCTATTCTTCACTCTAAGCATTCTGTGTTTAGTTCTGGTATTTTTTCTGTGTTTAGTTATGGTATTTTTGGTCGGCCCTGTCTCTGCTCGCATTACCAGTGGACATTCCTCCAAGTAAAGAACTCTGAACGGTATTCACAAAAGAACTCCGACCATGGTTCTGAAACCCAAGAACCAGAACGGTGACCGGAAGTTTGGAAGTCACCGAAAGCTTAGCCGCTGCGTCCATGGTTTGTTTATATTGTTCTTCTAATATTGCTAAGATGCAATGTGTCCTCACCTTCTTTAACACCTTGAAAGCAACAGCCGGTGCAGCAGCGACTGTTCCTAACAGAACAATTATGGCACTTATTCTCTTCATTTTGATCTCCAGCTTCAGAGGAATTGAGCTTCAGCTTCAAGAAATTATAACTACCATAAACTATTGTTGGTTATTTTTCATGGGAAAAAAAATACCAAAAACCATTCAAGCAAATACCACAGAGGCAATGCTCTGTTTCTACTGTTCCAGGATCATTTGCAGAGAACCTCTTTCAAAAAAAAAAACTCAGAACAGAGTATTACACAGCCATAAAATCATTTCAATTCATTAAAACAAAAACACTGATACACATTCATCCTCTTTCACTCAGAGGGATCTTCCAAAAACTTGCATTCAGCAAAAACAAAAACTCTGTCTTTTCTCTCCACCTGAGAGTTCACTGCGCTGGGTTTACTGCTGTAAAACCCATTTTTACATTACTGCTGTAAAACTATTTTT
The DNA here is from genome assembly GCA_031772625.1 of Pinus tabuliformis. Taxonomy (NCBI): domain Eukaryota; kingdom Viridiplantae; phylum Streptophyta; class Pinopsida; order Pinales; family Pinaceae; genus Pinus; species Pinus tabuliformis. The sequence goes on from CM062811.1 coordinate 584,686,361, forward strand.
ACACATACTGCTGTAAAAATATTTTACACATATGCAGTAAATTACATTCACAATTTCAAGAATGCTTGAGCACTCTTTTCTTTTGCATTTCCATGCAAATCCAATACATAAAAAGATCTATGCACTGCTGTGCAATATCTTCCCCTGCTTCACATGCTGGTCTTCATTCTGAGCTCTCCCTGCTCTTTCGCTGCTGCACCTTTCATCTTTGCGGATAGCACTACTGTGTATTCATCTCCTCTTTGCTTTACTACGCACTGCTGTGCACTATGCTGCCTCCATCATTTTTACAATGGCCAACACTTAAAACAATCCACGCTCATCTCTTTCACGATGGCCAACATATATGTATAAAACATATAAACCACGCTCACCTCTGGTTTTAATGGGCATTACATATATAAAAAACGCACTCACATTGTGCACAGCCACCATGCCCAAAATAACTTGCTCACAGGCACCACTCAGTAAAAACTACAGCATACACTTCAGCTCTCGCGCGCTCTCATTCTTTTTTACAAAATGGTCAACATTTCTTTTTTTTAAAACATAACACATATATAAAAACATATATGTATATAAATTAAAACGTGCCCCATGCCCATATTAAAAGGGCCTTCACCAAACACTACGTAAAACATTAAAGGCCATAACTTCATCACTTACGGCGGTCAACACTCCACGCAACGCATTGAATTGACGCAGGCCCGTGCACCTTCAAGGATCGACCGCTGACAACACGCAACCAGATCGGACGGCGGAGGTTGATATCGGAAGGCACACAACTGCTGAGCTTTACCTCCCGAGAACCTTACGTTGCGTTACGTCAGTGCTCATCCACGTGTCTGCTCCATATTATATCGGAGTCGCTCACCGGAATATCCCTTCGCCGGCAAATGGTCCCGAGATTTTCCCGGCGCCGGAAAATGGCCAATACACCGCGCTCCTGACTCGACGCCTGACGCTGCCATGACTGCTGGTTTCAAATTTGGAGATGCGGGAAAAATCTGGGCGGTTTTCCAAAACTGTTGAGCGGTTGAAATTAGCATTTCAACACTCCCCTTTAATTTCAACTGCTGGTCATTCAATCTTACCCAAACACTTCCTCACATCGAGGGATTCACCAACTGCTGTTACAAAGACATCTTCCTCACATAGAGGGATTCACCAACTGCTTCTGATGTAGTACCACAAACAAACAAAGTTGTCTTCCTCTTAATAGAGGGATTAACCTGAAACTGTGCTTAAGAGCACCTTCCTCATGACAGAGGGATTCACCATAATAATGTGCTGAAGAGCACCTTCCTCTTGACAGAGGGATTCACCTGTGACTATGCTGAAAAGCATCATCCTCTTGATAGAGGGATTTACCATAACACTGTGCTGAAAAGCACCTTCCTCTTTAATAGAGGGTTTCACCAAACAATGCTAAAGAGCATCTTCCTCTCAACAGAGGGGTTCACCAAATGACTGCTTCAAATGCAGTTCCAAAACAAACAATCATTGCACTGCTGTGTGTGCAAACTCATTACAATGTTCTCCCATGCTGATGCATATTCTCTGCTGCACTGTTGTGCCATCTTCTTTGTTGCGTCTACCCCACACTGCTGTGTCTACACTTGCACTGCTTGTGCACTTTTCAAAGACAAAATACTCTGTCTTTCTTGGAACAATTACTCTGTCCCAATTTACAAATTTACACTGTTGTGTGTAAACATTTCTTACACTCACTTTCATTTCTTCAACAAAACTTCATGCTGCTGCATTTTTTTTATTTGCATTGCTGTGTGCTTCTCCTTCTTGCCGTCATGCTGCTGTCCATAACTTCTTGCTGCTGCATTTTTTTATATTCACTGTTGTCCATACCCATAACCATAGACTGTCATCCCTGGGTTTTTTATTTGTTGCTGCGTTGCCTCTGCAATTTGCACGGTCGCTGCCTTTTGTTTCAACATACTGCTGTGTGCCCATACACTAACTCTTTACTCTCCATTACTTGCACATAGAGAGAAATCATCCTCACGTTGTTTTGCGCTGCATTCTCCACAAAAAAATAACACAGGCTGCTGCCTTTTCTTATGCACCCTTGCTTCACACAATCTAAGTCTTCATTTTTTTTATTTTCATAATGCACTGCTGTGCAATTCCTTTGGCTTTCTGCTGCCACACACATTCTTATTCACCCATGTGCATTAAAAATCTGCTGTCCCTGTTTTTCTTTATGCATTTCTTTGCATGCTGCATTGCATATGAAGAAAAACATTACATTTTTCACTGCTGTGTATTATACTCACTCTGCTGTGAGTATATTCTCTCACATTACATAAAAGGAAAACTACATTCCATTGCTATGCATTTCAATGCATGTGCACCACAAAAAAAATTTCAAACTGCTGTTCATTCTAATCCATGTGCTCCATTAAAAAAAATTTTAAACTGTTGTTTTATGTTTTGTCTTCCCACTGCTGTGAGGGTCTCCATGCTTTGCATACTTTTCTCTTATCTCACTGCTGCTCTTTACATTTCAGCGCTGCCATCTTTTCTTCTTTATGCATTTCTGTGCATATTGCATAAAAACAAAGCAAAAACATTGCTGATTTCATCACTGCTGCATATTACCTTTTAGAGGGATTAACAAAGATCATTTGCAACTGCTGTGCTACAATACACCCTTCATCAACAAATGACTGTTAATACAGTTCAGCAAACAAAAATTACAAACTCCCCTTTAATGTGTGCTTGTCTTCTTTTGGCACACTCTTCTCAAAACAAATTTAGATACACTGGAGAGTTCAAGGGGCTTTCAGATTGCCTTTCCTTCCTTCTCCATACTTGTGTAACTTTCTTCTTTTGCATGGGTCTAGCTTGTGTAAGATCCCATGTTAAGTTACAATCTCGTGCCATATGCCCAATGTTATGACACTTGAAACATTTAACATTGTTCATGAATAAGATTTCATGATTCCTTCTTGCAAAGTTGTTTCTTGGAGGTTGTTGGAGACTACAACATCTATTTCCATGAAATGCTCTATAGTCTTTTGCCATATGACCAAAGTTTGAGCAAGCATAACAATAACCATAAAATGAACTTTGGTACCTGTGAGATGGAGGTTTCCTTGATATACTACTGAAGCCTTGCTGCCTTGAGATCCTTTGATGATCACCATTGCCTCTTGCCTTCTTGCCATCAGCTACATTTCTTCTTGGAGCTGGTTTTCTACTTGGAGCAGGATCTCTTCTATTGCTGCCTTCATTTTTCTCCTTGCCTTTGCTGGAACTAGGAGCATCACCATCTCTCTCTGGCTTCTTCACATCTCCTTTGCTTAAGGCATCCTCATCCTTGTTTGAGGGTTCAGCTACATACCCAAGTCCTGATTTATCAGATGGAGATCTGTGATAGCTGAGCATGTCATACAAAGCTTGAGAGCTCTTCATGATCTTGTTCATCCCTTCAACCTTCTTCCTGAGGAGGACAATCTCTTCTTCTAACTGTTCACATACATTGTTTTTCTTTGCTAGTTGCCCCTCAGTTTCTTCCTTACTACGAGTAGCTTCAGCTGCTACTATTTTGAGAGAGATAATATCAGACTTCATTTTGGAGATTTCTACTTGACTGCTCTCCATTTTCTTTTCAGCTTCTTGTGCTTGCTTCCTGGCTTCTTGTAGTTCGGACTTAAGGGAGGAGACCTCTACCTTGTACTGTCCAATCTCTTCCACAAGCTTATTCACTCTCATGTGCCTTTGTTCAAGTTGACTTGTCAAGGCATCTTCCTTCTTCTTTGCTTCATTCAGCTGATCTGTCATGGATATGACTTCTTCATGATGTTTCTTCTTGCATTGGTCAAGCTCCTTCTTGAGCTTGGCTAGCTCTTCATCCCTTTCTTTTACTTGAAGCTTGATGAGGTCAAGCTTCTCATTCTCAGCTTCTATGATGGGTTCATACTTTTCTTCTTGATTCATTGTCATGGTCAGTGCTCCCTTTGCATGAAGGTCATGCAGTCTGTCCCATATATCCTTCGCTGATGAATATTTTCCTAGATTCCTCTTTACAGAATCAGGGAGTCCATCCAAGATTAGTTTTGCTGCTTGTGCATCATACTCCATGGATTCTTTATCCTTCTGGCTGTCATCAATCACTGACTTCCAGACTTCAATCCCCTCAGACATTAGGAAGGCCCTCATCATTATTTCCCATACATCAAAGTTTCCATCAAACTTTGGAACCTCAAATACAATGCTTTCAAATAGATTCCCTTCTAGTTTAGTAGAGGAGGGAGACACATTTTTAACAGCCCTGGAGGCTTTCTTCTTTGACCTTGCCATTCTTATCTAGGGTTTAAATACTTGACTGTGTTTTTTTAATCACTGACTGTTCCTTTAACAGTAACACAAAGAAAAACTTTGAGAAATACCTTAATCCCTTTTGGCTGTGGCTTCACACTGCTGGAGAGGTTTGACTGCTGCAACAACACCTTCCTTCAGCTTCTTTGAGTCTTCAAAGAGCCTGGACTAGCTCTGATACCACTGTTGGATATTTTTCATGGGAAAAAAAATACCAAAAACCATTCAAGCAAATACCACAGAGGCAATGCTCTGTTTCTACTGTTCCAGGATCATTTGCAGAGAACCTCTTTCAAAAAAAATAACTCAGAACAGAGTATTACACAGCCATAAAATCATTTCAATTCATTAAAACAAAAACACTGATACACATTCATCCTCTTTCACTCAGAGGGATCTTCCAAAAACTTGCATTCAGCAAAAACAAAAACTCTGTCTTTTCTCTCCACCTGAGAGTTCACTGTGCTGGGTTTACTGCTGTAAAACCCATTTTTACATTACTGCTGTAAAACTATTTTTACACATACTGCTGTAAAAATATTTTACACATATGCAGTAAATTACATTCACAATTTCAAGAATGCTTGAGCACTCTTTTCTTTTGCATTTCCATGCAAATCCAATACATAAAAAAATCTATGCACTGCTGTGCAATATCTTCCCCTGCTTCACATGCTGGTCTTCATTCTGAGCTCTCCCTGCTCTTTCGCTGCTGCACCTTTCATCTTTGCGGATAGCACTGCTGTGCATTCATCTCCTCTTTGCTTTACTACGCACTGCTGTGCACTATGCTGCCTCCATCATTTTTACAATGGCCAACACTTAAAACAATCCACGCTCATCTCTTTCACGATGGCCAACATATATGTATAAAACATATAAACCACGCTCACCTCTGGTTTTAATGGGCATTACATATATAAAAAACGCACTCACATTGTGCACAACCACCATGCCCAAAATAACTTGCTCGCAGGCACCACTCAGTAAAAACTACAGCATACACTTCAGCTCTCGCGCGCTCTCATTCTTTTTTACAAAATGGTCAACATTTCTTTTTTTTAAAACATAACACATATATAAAAACATATATGTATATAAATTAAAACGTGCCCCATGCCCATATTAAAAGGGCCTTCACCAAACACTACGTAAAACATTAAAGGCCATAACTTCATCACTTACGGCGGTCAACACTCCACGCAACGCATTGAATTGACGCAGGCCCGTGCACCTTCAAGGATCGACGGCTGACAACACGCAACCAGATCGGACGGCGGAGGTGAATATCGGAAGCCATACAACTGCTGAGCTTTACCTCCCGAGAACCTTACGTTGCGTTACGTCAGTGCTCATCCACGTGTCTGCTCCATATTATATCGGAGTCGCTCACCGGAATATCCCTTCGCCGGCAAATGGTCCCGAGATTTTCCCGGCGCCGGAAAATGGCCAATACACCGCGCTCCTGACTCGACGCCTGACGCTGCCATGACTGCTGGTTTCAAATTTGGAGATGCGGGAAAAATCTGGGCGGTTTTCCAAAACTGTTGAGCGGTTGAAATTAGCATTTCAACAACTATTTTATGAATGTAGGGATTGGGTAATGGTTGGAACTCTTGATAAGGGGATTACTGTGTCATTCTTCGAAGGTGGAGTGAAAGTTATAGATACTAATGTTCCAAAGCAAAAGTTGTGTTATTTATTCTGTTACTTCTGCACGAAGCACGGATGTTGGACATTCGATATAAATAGTACCAAAGTTTACTGGTTCTCTCTGAAGAATATTTTTAAGTGGTCAAAATACTTCCACAGAACTTGAGTTATGATTTTAGCTTTAATGGTTTACTTGGGAATAAGATTACGGTAGAGTTGAGAAACTAAAAATGGAATTCTTCTTTGTTTTTGGTGTAAATAAAGTAACCAAAGACGTGAAGTCAAAGACTGGAAGTGTAGTAACTCCCCATTCGATCAAACGTATTTATGTCTTGATAAATTAAGGAAAGATAAGGGAAGATTTATAAGAAATCTATTTATAAGAATAGATTTCTGGGATAATTATATTAAAATTTATTTATCGATGTGTTTATAGAACCAACTAGTGTGGTTCATAGTCAAAACAAAATAAAAAATATCACTGTCAAGCATAAAAAAGGGAAAGCCGAATCACAGATTCCAAAATCCAGGCAGCAGCATGTGCCATCTGAACCGGATCGTTTTTTATGCTATGAAAAAGCAAGCAGAGTGTTTATGATTTCCTCCATCAATTATTATTCTGAAATTTGTTTTCTCCATCAAGTTATTATCTGAAATCTTTTGTAAGGGTGAGAATAATTCAATATGTACAGAAAGAAAAAGCAAACGACAATTTCTGAGTTGTGATGTGTACCCATTAAAAATATATTAATAAAAAATAAAATTATAAATAAAATATTTAAAATATAATAACTGGGCTGATGTGTTGTTTACTATAATTGAGAGAGATTCGTGTAATTTCTTTTGCGATTGATACGAAGTTTACATGCAATGTAATGGGTTATAAATCAACATAAATTTATTTTCATAAAAAAATTGATGCTCCAATGTAGTTAATTTCTTATTCACTAATCAATATTAATGCATCTTAAATTGATGATATAGGAAATGAAATTAAAATTTAAATAAAATTTTATATTTTACAAATTGCATTGATATTTATTATCCATCATCAATATCTTCTGTGACTCTTCTCGATTTACAACTAAACCAACAAAAAATTGAAGGAACCCTATTCCACCCATCAAATAAAAAGAAAGTGGATAGCAGTCCCATTTTTATAGGCTTTAAGTAATGTAATACACGAGGTAATTGTAAATATTTCATTTATTTGTGTGAACTTAAATTCTGCTAACAGTTGGTCAGTAGGTGGTCATGTTGAAGTTTACTTTTGGTTATTAATAAAGGGTGCACTTGGCCATTTATGTGCCAGATTTGAATAGTATGTTAATTTTATAAAAGGAGACAAGTATGTAATGAACTGGAAAACTATTGGATTGTGTTTCCTTTCTCATAAAATTAAGAAAATCATGATGTTGCCCAACACTAACAACATTCTAACTAACAAAATAATCAATTAATTAATCACTTAAATTTTGATCACATTTTAACAATATTTTTATGTTTTATTGAACTTTATAATACTGGTTCATATTAAATTATATGACACCTCACTATTACCCCTTATTATTATCCTTGTTACATTGAAGGTGTTTTTTTTGTCAGGGGAGAAAATACCAACAAATTTTTATTAGATAGAAAAATGTTTACATAATAGCATACATGTTATATCATGTTCCCAACACTCCACATAACTTCTTACATATTTCCACATCTATTTCATGTTCATAGACTTTGTAGTTTTAGCTGCCCACCTAATGAAACATACATATACATAACATTAATAACCATGTACTCATAATTCAAAATCCAAAAAAGCTTATTCAATGACTATATCATTGGAAGAATCTATCCATTTGTTCATCCGAGAGAATATATGCGCCTACCATAAAAAGGGCACAAAATGATAATAAAAAACATGTTAACACAATTTCTTTTTGGCAAATGAATAATTTAGTTGTATTACCCTGAATCCTAAAACCTATCATTGTAAAATGTAGAGTAATATATAGCCCCGACACTTTGTGGAGACCTGCTTTTGATAAACCATCAGTGATAGAGTTTTGTTCTCGATATATGTGCTAGAAAGTCAAGTTATGGAATTCATCCATAATCTTCAAGAATCTCTTCATCCAATTTATGAGCTGGGAGGGTGCAAATGAAGAATGACCCCAAACCTAATCTCTAACCAACTTTGAATCTCAATAAACTAGCATGGTGTTGATGCAGAGCCACTTGGCACAAAAGAGAAGCTTGCATAATACAATGACCTTTGCACGAGTATTTAAACCCATCCCACAATTCCATAGGAAGTGATAGTAATAACTAGGATTGATGACAATATAAGCCCCACTCCCACAATTCCAATTCTTGGCTTCTCTGTTAAAGAAACCCACTAAATACATGTCCCAGATGTTTTTGTGTAGAAGCGTCTCTCATGCCTGTGAGTATCCATCAGACCAAACTTATTGAAATATGCAACAATGGAGTAACAACGTTGCTTCATGTCCAAACTAGTTCCCTCAAATATACAAACATTTATGTTGGACTAAATACCCCAAAAAATGAATAAAGGAAGTATACTCCAACTCTTGTACCCCGAGAACCAATCCTAAAGGTAGTATTCAATACAATTCGAGTTCTATGTCATTGTCAATTCAATGTTCTCCAACACCCTCATCCATAAGGAAATTGCAAATGGGCATCGTAAATTAAGATGTACCACATCTTCACATGTTGAGTCGCACATGACACATCTCCCTAGTCCATGTACCCACATTTGCATAGGTTATCCATTAGAGGAATTTTGAGGTCTAAAATGGGCCTCCTAATAAAGATGTAAAACTAAAATAAGCTTTATAAGAACCGATAGGATTCAATATGATGATGTCAACCATAGAGGATGATTCACCATTTTTGGAGTAAAAAAGTAAAAAGATTAAAAAATAATGAAATAATAAAACTACTTTTTCAAGTCATATTTTCAACTTATCTCCCTAATGTTTTACTCGAATTTCAAGTGAAAGTACTCATTGGATGCAAAATTTAATTCATCATCCAAAGAGTACCCGTGTTGCATACTTTCGATGGACCCTGCTATATGAAAAATGAGGAAAAAAAACATGATTGCAATCACGTTTTTCATGTATTTCTCATTTTTTGTGTAGAAGGGTCCATTGAAAGTATGCAACATGGGTACTCCTTGGATGAGAAATCAAATTCTACATCCAGTGAGCATTATCGCTCGAAATTTGAGTAAACTCATAGGGAGATAAGTTGAAAAAATAGTTTTGTGTTTTTTCCCTCTAAAATTTGATAATGTAACCTAATCTTATTTCATTATTTCCACTATTATCTTATAATTTTCTTTGGAGGCCCATTTTAGACCTCAAATTTCTTCTAATGCCATGTCAAAATTTTATTCTACCATAATATTCATCCAAAACACTTAAGTTTTATTGAGCAGTTCCATTTCCATATTTTTTTTATATACGGGGAGTCTCATAGATATGTTGAGCAGAGGTGATATAGTTATAAGCCTCCTTGAGTGAAATCTGACAATTTTGTGTATTGTCATCCAATTGAAATGTATACTCCTTGTCTTTTAAGGTAAGACCCACCATATATAAATTATGAATGTAATAGTCTCATTGATCAGACATTAGGAAGTGGTCATCTCAATCTTGTTTTGCGACCTATGATTGTTGTCTTTCCTCTGTCTTATAGTTGCTTTCCCTATTGCGTGAGGCTATCTTCCATATACTGAAATTTATATACTGATATAGTCAAAGTTGTGTTATGAATCTTGGATATAGTTTAATATTTGCCCTATCTTCCATATAGTGAAATTTATATACTAGTGTATTCAAAATTGTGTTATGAACCTTAGATATAGTCTAATTTTTTCCTAAAGTTGTGTTATGAACCTTGGATATAGTCTAATATTTGCCCTATCTCCCATATAATGAAATTTATATACTAGTGTATTGAAAATTGTGTTATGAACCTTGGATATAGTCTAATTTTTTCCTTCATTCTCTTGCACTGTTAGAAAAGTCACCCTATTACTAGAATCAAAACTTTTCTCATAATATGTCTCGATGATTGGTGCCTCAATGATTTCATATAATTTGTATCTTCACCTTTCAAGGTAATGTGTTTGAAACATTTCGAAATTATGAACTTTTTCGTTACTATATATATGAGTATGAATAATTTTATAAATGTGTAATGTTTGAATAGTTTTTTTGTTCGGTTTATTTTCTTTTTAATTTTATAAAATGATTGTTTTTAAATTGGGTGCTTTTATTATAATTAATTGGTTAGTTAATGAGAATAATAGCTATAATGAGAATGTGGTTTGATTATACTTCAAATTGTTTTTATTCTTAATTTTTCCACCTTGTGCACAATATGAGACATGTTCAAGTTCAACGTCTATCTCTTTTGTAATTCATTAATTACTTCCCACCATAATTTAAGCAAGCATTTGCATAAAAAAGAATAGCAATAAGATGTAAATAAATATACTTATCAAAAGTTAATTCACATCATTTATTATATAGGAATAAAATTACAAATGTGTCAACATCTCCATTTATTAGTTCCTATCAAATCAAGACTATAAGATTAGATTTATATATTAAATACCATTAATTTAACATTGATATATACTAGTTATAATGTTTTATAAAAATTTTTCTAAAGCATAATTTCTTTGGTATTCCCATCCCTGCTTCAAAATTAAAAATCTTCCTCTTTAATATTCCCTACCCCTGCCCCTGCCCCTGCCCCTGCCCCTGCTTCAAAGATATCTAGTAATAAAAATAATTTAATAAAAAATTAAATCCATGACGTTGTTATAAAACGTATGCCCACGGCCACCATTCACAAAACATATTGAATAGCGGTGTCCAAATCTAAGCCTTTCGCAGAACAGATAAAGTAGACGTTGCATGCAGCTCGTAAAATTTAGCACCCATTTAAAAATGGCGTGGCCTACCAGGGAAATCAACGCACCTCTATATATATTTCAAAATTTTAATATTTGAGCTGTTAAATAAAACTCAGATTACTCACTTCATATTTCAGAAATTTAATATTTGAGATGTTAAAATAAAAATTTAGATTACTCGCTTCAGAACAGAGATTAGAATACTCACTTCGCATTAGAGAAGAAATTTCATATGCATAAGGTAAACTTTTTTCGTAAGTACAGTTTGAACAGATTAATTTGATGATTAAAAATATGTTCTTTAAAGGGATAAACAAATATTTTAAATGAATTGAAGGTCTAATTTAAATATAATAACTTTGTTCTTTAAAGGGATAAACAAATATTTTAAATGAATTGAAGGTCTAATTTAAATATAATAACTTTAAAGTTACATTCTTTATTTTATTTTAATAATATCAAAATCAAATTTACAGTAATCTCACCTGTATATGGTTCTTGAAGTAAAGAAGACATAACCTAAACATTCATTAATCTAATCGGAGGCTGAGTCGTAAAAGCGATCTTGATCATCCACAGCCCCGCCTCGCGCCCTGCTCCCTTTTTGTGGCTTCGCCTGGCGGCGTTGCTTCACATACTCATAGCACTGCCTCACAACGTTGAGCGTCTGGTTGTGGGTATCGAAATCGTTGGCGATTACAGTCGAACCATTCTTCCCCTCACGGTGGTCTATCACATAATTCTCTACACAATGAACAAAATCTGTCCCCGCTTTCAGAGCAACGCTTTTTGTCAGAACCCGGAGATCTATGGACTTCTTCTGCACATCTTTCTTGTGCGTCAATACCACCACAAACTGAAGCCCTGCAAGACATTAATGTACTCAATAATATTTTTATTAGATTCCATACCACCACAAACTGAAGCCCTGCAAGACATCAATGTACTCAATAATATTTTTATTAGATTCCATAAGTTGAAGGTGGTGGAAGATATAATGTTAGTTCAGCTATGATCAGAAACGGAATTAGTAATTGATGAACATGAATATAGTATGGTTTTTTAAGTCTTTGGTTAGTTTAGTCGTTCAAGTCTCTGTTTAATTATTAAAGCGTCTTTAATATTGCAAAGTTATAGGTTGGGTTTAATTTTCTGGATACTTTTAAGATGGCAGGTGTTTGGTGATAAGTTGGTTTTAATTCTTTCAATATTTTTGAGATTATGGGTTTAATTTTTTAGACACTTTTAATATTTCTGAGACGATGGGTTCACTGGTCTAGGCACTCTCAATTTGAGATATTGGTTTCAATTCTGTCAATACTTTTGAGATGATGGATTCAATTCTTTAGACAGTCTGGAATTTGATAAGTTGGTTTTAATTTTCTCAATATTTTGTGATGATGGGTTCAATTCTTTTGACACTCTTGAATTTGATAAATTGGTTTCAATTTTCTCAATACTTTTGAGATGATGGATCCAATTATCTAGACACTCTCTAATTTGATAAGTTGGTTTCAATTCTCTCAATACTTGTGAGATGGTGGGTTCAATTCTCTCAATACTTTTGAGATGATGGGTTCAATTCTACAGACACTCTCAATACTTTTGAGATGATGGGTTCAATTCTCTATACACTCTCAATTTGATAAGTTGATTTCAATTCTCTCAATACTTTTGAAATGGTGGATTCAATTTTCTAGACAATGTCAATACTTTTGAGATGATGGGTTTAATTCTCTAGACACTCTCTAATTTGATAAGTGGTTTCAATTCTCTCAATATTTTTGAGATGATGTGTTCAATTTTCTGGACAATCTCAATACTTTTGAGATAATGAGTTCAATTCTCTAGATACTATAAAATTTGATAAATTAATTTCAATTCTCTCAACACTTTTGACATAATAAATTTAATTTTAAATTAGTTTTAATTTTCTCCACACTTTTAAGATAATGGATTCAATTCTCTAAGCACTGAAAAAATTCAAAACACACTTCTAGGTATATCTGCTATCTGCAAATAAAAAATGAAATACTGCAATCCATTTCATGCAGAGTACCTTCGTCGCGTATAACTTTCACTAAATCTGGCAAACGATCCAAAGCAGGTCCTCCCATGTAAGAATCCTCCGCTTTCATCACCAATATCACACACTCGGCCACTGCTTGAACGTTTCTCTGCTGCGAAATATCCCCCAATTCTGATGCATTATTTTGAATTCCTCCCTGTCCACCCCTTAAAACATTCCTGATTGCATTTTCATCGACATTTTCAGACGTTGAAAAGCCAGGAGTATCAATAATATCCATCAAATATTTTGGGTTTCTCAGAAGCGTATTCTTCACTCTAAGGACTCTGTGTGTAGTTGTGGTGTTTTTGGTCGGCCCTGTCTCTGCTCGCATTACCAGTGGACCTTCCTCCTTGTAAAGAACTCTGAACATGGTATTCACAAAAGAACTCCGACCATGGTTCTGAAACCCAAGAACCAGAACGGTGACCGGACGTTTGGAAGTCACCGAAAGCTTAGCCGCTGCATCCCTGATTTGTTTATATTGTTCTGCTAAGATGCGGTCTCTCCTCACCTTCTTGTACACCTCGAAAGCAACAGCCGCTGCAGCAGCGGCCGTTCCTAACAGAGGAATTATGGCACTCATTCTCTTTATTTTGATCTCCAGCTTCAGAGGAATTGAGCTTCAGCTTCAGCTTCAACAAATTATATCTGCTAGAAACTATTTTAAGAAAGTAAATATTGGGTAATGGATTGGAACTGCGGATCAGGGGATTACCGTGTCATTCTTCGAAGGTGGAGTGAAAGTTATAGATACCAATGTTCCAAAGCAAAAGTTGTGTTATTTATTCTGTTATGGATGTTGGACATTCGATATAAATAGTACCAAAGTTTACTGGTTCTGTCTGAAGAATATTTTTAAGTGGTCAGAATACTTCCACAGAACTTGAGTTACGATTTTAGCTTTAATGGTTTACTTGGGAATAAGATTACGGTAAAGTTGAGAAACTAAAAATGGAATTCCTCTTTGTTTTTGGTGTAAGTAAAGTAACCAAAGACGTGAAGTCCAAGACTGGAATTGCAGTAACTCTCCATTCGCTCAAACATATTTATGTCTTGATAAGTTAAGGGAAGATGAAAGGTGTCACTGTGTAAAATTCCGTTAGCATAATAGAAGTGAAAGTGAAAGCCGGGTCACGGCTTCCAAAATCCCGGCAGCAGCATGTGCCATCTGAACTGGATGGCTTTTTATGCTATGGAATAAGCAAGAAGAGTGTTTATGATTTCCTCCATTAATTACTATTCTGAAAAAAAAAAATCTCCATTAAGTTATTATTCTGGAATCTGTTTGCAGGGGTGAGAATAATTTTATATGTACAGACAGAAAAAAGCATAATTTTATATGTACAAAGAAAAAGCAACTGACATTGTTTTATATAAATAAAATCAGAGTTTTGATGTGTACCCATTAAAAATATAAGTATAAATTTTTGTTACATTGCTATAGAGAGGTGGGAAACCGTTTCAATAGTTTACGTCTTCTCGGGAGTTTTGGCACTATATGAGAACATTACTTTGTCAGTGGAAGCTTCAATGGGAGCTTGGGAAATTGGACAAAGACATCTTTAACACCGATATCGTTTTGGCACTGTATGAGAACGTTACCTTTTCAGTGGGAGCTTCAATGGGAGCTTGGGAAAGTGGACAAAAACATCTTTAACACCGATATCCTTAATTGACTGGAGCAATTTCTTGATGGGTTAAGGAAGTGGCATCTCGAGGTAAGGGCGATATCTGGGATGTCAAAACTAATGAGAATTTATTTGGTTGTTTATGTCTATATATCGCAGAAGATTGTGTGTGCATATTGTATGTGGTAGTCAATGCTTAAACATTAGAGTTGTTTTTTCAGGTAAGAATAACTAGAGAAACTTGTGGAGAACTGATAATGAGTGTGTGCATATTGTATGTGGCAGTGAATGCTTCAACATTAGAGCTATGTTTTCTTGTAAGAATAACTAGAGAAACATTATATATATATATATATATATATATATATATATAAACTTGACATGTTATATAAATCAAAGAGAGAGAGTAAGAGAGAGAGACACTAATAAGATTATATATTTATTATTTATGTATTTAAATTGATTTTAATATTCCTGTATTTTGAATCAATATTAATTTTGATTATTATAGAAATTATATAATTAAAAAATATTTTTAATTTTTAATTTTTAATTTATTATTATATAATATTACTAATCATTTACTGTAAATTTTGGAAAAATCTCTAACCATTCCAGAAACTCGTAACCCAAGTTTCCAAAATTCTTATTGCAACATAAGTATAAATAAAATATTTAAAATATAATTAAAAATAAAATATTTGGCTCATGTGTTGTTTACTATAATTGAGAGCGATTCTTGTAATTTCTTTTGTGATTGATGGGAAGTTTACCTGCAATGTAATATGTTATGAATCAACATAAATTTTTTTTCCGTAAAAAAATTGATGTTTCAATGTAGTCATTGAAATCTGTAATTTCTTATTTACATATTAATATTAATCTATTTTAAATTAATGATATATAAAATCAAATTTAATATTAATCTATTTCAAATTAATGAATATAAAATCAAATTTAAATTTAAATAAGGATTACATAATAGTTAGTTTTATGGCTTAGTTTAAATATTATTAAATTAAAGTAGAAAACGATTTGACACCAGATATCTGGAGGTGCGAAAAAAGCTGCTGTGGGAAGCGGGGAAACCATGAAAAAACGACGATTCTTCGTGGAAGTTTCAAATTAATGATATATAAAATCAAATTTAAATTTAAATAAGGATTACATAATAGTTAGTTTTATGGCTTAGTTTAAATATTATTAAATTAAAGTAGAAAACAATAAAAGTATAAAGTTTTAAAATGTTATAATTAGATTAATTTTAAATTGTAATTAAATATATTATTAAATTTTGTAAATTAACATTATTTGTATTGCAACATAGAAATAATTATTAAGAGTTTACATTTGAGTTTTTATAGTTTATGGTTATAACTTTATGAAAATCTTATTACTAGACCTAGGTATAGAGGTCCTATCATAAATTTCTATTATACCTTGGTTTGTGAATATGGGAAATTTTATATTTATTCTTATTACAAACATTTTATTATTTTGAATATCATTCATTCGTTAGTTCATTATAGTGTAAAATTGATCATATATGGTTAAGTTCACACAAAAACCTAAGTGACCTCTACCCCTTAAAAATATAATGTAAAAATAAAAATATATCTCTCACATACCATTAATAAATCTTTTTAAATTATATATGTGATTTTAAATAATCATTTTAAATTATATGTAATTTTAAATAATATATTTTTAATTAGATTATATTTATCAATAGCCTTTTTATAAATAGGAATACAAAATGATTACACGCATTAGCAATAATTGTATCACTTTCCTAAAACAAATTGTATCATAAATGCCCATCCTAAAGGTAATGGGCACATTAATAAAGGAAAAAGACAATAGTATGTTCAACTTAATAGCCAATCAAATTAAACAAAAATAAATTAAATTATTTTTAAAAAATCATATATTTCAATGTGTATTGTTATACTATAATATTTTTACCCATTGCAATATCCACGGCATAACATTTTATATTTTTATAAATTTAATCCAAAATAAAAATGCATTGATATTTATTACCCATCATAAATATCTATTGTGAAGGAAACCCATTACACCCATCAAATAAAAAGAAAATAAAGCTCGTGGATCAAATTTCACAATTTGATAGTTAGGAAAAAATAGTTAGGAAGTTCAAGAAGGGCAAGCGTGTCATGTTGAAGGCCAGTGTGTCGTTGTTGTTTTGTTTTAATAAAAGATGCACTTGAGTGGTAAGGAAAGATGTTAAAAGAAAAGAATTTCACAATCTGATAGTTAAAAAAAAATAGTTAGGAAGTTCAAGAAGGGCTTGCTCTCCATATTTTTTCATAGTAGAGATAGATTATCTCTAAGTCTCAAAAAGTTGGCCAAGAGGGGAAAAGCTTAAGGGAAAGCTTTGTGAAGTTGGAGCCTAGTAGGAGGGAGCCCAAGAAAACAAGTAGCTGTGATGCTACTTTACACAAGGATAGGATGTTTTATTGAGAGGGCAGGACGCTACCAGGAGGAGGTGACTATTTGACCTAGTATGGTCTTTGTTTCCTAAAACTGATATGGGTGTGAAACCTCTGACAGAGGTACCATTCTCATTGGTTGCGTGGAGCATCTTTCTGCCCACTAAAATTTGGTGGCAAGCGTGGTAGGCCAAAGAAATTAGTAGATAAGTGAATTAATGTTTAATTTTTATTTTATTTTGTATCTTGGTTCCTTAACTCCTAAACTATGATGTTTCAAGAATGTATATGTGTTGTAATCAAAATAAGAAACTAATTGTAACTATTAAAAACAATTTGATTTAGTGAGGCATGTGGAAAAATGCAAAGACCAGTTTGTGCATTGTTTTGGGGTCATGTTAGTAACTTGCCAAAGACTCACTACAAGTACCTTACCCTGAGGTCAGTATTTTCTAAAGGGAATGCAAGTCCCTGGTGACGTCCGCACTCCTTTCATACTCAACTGGGTTAAAACTAGCATTTGCACCTAATGTTGCAAAGGAAACGCCGTAAGGCATAGTGTGTGGAAGAATATTGAAATGTGAATAGGCTTTTGCGAGCTTTTCTGAAAGCAAGGGTCGATGATTTCAAGTTTTAATTTGAGAAAGCCATACCGAAAACCGTTGAAATGGAATGCAAGTAGCCATAAATATGCATTGAACCTGTTTAGAGACCTTTGTTTGTAGTTGGTAAAAATTGTGGAGTTAAAGGTGAAGATAAATGAATGAATCCATGCGAACAACAACCGGGCAACCATATTGATTTGGAAAGGGCTATTTAAGAAATCATTATTCAAATGGGAAATTAAATTAATATGAAGATATATTGAAAACATGTATTATATTCATTAAAATCAATTGATTTTGTTAACAAAATATGTTCAAACCCATTGACAATGAATTGGTTGTGAGGACGTAAACTATCAAAATGCTATTGATCTTGAAACATCCCTTTTTAAGTTTGAAATGGAAAACACAAATAGTTGCAAGGACATAAACTATCAAAATGGTATTTGATGTTGAAACATCCTTTTTTAAGTGTGAAATGGAAAATACAAATAGTGTATTGTAACATCCTTTTTAAAGTTTGAAATGGAAAATACAAACAGTGAATTGTAACAAAAGAGGTTCGAGAAGGAATATAATAGTCTAAAGAAAATTGTGCTTGTCATTCCATATTTGAAGTTGTATAAAAACATGGTGGAGGTAGCGAAGACCTGAAGAAGCAGTAATGGACATGCAAAATGTATATTTTGTTAGAATTAGTAATATGTAAATCAGCTGCAAAAATTTATTAGTAATACTTTGCAGGTGAGTTGTGTTAAAATGAATCTGGAATGAATGGAAATGAAGTTACCTTTGCTATGGGGATTTATATATTGTTAGTGGAAGATGCATGGTGAATAATGACATATTGAACACCATCGGAGGTTAATGCGTAGCTGGAGATGCAGTTTTTTTGCTTTCCATTATACTTGTAGTTGTGCAGGTATGTTATTTCTGAGTCCATGTCACCTGTTGCAAAAGAAAGAAAAGGTTAGAATGAGATGTATAGATAATATAAAGACATTCTAATATTTGCTTATTTACTAATATTGATTAAAGTTGGTCGTTGTTGAAAGATATGAAAAGTATTTTATGAAATAGAATGAGGTAAATAAATGGAGGAAACCTTTTGTTGATGTCAAAGTATGGGTTGGAGCAGATTATCTGGAGGAAGCATTGAACGGAGAATTTCTTCTGCGTGTTTTCTGCG
Organism: Pinus tabuliformis; assembly: GCA_031772625.1. NCBI lineage: Eukaryota > Viridiplantae > Streptophyta > Pinopsida > Pinales > Pinaceae > Pinus > Pinus tabuliformis. The sequence continues at coordinate 584,705,255 of CM062811.1, forward strand.
AGCAATGTTTTTGTTGTCCTTCATTTTACTGTAACGATCGAAACTGAATGTGGGGTTAATCCGGAGATCTTGTAAAGAAGGCACTCTTGAAATAGCTGTGAATGTGATACCTTGACGTTCTGTTTTTCCAATGTCAATTGTTGCTTTTGGAAGTGTCATACCTTGAGATTTATGTATGGTTAAAGCCCAAGCCATCTTCAGTGGAATTTGTGCACGACCATTTCTTTTTACTGTTGGAATAGGCAAGTGAGTGGGGTTTCTTTCATTCCAAGGAGGCCCAATGTATTTGGGAAAATCTACGACAACAAATGTTGGAATTTGTGGTGGTGCAGTTGATTCTTTGTAAAAGATAGTTACAATTTCTCCGAGGGAACCATTAACAAGTCCGGCTGAAACCCAAAGGTTGGAATTCAACATAACTTTTTTGCCATTGCATAGTAATACAATTCTCTCAAGTTGCTCGTCTTCAGAGGAAATACTGGAATATGTGTTGTCATCTTCAGCAATGGATCGTGCGATAGGAGTGTTTAGAGATTTCATCATTTTCTTATTATGGACCATTGTTTGAGAATTTGTTGGAAATAGATGCATGGAATCATGGAATGAACATATTTCTTCTTCTGATAAAAAGGAATCTGTGCGCGACACGAGTATGTTGTAGTCGTCGATTGTTGGATTTGCATCTCTAATGTTCTGGAGAATGTTCCTGAAAGTAACCTGTGTGATGTCATTGCCTTGTTGACGAAATATTGTGTCTAATGTGATGACTGTGTTGAAGGTGTTCCACAGTGCGCTTCCGTGGCTCGTCCCTGCATATAGAGGTATGTCTTTGACTGGTGGTAGCTGACCGAGATCACCAACCAATATTATGGAACAGCCACCGAAAGGAGTGTTTCTTTGGTGGGGAAATGCCTCACGAAGACGTTCATCAATATGGCTGAGAAGCTTTGGCCCAGTGAAGCTCATTTCATCGATTAGTATGTATCTTATATGCCTGAGTTCTTCTTGGAATTTTGCGAGAGCATTACCTTCTAAGGGCATAAGATCCTTTATAGGAAGGTGCAAAGTAGAATGGATTGTCGATGCTTGCATGTTGAAGGCAGCAACCCCTGTAGGGGCGAGGAGCATGATCGGTGAAGGTTCCAGGCTTGCAAGGCCTATGAGCATATCTTTGATGCAATTAATAAGGATGGATTTTCCCGTACCAGCAGTGCCTTGTATTATCATTCTGAGAGCGGGTAAATAATCCTTCCTAGCAAAATGATTAGAAATAATATTTAGAGCTTTTCTTTGCATTGGAGATAATGTAGTAAGGGTCAGCAGGATATGTTTATGTGTTTGAAGAATGCAGTGGATGGAGTGGCTATTCTCAATGAATTGTATTGCATTATTTTGTAGATCCAATGGGATAGTGGTATGATTCCAGTTATGGGTGTCATCAAAGCCACGAAGACCAAGCATGTCAAGGTCATTTATGAGAAGCTCATTTGTAGGGTGTAATTGGGAAAGTAATTCCCATTCATTTATTTCCATGGTGTCTGTTGGGTTGGTTTCATTTATAGTTTAGGTATCATTTATGACAGATTCAATATCAGATAGTGTGGGGTGTTGATGCCAAGGATTGTAGAATGGATGAAATGTTTTCCAATTTGCGATGAATTCTGCAGCAGAATCTTCTATATCTTGTACGATATGGCGAAAAGGTTTGTATAGAATAAGTTCAACCCTGCAAAAGTCAGCGTAGCAAGGTTCTGTTGTGGATGGTATGGAGGAGTAACGTGGTATGACCCGAACAATTGCTTTTGTAGGCCTTTGTTTCCATTTTTTTGTTTTGCGACGAGGATCATATGACCAGGATCTTGCCAATTCTATTAGTGGTGTGGACTCTAGGGTAGAAGGGTGTTGGATATATGTATCTATGATGTGCGGGGATGTAGTGGAGGTAGTGTTCATTTGTGGAAGGCGCATAAGAATTTTTTGGTTTACATTTAAAGAAATGAATGGCCGACTACATAATGTTAATTGTAATTTTTGCAGCATATGGCAGGTTTCTTATGCTCCAATGTCACGATCAACAAGGGTTTCTGCAAGAAATTTTTGAAATGCGGATGTTGCTGGGTCAACAATGGGTGAAGCCAGGAAAATTTTACATAGCATGTGGTGGAAGCTTTCAGATTTTTATTTTTTTTCTGCTTTGGATGCATATTTGGCGATATATTTTTGGACAACGTGTATGGAGAGTACTAGTTGGCAGTCAACATTTGCATGCCAAATAGATAGGATGGTAGGGTTATGGATATTGAGTCGATCGTCGTTGCGAGCAGGGATGTATGTTTTTTGGCCATTGGAATCAATGAATAAGGCCGATTTTGGATGTAATTCCCACGGTGCTTTATAACGACATTGGAGTGAGGATCCATTTTTTCTTAGGCACGTGCTTTCTGAGCATTTTGTGTGACGTTCAACACAATTGACGACCTGTTCATAGTCACTGAAGGGATTGGTTCTGAAGATTTGTGGTGTGGACAATAGACAAGGGTCTTCGGGATTTGTCCAAGCATTTGGTTGGTTTGAAGTCGAAGGAGCACGCGGGTTCCAAGCGGAAATATATTTGTTGAAGAACTTCCTTGTAATATCGACTGCTTCTGTGTCTTCCCAGTTGAGGTTTTCCATATCAGGTGCATTTTCTATCCAAAGGAAACCATGGATGTGCGCAGATCCCCTATGTTGCCATTCATAACTATCAAGTATGCCTTTTTGTAAGATAATTCTGCAATAGGTGAGGAATGTTGTTTAGAGTTCTTGGAGAAAAAAAATGCGGTGGAATGTATACCTGTACCATCAATCTTTTGTATTCAAGTGTTTCTATAAGATAATCTCACGAAATGCTGTGAATCTATGGTGCATATATAGTGATGTTAAATGTGGGTTAGAGATAATGTTATCATTTCTCCACTTTTGTTGTTTTGCAATATCAGAAGGAAGACATCCGGGCATGATTGCATGAAGATCATGCCATTTTGTATCAGTTTCACTTAATGTGAAGAAGAACGTCGGGCAACCGAGTTGAGATATCATGTCCGTTAGTTCATTTTTAGCTTTGTACCAAAATGACCTTGTTCCACGTAAAGAGCTACCGAATCGCATGACTTGATCTGCCAATTGCTCATCTGGAAATTGTTCTAATTGGATGTTCAGATCTTGAATAGATATTGGAAAGTTATCTGTGATGTTCTTTTTCACAAAAATCGATGTTGTTGCTTGACTGCGATGCTGCATCATGAGATTATATATGTAATAACGAAAGCGTGGGTGGTTTCCAAATCTGTTATCGTAGTAACGTATGAGATGAAGTGCATATTCATGTAACTGCACTGCTTTCATTCTTGGCTGATTTGGCATTACAGCTCCTGCCGGGAAAAGGGCGGGGAAAGCCATAGAGAATAGACCTTCTGTGTTGCATTCATTGACTGGCGATAAACCAATTGTTGGCCACTCAATTGTAGTATTAGATTGGTGGTTGTAAGCATGAAAATAATGGTGGATTTCTTGGATTTCTGTATTTGTATTAGGTATGATGGGTACGAATGATGATGTTTGGTCTACGGATGGGTCTGTGAAATCTTCGGTGAGCTCATGGGGTGGTTCAAGTGGAAGGCAGACAATGGTTTCTGTAGTATTGGAATGGTGAAGGGAGGAGGATACATCGGTGGGGATTGCTGGTAAGGATGCCAGTGCGTTGGTATCAATACGAACATTCTTATAGTATGGATCATTTGCCAATTTGTATTCTAATGCAGCGAGAATGCGATGTCTACTGACAATGAAATCATAAGCCTTATGGTCATTACTATGACGCGTGACAATTAGGATGTCCAAGTGTTCAACACGTCATGGCAACATGTTTGCGATTTTTGTAATGTCTTGAGGAAAACAAATTGTGTGGCCACTGTATTTATACTGGCCACCATGTGCATGTGTTACTTGCAGTATAGGGTTAACCCTAGAAATGAGCATTTCTTTTATTTGTGAAAGAGATGTAAGGGTAGCTGGTTGAGGACCAGGTTCCATGTTGTTTGATAATGAGAAGCGATGACCCTTTGTTTCAGAGATGCATCTGGAGCAGCAATACATGTGGTTGGAATTGCGGATATGTATTCTAGGATATGATTCAAGACAAATGGAGCATGGGCATTTAGGTGGAAGTTTATCAATCTTTGCATGGAAATCTCGATGTGCTTGATTAGTATAAACGTTGTTGAAAGTATGTGCGAAGGAGGGGTTAGGGCAATGAGGCATGGATGTATTTGTTTGAGAGGTTCACTGAGAAGATAAAGAGTCTGATAATTACAAGGGAGGATTGTTTTCAGGGTGGGCCGTTTCAGACAGGGAAGGTTGGTTACCCTTTTGTTTTTTGTGTTTTTGACATTATGTGATGTCTTTTTTTGCTTGGTAAAGCTCACGGCGCCGTGAATTTATTTGTTCTTTATTTGTTGCATAGTATCTTCGAACACATTCATTATTAGAAGAAGAAGCCATTCGCAAAATTTATGGTACCTATAAGCAAGAGAGGGGAAAAGGAGAATGTTATTTGGAGACAACAACCATTTTATTTTATGAAAGCGAAAGAAGGGTAAAAAATGCAAGTGAAAGCGAAAGAAGGGACAAAAATCTAAGTTTTGAATAGTGTTATGTGAAATTTTTTATTTGAGTAATGTTTTTGAAAGAACGTATTAGTATTTTTTCTGTATACATGTAGGTAGTTTCATGTGTAAAGCTGATAAAAGGAAAAAGAATTGTGAATTTTTCTACTCACATAATGCTAGATACAATGGAGAACGAATACTTATTTCAATGGTATATAAGAAAATTTCATAAGAAGGCATGCAACAGTATATCTTGTAAAGTTGTATTTATAAAATTGGACAATAGGAATTGCCAAAAAGCAAGGAATACATTTTGCAATATTTATCTACAATGTCGAGATGTTCTGAATTTCTCGAAGGATGTTGTTGCATTCTGTCGTGAAATGCAGTTTTTCTTCTTTTATGATAACGCATTTCAATCGTGGGACTTCTTTAAAAGTTTCTGTCTTCACCGATAGTGTGAAGACATGATCTGTCCATAGAGCTCTAGAGATAATTCCCTTGATCAGTTCTGGATCTGAAGATAATAGATAGAAGTCTTTGGCATTATTTCCAAGAATTGTAGATCCCGCGTCTTCGAAAGCAACAGTTGAAGCCAATTCACCAGTGTGATCTTGTATGTCGACTTTCAATAAGTATCTGTAATCACAGTTGCTTACTTCAGGGTTGCATTTTGGACAGAACCACATCCCTATATTTTGTGGAATAAGTTTTTTCATGCATTTTTTCCCATCAACGATCGACGGGCAAGAAATGTAGTAAAAACTATCCATCCCAATTTTTGTTATTGTGCCCTTTAATTGGAAAAATGTTGGTTTCTCTAAGGAATCCATACTGTAAATGTCATCAATTGTTATTTTTTTTTGTTGGTGGCCAAAAGGAGATCTTGTTGTCAAAGATGTAGAAGCTGCAGTCGAACCTTCTTTTTTAAACCACGACTTTAGTGCATGGGCCTCTTCAATGTCAGGATCTACAAGAACAATGGATCTCATTGTAGTGCCGATATTTTTTCCATTAAATTCTCCAACACACGTAGACTTGATTGCAATGATGGGGTTATTTCCTGTAGCACATAGGGAGGAGATTTCTTGTGACACGGCATTAAAATTATCTCCCCAAAAGATTGCATCTATGTTATACCCTGACATGTCTCGAAGTTGTACTGTTTGTTTATTGACTTCAGAGCCGTCTTTTCTACGTATAGTGCATACACTGGAAATGTCTGTGAAAACACAAAGAATATCAACAATGGAGTTGACGTTTGTTGTTCTGATATCATCAATTGATTTTATATTGAATTGCACTGTTGGATTATGTTTTCTTTCTTTGGCAACATGTTCTATGGTAGATGTTACATTCAACAAAATTTCCCAGTCAATGTTTAAGTGGTTGTATTGCTTATTAGCCATTTTTACATTCCCTTTAGAGATAATGTAGACATTTTCATTTTGGATTTTGTCGAAAAAATAATCTGTGACATTGTTGAAACATGTAATATGTATTTCTCCACCCTCTGTATCGAACAGGTCAAAACCAAACACTTTACCGGGTTCGTATTGATTATGAAACTGTCGAAGAGTTGTTTTCCTTTGGACGTATCCTTTTATGCACCAGTTTGAGTGGTAAGGGTTTAACGATTTGATGGGAATTTGAACTGGCAGAACGGACGTAGTAGGAGTAGTTGGAAGAGGGCAGTGTCTTTTTGATAAAGGATGTGGGTCCGATGAGGATGGAGTGTTTTCATCAGATGTGATGGGGATACTCATAGTTTTTGGATTGCCAATTAAGGGTGCAAATGAAGTAGATATTTCAAAGTCTATTAGCTTTATAGACCTACACGACAAATGAGGGTCATAGGAATAATTGTTAGAGGCGGTTGTGTTAAAAATAAAAAATGTTAAATTTGAAATAAGAAATTTATAACAAACTTACATTGAAGGACCAATAGCTGAGGTAGTCCAACTTTTAACATTTATAACAGAACCCTTTTGTAGCAAGCCTGTTGCTACGAGATCATTGAAATCTTTTGGAAGCATGATGTGTTTCTTATGTGTTCCGTCTGAAATTGTAGTACGATATCGTGGAGTTGAATTTCGCATTGATTGTATTGGTTCAAGTTCAACAATTTGTAGGTATGGTTGAATATGAGTTGATCCAGATAACATCGAGGAAATTGCATTTTCAGTAAGGTTTGTTGTCATTTTCTGGTACAAAACAAAACACAAAAATGTTGTTTTCTTCGCGTAAGATGTTTAAAATTCATTACATTCCTACAACATTACTTGAAAAAATATGAATTAAAGGGCAAAGGGAAAGAAGCATGTTCAGTTTTTTTCTAAATGAGTGGGCATCTAAGCTTGTAAACATAATGAAGAAAGATATTTATTACAACAACTTTTATACGATCATTTTTTTTTGAAGCATAGTTTCACCAAGCGAAGAGGAAGAAGGAGAGGGAGAAACAAACGAAGTAGAAGGTTTGGGGTAACGCTAGTATCATCTGGTTGCTGATTTGATTGCCCAAGAATCATGGTGTTTTGAACGACAGAGGTCGAGAAAAGCCATACCGGCGAGCGAAGTGCAAGCCCTGGAAGGGACAATGTAGCCATATGAGGTACACCAACATCTCCCCTAGAGGAAAAGGGAGTAGGATTCCCCCAAGGGGAAATCCTTGATTGGTGGACTCCATTTTCTCAAACTGAGACCAATGAGGGAGCAGTGATGTTATTCCGATTTGAATAAATTTTATGACGCTTTGACACAACTTGCTTTTTCAATTTTTAAGAGTCGAGAAAAAGCTAAAGATGACTCTATCCGCCTTCGATTTGGGTAACTCTAGTATCATTTGGTTGTTGAGTTGATTGCTCAATAATCACGGTGTTTTGAATGGCAGAGGTCGAGAAAAGCCATACTGGCAGGTCAATTGCAAGCCCTGGAAGGGACAATGTAGCCATATGAGGTGCACCAACATCTCCCCTAGAGGAAAAGGGAGTAGGATTCCCCCAAGGGGAAATCCTTGATTGGTGGACTCCATTTTCTCAAACTGAGACCAATGAGGGAGCAGTGATGTTATTCCGATTTGAATAAATTTTATGACGCTTTGACACAACTTGATTTTTCAATTTTTAAGAGTCGAGAAAAAGCTAAAGATGACTCTAGCTGCCTTCGATTTGGGTAACTCTAGTATCATTTGGTTGCTGAGTTGATTGCTCAAGAATCACGGTGTTTTGAACGGCAGAGGTCGAGAAAAGCCATACTGGCAGGCCAATTGCAAGCCCTGGAAGGGACAATGTAGCCATATGAGGTGCACCAACATCTCCCCTAGAGGAAAAGGGAGTAGGTTTCCCCCAAGGGGAAATCCTTGATTGGTGGACTCCATTTTCTCACCCTAAGACCAACAAGGGAACAGTGAGGTTATTCCGATTTAAATGAATTTTATGACGCTTTGACACAATTTGCTTTTTCAATTTTTAAGAGTCAAGAAAAAGCTAAAGATGACTCTAGTTGCTTTCGATTTTTAATGAGCCTGAAGTGACAAGTGCTCAGATGGTCCTTTTCTTTTAAGGAGTCCAAAAAGGAACGAAAGTGACTACTCTGGATATCTAGACAGGGGGATTACCAAACCAATCACAAAAATGCAGAATACTTTTTATGGTACAACAATCAATCTTCCCAAATGCTATGTTCAGTGCATTGCGATCGATAGGGCAGCAGACACGACTTCCTAAGGATAAAGGATATAGCCTACTGTGGTCTCCCAATATATACTCGACGGTACGTGGGAGCACAAGTCCGTACTGGCACTTGTCGTTTCAAAGAGGAGGAATCACCCAACCTACGATGAAAGTGATAGTTACCAGGCTTTACGACGCCGGAATACGTCTCTAGCCTAGACTTCTAAATGGTGTGCGTTAGGTTCCAAAGCATTTTTATGTTTATTGAAATGTATTTTACAGTTGATCTTTCTTAAGAAGTTTGCCTTTAAGGTTGATCGCGTGATGTACATATACAATTCCTAAATATGAAATCTAAGATGATAAACAGTCGTTTACTTTCTTTTTGTAGTGAAAATCCTAGCTACTAAGGAAAGATAAGTGAAATTGTTTCAACATAGAGCAGAGAGCACACACTAAGTCCTAAATCAATTTCCGCATGCATTCTAAATGTAAATGTACATGCATGTATTTGTTTTCCGCTTTCTTAATGTGTGGATGACAAAAAAAATGCCAAGTGGAATATAATATCAATACAGGGATATGACTATTCTAGAATTCGGATAGACATAAGCAAAGCTATTGAAGTTTGTATCTAAGATTTTCTAGAGTCTGCTCACTAGAAATAAGACAGTCACGATGGCACCACTTTGCACTAGTTTAACACAAAGGAATAAAGTTTAAATTATCAAGAAAGCATATATATAACTGAATCATTTCAATCGGGAAATAATTTTGAATCAAATTTATAAGACTCTGTAGCTGCTCAGTGGCTAATGTACAATTGATGGAAGAGGATCTTCTATCATGGTCCATGGATGAAATAGAAATGAAGCAAAAACTCAGAAAGGAGATTAAGGCTGTTATCAGAGATGAAGCAATACAGAAAACGTCCAGAAATGTCCTTCAACGCTAAAAGTTGAATTTCCTAGCGACAAAACAGAGTAAGCCAAGGCAAAGTATCTGTATTTAACATCGTTGTGTGAGTAACCAACATAAGCTGCACAATGCTATGCAAATTAATAGTCTCTGCGGGAGAAAAACCCAATATAATCCACACAATCTAATCCTCACGAGGAAGGTTTTGCAGGGATTTAAAGGTTTTCTTATGTTATAAAATCCTAGGCTAATGTGGGTGTCCCAGCAAATAAAAATGTATACCATAATACCCACTTACTATTAAGCATTGTCTCCAAAGGAACTTGAACAATATGATAAAAGATTCATCTTTTACTTCTATAATATACATAATGTTAAATATATGAAAAACACTTTCTGCTTTCAAGTAAGTTGTTTTTTTCTCCTTTCATATTATCAGCCATTTCCATGGCTCATGTTTTTAATATGTTTAGCCTACCGCCTTATACTTGGAAGTTGGTACCGAATGTATAGTGTTGAATAACTAATTGTTTTAGCTCCATGCTATACACTTTAGAATTAATGCATGCATTTTACTTGCTTAGTTTCTATCTGACCATTTATCATTTGTTATAAACTATAATGCAATCATGTGACCAAGATGCTTACTTTTTGGAGGGGAATAATCAATAGACATTGTGCAAAGACACTTTCAAAAGATGATAGATTCCCCAACTACGTATATATAACTGCTATCCATTCATATTTACTTGTTATGTTTATTTTATTTGTAGCTCACTCCCATGTTTAGCAAGAGGAAACTTGTAGGAAAAATGGTTTCCAATAGAGGCTACTTCTTTCTTCTTTCTGTAACTATCTCCATCCTTGCTAAAGAAGCCATCACTCCATTTGAATAGATTCATAAAATGGGTGGCTATAACTTCTTCCTTAACGTCCAATTTAAGCTCAAATTACTAAACACATGTTGTCAACAGGCTTTCTAGTCCATTCCACATATTATGATCTATTTGTAGGTGTAAAAATATGTCCGTTGCAAGATAATTGTTAATCAAATAAGAACCACTTTGTAGGAGATGTATATGTTTAAGACCTGAAATTATTATTATCATATACCCTATGGCATATTTATTAAGAAAAAGATGAAATAAAGAGACGTTACTGCAACATGATTCCTTCCTTCAGAAACATCAACATGAAAACATGCAACTCCATTCCGTCTAATGTTTTTGCGACAACCCATAGATGTATCCTGATAGAGTTAACTTAGCATCCAACTATTGTAAAAAGGGAAATAAAAACAGCGACTACAAATTAGTTAATATCATATTTAGCTTGCAACTGCTTGCTATATAGTAAAAAATGGCTATTGTCAGATAAAGGTAGGGAGAAACAACTGCAAATTCAATAACAAAACAGATATTAAACTACATGCAAGATGATCCGAGAACAAGTAGTAAAGAAAAAATTACCAACACTTTCTCCAAGGTGCGTAGATATCGAATTCAGTTGTGCCCTATTCTCATAAAGGCCCTGAATAGCTTGCCTCGATCTTACAATTTCTTTTGCCAAATTCTGCCCAAGAAAATTTTGACTCATTAAAGATAAAAGCAAAGCCTGTTTCTAAGCACTAGCAACCTTGCTGATGTTCTTTAGTCACAAACATGATATCATTAAATTTAGTACAATATGATATCATTAAATTTAGAAATTGTACTAGAGAGAAATATAACAAGAATTGTTACGGAGGTTCAACCCAAGATACATAAAAAATGATGGAAAGTAGTACATCAGCCAGCATTCAGTGCAAACAAACCTCACATGATCAATACTAAATATGTAGCATTGGATGCCATGCGATGTCAATAAAAATGATTATTGACATGCAAAAAAATGGACTGATAAATCTACGAACATTCCATTTTCCACGTAACACCCTTGCTTATGTGGCAGTCTTCAAATGTTGGAAAAACGCTCCTTAGACTCTAGAAAACATAGCAAAGCTAACATGCATATTACTTTCGAGGTTCGGACTTTGGTTTCTATTTCCTTTGCAGGTCGTACATGATGCAGACCTATGAAAGATAGAGTCATTCAGAGTGCAGAAATTTGGCTTTTCTTTTCATTTGGAGGCCCTATTCAGTGCAGATTTTATATGACAAATAAGATAACCTGTAAGATACATAAATTATTTCAAATCATAGTTCTATTCCCCTGGGCCACTTCTATCCCCCTGGGCCATACCCACATGCTGATGAGCCCCTTTTACAAAGGACAAGAACGATGGAGAGTTTGGATAAGGTTATTCATCTACAGTCTTGATTATATGGATGGGACGAAATTCCTCCAGATCCACCCCATGGTCATTTTAGGATTCAGAATATACACAATGTTGTTCTTCATCTTCATTTTGTGTTCTGTTTTACAGACAAACGGTCTCCTAGACTTTTCAACTTGCTCAGACACATCTTGTGTTAATTCCTGTAATTCTGGTTTCTGTACCCTGAGATACAACACCAAAACTATTGCAGTAAACAATAGATTTAACATAAGAAGTGAAGAAATATAAGAAGTTGATCTTCTTGGCCTCATAAGAAAAGAATATATCTAAGTGTGAGTGTTAGCCCTGAGTTCACTGAATGGAACTTCGTTAGTAAATGGATACTTCTAAAATTCAAATTTGAGATTGATGAAGACCTATTGGACTACTTTGCATAGGACTGAATTATTACTTTGAGATTGTGCAAATTTCTTGTACTTGAATCTTCTACAATTGTTGAGATGAGCATATTCTTGATTTATTTTTATGGTTGATATATCCAAGTCCAGTTAAGGTAACTTAAATTTTCTCTGCAGAGCGATGTTCAACTCTAGAAGGTGAGGAATCATTCAGCTGCTGGGAGACATTTTTTGAATTTGAGAAGATGAGGGTTTGATTTTCATAAACATTGATATTTGTTCTATTTAGCATGTAAGAGTAAGAGGCCAAATGTAATAAGTGAGTATTATATCAGAATAGTTGAAAAGCATTACGGAACTACACGCTTTCCTAAATAGTTGGTGAACTTTCCCAATTTTTATAGTGATGCAAGAATTCTGATTAGCAAATGAAGAGCTTCTATCCGCTTTTATATATTTTGCTCGGTTGAAAATTGTTGAAATATAGCATAGACGCAAAAAAATATCTGGAATGCTAGCCTTATGAGCTAGATACACATTCTAATGTGTTTAACGAGAATATAAAATGTAAAATTTGCAGGAGGAATCTGAGGAGCTGTGTAATGTTTCATCTTCAAAGGATGGAATCTCTTACTGTCAGCCCTTGGAACGAATGGAAAACTTAGTGAGACAATCAAGGGGCGTCAAATCTCTCATTGGCAATGTAAGCACGATTGCAAAAATGCCAAAGCTGCAAAATGAGGCTCAGAGCAAAGAAAAAATCCCAATGACTTCATCCAGTTCTCCAGTTAGTGATGCCAATTCACCAAAAGAACATCCTTTCGTTATTTGTTACATACTAGAACCCATTATTTTTGTTCCATACTCGAACCCATTACTAACATGCAAAAAAATGGACTGATAAATCTACGAACATTCCATTCAAAGATTTGTCCCCTGCTTGATATCAATCACAAAGTTGCAGTAAACAATAGATTTAACATAAGAAGTGAAGAAATATAAGAATTTGATCTTCTTGGTCTCCTAAGAAAAGAATATATCTGAGTGTGAGTGTTAGCCCTGAGTTTACTGAATGGAACTTCGTTAGTAAATGGATACTTCTAAAATTCAAATTTGAGATTGATGAAGACCTATTGGACTACTTTGCCTAGGACTGGATTATTACTTCGAGATTGTGCAAATTTCTTGTTCTTGAATCTTCTACAATTGTTGAGATGAGCATATTCTTGATTTCTTTTTATGGTTGATATATCCAAGTCCAGTTAAGGTAACTTAAATTTTCTCTGCAGAGCGATGTTCAACTATAGAAGGCGAGGAATCATTCAGCTATTGGGAGACATTTTTTGAATTTGAGAAGATGAAGGTTTGATTTTCATAAACATTGATATTTGTTCTGTTTAGCATGTAAGAGTAAGAGGCCAAATATAAGAAGTGATTATTATATCAGAATAGTTGAAAAGCATTAAGGAACTACACGCTTTCCTAAATAATTGGTGAACTTTCCCAATTTTTATAGTGATGCAAGAATTCTAATCAGCAAATGAAGAGCTTCTATCCACTTTTATATATTTTTCTCAGTTGAAAATTGCTGAAATATAGAATAGACGCAAAAAAGATCTAGAATGCTAGCCTTATGAGCTAGATACACATTCTAACATGAAAACATGCAACTCCATTCTGTCTAATGTTTCTGGGACAACCCATAGATGTATCCTGATAGTGTTAACTTAGCATCCAACTATTGTAAAAAGGGAAATAAAAACAACAACTACAAATTAATTAATATCATATTTAGCTTGCAACTGCTTGCTATATAGTAAAAAATGGCTATTGTCAGATAAAGGTAGGGAGAAACAACTGCAAATTCAATAACATAATAGAGATTAAACTACATGCAAGATGATCCAAGAACAAGTAGTAAAGAAAAAATTACCAACACTTTCTCCAAGGTGCGTAGATATCGAATTCCACTATGCCCTGTTCTCATAAAGGCGCTGAATAGCTTGCCTTGATCTTACAATTTCTTTTGCCAAATTCTGCCCAAGAAAATTTTGACTCATTAAAGATAAAAGCAAAGCCTGTTTCTGAGCACTAGCAACCTTGTTGATGTTCTTTAGTCACAAACATGGTATCATTAAATTTAGTACAATATGATATCATTAAATTTAGAAATTGTACTAGAGAGAAATATAACAAGAATTGTTACTGGAGGTTCAACCCAAGATACATAAAAAATGAAGGAAAGCAGTACATCATCCAGCATTCAGTGCAAACACACCTCACAAGATCAATACTAAATATGTAGCATTGGATGCCATGTGATGTCAATAAAAATGATTATTGACATGCAAAAAAATGGACTGATAAATCTACGAACATTCCATTTGCTAGGTAACACCATTGCTTATGTGGCAGTCTTCAAATGGTGGAAAAACGCTCCTTAGACTCTAGAAAACATAGCAAAGCTAACATGCATATTACTTTCGAGGTTCAGACTTTGGTTTCTATTTTCTTTGCAGGTCGTACATGATGCAGACCTATGAAAGATAGAGTCATTCAGAGTGCAGAAATTTGGCTTTTCTTTTCATTTAGATGCCCTATTCAGTGCAGCTTTTATATGCGAAATAAGATAACCTGTAAGATACATAAATTATTTCAAATCATAGTTATATTCCCCTGGGCCACTTCTATCCCCCTGGGCCATACCCACATGTTGATGAGCCCCTTTTACAAAGGACAAGAACGATGGAGAGTTTGGATAAGGTTATTCATCTACAGTCTTGATTATATGGATGGGACGAAATTCCTCCAGATCCACCCCATGGTCATTTTAGGATTCAGAATATACACAATGTTGTGCTTCATCTTCATTTTGTGTTCTGTTTTACAGAAAACGGTCTCCTAGACCTTTCAACTTGCTCAGACACATCTTGTGTTAATTCCTGTAATTCTGGTTTCTGTACCCTGAGATACATCACCAAAACTATTGCAGTAAACAATAGATTTAACATAAGAAGTGAAGAAATATAAGAAGTTGATCTTCTTGGACTCATAAGAAAAGAATATATCTGAGTGTGAGTGTTAGCCCTGAGTTTACTGAACAGAGATTAAACTGCATGCAAGATGATCCGAGAACAAGTAGTAAAGAAAAAATTACCAACACTTTCTCCAAGGTGTGTAGATATCGAATTCAGATGTGCCCTGTTCTCATAAAGGCGCTGAATAGCTTGCCTTGATCTTACAATTTCTTTTGCCAAATTCTTCCCAAGAAAATTTTGACTCATTAAAGATAAAAGCAAAGCCCGTTTCTAAGCACTAGAGACCTTGCTGATGTTCTTTAGTCACAAACATGATATCATTAAATTTAGTACAATATGATATCATTAAATTTAGAAATTGTACTAGAGAGAAATATAACAAGAATTGTTACTAGAGGTTCAACCCAAGATACATAAAAAATGATGGAAAGCAGTACATCAGCCAGCATTCAATGCAAACACACCTCACAAGATCAATACTAAATCTATAGCATTGGATGCCATGTGATGTCAATAAAAATGATTATTGACATGCAAAAAAATGGACTGATAAATCTACAAAATAATTATGTTACATGGTTATAAATAATTACTTATAACCTGATTATTGACATGCAAATATAGCATAGACGCAAAGAAAGATCTGGAATGCTAGCCTTATGAGCTAGATACACATTCTAATGTGTTTAACGAGAATAGAAAATGCAAAATTTGCAGGAGGAATTTGAGGAGATGTGTAATGTTTCATCTTCAAAGGATGGAATCTCTGACTGTCAGCCCTTGGAACGAATGGAAAACTTAGTGAGACAATCAGGGGGCGTCAAATCTCTCATTGGCAATGTAAGCACAATTGAAAAAATTCCAAAGCTGCAAAATGAGGCTTAGAGCAAAGAACAAACCCCAATGACTTCAGAAACCATAACAACTTTAAAAGAATAAATCAGAAACCATAACAGAAAGAAGGGCTAACATAAATCAGAAACCATAACAGAAATAAGGGCAAGAAACACTGACTGCTAAGAGTTTTCCAACCAGAAGACCTCTAAGCAGAAATCCCATGTGTGAAGCAGACGAGTACAAATATTGATATAACAACACAAGGCTACGCGGGCTATGCGGCCCTCATGCAGGGAAGAAAGACACGAAACCAGGGAAGAAAGACAGGTTTCGTCTGTTCAGTCACTGCGAAGAGTCTCATCGCTAGGAGGCCTAGCCTTTCATGGCCCATAGCCAGATCCTCCCTCTCTTTCTTCCAGCCGGTGGGAAAAAAAACTTTTTTCCATGAAAAAAAACAGATTAAACCAATGGCAGAAAACACCCCAATCGTCTAACACATAGAATCAATGGCTCAAGATCGCACACGTCACATTTTAGGGATGTCTTTCTCAGAGGGAACGCCTTACGGCGTAATTATTTATATCTGGGCATGTTGTGTTACCTGGTTATAAATAATTACAAACAGGAATAGAGGTTTTTTTAGTAAACCAACCCAGTAGTATGCAATATTGCCAAACGTACATGTATTTGGGAGCAATGCAAAACACGAAATGAAAACAATTTTCATAAACATTTTAAATACAAGTGGACTTTACAAAAGAAAAAATTATTGCATAACCTTCCTTCTAGAACATGTAATCTGCAACTTCATAACCCATGTATATAAACGATAAGAAAATATTCTTTTTTTTGGAAACCAGATTGATAACAGAAATCGAGAAAAATGACCAAGTAATACTACAAGATACTTCTACTCACAAGTAAATGAAAAGAAGATTGTGTTTACTGTCAGCTATAGAAACCCCGAGTTATCACATAACAATACTTAAGATTGCGTTTACTTTCAGCTATAGAAACCCCGAGTTATCACATAACAATACTTAAGTCTATCGGCCAAGACCCAAAATGTCAGGCTGACTAACATTAGCATTTTCACAGAGAAATTATACACATTGACATAGTTTCCTTACTGGAGACCGTCAGAGCACGAGTCATAAATAAGACATTAACAACCCAGAAAATAAGACATTAACAATATTTATCATAAAGTGTAAAACTCCCAAGGCGTAGAAACTTTGATACTGAAGGAAGGGTTTTCTGGTTTAGGAACTTGTATTCACAACGATAGGATTCTAATAAGAACCTCGGGAAAGCATTTGCAAGGGCCTGTTGAGCTTGAGCACATAATAAACTTGCCAAAAACAAAAGACCTGTAATGTACCTGGAACCTATTATCTGTGATCAGAAAAGAAGGTTATTTCAATGAGAGAAGCAATATGAAGGAAAAGGTATGAGGAAATTGTTTTGTGGATAGATATTTTACCTGTCACGTGGGACTTGAGTGGTCGTAAAAGTATTCTAAGCTTACCTATGAAGGAGATTGGAAATAATGTAAGCCAATTAAGAGGGGTAGGGTTGATAACCCTTCTTGTAATAATGAAGAAATTAAACTAGATTATTTGTTTTGCTTACCAATTAAAGCAATCGAGCCCCAAAACCTAACTTAAGCACAATCACATAGAGAAATCCCTGAAGTGCTCTGGAGCCAACCATTGTAACACCAGGAAAAACGACCTATGTAAGTAAATAAGAAAAAAAAAATGGAGCTGGGGCTTGGCTACCAAATGCAAATATACCTACAGCAATTTGAAGGAAATGACACGAAGCAAAAATATAAGCTCTTGAAGATAAACAAATACCATGAGGATTTGTAATAGGTTATTACCTGTGTAAGAAAACCTTGTAGCATCAATGATAGAGTCAGTTAATGAAATTATAGTGGAAAGAAACTTGCAAAGCCTGTCAAAGAGTGGGAACGCAATGGAAAACTGAGCACAAGAAGCAGGATAGGGGTTGGGTAGTTTCCATGAATACCCCATGCCCTCCCCATCATTGATTGAAAACCCTAAGGCCTGGATGCATTGGATGGTTGACACCTCGTCCAACTAAGTTTGCTTGACATGATTGGTGGGAAGGTCGAGGTGCCACCTTGTAATTGTTGGAACTACCACACACTTACATGCAAACTCTTAGTTAGAGCATGGGACTACATGCAAGATTCCTTTTGCATGTTTTACTCCTTGATTTTCTCCTTATTTAACTCCGCAACTGGTTAGTTCTTCTGCATGATTTACTCCCTGATTTACTCCTTCTTTCACTCTGCAACTGGTTAGTTCTTCTGCATGATTTACTCCCTGATTTGCTCCTTCTTTCACTCTGCAACTGGCTAGTTATCTCCGGAACTTGTTGTAGGTGTTGAGTCTTCTCATTGATCACCACTATAGTGCATTACCTTGGGATGTTCACCCAATAATGCTATATTATGAGCATTGTAACTTATTTTCTAATGAATCATTCTTTTGTTCTTTCGATTTTCTTTTAGTGTTTTTTCTCTGCAAAGCTGTGTGTTCAACCTTTACTAGATAGATTCATCTGTGTAGGTTTTATAACACATTTAAATGGTATCAGAGCCCACAGGTTGCTATATAAAAGGCGCACCAGTACTTTATTTTGCAGGTATTACAGCTTGGAGATCGAAGGTCAACAGAAAAATGGAGTTTCCCAAAGCATCTATCCTAACACCGTACAACTATCACGAATGGAAGGAACAAATGGCTTGATACCTTCGTCATAAAGGGTTGTACAGGATTACCATGGCTATAGAAGTTGAAGCCACTTCAGCCATAGAGAAATCCAAGTACCTTAACCATATCGATGAGGCCCACGGATCCATATGCATGTGCATCTCTCCAGAGTTGCAGTTTCATCTATCTGCCTGCAATACTCCCAATGAGATTTGGAAAAAGGTTGAAGATCTCTACAGGAAACAGGATGAGATGAAAGGACATCTGCTCGAAGTGGAGCTTCTCTCATTGGATCCATGAAACTATGACAGAATTCAAGACTTCTTAACCAAATATAATGATCTATTTCTACAACTCAAGGGTTGTGGAATTGACAAATCCAAGGAGGATAGTCGCCAAGTTCTCTCTATTATGTCAAAGCTCGGACTGGAATACTTCGTCTTTGTGTCAACATTTCATTTAGTAAGGCTCGCAACAGGTAAATCCTACACTATGCCTTCTCTCAAAGAATTTATGGAGACCCTTATTTTTGAGCAAGATAAACTCATTGGCATGGGGAAAATCAAACCTCCAAAAGCGCATGCACTTGTTGTGCATGATGGCAGCCACAATAAAAATCACAGATCTGATTCAAATCAGAAAAATCAGTAGCAAAAAGACAAGGGAAAAGCACATTCCCATCCAAAGATGGAAGGGTACACCAAGCCCTTCAATGACTCCTCCAACTCGAGAAATGAGAAAGGGAAGAAAGGAAATAGATGCACCTACTGTCAAACAGGATTCCATCCAGAATCCTCTTGTATGAAGAAACAAATTGACCAAATGGTAGAAATCCTTCAGAAGCACAACCTTGGGGACCACATCCCTCAGGGCACCAAGAAGAAAACTGAGGATCCGCCACATGGGAAAGGTAACAATTTTCATGCTTTAGTTGCAATTATTACTTCGCCTGATGCATGGATTATAGATTCTGGTGCATCACATCATATGGCTAATGCAAAGGAAGTCTATTCCTCTTTGGATGCATGCAAAGGACCTCCCATCCTCATGGGAGATGACTCACCTATTGAGGTCACCGGAAAAGGTAGAGTGGAACTTTTACACGAAAGATTTGAAGATGTGCTTCATGTTCCAAAACTTTCGGTAAACTTGCTTTCAGTTTATCATATCACTCATTCCGGCACTGGAAAGAGAGTGGAATTCACTCCAGATGTAGTGAACATATATGATCTACATAGCAGCTCCAAAATTGCAACCGGTGAGGTAAATAATGGAACCAGACTGTATACATTTTCTGAATTTATTGAACCTAAATCCTCCTTATTGCTTACACATGCTGATGATAGTAGTAGGCTTTGGCATGAGAGGTTTGGTCACTTAAATTATAGGTATATGCAGCAGCTAAGCAAGAATGAGATGGTGGAAGGCTTGCCAAATATCAGTTTCTCCAAAGGAGTTTGTGAAGGGTGTGTCCTTGGCAAACATCCTAGAGAAAAGTTTGACACCGACATGACTCACAGAGTGTCCTCTCCTCTAGATCTGATCCATACTGATCTCATGGGGCCTTTTCCTCATCCTTCCATCAACAAAGCAAGGTATGTGCTTACATTTATTGATGATTTCTCATGGTATGCTTGGGTGTATCTTCTCAGGAACAAATCTGAAGTTTTTGAGCACTTTGAAGATTTCAAAGCACTAGTTGAGACACAGTCAGAGAAAAAGATCAAAACCCTCCATACACACAATGGGGGGGAATATGTTAACACAACACTTCATAACCTTTGCCTTCAGTCTGGCATACAGTTTCAGTACACAGTTCCATACACTCCGCAGCAGAACGAAGTTGCTGAGAGAAAGAACCGATCTCTCAAAGAGATGGCTTCCTTCATGTTGCATGCTAAGTCACTACCTCATAAGCTATGGGATGAAGCACTTAATTGTGCTAACTACATCGAGAACAGATCTCCTCATAGGTCTGTCAAGGATCATACCCCCTTTGAGGCTTGGACTGGCACTAAACCAGAGGTCACCCACTTCTATGTTTTCGGCTCCCGAGCATGGGCCAGGATCCCCTCTGAAAAGAGGAAAGCTCTCGATTCATAGAGCATTGAGTGCATCTTTGTTGGATACCCTGATGGTGTGAAGGGATAACAACTCCTGATTCCCTCTATGGACAAGCTCATCATTGAGCGAAGTTTCAAATTTGAGGAAAGTCTCTCACATGCACCTCAATCGCCACATGCAGACACATTTTATCTACCTCATGTCCGAGATGATGACTCAGTACACTCAGATGCAGATACAGAGCATGCAAATGGTGAGGTAGAGCATGCAGATGTAGAGACAGAGTCTTTAGATACAAATCTAGTGCATGCAAATGATGATCCACATCAAAGTCCAAATCAGGCTTCTAGTAGTGAATCATATTCCCCTGTCATAAATCAGAGAACAAGGATCCTACGTGAGATATATGCACAAGACCACCTAGCTGCTAGAAATGGTCTTGTGGGGGGTAATTTTGATTTGTAAAGAACTAGCTCAGAGTTTATTGAGCCTTCTCTTGCCCTCACTGCCACTGAACCATCACCATCCTAGCATTGTTATTTGGTTCATTCTTCTGATCCACAGTCTTATGTTGAGGCTATTGGGCATCCATCTTAGGAGTCCGCCATGGAGGAGGAGTATAACTCCCTCCTCGAAAACCAGACCTAGGATCTGGTCCCCCTTCCTTCAGGAAGGAAACTTGTCCGATGCAAATGGGTCTACAAGACCAAGAGTGCTGCAAATGGGAAAATCACTAAACGAAAGCGAGGCTAGTAGCTAAAGGCTTCCAACAAGTGCAAGGCATTGATTATGATGAGACCTTTACTCCAGTAGCAAATATGGATTCCATACGCCTTACACTTGCCATTGCAGTTGCGTGGGGATGGGAAGTACATCAGATTGATGTGAAGAATGCCTTTCTTCACGGAGACCTATCAGAGGATATCTACATGGAGCAGCCACATGGTTTCATTCAGGATTCATCTTTGGTCTACAGACTAAAGAAATCTCTCTACTGCCTTAAGCAGGCCTGAGAGCTTGGTATGAGAAGATGGATTCTTTTCTCTTATCACAAAACTTTGAAAGATGTAAGTCTGATTCGAATGTTTACATGCTTAGGACACATGATTCTCTTCTTATCTTAGTTTTGTATGTGGATGATCTCCTAATCACCGGCAGCTCAGATTCAGCCATTGCTACAGTCAAGAGAGCCTTGCATGATAGGTTCTTGATGATGGACATGGGTCCATTACACTTCTTTCTTGGTCTTGAGATCAGCCAGGATGCCACAGGCATCAAACTCTCTCAGGGTATGTATGCACGGGATCTCCTCGAGAGATTTCGCATGACTGAATGCAAGCCAGCACCGACTCCTTTTTTGTCTGGGGTCCACCTTGAGGATGGAGGTGACGCTCCATTAGTTGACAGTACTCTCTACCGACAGCTAGTGGGGAGCTTATTGTACCTCACTCACTCCAGACTAGATCTCCCATATGCAGTAGGGGCAGTTTCCAGATACATGCAGGAGCCGCATGAGCTACACTGGAATGCTTCCAAGCACATCCTCCGATATGTGCAGGGCACCATCACCTTCAGGATTCACTATGCAGAAGGCACTGCATTGAATCTCCTTGGCTTCACAGATTCTGATTGGGTGGGAGACATCATTGATCGCAAGTCCACCTCCGGATATTCACTCAGTCTAGGATCTAGCCCTATCTGTTGGTCGAGCAAGAAGCATGCTACTATTGCTCTCTCTTCAGCTGAGGCCAAGTACAGAGGAGTAGTCAACATCACCATTCAGGCTTTGTGGCTATAGCACTTCCTCACTGAGTTGGGCATCCAGTTCCACCAGCCCATTGTCATATGGTGTGACAACTAGAGAACTCTCAAATTTCGCAGAGATCCAATACATCGGCAGCGGACGATGCACATAGAGATCCATATGCACTACATCAGAGACTTAGTACATGATCGGGTCATTGATTTGCAGTTCTGTCCCTCAGCAGAACAGACTGCAGACATCTTCACCAAGACATTCACTGAGCAGAAGTTTCGCTCTCTACGTGATCGTCTTGGAGTGAAGGACACAGTTGCTTAGCATTTGTCTTTTCTTCCTCTTTTCTTTTGATTACATTGTATTTTGATGGGGGGTTTTTCCCACGAGGTTTTCCCTCTTTCCTCCATTTTACTACAAATTGCATTGTATTTTGGGTGACCTTTGTCTTTAGTTTCCAGGGCCCATTTTCTATTTTTCCCCATAGTGGTGTTCAGGGGGGGTGTTAGAACTACTACACACCTACATGCAGACTCTTAGTTAGAGCATGGGACTACATGCCAGATTCCTTTTGCATGATTTACTCCTTGATTTGCTCCTTCTTTAACTCTGCAACTGGTTAGTTCTTCTGCATGATTTGCTCCCTGATTTGCTCCTTCTTTCACTCCACAACTGGTTAGTTCTTCTGCATGATTTACTCCCTGATTTGCTCCTTCTTTCACTCTGCAACTGGCTAGTTATCTCCAGAACTTGTTGTAGGTGTTGAGTCTTCTCATTGATCACCACTATAGTGCATTACCTTGGGATCTTCACCCAGTAATGCTATATTATGAACATTGTAACCTATTTTCTAATGAATCATTCTTTTTTTCTTTCGATTTTCTTTTAGTGTTTTTGCTCTGCAAAGCTGTGTGTTCAACCTTTACTAGCTAGATTCATCTGTGCATGTTTTCTAACACATTTACAGTAATTTTGAAGGGTTCAGTGAACCCTCGAGAATAGATTAATACATTGTGCGACAAATCTTTAACTATTAAGTTTCCCAACAAAAATACAAGCCAATATCTTTAAAATTAAGGAGCTAGAGCTATGGCATTTCTCCAAGGATTTAATAACCAACACTTGCAAATGATAGAATAATCATAATGTTAGGGACCCGTATTTAATTTAAGAAGACTATACTATAAATTAAATATAGACCTTTCCATTTGATGGCAAGACTATTTGATGTAAGTATACAATATAATTTCCATGGTGGTTAAGGAAAGACGATAAGCACTTAAATTAGGACTATTATGCATATGTTGAAAAAATATATATTAACTATTGATGCTATAAAGTCCAAATAAGCCATATCAGGGTCAAGTTTTTTTTTTTTTAAATTGTTTATATTTTATAGGAGCATGTTACAAGTGGCATTAGAATCATGATTATAGCACTATGGCCTATTTTACGGAGAAAATTAGAGATAAAAAATTTATTGAATGTTTCACATAGAAGATGGAATAAAAGGGAATTGGTAGCATGACAATCTTACCCATGTGCCCAAGCTTTACACCCTTTCGAGGGCCTAATCTACGAATGTGGGTGCAGTTGGGTGATGAACCTCGATCCACTTCCGCAATGTTGTTGGAGATTGTGTAGCAATTTAGGGTGGAGATTCCCAACCTAAGGGTTAATAATGAACGATTGTTGAGAGACCATGAGAGGATACTCAAGAGTTTAACTGATAAACATAATCAAATAAATTCTACTCCAACTACTAACAATGGAAATAAAGCGAAGTCACATAGACATAGAGAGGTTAGTGCCTTAGAGATGCCCTACCCAAGAATCTGAGGGTGATAAAGAAACCAAGGATGAAAAGTCAGAAAACATCTCTCAACAAAATTACGAGAAATCAGTTAAAAGACAAAAGATAGAGCTTCAAGGGGAATTTAAGAGAATTGAACCCCCAACTTTTGATGGTGAGTCTGAAGAGGGGGTTGAGGAATGATTGGAGAACATTAATAAATACTTTTAAGTGTATGAATATAAAAGTAACTTGAAGGCTCGTTTGGTGATTTATCAATTGCAAGGAAAGGAAACCTTATGGTGGGAGGAGGTTAAGGTAGTGCATGGGATTGATGAGAAGAGAGTATTGTGGGAGAGTTTTCAACAACATTTTAGAAGGTATACTTAATTGAGTGGTTTTATGACAAAAATACTAAGAAATTACATTACCTAAGAATAGGAAAAACTATTTATGGATGAATATGTTGTCAAGTTTACTACCCTATTACGTATGTACCTTATATACGAGAGGAGAAGGCTAAGGTACAATTCTTTATAAGAAGCTTGTCGTTGACCATGGAGTGATTAGAGTTCAACAACCCGAAGACTATGGATGAAGTTATTCGTAAGGCATGAATTTGCTACCAGCAACAACAGAAACAGAAGGGGGGAAATAATAAGTCATGGTCAAGAATGAGAGGGAAGAAATATCCTTCAAATAATAAGGGAATGAAATGCATTGTGTCAAAGAACATTAGTAAGGGACAACAAGGCAAGGATGATGGTAAAAATCAGCAGAAGCCTCGATTACAAAATGGGTCTAACCAGTTGGAGTTGTCTAGCAAAACAGATTTTAACAAGACTCAGAATCCCCCAATCCAATTTTGGGGTTGTGGAGGATCGCAACACCTTAGGGAATTTCTTTACCATTAGAAGACATAAACAATAGCGAACATCCAAGAAGCGTCTACTATGGAAGAATTTGCAAGCAGTGTGCCCATAGTTAATGCTTGTTTGGAAAACTGTTGAACACCAATCCACCATGATCAAGTTTGAAGGTAAGATATGTAACCATGTTGTGTTAATTTTAATAGATCTCAGGGCAAGCTTGAGATATATTAGCCCAAAGATTATGGAGTTGTGTCATTTACCAAATAATGAATTTAAATCACCATGGCAACTTCGATCGACCGCTAGGGCCAAAGGAAAGGTAACATCTGAAGTAGAAAAATGTCGATTAGACGTAGCAAACAACCTGTAGAAGTAGACTTGAATAATTTTTCCTTGGGATCCTATGATATCTTGATTAATGGACTAGTTGGAGAAACATTGATCTGTTATTAATTGTAACGACAAAATCATCAGTTACCTCAATCAGGAGGGCCTTAGGCATTAAATTAAAGGGATAATAAGTTTTCTGGAAGGAAAATTGCAGCCTTACAACTAAAGAGAAGTATCCGGAAAGGCTGCCAAATTTATGAAGTCCAAGTAGGATACTCAAATTCTAGGGAAAAGACATTGACCATGGAAGGTTTACCTATTGTTCAAGATTTTACATATGTGTTTCCTGACAAAATTCTATTGTTGCCCCCTATATGAGATATCGATTTTACAATTGAATTAATCCCAAGGGATGCCTGTGAAAATTCTTAATCCTCAAGGTATCCCTACTGCAACAAATTTGAATATACTTCACCTACTTGATTTTAATATACATTATCAAGTTATTCTCTAAATAATGAAGCAAATTACTTTTACATCCTACACTACTTTAAATTTAATTACATGAAACAAAAAACTGAGCAAAGAACAAGATACATAGAACACAGTTATTTTTGGACAAAATAGTCCCCAAAAAAACCCAATACGGGAAAACCGGTGCAGCATCTCTGAGGGTTTTCTATTATTAAGCATTAATTCAGAATACAAATGCTGATAACCCTCTTAGCAAATCAGTGATAGAGAAAATCCAATGGCGGAAAATCTGAGTGATTTTATCTCACTTCACCCGGCAGATTTCGGCTGATCTGACAACAAAACTGGTTACCCGGCCACTTTTGCACTAGCCTTGCATAGGCCCTGTGTTAGCCCTGTAGGCTCTGTGTTAGCTCTCTGTTGTCTCTTCTTCCCACTACTTCAACTTTCCTGGTTGTTCCGGCAGTTTCCTGACAGTTCTGGCTCTCTGCGTGGAAGGAAGCTTCTGCTTCTACGTTGGCCCTTCTGGCTCTGCGTGGACCTATATTGGCCCAACTCCAGTCCTCCTGAGTTTTGTGCTGCTTCCACAAGCTTCTCTTTGCTTCTCTGTCAGTATGCTCGAACTATCCCTACCCCACTGCTGCAATTAATCACTCAATTCGAATTTCTCATCTTCATAGCCCTAGAAATTGAATTCCAAATCAATTCATTCTCTCTGTGTGTGTTTCTAAATGAACCCCAAGCCTCCTTCTTATGCTTTTCTCATTGATACTTCAATGGATGAGATTATTTCTCTAATCAACGGTTAAGATTAAAACATGACTTGATCCACCTTCTAGATCATTCTCACACATATTTTGATTAATACCCATTAATATTTTAATTTTCCTAAGTTTAGACTTAGGAACCCCATTAAATATATTAATTATGTTAATAAAATACAATATGAGTGGAATTTCACCAAACGGTTTCTGGATTCTTTAGAAATCATGTGCCTTAGCTTCTCCACCAATTTTCATGGCTAGAGCACATCTGATGCTGCCAAAAACTAACACTCCCGCTTAGCCAGGAAAGTGCTCTAGCAACAATGTCCAACTACATGCTGCTCTACTTTTGAAGCACCTACTTTCCACACTGTTGTTGTCACCAACACTATGTTGTTTTTGCTATTGTATTGTTTCCCATGACACTGCCACTACCACTGCTACATTTGTACTAGAGCTCCCTCTCAAATGTTGCATCTACTATGTTGCTACCACTGTCACTACTAACACTGCATTCGTACTAGAACTAAGTTTCTAAGAGAAGAAACTGAAAAACATCCAAAATTAATTGAAATTAAATGTGTTCTGCATAATACCATGAATGTTGGAAACAGACTGCTCTAGTCTCCGACCCTCTGAATCTTCTACATTGTTGCTAACTTCTGCAATTTTCCATCTGCACTATTGCCAACCTTGCTCTACGTTGATAAGTCTCTAGTATCAGGCTACTGCATCTATCTCTCCAAATAATCCATTTCATCATCTGACACAAGTCCATCTCACTACTGTTGAATCTTGGGCTCCCGTAAAAAGGAATTGATCCAAGAGGTGAACTCCTCAAGGATCTTGCCCACATGTAGTTCTCCTGGCTATGGCTCAATATCACCCCATTTCCCTCCTGGATATGCATGGACACTCATGGAAAACTCATCTTTGCCAATATTTGCTACAACAGCCTTAGGATCATGTTTCTCATCCTTATCCTTTTGCTTCAAAGGAAACTGGGATGCAAAGTGGCCCATTTCGCCACAACTGAAACATTTCACCTTCAAAATGTCCTTATTTCGCTTCTTCTTCTGTTGTCTGTTTGATGTTAGAGATGTGTTCTCCTCCTCCTCCTTTGTCTTCGTGCGACTCCCACTGATTCTATTGAGGTTGATCTTTACTTGGTCCCTCCTTAATTCCTCCTATTGAAAAGCTCCCCACATCTCCTCCCATGAAGGTAGTCTTTCCCTGCCCAATATACTCTGGACGAAGACTTGTCATTCATCCAAGACTCCATTCAAGGCTATCCTTACTATCACAGTAGACAGAGGAGTAGACCCCACTATAGAAAGATGGTCTCTAGTGTCCTAAAGATGTTGAAGATAGGAGTTAACTCCTCCTTTCTGCATCAATTTCCACTGCAATTTTTATTCTAAGTACATCTTCTGTTGTTCAGAAGAGCCTTCATATAGTGAAGACAAAGCTTCCTGCATCTCTCGAGTTGTATCCTTGCCCTGCAAGTGTGAGATGACATGATCTCGAACTCCATCGAGTATGAGCCTCTTCACCTTCCCCTACTTGGCCTTGTACTTCTTCCTTTGATCATTTTTCAGTGGGAACAACCATAGTACTCTTGACGTAGGCTTTGAGATCGTACTCCTTCAGAACAACTAAGATTTGGGTCTTCCATATGACATAGTTGGAGGCTCCTTCCAACCTGCCCTGATCTCTAAGACCATGCGATGCCATCTCACTCAACTGTCGAATTGACTCCTCTAGTCACTACTCAACGTTGCTCAGTTTCCCAACAAGTGAGAAATTCAAAATTTTTAGAAAAATGTTCTTTGAGGAGAAAATTCCCCTTCTATGTGTCTTCGCCCTTTTTCGGCGGAATTCTGCCCTGGCAGAAACTACTCCCTCTGCCTCTGTAAACTCACGAATTAAAAATCATACCTCTCTGTCGACTCTCTCAGAGAGATATTTCCTTCAAATCTATGCTTCCCAACAAGGACTACTCAATCCCTTCAAGGGAATTCGATTTTCTTACTAGTGCAGATTTTGGCCTCTCTGCTCATCGTTGGATCTACTCTTCCTATTTAAAAATCATTTCTCTAATGCCATGTTAAAATTCCTAATCCTCAAGGAACCCCTATTGCAGTAAATATGAATATACTTCACCTAATTGATTTTAATATACATTATCAAGTTTAAGTATGGGGGTTTACGCAGTGCATTATATTAGATATCATTTTGGGATTCAACTACGTTCAGTAAGTCATTCACGTATGACCATTTCCATGAGAGGTAGTCGTAACTGATTAATTTCTCATGATTTTTGAATAGTTCACTTAGCACTCATTGCATCGGGTGATGCTCACAGGGGTGAAGAAGTGGAATTGAAACTAGTGAAATGAATCACATAGCATCAATCATCACTTCCCCTCAAGTTATTCTCTCAATCATCATTATCAAGTTATTCTCTAAATACTTAAGCAAATTAATTCTATAGCCTACACTAATTTAAATTTGATTACATTAAACAGAAAATTGAGCAAAGAACAAGATATATAGGACACAATGATTTTTGGATAAAATAGTCCCCGAAAAACCCAATATGGTAAAATCAGTGAAGCAGCTCTGAGTGTTTTCTATTATTAAGCAGTAATTATGAATACAAATGTCGGTAGCCCTCTCGGAAAGCCAGTGACGGAGAAAACAAAATGGCAAAAAATCTGAGTGATTTTACCTCACTTTACCCGGTAGATTCTGGTTGATTCGGCAGCAAAACTGGTTAGCCCCAGATACTTCTACACTGGCCCTATGTCAAACCTACAAGCTTGGCGTCAGCTTTGCATTGTCTCTTCTGCCCACTATGGCAACTTTCTTGTAAGTTCTGGCTCTTTGTGTGGATGGAAGCTTCTTCTTATGCATTGGCCCTTCTGGCTCTGCGTCAGGCCTGCGTGGGCCCATATCGGCCTAGCGTCAGTCCTCCTAAGTGTTGCACTACCTCCACAAGCTTCTCTCTGCCTCTCTGTCAATAGTCCTGAACTATCCCTACCCCTCTGCTACAACTGATCACTCAATTCAAATTTCTCAACTACCTAGCCCTAGAAATTGAATTCTAGATCAATTTGTTCTCTGTGTGTGTGTTTCTAAATGAACCCCAAGCCTCCTTCTTATACTTTTCTCATTGAGACTTCAACAACTAAGATTAAGTCTCTAATCAATGGCTAATATTAAAACATGACTTGATCCGCCTTAGAGATCATTCTCACCCATATTTTTATTAATGCCCATTAATATTTTAAATTTCCTAAATTTAGACTTAGGAACCCCATTAAAAATATTTACTATTTTAATAAAATACAATTCGGGTGGAATTTCACCAAACGGTTTATGGTTTATTTATAACTCATGTGCCTTAGCATATCCACAATTATTCATGGCTAGAGCACATCCAATGCTACCAAAAACTAACACTCCCTCTTAGCGAGGAAAGTGCTCTAGCAACAATGTCCAACTGTATGCTGCTATGTTTCTGAAGCACCTCCTTTCTGCACTGTTGTTGCCACCAACACTATGTTTTTGTTGTGACTGTATTACTTCCGATAACATTGCCACTGCCAGTACTACATATGTACTACAAATCCCTCTCAAATGTTGCATCTACTATGCTACTAGCACTGTCACTACTAACACTGCGTTCGTACTGCAACTTAGCTGCTGAGAGAAGCAACTGAAAAACATCCAAAATTAACTGAACTTAATTGTGTTCAGCATAATACCATGAATGTTGGAAACTAACTGCTCTAGTCTCTAACACTTTGAATCTTCTATGTTGTTGTTGACTTCTGCATTATGCCATCTACACTACTACCAACCTTGCCCTGCGCTAATCAGTCTCAGGTCTTAGGCTACTACATCTGTCTCTCCAAACAATCCATTGCATCATCTGACACTAAGTCCATCTCGCTACTGCTGAATCTTGGGCTCCCGTAGCAAGGAATTGATCGAAGAGTTGGACTCCTGAAGGATCTGCCCACATGTAGTGCTTCTGACTACAGCTTAATATCACCCCATTTCCCTCCTAGATATGCGTGGGCACTAATGGCAAACTCATCTTCATCAATCTTTGTTGGAGCAGCCATAGGATCATGTTTCTCATCCTTATCCTTTTGCTTCAAAGGACACTATGATGAAAATTGGACCATCTCACCACATCCAAAACATTTCACCTTTGAATTGTCCTTCTTTTATGCTTTTATTGTCCCTTTGCTGCTAGAGCTGTGTTCTCCTCCTCCTCCTTTGTCTTCGTCCCACTCCCATTACCGCCATTGAGGTTGACCTTTACTAGGTCCCTCCTTAATTCCTCCTGTTCAAGATTTACCCACATATCCTCCTATGATAGTAGTCTTTCCATGCCCAATATACTTTGGATGAAGACTTTCCATTCATTCGACACTCCATTCAAGGCTATCCTTACCATCTGTTGGGACAGGGTCCTCTAAGGGTTAATTTTGGGGCAAAATCCCAAGTTTTGGGGCAGAAAGCCCAAGTTTTTGTTATGTAAAGTGTAAAGTCTTCGCAAGTTGTAGTCACAGAGTGTGTAGTTAATAAGTGTCATAAAGGGATTTTCCCTTCTCTTATGTAAGTTGTGTCGGCTTGTATAGACCTACCCATGGTCCACAGACCATGGGATTGTATAAAAAGGAGAGTCTTAGAGAGTCTAAGTAGTGGATAGTTGATGATGATGAATGTAATGGGTCATTAAGAAGTGAAGAGCGAAGAGTCTTAAAGTAGAAGAGAGGCTCTGTAGTTGTGTGTGTAGAGGCTTAAAGTAGAGTCTGCAACTGAGTGCGCTGACCCCTGCAACTGAGTGCACAGGGTAGTCTTGAGTTTGTAAGAAAATATGAAGTATCAATAAAGAGATTATTCTAGAAATATTTGTGTTTTGTCTATTAACTTCTGTTATGAATGAATGCAACTATGTTATGATGAATATTGGGTCTATGACTTAATACTGTATTGATGCGCGATTCTGCATGGTTTACCTTGTTATATGAACGCAAGTAATAATATCTATTTATGTGAAGAATATCTTAATACATGTTAAATATATCATACACTTAAGCAGATCTGGGTAATAATAGACTTAGGAGTACTTATAGAGGCATGTAAGTGGTGGATTTACCTGTTTAAGGTTCGCAAAAGATAGTCATAGACCTCTATGAAGGTCTAGAGGCTGGTAAAAGGACATTATATTGGTAAGCCTTAAGGGTTTATCGATTTGCACGAAGGTAGATAAAGGGTATAAAAACAACATCACAACCATCTCTGGGTGTGGAAACTTGGTTCCAGCATCCCCCCATACTGCTGTGGGTGAGACTTCAGTGCGCGCTCCATGGATTTATGCTGAAAGGGCCAGTAGGGTAGGGATTTGTTTGGAAAGCTTAACTCTAAACCTGGGCCAGGACCCACTAAGCCAAAAAATGGTTCCGTTGGAAGAGCACGACTCTGATAGAATTCAGAAATATCTTTCGCCCCAAACGGAGGAAGAAGAACAGTCAGAACAAGGTGGTAGAGACCTAGAGAGCAATCCTTTTCACGTAAAGAGACATAGGGAACATGAAAAGGAGGCACAACGAAAGAAGACCAAAGCCTCCAAATCATCGCTAGATCCAATCACCTTGACGGAGGGTGACTTGGACAATATTGGAGATAATGTAAGGGATACGACAGTGGAACTGCTGCTGCAGTCTGAGCAGTAGAAAAAGCAGGCACTAAGTGCCATACAGACGGGCCTGCGCGAGTTGCAAATCCAAACAACTAGACTACAGGCAGGTGTAAGGCAGATCAACGCGACATCAACTAGTTTGGAATCGGGGACCACTCAAGAAGTAGAGTTGGTTCGATCCTTGGATCTCCGGGTAGTTGTGCTGCTGGATGGAGCTCTGAGCACGGAGGCAAAAGCTGACAAGGCTACTGTTAGTTCTTTGAAGAATATTGGTTTGAACTTGGCCATGCTCCCTAGTGAATTCCTTCACACGCTGCAAGCAGGTGCGATTACAAAGCTTAAGGCCTAAGAGCAGTGTGTGCTAAGCATTATCAATGAGCAGAAAGTCAACAACGAACTGATATTCATTAAGAAGACAGCTACGCTAGAAGCATGGAAGAAGGTTCAGGAGAAGAATGAGATAACTGTAGCAGTGGTAGATGAAGCACGTAGAACCGTTCCAGAACTGCATATCTTAGAAGAAGTGTCAGTGGAGGCCAAGATTAGGAAATTGGCTACAGGTGTGTGTGGTGTAAGGCAAGGTTCAGTTTGAATTAAGCCTTAAAATCACAGTGCTTGAGTTGAAGTCACAACCTTCAACTCCACCAGAGGTCAGAGAACAACGCGAGGCAGTTGTAAAGGATGCAGTCGCAACAATAGATGTCGCAGTGGCAGATTGCTGCGCTCTTTGAGCAGCTTATGGAGGTTGTTATGACTCTGTAAGAGGATCCTAACCTACAAAGGTTGAACACAGAGGCTCGAGAATTGCAGCAACAATATGATGAATCAAGAGCAACGACTCGCACCGTCACTATGTCACAGTGACTGGCTAAGCTGCATGAGGCAAAGAAATTGCTCGAACATGTGGAGGGAGCGCAACACAAAGAGGCGGTCCTCAAGGCTAGATTGGGGCCTTGGCTCGATGAGGCCTATGTCATCTCTACCACCATTGAAGAGAAGCTGGCAGGCCTACAATGGAAACAACATAGGGTAAAAGAAGACAGTGTCAGGCCAACAATAGAGTAGCTGCTTGAGCAGCTCAAGCAGGCAGCCACGGAGAGCGTGGCTGAGGTGGCAGTGGCACAATTCAAGCTATGAGGTCTTCGCAGTAAGATCTTGCACCATAAGAGTGACTCGGGGGTGAGTCACGATATTTGTGTTGGGGGCCTATTGGGACAAGGTCCCCTAAGGGTCAATTTTGGGGAAAAAGCCCAAGTTTTGGGGTAGAAAGCCCAAGTTTTTGTTATGTAAAGTGTAAAGTCTCTGTAAGTTGTGGTCCGTAGCACGTATATAGTGAGTGTCATAAAGGGATTTTCCCTTCTTTTATGTAAGTTGTGTCGGCTTTTATAGACTTACCCATGGTCCGCGGACCATGGGATTGTATAAAAAGGAGAGTCTGAGAGAGTCTAAGTAGTGGATAGTTGATGATGATGAATGTAATCAGTCATTAAGAAGTGAAGAGGGAAGATTCTTAAAGCAGAAGAGAGGCTCTGCAGTTGTGTTTGCAAAGGCATATAGTAGATTCCACAGCTAAGTGCGCGGACGCCTACAGTTGAGTGCACAGGGTAGTCTTGAGTCTGTAATCAAATCTGAAGTACCAATAAATATTTATTCTGGAAATATCTATGTTTTGCCTATTTACTTTTGTTATGAATGAATGCAACTATGTCATGATGAATATTGGGTTTATGATTTAATATTGTATTGATGCACGATTATGCATGGTTTACTTTGTTATATGAACGCAAGTAATAATATCTATTTACGTGAAGAATATCTTAATACATGTTAAAGATATCATACACTTATGCAGATCTGGGTAATAAAAGACTTAGGAGTAATTACAGAGGTGTGTAAGTGGTGGATTTACCTATTTAAGGTCCGCAAAAGACATTCATAGACCTTCGCGGAGGTCTAGAGATTAGTAAAAGGACATTATGTTGGTAAGCCTTAAGGGTTTATCGATCTGCGTGAAGGCAGATAAAGGGTATAAAAACAACATCACAACCATCTATGGGTGCAAAAACTTGGTTCCAACATCCCCCCATACTGCTTTGGGTGAGACTTTGTTCGCGCTTCATGGATTGATGTTGCAAAGGGCCAGTAGTGTAGGGATTTGTTTGGAAAACTCAACTTTGAACATGGGTCAGGACCCACTAAGCCAAAACCATCACAAAAGACTGAGGAGTATACCCCACTACAACAAGATGTTCTCTAGTGTCCTGAAGGTGTTCAAGATAGGAGTTAACTCCTTCTCCTTTCTACATCAATGTCTGCTGCAATTTATGTTCTAAGTAGATCTTTCATTGTTCAAAAAATCCTTCATACAGTGAAGACAAAGCTTCCCAGATCTCTCGGGTTGTATCCTTGCCCTGCAAGTGTGAGATGACATGATCTCAAACTCCATTGAGTATGAGCCACTTCACCTTCCCTTGGTCGGCCTTGTACTTCTTCCTTTGATCACTTTCAGCGGGAACAACCATAGTACTCTTGATATGGGCTTCAAGATCGTACTCCTCCAGAACAACTAAGGTTTTGGTCTTCCATATGACATAGTTGGAGGTTCCTTCCAACCTATCCTGATCTCTAAACCCATGCAACGCCATCTCACCCAACTATCGAATTGAATCCTCTAGTCATTGCGCATCACTGCTCATCTGCCCAGCAATTGAGAAATTTGAACTTTTTGGCAAAACGTTCTCTGAGGAGAAAATTCCCCTTTTATGTGTCTTCACTCTTTTTCGATGGATTTCTTCCATGAAAGGAACTACTCCCTTCAAGCATTGTGCTGAGGCTCTACGTTACTCCCTATCCCTCTACAAACTCATGTACAGGAAATTGTACCTCTTTGTCGACTCTCTCAGAGAGAGATTTCCTCGGAATCTCTGCTCAGCAAGGACTGCTCAATCCCTTCAAGGAGATTTGAATTGTTGCCTAGTGAAGATTTTTGCCTCACTTCTCATCACTGGATTGACTCTTCCTATTTCAAAATCAATGCTCTAATACCATGTGAAAATTCCTAATCCTCAAGGAACCCCTACTGCAAAAAATATGAATCTACTTCACCTACTTGATTTTAATATACATTATCAAGTTATTCTCTTAATAC
The DNA here is from genome assembly GCA_031772625.1 of Pinus tabuliformis. Classification (NCBI taxonomy): domain Eukaryota; kingdom Viridiplantae; phylum Streptophyta; class Pinopsida; order Pinales; family Pinaceae; genus Pinus; species Pinus tabuliformis. The sequence continues at coordinate 584,740,707 of CM062811.1, forward strand.
TTAAGTAAATTACTTCTGCAGCCTACACTACTTTAAATTCGATTACATGAAACATAAAACTGAGAAAAGAACAAGATACATAGAACACAGTTATTTTTGGACAAAATAATCCTCGAAAAAACCAAATACGGAAAACCAATGCAGCAGCTCTGAGGGTTTTCTATTATTAAGCAGTAATTCTGAATACACATGTTGGTAGCCCTCTTAGAAAAATAGTGACAGAGAAAATACAATGGTGGAAAATCTGAGTGAGTTTTACCCCACTTCACCCAGTAGATTCTGTTTGATCCAGTACCAAAATTGGTTAGCCCCGGCTACTTCTAAGTTGGCCCTATGTAGGCCCTACGTTAGCCCTACAGGCTCAGCATCAGCTCTATGCTATCTCTTCTACCCATTGGGTCAGCTTGCCTGGTAGTTCCATCTCTTTGCGTGTAGGGCAGATTCTACTTCTGCACTGGCCCTTCTAGCTCTGCGTCAAGCCTGCGTGGGCCCAGATTGGCCCAGCGTTAGTCCTTCCGAGTGTTGCGCTGCCTCCACAAGATTCTATCTACCTCTCTATCAGTATTCCCGAAGTATCCCTACCCCTCTACTGCAACTGATCACTCAATTCGAATTTCTCAGCTTCCTAGCCCCAAAAATCAAATTCCATATCAATTCATTCTCTCCGTGCGTGTTTCTAAATGAACCCCAAGCCTCCCTCTTATTATTTTCTCGTTGAGACTTCAACGATTGAGATTAAGTCTCTAATCAACGACTATTATTAAAACATGACTTGATCCATCTTCTAGATCATTCTCACCCATATTTGATTTATATGCATTAATATTTCAGTTTTCCTAAGTTTAGACTTAGGAACCTCATTAAAAATATTAATTATTTTAATAAAATACAATCCGGGTGGAATTTCACCAAACGGTTTTGGGTTCTTTAGAACTCATGTGCCTTAGCCTCTCCACCAATTCTCATTGCTAGATCATATCCGATGCTACCAAAATCTAACTGATCTGGAATTTATCCAAGACAAAGAATTAAGGTATTACAGACTCATGTGCATGGATGTGCCTATGTTACTTTATGCAATGGATTGACAAGGTTGTGAAATACATAGACATTGAAGCAGTTAGGGAAAACACAATAGGAAAACATGTAATACAACAAGTTTAATAAGGAGTTCACCCAATGCTCCTCGGCTACGTCTCCTAGTCCAGCATTCAGTGGGGGCCTCTCTCTTATGTTTCCAAAGCAGAGTTTTTTATGACAGTGATCTCAATTCGAGTCTCACTCAACATATATGAATCAGTAGGATTGGAGTACACAGACTCTCCTTACTGAAACTTGACGTCTACTGGTCACTGTAGTATGAGCCCAATCTAAGACTCATACATGACAGGCATATACAGAGGAGTTCGCTTGAACCTATCAAGCCTTCTCTGGAGCGCATAGACTCTCTGACTCTCTCTGGCTCTGTCTCGATGCTGCCTTTTTCTCTGCAGGTCAACTCGATTTACTTTCTCTGTTCTCTGCTCTCAGCTTTCTTACTTGCTTTTCTCACTGCTCTCTAGTTGCTTTCTTGCTGCTTCTGTCAGTTTGTGTCTTTAAAGCCAATCTGCTTTCTGATGGTTTCTTTCTACTTCTTGACGTTCTGGTTCTTCTAACTCTGTCCATTTGAATTCCCCTATTTTGCATCATCATCACTATGTAATGCTTCACAGGGAGGTGGCCACCTATTTCATAACGAACTGAGTGTCAAGTCTCTTGGAAATGTTTGAATGGTCATTATTTCCATTTAACTCCCAAATTTCCCACGAACATGATTCCCCTGCCAACTCATCGTTCATGTTAGACTTCCAACTTTATACAACTTGGCCTGTTTACCCCGCTAAATCCGGTCATCCATCGGATTGCATGTCCACCATCAATTTGGAGCCTCCAGATCCTACGGTCTCCATCCATATCGTGTGGGTAAGTTGCATGACGTTTACCTATCCGATGTGAGTGGTTTTCTCTCTCTTCCACCAGATGCGTGGCACCCAATGTGTGGCATCGGGCAAGACTCGGTTGAAACCGCTCTCGAAGCCCTTTTGATATCCTGCCGATTTTCGTGTGGGACCCACCTCTAACAGAATCGTCAAATTTTGTATGGTTTTTTACTTTCTAGTTCCGGTCGCTCAAGGCTTTTCCTTCTCTAAGGGGTTTTCCAGGCAATATGCAATTAGTGACTTGTCTCTAATCACATATCAGAAACCTCCCCTGTTTCTCCAAAAGACCTCCTGTCTCACTGTTTCATGGCAGCGCGCATTACCATGGGCCAACGGTCTGTGCACTTAACTGAGGGTCCTCATTGCTTCGTGCTTCTCACAATTACAATTATTCTGAGGGTATTCCTGATAAGCTCAACCTTTGCAAGTCTTTGAAACTTTGGCATGACTTTTACAGAGTTATGAAAACTTAGAGATTGTTTTTAGGATCCAATTCAGATCATGACCTTCCCACTGAAAAAGCTTTTGGACCACCAAAAGTTGTTTTTAAGCATCCATCAAGTGAGGGTACTGATTCCTCACTTGCCAAATTTCTATCCATTTTTCACTACTTGGTTTCAAACCTTTGAGTCCAATCCTAAGGTAATCAACATCCCCTCTGCGCGTAGTTCTCACCTTCTGGTCCAGAACTGTATCTTCCTGCAATTCGTTAATATATTCAGGCAACAGATCATCAATAGAAGGTAATTGACTCTACTCTTCAGGATCTTCAATCAATGAAGGTTCAAATAGTCTCAAGTGGTCTGCACTAACAACTGTGTAGATGTGCATGTAAGCTGGTAAATCAAGGCAAGAAGCATTCTCACCAATTTTCTCAAGTATCTTGAAAGGTCCATACCTTATTGGCTTCAGCTTCTTACCTTCATCTTGCATTCTGTCTTTGTTGATATACAGCTAGACTTGATCACCAACTTGGAAACTATGCTCCACCCGATGCTTATCATGCCTTGCCTTGTACTCGGCTTGGCTTTTTTCCAGTTGTTCCTATACTACCTGGTGAATCTCTTGGATTTGTTCGATGAACTTGGTTGCCTTGTCCACATCACTATGTCCATCAACCACTATTTCTTTACTAAAGACAAAATCCAAGTGATACCTTGGTGTGAAACCAAAACAAGTCTCAAAAGGAGATCTATGTGTAGAAGAATGCTTAACTCGGTTGTAAGCATGTTGCACATAACGAATGTTCATCCCAAAGCTTGGGATGCTTGCTGCAATAGCCTCTGAGCAACTGAATCATTGTCCTATTGACCGCTTCTATTTGGCCATCTGTTTACGGATGAAAGGCTGTGCTCTTTTTCATTCTGGTGTCCATCAATTCCCAAAAACTTGACCAAAATTTCCCAACAAATCGGGTATCTTGATCAGATATAATGGAAGTGGGTAATCCAAAATGAACCCATACATGCTGGAAGAACCACTTTTCAGTTTGTTCATCTGTAATCTATTTGTTACAAGGTATTAAAATGCACATTTGCTTAACCTATCCACAAAAACATATAAATAGTCATGACCTTTCCTAGATTTAGGTAGTCCCCCAACGAAGTCCATGGAAACACATTCCCAAGGATGAGAAGGAACTGGTAGTGGAGTGTACAAGCCTAGTTTTCTATTGTTGGGCTTGCTTTTAGCACACATGGTACACCCTCTTACATATCTAGAAATTATTTCATTCATTTTTGGCCAATAACAAAATCTTTGCAACTGTGCAACTGTTTTACTTACACCAAAGTGACCTGATATTAGAGAAGTGTGTGCTTCTCGAATTATCTTTACTCTTTTAGTTTGTGGAATGCATAACTTTCCAAAATGATACAAGAGTTGGTCCTTAACATGATAATCCAATTCTCCTACTTGTTTGCCATGACTTAAAGTTGCATATACATCTTTAAAATCTATATCTTGAGCATACTATTCAATGTAGCTTTCATGCAATAATAAATTATGCTTAAGTATAGCAGATGCATTTATGATTGGTCTGGAAAACATATCTCCAACATTATTGTGTATGCCCTTTTTATATCTGATGACTAGATGAAACTATTGTAGAAAACCCATCCATCTATAGTGTCTTGATTGTTGCAACTTAGTTTGGGAGTGTAAATATTGAAGTGGTTGATGATCAATATGTATAACTGTCTCTTTGCCTATTAAATAATGTTTCCACTTTTTCACACTCTGTACTAATGCATACAATTCTTTATCATATGTGGGATAGTTAACTACTGCAAAATTAAATGTCTCATAATGATAACATATGGGTTTACCATGCTGCATCAACACTGCTCCCATGGCATATTCACTGGCATCTGTTTCAATCTCAAATGGTCTTTGAAGATCGGGCAGTGCTAGTACTGGTGTTGTACTATTCTTTTCTTTTAAGGTGTCGAAGGCTTTCTGCTGTTTTTCTCCCCACTGAAACACCTTGTTCAATCCTGTTAAAGCATGTAAGGGAGCTGCAATTAAGGAAAAGTTAGAAATAAACTTTCTCCAATACTGTACTGCTCCTAAGAAGCTTCTAACTTCTGTAGCAAATTTGAGTTTAGGCTAGTTTACAATGACTGCAACCTTAGAGGGATCTATCTTCAATTCACCACCCCCTACAATGTGACCCAAATAATTCAAAGATGTTTTGCCAAATTCACATTTTGAGAGCTTAACATAAATTTATTCTCTTTTCAAAACATCTAGAGTATGTTTGACATGATTTAAATGTTCTTCCCATGTTTTACTGAATATAAGAATGTCATCCAAATATACAATGACAAAATCATCAAGAAAAGATCTGAGTACATCATTCATTACTCTCATGAAAGTGGCAGGAGCATTATTTAAGACAAAAGGCATAACCAACCACTCATACAATCCCTGCTTTGTTTCGAAAGCAGTCTTCCATGCATCTTGCTCTGCAACTCTAACCTGATGATAGCCACTATGTAAGTCCAACTTGGAAAAGTAAACAACTTCTTTTAACTGATCTAATAGATCATCTATTTGAGGAAGGGGATAACGATTTTTTATCGTTATCTTATTTAGTGCTCAGTAATCAATGCACATTCTAAATGAGCCATCTTTCTTTCTCACCAAGACAATTGGTGACCCACATGGTGATGTGCTAGGTCTGATGAACCCCTTCTTAAGCAACTCATGTACCTGCTTCTTGATTTCTGCATTCTCTAAAGCAGACAACCTATACATTCCGATGTTAGGCAATGGAGCATATTGCTGCAAATTAATATCATGTACTATTTCCTTTTTGGGTGGCAGACCTTTAGGTTCTTGAAATAGTATATCATATTCTGAAACAACTTTTTCTAAATCAGCTTGTTGTTTAGCATCACAACCCTTAAGTACATTGGTTTTATCAGGTTTCTTTTCCTTTACAACCATCAATAAAAATTGTTTGCATGAATTTACAATTCTTTTCATCTGCCCTTAGTTTATGAGAGTATAATTATTCTTGAGTTTATGAGCTCTTACAATATATTTGATTCCATCTTTAATGAGTTGATACTTGTTCTCAGCTCTATAGAAAATAGCTTTCCTATCATACAAGTAAGGACTTCTTAAAACAATTCGACATATATCCAAAGGAACTATATCCAACTCAACCTCATCTACAAATGTTGACCCAAAAGAAAACCTAAGTTTACATTGTCTGGTCACTTGTAGTTGTGCTTTATCACATAACCAACCTAATGGATATGGCTTTTTGTGAGGTGTGGTTAGTAGTCCCAACTTCTTTACAATTGCTTCAAAAATTAAATTTACTTGTGAGCCACTATCAAACAAAGTATTAATCTTTTGATGCTTGGAAATAACTCGAATATGAAAAATATCATTTCTTTTCCTCTCATTTTCTTTATTATCAGTAGATTGTGCAAAATTACTAGTAGATGCTTCTGAATTTTTACCTTTTATACCTGTAGCTGTGATTGTTGTTTCATCTCTTGAGTCTGACCCCAAATCCTTTTGAATAGTTGTAGCAGTCTTCTTCTTTTTGCCCTCGAACTTCTTGGGTCTTAGCTCCAAATGTAGGATCCAGTAGTGTTCATCATCATGCCCATCCTTCTTACAGTGAGTGCATGAAGACTTGTTCTTTTGTACAGTATTTTCCTTCCTCTCTTTCCATTTCTGTTTTCTCTTTTCCTTGCTTTTTCATGCAGTGGGTTTTGATGATCCCCCAACTTCTAGGTTCACATTCTTGCCTCTAACCTCTAGATGTGTAGCCTGAACAGATACCTCATCTATGCCAGTGGGATTAAACATGAGGATAGTGTGTCTTAAGTAGTTGTGTAGACCAACTATATACTTCAGTATAGTTTCAGTTGAGTCTAAGGAAATTTATTGAATCAAAGCTCTTTTCCTAAATTCTTGAGTGTAGCCTTGTACACTTTGCCCTTTTAATTGGCGAAGAGTTTGCTAGCTCATCATGTCTTGATGCATGTAGGCTAGTGGATAGAATTGCTTTTTAATTTCATAAACAAATTCATTTTAGACAGAAATAATTTTACCATGCTTCTTCATGTCAGCTTGTGTCCTACCTTCCCACCATACCAAGGCAGTGCCTACAAGGCGTAGGCTAGCCAGCTTAATCTTACTCTTGTCTGAATCGATGCTCTACACTCTGCAATAAACATCAATCTGTCTAATCTAATTATCCAACTTTTCTGCATTCAACTCTCTATCATATATCGGAAAATGAAATTTAACATCTAATTTAATCAAAGATGTTTTCTTTTTGTTTTCAGGGCTACTAGGAGGTGTGGGAAGCTTTTCTTCTTTCCCTTTGCCTTTAGAGTGGTCATGGAGGAGATATTCTTCTGCTCCTTTATCTTCTTTGGAGTTTGATGGATCTCCTTCTCTACCTTTCTTAAATTCTCTATACATTTCCTCTACCATGGCTTTCATGGTCATGAAACCATCCATGAACTGGGAGTCTGATTCCAAGGGATTTTCTTTTAACATTTTCCTCTTAGGATAGACTCTTCCAATCTCAGGGATAGCTTCAACCAATTCTTCTTCTCCTAATTTAAGCTTTGATCTAGTTAGCATTCAACAACAAAATCCAGCACAAGCTTGTTTAACCTTAATAACCTAGAGCTCTGATACCACTTGATTTGGAATTTATCCAGAACAAATAATTAACGTATTACAGACTCATGTGCATGGATGTGCCTATGTTACTTTATGCAACGGATCGATAAGATTGTGAAATACATAGACATTGAAGCAGTTAGGGAAAAAACAACAAGAAAACATATAATACAACAAGTTTAATAAGGAGTTCACCCAATGCTCCTGGGCTACGTCTCCTGGTCCAGCCTTCAGTGGGGGCCTCTCTATTATGTTTCCAAATCAGATTTTTTTACAACAGTGACCTCAATTCGAGTCTCACTCAATAGACATGAATCAGTAGGACTGGAGTACACAAACTCTCCTTACTGAAACATGACCTCTACTGGTCACAGTAGTATGAGCCCAATTTGAGACTCATACATGACAAGCATATACAGATCAGTTCGCTTGAACCTCTCAAGCCTTCTCTGGAGCGGACAAACTCTCTGACTCTCTCTGGCTCTGTCTCAATGCTACCTATTTCTCTGCTGGCCATCTCGATTTACTTTCTCTGTTCTTTGCTCTTAGTTTTCTTACTCGCTTTTCTCACTGCTCTATAGTTGCTTTCTTGCTGCTTCTGTCAATTTGTGGCTTTAAAGCCAATTTGATTTCTGACGGTTTGTTTCCACTTCCTGGTGTTCTGGTTCTTCTGCCTCTATGCATTTGAATTCCCTTGTTCTGCGTCATCATCACTATGTAACGCTTCACAGGGAGGTGGCCACCTATTTCATAACGAACTGAGTGTCAGTTCTCTTGGAAATGTTTGAACAATCATTATTTCTGTTTAAATCCCAGATTGCCCGCGAACATGATTCCCCTGCCAACTCATCGTTCATGCTGGATTTCAACTTTATAAAACTTGGCCTATTTACCCCGCTGAATTCGGTCATCCATCGGATTGCATGTCCACCGTCGATCTGGATCCTCTAGATCCTACGGTCTCCGTCCATGTCGGGCAGGTAAGTTGCATGATGTTTACCCATCCAATGTGAGTGGTTTTCTCTCTCTTCCGCTAGACATGTGGCACCCAGTGTGTGGCATCGGGCAGGACTCAGTTGAAACCACTTACCACTCAAAGCCCTTCTGATACCCTACTGGTTTTCGTGTGGGACCCGCCTTTGATGGAATCGGTAAATTCCGTACAGTTTTTGACTTTCCGGTTCCGGTCACTCGAGTCTTTTCCTTCTTTGAGGGGTTTGCCTGGAAATATGTGATTAGCGACTTATCACTAATCACATATCAGAAACCTCCCCTGTTCACATATCAGAAACCTCCCCCGTTTCACTGTTATGTGGCAACGCGCATTACCATGGGCCAACGGTCTGCGTGCTTGACTGAGGGTCCTCATTGCTCTGCCCTGCTCACAATTACAATTGTTCTGAGGGTATTCCTGATAAGCTCGACCTTTGCAAGTCTTTGAAACTTTGGCATGAATTTTACAGAGTTATGAAAACTTAGAGAGTGTTTTTAGGATCCAATTCAGATCACTAACAATGCCCCATTATCTAAAGCCCCATATCGTATGAGTATACTCGAGTCATTAGAATTGAATATGTAGTTACAAGAGTTGTTGGATAAGAATTATATTCGCCCAAGCATGTCACCTTGGGGAGCCCTTGTACTCTTTGTTAAAAAGAAACATGTTACCCTAAGGTTGTGTATTGACTACAGGAAATTGAATAAATTAGCCATTAAAAATATATTCATGTTACCTCGGATTAACGATCTATTTGATTAGCTAAATGGGGCTACCATATTTTCTAAAATCGATCTATAATTAGGCTACCATCAGATAAGAATTAAGGAAGAAGACATTTGTAAAACTGCATTAAAAACTCGTTATGGACATTATGAGTTTGTAGTCTTACCTTTTGGGCTTACTAACTCCCCACCCACATTTATGAGCCTAATGAATGGAATATTCCACCCCTATTTAGACAAATTTGTAATATTTTCTATTGATGATATTCTGATTTAATCCAAAAACATAAAAGAACATAAGGAGCATTTGAGTATAGTCTTACAAACTTTGTGGGAACACCAATTGTATGGTAAGTATAGTAAATGTGATTTTTTTGAGGATCAAATACAATATTTGGGGCATGTGATTACCGAGGATGGGATAGTAGTAGAATTAGAAAAGATAAAAACAATTATGGAGTGGCCCATTCCTAAAAACGTCTCAGATATTAGGTCCTTAATGGGCTTGGTAGGATACTACTATCGTTTTATAGTTGGGTTTCCAAAAGCATCTGATCACATGACCTCATTACAGAAAAAGGGAAGAGAATTCAAATAGACATAAGAATGTCAAAATAGTTGCACTTGTTGACTACAACCCCTATTTTGAGAATTGCAAACCCTGAGAAGGAATTTACAGCTTGTACATACACATGTCAGGAGGGGGTTAGAGGAGTTTTAATGCAAGAAGGTCAGGTGGTAGGTTATAAATCTCATAAGGTTAAAAATCATGATCAAAGGTATTTAGCCTATGAATTAGAATTGAATATATTTGTTCATTCTTTAAAGGTATGGTGACTATATTTACTAGGGAAGAAATTTATACTATTGACAGATCATAGTAGTCTGACTAATTCCTTTAATCATCCTATGCTTAATGCTCGACAAGTGTATTACACTGCATTTTTAAGTGAATCTATTTGTATATAAAACATCTAAAATGGAAGGAGAACCAGGTGGTGGATGCCTTAATTAGAAGGCTTGATTTTGTTTATAAAATTTCTTTTAGTCAGGTGAAATCTGATTTTTCATTTTAGATAATAAAAAAACGCAGCACTACATGACCTAAAATATCAATTTTTACAGTACCAAGCTAAGCAAGAGAATGGCCCTAAAAAGTAGTTGGGATATGAGAACAACAGGGATGAGTTATTGACCTATAAAAACATAATTTGTGTACCTAATCAATATTATATTAAAAAGTTAATTCTAGATGAATATTGCAAGAGTCCTTTTGCTGCCCATCCTGGATACGAGAAGTTGATCATTGCCTTGAGAATATATTCTATTATCTAGGAATGAGGAGGGAAGCAATAACGTATTTGGAAAGGTGTCTAGAGTGTCAACAGGTGGAAGTTGAACATCAACACCTTATTGGTTTACTCCACCCATTGCTCATTCTTGAATGGAAGTGGGAAACTATTACTTTAATTGTATCACATGCCTACCCAAGTAAAGGAGACATAATGATTCAATAATGGTTGTGGTGGATGAGTTGAGTAAATATGCACATTTTATTCCTGTATAGTCAAATTATAAACTTGTTCAAGTTTTAGATATATTTATGAGAGAAATTTTTTCTTACATGATATACCTAAGACTACGATTTCTGATCAAGATGTAAAATTTGCTTTTTCTTTTTGGAAAGCCTTATTTATAGGACCAAGCACCCAAGTGCATTTTAGTACTACCTAGCATCCACAGATAGATTGGTAGACAAAACAGTTAAATCAGGTTGTCGAAGACATGTTAAGGATGTATGTTATGCAACAACCCTCTAAGTTGGAATATTATCCCCACCTGGTGGAATTCACTTACAATAACAACTATCACACATCCTTAAAGATGAGCCCATTTGAAGTGTTGTATGGACAAAAATGATGGATGCCTCTTAACTAGGGTAATCCTGAAGATAGGTTAATGTTGGGGCCTGATTTGTTGAAGGAAATGGAGCAAACTGTGAAAAAGGTATGGGTAAATTTGAAGGTAACCCAAGATAGGAAAAAATATTATGTAGATAAAAAGTGAACTTATCGATAGTTTCAAGTGGGAGAGCATGTATATGTTAGATTCAAACCCAAAAGAAGCACCTTAAAGTGGGGAATTTTCATAAAGCTAGATCCCCATTTTTGTGGCCCTTTTGAAGTACTTGTCAGGGTTGGACCTATAGCTTATCAATTGGCCTTACCTAGTCACATACATGTGCATAATGTACTTCATGTCTCATTACTGAAAAGATATATGCATGATCCTAGGCATGTCATTCATTAGTAGGATGTACAAGTGAACTATGAATCTATATGTAACATCCCTAGTCAAAAATCCATGTAATAAAGTTAATAAAGACAAAATAATAACCAAGTTCATGGGACACATATTCTAAGTTGAATGTGGGGCAAAAACATAGTGATGGGGATCACTTGTGATTAATTTATGGTTATGGAAATTGGCAAAGGAAAAGTGGCATTTATTAACATTTATTTATGAAAATAGGAGAAAAGGAAGGTGAAAGGTCACATGTTGCATGTGAGGAGGAAAATGAAGGAAACTAATGGAAAATTGAAGAAAATAGAGGCCTCAATGATAAAAAGGCTATGAGGATCAATTCACAGCTTTTAGCTAGTTAGCTTTTGTTAGTTCAGTTTTGGGAGCTCTCTCTCTATTCTCTCTCTCATACTCTTACACACTTAGAGTATTCTTGAAGCACTCTTGGAGGAGTGTGGCATACTTGGGATTTGGAACAACAAGGAAAAATAAAAGAAAGAAAGAACAAGAGGACACTGGAATCAACAGCGAAAGTGGGGTTTTCTTGTAGGTATTGAGTTGCATGTATGATTTTCTTACTAGTTTTGGGATGCATGACACATGCATGTGGTTTCTTGGTTATGATCTATCATTGGCATAGAGGATTTTCTAGATTGACAGTGGTTTTTCCTAGCCTTTCCATTTCTTGGATAGTCATGGTGTTGTGGGTTTCTTTCCTTTTATTTTCTGGTTAGTTCTCATGTTCCTTATGGTTGTGGGTTGAGTTATTAGTTTCTAGAGCCTTGGTTGTACAAATGCTCTGGAAGCCCTATAACAACTTGGGTTGAGTTACTAGTCTTGGAAACCTTGGTTAGAAAAATGATCTAGAGCCCTTGGTGGGTTGAGTTACTAGTCCTGGAAGCCCTGGGTGGACAAATGGTTTAGAGCCCAACAACAGCTATGGGTTGAGTTACTAGTCCTGGAAGCATTAGTTGGAACAAACACTCTGGAGCCCTAGATAGCTTGGGTAGAGACCGATCTGGTGACGGTTAGTGATGTCTAACAGTGGGATGGAATCACTTTTTTGGGGTTGGGGTGGTTTGGCCTCTGGAAGTCGTGGTTTGGTTTTCTTGGTTTGTTCCATGAGATCCCATATTCATGATTGGAATATGGCACAGGGGTGAATGGTTGAAAGAGAGATTTGGTTTAGCCCAAGCTATCGTCAGGTGGTATGTGGAAGTCCCTGACTTGGTTGGATTTGCATATGTTAATAAGATCTCCTTTTTCTTTGGTATTTTCATGAGTAAATGTGCTTGGCATTATGTCGCTTTAATAATTGTTTCATCATTGATATATATTTGGTTATTTGCTAGTTATGAGCATGTTTTATGATAATCTCGATGTATGGATATCATCATGTTTTGGTTAGTAGATGAAACAATAATGAATTAATGACCTAATAGATAAAAATGTAGCTATTGGGAGGAAATATTAGTCCTCCTTGACGATTCTCAGATAAGTATGAGATCCCTATGTTCAGATATGTTGTTATGACCTATAGATTAAGTGTTCATGATGTGTTTGAAAAAATTCTTGTCATGGCTAATAGGGTTCAGATTAAGTCATTATTCAAGTGTTTCCATTAGTAGACTCATTTCATTGTTATTTATCATTTCTAGAAGTTTCATGAAGTTATGGGTAGAGGCTTGAGACCTAACCCTGAAAAAGTGGTACAAAATCTAAGGTTGTTGGCACAAAATTACATCAAAAATGTCATAGTCACATGCATGCGTTGCCATGGGAGCGACTAGAGGGTCTCAGTCACATGGATGTCTTTTCATGGGAGCAACTGAGGGTCTAGATGAACAAAATATCAAGTTGTCTCAGGGGTTGGGCACTTAGAAGACTTGGTTGTCTCTTGAAGGTTCTATAGCTCTCGAGGAAGGCCAGATTGGTCTTTTCTTGTCAGTTCCACTTCTTTAATTGTACATGGGGAGTTAAATCATTTCATACTAACTCTTTGTCACATGTTTACCCTAGTTGGTCGGTTAACTTGGGTAAATATGGGAGGAGGGTGTTACACTATAACAATTAAAAATAAGAAACACCAAATCTAGTTTTTTGTGACAGTTAAAAATAAGAAACACCAAATCTAGTTTCTCATTTTTAACTGTCACAATTAGTTTTTTGTGACAGTTAAAAATAATTTAATTTGGTGAGAATGTGGAAAAATGCAAAGATAAATTTGTGCATTGTGTTGGGGCCAGGTTAGTAACTTGAGCCAAGGGACTCACTACAAGTCCTTCACTCAAGAAAAGTAGTCTTGTACTCTTGAGGTTAGTATTTTCTAAAGGGAATGCAGACCCTAAGTGATGCCTGCACTCCTTTCATACTCAACTAGGTTAAAATATTTATATATGGGTGGGTTGTGTTACCCAGTTATAAATAATTACAAACAAGAATAGGGGTTTATTTAGTAATGACATTGTTTTCTAGTAAGCCAACCCAGTAGTATGAAATATTTTCAAACGTACATGTATCTACGAGAAATATAAGACAAGGATTGAAAATCCTTTTCATAAACCTTATAAATGACAAGAGGACTTTACAAAAGAACAAATTATTGTATAACCTTCGCTCTAGAACATGAAAAAAAACATCATAACCCATGTATATAAACGGTAAACAAATATTTTCTCTTTTTCTTTGGACTAGATTAATAACGAAAATTGAGGAAAATGACCAAGTATTACTGCAAGATGCTTCTACTCAAAATATAAGTAAATGAAAATAATATTGTGTTTATTATCAACTGCGTAAACCCTGATTTATCATATAATAATATTTAAGTCTTATTGGCCAAGACCCAACCCATCAGGCTCACTAACGTTGGCATTTTTACAGAGAAATTATACACATTGTCATACTTTCCTTACAGGAGATTGTTAGAGCATAAGTTGTAAACAAAATATTGGGCCTTATGCAGCCATTAGTTACGACAACCCACAAAAGAAGACACTAACAATGTTTATCATAAATTGTAAAACCCCTAGCCTATAGAAACTCAGATGCTAGAGGAACGATTTTTTGGTTTAGGAACTTGTATTGACCACCATAGGATTCTAGTAAGAACTTGGGGACAGCATTCGCAAGGGCCTATTTATCTTGAGCATAGAATAACCTTTCAAAAATAAAAATGCATGTAATGTACCTACAACCCATTATTTGTGATCAAAAAAGAAGTTCATTTCAATAGAGAAGCAATATGAAGGAAAATGTATGAGAAAATTGTCTTTTGGATGGGGGTTTACCTATAACATGGGACTTGAGCGACCTTCAAATTCTTCTCAACTTACCTATGAAGGAAATTGGGAATTATGTAAGCCAATTAAGATGAGAAGGGTGAGAACCCTTCCTGTAATAATCAAGAAATTGAACTAGATATTTACTTACCAATTGAAGCAGTTAAGCCCCAAAGCTTGACTTAAGCACAACCACATAGATAACTCCCTGAAGCACTCTGGAGCCAACCACTATAACACTAGGAAAAATGACCTGTGTAAAAAAATAAGAAAAAATAAATATGGAGGTGGGTCTTGGCTATGAAATATACCTGCAACAATATGAAGAGAAGAAGATGAAGCAAAATTATAAGCTTTATAAGTTAAATAAAGACCCTAAGGGTTTGCAATAGGTTATTACCCAAGTAAGAAAACCTTGAAGTATCAACGCTAAATCTAGTTAATGAAATTACAATGGAAATAAACTTGCAGAGCCCGCAAGAGAGCAGGAGCACAATGGAAAACTGAGCACTGACAACTGGATAGGAGTTGGGTAGTTACCATAACTTCCCCATACCCTCACCACCATTGATTGAAAATGTTCACCTGACTAAGTTGTCTTGACATGACAAGTGGTAAGGACGAGGTGCCACCTTGTAATTTTGGAGGGTTTTTCAAACCCTCGAGGTTAGATTAATACATTGTGCAACAAATATTTAACTATTAAATTTTCAAACAAAAATACAAGCTAGTGCATTTAATATTAAGGAACTATGGCATTTCTCCAAGGATTTAATAACCAACACTCACAAATTATCGAAGAGCCATAATGTTAGGGACCCGTATTTAGTCTAAGAAGACTATACTAGAAATAAAATATAGCCCTTTTTGTTTGATGGCAAGGCTATTTTATGTAAGTATACAATATAATTTCCATGGTGGTGAAGGAAAGACGATGAGCACTTAAATTAGGATTGTTATGCATATATTAAAAAAATCATATTAACCATTCATTCTATAAATTCCAAATAAGCCATATAAAGGTTAAGTTAAAAAATAAATTGTTTAGAGTTTATAGGAGCATGTTACATGTGAATTTCGGGAACTGTTGAAAATGTTGTTTTGTGTTTTTTTTGGGGTTGTGTGCTTGCTTATTGTAAACAATCCATATATTAATTAAAAAATCCAATGTCCTTTTCATAAATAAATTAATTTGAAGGGGTGGCAAGTGGGGGAGGGATTTTGATTAATCTTGAGGGAATAATAGAATTTTGGTATGATTGGGGCCTCAAAACCAGATCAAATAATCAGGTGGAAACATATGGGTTGCTTCGAGGCTTAGTCATCATCAAAGAAAAAGAGGTCAACAATATTCTTATCTTGGGAGACTCCTTGCTCACTATTCAATTTCTCATTAAGGGGTCTAATCCCAAAGGAATTTTTTTGGCTAGAATCCTTTCCAGAATTTGAGATATTTTGAACAAATTCTCCTCCAAGGAATACTTCCATATCCTCCGTGATAATAATAAAGAGGCAGACAACTTGGTCAATGAGGCATCCTCCCTTAGGGAGGAAAAATTAATGTTAAATAATATTAAGCAATGGTGTATAATCCCCTAAGGTTCATTGGGGGTCAGAGGGGGCCTCTAGGGAGCACACTTATAAGGCAATTAAGACAGGGTGTAAGGTGGATCGTGGGGTATAATGAAATGAAGGGATGTGTTTTAATGTTGATTTACCTGCATCTCTCTCTTTGGATGGAAAATGGCAACAAGTTCTCCTTGTTAATCATGGCATGTTACAAGGTTGAGCGTCATGCACGCATGAAGCTAATGCTTTCACATGAATTGGAATTAAGTTCATGTATTGGGAGGAAGAATTCATAGAATCTAGGATGGAAAATATCAATTTAATCCCTTGGAAATTAAAGGAGTTAGTGTGGAGTGGAGGTGTATAGGATGAATTAATAAGGGATCTGCTTATATTAAGGGCTTATCTGGTTCAATTTGCCAGTTTGATTCACTTCCAAGAGGCTCTAGTGTGGGGTTCTGAGAGATTCAGCATCATTGATAGTGAATGTAGTCATGAGCAATGGAAATTGTGACATTGGGTCTGGTATGCACAAGGGTTGGCACACTGTTGTAGAAGAATTTGTTGTGGTAGAGATAGAGGTTGCAATAGAATTTTGGGGTGCTGAGAACATGGACGTGGGTAACAATTGTTCGAAGGTAAAATATATTCCCTTCCCTAGAAATACAAATAGTGGTCTCCTATTCTTATTGTTTTAGCCACTAGTTTCCCATGGTGTATTTGGACTGTAAACGGAATCCTTGAAAGGGATGGTAGATCGTAGTCTGGGCTTGAAGGGATTTTTTTGCCTCAGTTTTAAGCTTAGGGTGAAGGCAGAGAATGCGATTTATTTAAATTGGGGGTTCCTAGGGCTCATTCAAAGCTGCTTATGGTTGGACATTGGCATTCTTGACTTGTATTTTGAGCCTTGGACAAAGTTAGATACAGGGTTAACTTGGAATCATAACATCATGTTGGATTAGAAAATTGTCATATGTCAGTGTTCTTTGGCTGTTTTGCCCTTTTTTCTCTCTTCAGCCTTTTGTATGGTGATGTCAGTTAATTCTCATACTTCTAGGGAACTTGACTCCATGTTCGATACCTTCTCAACCAGCACGTGTTTTTGATGTGAGGTCTCCCATGATGCCCTTTATCAACCTTTAGTGCAGGTTCCCCATCTCTCTTTCACTGAAATTGAACACTCAGATAATATCATTGTAATGAAAGTTCATATCTCCAGGGTGTTGGATGAAGTTTTTGTATGGCAGAATATGTTAATAGATCTAAAGTTTTCTATGGAGAACTCCTCGGCGAAGGATGAACAAGAGGCACAGGTGGGTCGCACAGAAATCGAACTCAACCAATATATGCTCCAGACTTTGAGTAATCAACTCTTCAACTGGTTAGTTATGTGCATTTTGGACTTCTCGGCAGACCTGGGCAGCAGTTTTCCATGGGCGAGTCAGTTTGGTATGACTGTATTTGATTCGAGGCAAATTTGGCCTATGGATTTTTGGTCTGAAAGTATGCCTTTTTTTAGGCACTATGGTTTTTGAGTCAGCAAGCCTAAAGTTGTATTTTTTTGTAATAGTTGGAAATGTAGTTTTGGTCAAGTTTTCAAATGTAGAGGGATATTACTATGTCTTTGAATCAACTAGCCTTGAACACTAGACATAGTGATGTTTGAAACTGAAGTTGTATCTCTAGGATATCACGATATAGCCGGGTGCATATTTTAAATAAAACTACTCATTTCTATTTATTTTTTTCTAAATTAATTTGTAAAATTTTGAATTTTGAATTCGAATTTTTAATGATTAAATTATAATAAAATAAGGAGCTCAACTTAGTATAAAGGAGATGTGTAATTTCATTTGTGCTCTAAAGGAGATGTGTAATTCCATCCCTGCTCAATTTTGAGTTTGACATGCATCCTATTACAAGATGGTATGATGAAGGTGGTAAAAATATTTCACTTTCACTCTCTACCATAATGTGAAGAAACTTAATTATATCAATTTTAAAGAAATATAAAGTAATTAAACAAAAAAACAAAATCAAAAAAAAAAAAAAAAAAACACCTTATATTTTAATGGCCAAAGAAAGGAACCAAGGATCTAGCAAGAGCCGAGACAGATAAAATCTCTTGAGGTGAAAACCTTTTTTATAGTGCAAATACATTAAATAAAATAAATTAAACATGTAATCCCAAGAAATACTTGCTCTAAAATTAAACCTTAATAAAAGGGTTAAAATTAAAATAATGATACTTGAAATGTTGTGACAACCAATATGGATCTATTTTAACCATGGATCTAGCAAGAGATGAGAGGGACCAAATCCCTTTCGGTGCAAACCCTTTTTTATAGTGCAAAACCCTTAAAAATCGCACCTCCAAATATTGCATCCTCTAAGGATGATGGTTAAGATGAATCTCTCTCTCTCTCTCTCTCTCTCTCTCTCGATATATATATATATATATATATATATATATATATATATATATATATATATATATATATATATATATATATATATATATATATCATTTTTCCATTTTTCAATGCATAAATGGATTCAATCCCTTGAAAATCCTGGTATAAAATAGCTTAAACATGCAACTCAACACACACTTGCTCCATTCAAAATTAACCCTTAATAAAAAAATAAAGATGTAAAATAATTATACTTGAAATGCTATAACACTAAGAATTTATTTTTTCAATCATTTTATATAATATATAAAAATAAATTATTATTATTATTTTAAAACATACATAATATGTAAATTTTTGACATTGAAATAAGTTAATTAACATGAGGACTAAAATATTTAATTTATGGATTACATTGTCCACATTATTTTTTTTTAAATATATTTCAATAATTTAGTATGAATATTTCCACAATCAATATCTTTATGTAGATGAAATCTTTCGGTAAACTATGTGGTGTGTTCATTGATATACTCGATGATTTGGGTGAACACTTCACCCATCTTGAAGGACATTAAGTTTTTTTTTATGATGTGAAGAGTGCAAGACCATTGATATACTCAATGTTTCGGGTGAACACTTCACCCATCTTGAAGGACATTATGTTTTTTTTTATGATGTGAAGAGTGAAGACCAGGTTAAATAGAGGATGGAGATAGAATATAATCGTTAGAGTAAGCGAGAATAATGAGACTAAATATTGACTATAATGAAAGAAAAATAATAAATATGAGGAGTTAGAATTGAATTCAATTAAAGAAATCAATTTTAAAAGTCGAATTGGATAAATAATATAAATTGGTTAAAATGAACAAAAGTTAATATTCAAATTGATAATAGTAAGAAAAATTTAATCTAATTTTATTTTATTTCATTATAGTCAATATTTAATCAACAGTTTCATCATGCTCACCTGCCTTAACTATTATAGTCTAACTTCATCTTCTATTTAACTTAGTCTATCACTCTTCACATCATCAAAAAAGCTTAGTATCCATCAAGATGGGTGAAGTGTTCACCTGAAACATTAAGCATAGAAATGAACACAACACAGTTTGTCATATCCCTCAAGATTGGTGAAGTGTTCACCTAAAACACTAAGGATAGCAATGAGAACAAAACCTGAATCAATGAGGATAACAATGAACACAACACCGTTTATCAAAAGTTTTCATCTACATCACATTTCAATTTTATTTAATTTTATATATTGAAATATTTTATTTATGATTAGCATTTAACTTTTTAATTATTATTAATATTTTTTAAATGCTGTATATTAATTTTATATTAAGAATTGAATTAATTACATATTTCCCTCTTATTATTGTTATAAGAAAGAATTAACCCATGGGGGTAAAATAGATGGTGATGCGTTGTGGGGATAAAATAGATGGTTATGGTGATGCATTGTGGGGATAACATAGATGGTGATGGGTTGTATTGTTAGGTCACTTCGTGATGTGAAGTTCACCCCTTCGAAACTCTCCAACCATGTTAAGGGTTGGTATGGCCCAGGCCCAGACTAGTTCACAGGTGATTTTAATGGCTTAGATGCCCTTGAGTCTCGGTTTCTCAAGCCACAGGTCAAGTTGGAAGTAATTTCTAGAGAACCCAACAAACAAACAAAAAATCCTATAAGAAACAATTGAATCTTTTTACTTTCAATAATTTCTTTGCATATTAAATTTTTTTATTGTGGTTCATGTATATAGATAGATGTGTATTTTCTTTTCAAAGTTAATATTAAAATAAATTAGTTAAATTAGATGTTAAAATGGTTATGTATCTAATTGAAATATAAATAATATCAATTTTATTTGTTTTTTATTTTCACTACTTATAAAGAATTTTAAAAATTGATATAAAATTATCTTATTTCATATGGATGTGGAAATATTTTATTTATACCTAAGAGTGAGATTGAAATATTTTTACTCTATCTACTTTGTATTGGTTGTAATATCAACAAAAACACAATTAGAGTATTATGTTTTATAATACTTTTAGCTAAAACTAGCCAAATATGGATATTTGTTTTCTATTTTGATCACAACTAACAACATTTTTTAATTTAAAGAATATTTTATTTTTATTTTGAAAGGAGCACAATATTTTTTAATTTAAAGTATTTTTTTTAAGGGACACCTGTCAACTCCACATAAGCATTCACTGAATTACACATCACTCAGTTATAGAATGAGTTTCTCGACTCAAAGAATTCAATTATTTTTTAATAAGAGTGATAAGAGAGGGATGTGTCATACATTCAACTCTTAATATAAAATTAATATGTGACATTTAAATAATAATAAGATAATGTGGGTTTTAAATAAAATACTTTAATATGTAGAATTAAGAAATATTGAGGTATACTTAAAATATAGTAATAACAAAAAAATATATTTCAATACCTATGTCCACAAGGTCTTGGATAGAGGGTAATGGGGTGCTCTGTTAAAGCACTCCTTAATGTGAAGTCATTGGTTCAATTTCGTGCCCCTATTGGAGTCATATATTGGACATGATGAAGATGTAGTATTGCCAAAGTTACAAAAAAATATATATATTTCAATGTAACCTATATTAAGTAAAATGTTTCAATATAGATTATGTATATATTATATATGGATTAAAAATTTGAAAAAAAAAACAAATTTTATGATTAAAACATTTCATGTTGTTTTACTAATCTACATTTTGGTTCGTTTCACATATATTTTTTAGTCTTTTTTTCTAAAATACACCAAAGATTTGGTAGAGTTGTAAGTTTAAATTATGTATTTTGCACAATTCAAGTGTCTAGTAAGATTTTCAAGTTGTTGAATCCATATATATAGCATGGATAAATATTTTTTTTTTTAAATTGAAAAAAATTTGTCAATTAAAGAATTTGATCTTTCTCGGTACTTGCTAGATCTCTTAAATTTGTAGTTAAGATAGATTTATATTAATGTCTATTAATTTAAAGTAATAAATTTATATTGAAGTCTATTAATTTAAAGTGATTAATTAAACATTAATATTATGTATAAATGTAGAAAGTAATGAATTTATATTTTTCCACTTTTGTGTATACAAATGTAAATTTTTATTAATAATTAATTATTATTCAATTCATATTTGGACCATTATTTTATATTAAAGATCATATTTAAAATCAT
The DNA here is from genome assembly GCA_031772625.1 of Pinus tabuliformis. Lineage (NCBI taxonomy): Eukaryota > Viridiplantae > Streptophyta > Pinopsida > Pinales > Pinaceae > Pinus > Pinus tabuliformis. Next base: position 584,762,357 of record CM062811.1, read on the forward strand.
ATATTATGTTTGTGAAATATAAATTTTAAAAATATATTAAAATAATTATTAATGAAATTATATTAAAAATATATATTAAAAAATTTAAAAATATATTCAAAATTCTATAAACAAAATTAATATCGTATATTTTTATTAATTAATTTATTTAAAAATTAATAATTTACAATTATAAGTGTGGTAGTGTCCACGCTCTTTTAGCATTGGGTGGGGGCAGATCACCATTGTGGTGTTAGCACCCACTTGGAGTCCAACAAGGCAGAGGTTATAATATCTTTAGCTAGCGTACATTGCATAACTAATTATTAACATGATATACACTCTCAATTTGTGATACTATGAGGTAGTTTAGGTTCGGTATGGTGAAACTACCGAAGAGTAACCAGTTTTTTTACATGAAGGGATGATCTTGAGATAAGGTGAATAGGCGTATCAGTGGTTTACCTCTGATAATGGTTGCCATACCTCTGATAATGGTTGCCATCATATGCCAAATCACAAAGAAGCAGTTTAAAATTGCCCTTTTATATTTTGATCTCGCAATGAATCGAAGCTGGGAGGGAGAGGAATAATCTTTTTTGAGAGGTTTTGGATAATATGTTCAGTCATTGAGAGACTATGGAGTTCCTATCTTGCTTTATGAAGCTTTGTTCCTGGTGGACATTGTAAGAAAGGATAAAGGAAAGTTGTTCCTCACTCCATGGATATTAGTGGCACTACGTGGAAGGAGCCAATGTTTAAACCAGAGGGTAGAACTTCATGCAAGAGTATAGTGGTATTTTTAGACATGGATTCTATGGTTACTTATGAAAAGGGCTCACAACCATTTGCTTTTCTCATGTTCCTAAAAAAAATCACATTTGCATCTTATTCATAAAATAGTAGAAATTAATGTGATTTCTTTAAAAGTAAAACCAAGTTTATCAGCAACTTGAAAAATTGTTTTTGTGTTAGTGATTATATATACATATATATATGTGCATGATTGGTAAATAAAATTTATTATTCGATGTAGATAAAGATTGATTAGTAATACATTTTTCTTAGTAAAGAAAATATATTATTGCATGTAGATAAAGATTGATTATTATATATTTTTCTTGTAAAGAAAATATATTACTCCATATAGATAAAGATTGTGATGATATATATTACTGCATGTAGATAAATATTGTTATTATATATTTTTCTTGGTAGATAAAATATATTACTACATGTAGATAAAGATTGTTATTACTATATATAGAAAAAGATTGTTATTATAAATATATTTGCAACATTAAAAGATGAGTAACCTTTCTTGTCTTTATATAACATTGAATATGTCTTTTATGTAAGAAAATATAGGATGCATGCTCTTTTCTTAAAAAGAGATTTCGTAGTCATTTTTCTGAAAATGAATATGGATTAAAGAGGGTAATTTGTGAAATATTATCATGGGTAAGAGAGTTCTTTTGAAAAAGAATACTTAGCTATGAGAAAATATAATAACCTATGCATAGATGAAATACACGGAGATAATATTAGTCATAGGAATCTTCTTTAGAAAGAATATGTTTTCTTTGGACGTGAAAGATAAGTTAATGGTAAGTTAATGGTGTTAATTCATTTGCAAGATTTACAAATGTTACATGTTTTGGTGAGTAAAAAGGTAAATGATTTGTGTGTTGCATATTGAATAGCTTGATTTAATTGCATGGTTTAATGCATAAAAGGTTATCATTATTATTAACTAAATTCTTATGCCCAAAAGAAAGGTTGATTATGATACTTTCTTGAAAACAAACGCATGAGAAATTTGTTATGATACTTTCTTGGGAACAAATTCCTAATAACTTTGTACATAAATGATAGAGAAACTATGTTGGGTTTTTGAAAATAACTATGTGAAAAGAACACATATACACATATGCAGAAGCATGGAAACAATAATTTATTACCATAGTTGATTACATGTATGAAGATATAACTATTGTTGAATTGAGGCTTCTGTGATCCATATCAAGTTTACAAGAAAAACAAATTTGCGTAAATCACATGATAATACATTTGTTGACGTGTTTCGAGCCAACAAGTGTGGTTCATCATCAGGACAAGTTGAAAAATCAAAGCATGGCTACATGTTAAATAGGGATAGCAGATCCTCCAATGGCTAGGTTTGACTGGAAAACAGCTATATTGGACTAGACTAGACAAGTAGCTATAATTAACCATGAAACGACTATTAGATAAATAGTTATTCAATGTATGTATATATATATATATATATATATATATATATATATATATATATATATATATATATATATATGTTCTGAATGTCATTAAAGTCTAGAATGCTAAATACAATTATTATTTTAATGCTTCTGCATATGTGCATATGTGTTCTTTTCACATAGTTATTTTCAAGAACCCAACATAGTTTCTCTATCATTTATGTACAAAGTTATTATGCATTTGTTCCCAAGAAAGTATCATAACAAAGTTCTCATGCATGTGTTCTTTTCACATAGTTATTTTCAAGAACCCAACATAGTTTCTCTATCATTTTTGTACAATGTTGTTATGCATTTATTCCCAAGAAAGTATCATAACAAAGTTCTCATGAATTTGTTTTCAAGAAAGTATCATAATCAACCTTTCTTTTGGGCATAAGAACTAAGATAATAATAATGGTAACCTTTTATGCATTAAACCATACAATTAAATCAAACTATCTAATATGCAACACACAAATCATTTACCTTTTTACTCACCAAAACATGTAACTTTTTCAAATCTTACAAATGAATTAACACCATTAACTTATCTTTCACGCCCAAGGAAAACATATTCTTTCCAAAGAAGATTCCTATGACTTATATTATCTCCCTACAATCGTTTTTTATATATAGTAATAACAATCTTTATCTACATGTAGTAGTATATTTTCTCTACCAAGAAAAATATATAATAACAATCTTTATCTACAAGTAGTAATATATTTTCTTTACCAAAAAAAATATCTTTTAATGCCGCAAATATATTTATAATAACAATCGTTTTCTATATATAGTAATAAAAACTTTTATCTACATGTAGTAATATATTTTCTCTACGAAGAAAAATATATAATAACAATCTTTATCTAGATGCAGTAATATATTTTCTTTACCAAGAAAAATATATGATCACAATCTTTATCTACATGCAATAATATATTTTCTTTACCAAGAAAAATATATAAGAACCTTTATCTATATGCAGTAATATATTTTCTTTACCAAGAAAAAATGTATTACTAATCAATCTTTATCTACATGCAGTAATATATTTTCTTTACCAAGAAAAATATATGATAATCATGCACATATATATGTATATATATAATCACTAACACAAAAAAAAAATTTTCAAATTGTGTATAAACTTGTTTTTACTTTTAAGAAAATCACATTAATTTCTACTATTTTATGCACAAGATGCAAATGTGAATTTTTTTTAGGAGCACGATCGCTTATCTGGGCAGTCGACTCTCATAGGAGAAAAACAAATGGTTGTGAGCCCTTTTCATACACAACCATGGGATCCATGTCTAAAAATATGACCGTACTCTTGCATGAAGTTCCACCCTCTGGTTTGAACATTGCCTCCTTCCACACAATGCCACTAATCTTCGTGGAGTCTAGCCGAGGAACAACTTTCCTTTGTCCTTTGTTACAATGTTCACTAGAAACAAAGCTTCATAAAACAAGACAAGAACTCCATGGTCCTTAACAACTAAACATATTATCCAAAACCTCTCAAAAACAATTATTCTGTTAACCAGCTCAAAAAGGATAGAAAAGATAGATGAACGCCTTAGAAATAAGCCTCTTCAAGGGGTCAACCTCATTTACACATACAAATGAACAATTCGTGGATGATACAAATGGAAATACCTCCTTTCTATATATAGGAGTCTAAGGGGTCATAATATAATCAGAGCCGACATAACAATAATAATGTAATGGCACAATAATAACAATAGTGGGCCTCTATGGGGCACAACAGTAACAATATGGGGACTACATGGGTACAACAATATAATAAGGGGGTTGTATTAATAACAATAAGGGGTTACACTAGTAGTACAAGGGCCTAACATGCCTCTCTCCTTCAAAAAGTGTTGTCCTCAACGCTTGAGTAGTTCTTGATGCTTTTGTATAAAATTCTTGTCCTCCCATTTGGAATATTCAACAGGTAAGTTCTTCCACTTGATGAGATACTCTGCAATTGATCGATTTTGTAGCTTTCAGGTTCTTTTTTCTATGACTGCTCCAGGTTCCAATATGATTTTTCCTTCCTTTTCAAGTTCTGGCAATATTTTTTGAATTGGGATCTTCTGAAACTTTTGAATGAGTGGCCACACTTCTTCATCCTTTTTCCATTCATCCCTTGCTTCATTTATCCAATATGGTTGGATAATAGAAATAGCACAAAACAATGCTTCCACATCCTCATCTTTTCTTGAGAGTGCATCTGCAACAAAATTTTGCTTTCATTTTCTATAGATGATGTCAAAGTCATAACCCAACATATTTGTGACCCATATTTTCTGTTCTTCTAAAAAATATATTTGTTCTAAAAAGTATTTAAGACTATCATGATCCATTTTTACCTTGAAGTGTCTTCCCATTGGGTAAGGTCATCATTTCTTAAGTGCACGTAGTATTGCCAACATTTCCTTCTCATAAATATCTTGCTTGAGATGTAGCCATAAAAATACCCAATCACCTACATCAAAACATTTTTCACTGTGATGTTGATCTACTCGTTGTTTCATTCGATTCTGCACCAAAGTGGCGTTATCTTTTAAAAGCTGGAGAACTTGTTGTTGATGCTCAATGTGATCTTTCACTGCTTGAACCTTTTTCTTCTTGATATGTCCTTCTATCTTTAGATTTTGAGGAGTGGTAATTTCTTTCAATGCTTTACAAGATATGGTCGGATTCATTTCTTGATGCTCGGTGTGATCTTTCACTTATTAAACATTTTTCTTCTTGATATGTCCTTCTACCTTGATAGCTTGATGAGTGGTAATTCCAACCAATGCATTACAAGATATGGTGGGATTCATTTCTTCTTTCTCGATGTGATCTTTCACTTATTGAACCTTTTTCTTCTTGATATGTCCTTCTATCTTGAGAGTTTGAAAAGTGGTAATTCTTGCCAATGCTTTACAATATATGGTCAGATTCATTTCATCTTTCTCTACAGTTGGTTCATGTTGTATATCCTCTTCTTTTGATGTTTTGATCATTTTCTTCCTCCTTTTCATAATCTATGTAAAATAATTTCTTCGCAGCACACTTATGACCTTTAGTGCATTTGCTATCACAATTGTAACAAAGCCCTTTTTCTCTTTTTTCTTCCAATTGTTGTGTTGTCACCCTTGTAGGTTGTGGAAGGCTAGGAGAAACAACACTTCCATGTTTATAGTTGTGAGGGGTAGAATTCTTTGTTTCCATAATTTTTCTTTCCACTTTTCTTGCCAACCTGAATGCTTTCTTCAAAGAATCAGGTTCCCAAAGACGAACCTCATGTTGAATGTTATCATTTAAAGTCCCTATGGAGACATCAATCCTCTGCTTCTCTGGAATATCATTTTCCCTTATATTCAATTTTTGAAAGTTCTCAATGTGTTGTATCATTGAACACTTTTGTTTGAGATTTATCAATTGGCTAAAGAAGGTGTTTCTCTTTGTATCCTCATAATGTGCTATCATTTCCTCCATGAAAATTGACCACGTGACAAGTGGTTTACGAGAACAAAGCCCTTTATACCATAAAAATTGATTTGGTTCTAAATAATTAGATGCAATACATACCTTTTGTAACAATGTTACATCATGTAGATCAAAATATTTCTCCGTCTATAGTATCCAGTTTACCAGATCCTTGCCATCAAACTTCCTCATCTCACATTTTCTTGATTTTAGGAGTTTGATCTTGAAATGACTGTAACTCTATAATTTCGGATCTTCCAGTTCTAAAATCATGACCTGCAGTAGTCCTTTGTGTCTTCTTTCCAATTCCACCAGTCTGATCTAAATTGGATTCTCCAAGAAAGTGTTATGCACAATCTCCCAAGATGACCTGATTATACCCCTTTTCATAATAGCAAATTTGTATGACATGCCACATGTCACTGTTTTGACCTTCTGATCTGAAAAATACACACCAAAAACTATAGTCCTTCCTCTTTCTGCAACTTATGAAATTTTAATCCAATACTCAGAGAGAAAGTTATGACAATTTTCCCAAAGGTCACCTGTTTAAGATGTAATTCGGGATTCTACAAAAACCCTAATTGCCTTAGATCATATATCCGAAAATATAGCGAGACAAGATCTGAAATTTGGACCTGAGGTTCAGACTGATTTCTTCTCAAATGGGTTTTTTTAGCTTCTGAAACTTCGTAGCGAAAATGTTATAGCAAAAATTCCACGATGACCTCTTTTAGATGAAATTCTAGAGCTTGCAAAAACTATAACTTCCTCAGATCATATCTTTGAAAATATAGCGAGAAAAGCTCTTAAATTCGGAATCAAGGTTCAGAGAGATTTCAGCTCAAATTTTTTTTCCTTTTAGCTCCTGAAACATCGCAAAAACAAAGTTATATCGAAAATGTAACGATGACTTGTTTGGAGCAGCGAAAGCCCTAGAATCCAAAGCTCTGATACCAAATGCTATGAAACCAGCGCACAAAAAGATAGAAAAGATAGACGAATGCCTTATAAATAAGCCTCTTTGAGAGGGAAACCTCCTTTACATTACACAAATGAACAATTATTGGATGATACAAATGGAAAGACCTCCTTTCTATATATAGGAGTCTAAGGGGTCATAATATAATCAGAGCCGACATAACAATAATAATGTAAGGGCACAATAATAACAATAGTGGGCTTCTATGGGTCACAATAGTAACAATATGGGGACTATATGGGTACAACAATATAATAAGGGGGTTGTACTAATAACAATAAGGGGTTACACTAGTAGTATAGGGGCCTAACATAACAAACTTCTCATGCATTTTTTTCAAGAAAGTATCATAATCAACCTTTCTTTTGGACATAAGAACTAAGATAATAATAATGGTAACCTTTTATGCATTAAACCATGCAATTAAATCAAACTATCTAATATGCAGCACACAAATCATTTACCTTTTTTACTCACCAAAACATGTAACTTTTGCAAATCTTGCAAATGAATTAACACCATTAACTTACCATTAACTTATCTTTCACACCCAAGGAAAACATATTCTTTCCAAAGAAAATTCCTATGACTTATATTCCTATGACTTATATTATCTCTGTGCATTTCATTTATGCATAGGTTATTATATTTCCTCATAACTAAGTATTCTTTTTCAAAAGAACTCTCTTACCCATGAGAATATTTCACAAATTACCCTCTTTAATCTATATTTACTTCCAGAAAAATGACTACGAAATCCCTCTTTAAGAAAAGAGCATGCATCATATCTTTTCTTACATAAAAGGAATATTCAATGTTATATAAAAAACAAGAAAGGTTACTCTCTTTTAATGCTGCAAATATATTTATAATAACAATCATTTTCTATATATTATAATAACAATCTTTATCTACATGTAGTAATATATTTTCTCTACAAAAAAATATATATAATAACAATATTTATCTACAAGTAGTAATATATTTTCTTTACCAAGAAAAATATATGATCATAATATTTATCTACATGCAATAATATATTGTCTTTACCAAGAAAAAATGTATTACTAATCAATCTTTATATGCATGCAGTAATATATTTTCTTTACCAAGAAAAATGTATGATAATCATGCAAATATATATATGTGTGTGTGTGTGTGTGTATCATCATTAACACAAAAAAAAACAAAAAACAAAAAAAATTTGCGTGTAAACTTGTTATTACTTTTAAGAAAATCACATTAATTTCTACTATTTTATGCATAAGACGAAAATGTGAATTTTTTAGGAGCACGATCTCTTATCTGGGCAATCGACTCTCATAGGAGAAAAACAAATGGTTGTGAGCCATTTTCATATGCAACCATGGGATCCATGTATAAAAATATGATTGTACTCCTGCATGAAGTTCCACTCTTTGGTTTGAACTTTGCCTCCTTCCACGCAGTGCCACTAGTCTTCGTGGAGTCCAGATGAGGAACAACTTTCCTTTGTCCTTTGTTAAAATGTCCACCAGAAACGAAGCTTCATAAAACAAGACAAGAACTCCATAGTCCTCAACGACTGAACATATTATCCAAAACCTCTCAAAAACAATTATTCCTCTCCCTTCGACCTCCAATTAATTATGAGATCAAAATATAAAAGGGCAATTTCCAAGAAGTAGTTTAATTGTTCTTCGTAATTTGGCATATGATAGCAACCATTGTCAAAGGTAAAAGATTGATACACCTATTCTCCTTATCTCAAGATCCCTGCATTTCATGTGAGGCTATTGGGTATGTTACAGAAGTGCAATGCCATACATTGTTTTCCATTTATGTATATTTTTGGTTGAATTATTTTTTCTATAATAGAAAGTGAAAGTGAAATATTTTTATCATCTTTTTCATATAACGTAGAGAGTAAAAGTGAAATATTTTTACCATCTCCTTCATACAACATAGAAAGTGAAATTGAAATATTTTTACCATCTTCTTCATACCAAGTTGTAATTTCAATAATAAATGGAAAATGAAATATTTTTACTACATCTCTTGACTAGTAATATGACAAATATTTTGGAAATTAGAGTATAAGAGGAAAAATCTAAGAGAAAGTATTTTTCATCTTTAACTCTCTTAGTGTCGCACAGGTTACAAACTCTTCCATTCCATGTTTTGAAAATTAACCAATTTCTGATTTCACTATCAAACTAATGAGAATTTGTTCTTATTTTAGCAATGTTCATTTTCTTCTTAATATTAGTCAAGACAAAGAGATACTTCTGATTTTCTAGATTGGGCTTGATCACCTCCTTATAATATTCTAGTTTCTTTTTTTTCTCTAACTCTTTATCACCCTACAATTTATCTTTAACTTTTAAAGCAATGATATTTCTAATTACATACTTAGATATGTCTAATTTGAAATTGGGCTTATATATTATAACTTAATCAATAATTATCAGGTGGATGGCAGGGTTTTAACCTCCATGGAATATTCTAAAAGATTTATAGTTGTATACACAAATCAAATGTTGAGATTTATTTCTAAAGTAGTTATGTCATTTTTTCCCTTTTAATTCAATTTATTAATGTAAAAAAAAAATGATAATAATCATATGAAAAGTGTCATATTAAGTGAGTTATGGTTGTTTAGGCATGTGGTATTGATAAGCCATAGTATTGGCTCATGGTATTGTAACAAAGCCTATTTAATTAAATTGATTAATTTTAAAAAAATGTCATATGAAGTGAGTTATTTTGGGCATTTGGTACTGATAGGTCATAGCATTGGCACATGGTATTGTAACAAAACCTATTTACAAATTAAGAATAATAATATATAAAATAAATTTATAATGTAAATAGTTTTTATTATTATTTTAATTTTAGCAACTTAATATGTACCATGAAGTGTTTTGATGTTGGATTGATGTGTATGGATATTTCCCAACCATTAAATTCAAATGGATGCACTACTATTATCCTTATTCTGCAAATTGATCTCCTTTATCCCCTAATGGTCAAGCCAATATTAGGCATCCTTATGCCATCTTAGCTTGAGCCAAAGATCAGAGAGAGAGGGTGTAGGTTTTAACCCCATATAGAAATTACCTGCATACGAATTCTAAAACAAATAAAATAAACAATGCAAGAGCATAACACATAAAACACATATACACAGAGATTTTCCCCTAGATCCCAAAACCAGGACTACCAGCTTGATTTTTCATTATGTTCCTTTAAATGTTACAATACATATTTATACATGCCGAAGCATCCAATACCATGGACTGAAAACCATCATGTCTATTGTCCCTTAAGAAACCAATTTCTAGGCTGTGGAGAAATTATGCTTAAGACATTAATTTTTACTATGCATGTCACTTATTTGTATAATGTATCTTCTTTTGAAGGATTTGAAAGACCTAACCTTAAACCCTTAATATTTAGCTGATATGAAAATCTCAAGATGCCATGTGATGTTCAATATAAATGTTGTGTGAGGAATATTTTGAAAAATTAAAGACAATATGATGTGCTTGACAGAAACTATCATTTGTAACTTAGAAGAAATATAGAAAAAGGAGCTTTAAATATGGGAGCACTATTTAAGGAATTTTAACTTTATTCACATAAGCAAACAAAGACCTGCAACTTCATTACCATATTTAAAGAGAGAAAGAGACATAATGATACATAACAAGGAAATTACAAAATCATACCCAACACTGTATGGAAAACTCCCGATTCTTTCATTAATCATCAATCTATCAAGTATGAAATAGTATAGTCTTCAGGTTCTTCAAAATTCGGACCTTTCTTCTATAATTTTCCCTCTTTTTATACATCATGAGACAATTGGTAACTACCAAAACTGTCAAACTACTTAACTACTTTCTAATTGTCTAAAGTAAAATTCATTACAGAATATTACATTAGAGGGTAAAAGGCACCTCATTTTCCTAAGTAAATAAGATAACATAAAGTAACAAAAATTAAAGTATGATTGGTGATTGTTTATTGATGTTTGAACCTGTGGCTTGAGTAGGTGATCCTGCTGGTGTATCTTTGGTCTACTCTATCATCCATTCTTTTCATTTTCTCCACAATGGTACATTTGACTTTGGTGCTTCTTCCAATTTGTCAAGTGTTATTCTGCATGTTGTAATCCTACTATAAGTAGGCTTATCTATAAACAAGTCTTCACCATCCATAGAAGCTTAAAATATTTATTAAGGTAATTCACAATAGTGGCTCCCTTTAATACTGCAATCTTTTCATGAGTGTTATCAACTTTGCTTTTTGCCTCAACTAGCAAAGTTTCATATGTCTTCCATGGCAGCAAGTTTCCTTGTAGATCCCAGCAAGAGGGAAGTCCAACTCTAACCCTTTTATCAAACAGGATGTTAAACTTGGAAACTCCTTCCCGCATCTTATTTATCTTCTTCTCAACAGTATTTCTGTAAATATTTCTGACAATCATCTTGTTAAAATCTATTGCACATAGTGTTATGTCTGGCATGTCATGCTACTTTAATTCTGAATTAGATTTACAATTAATGAAATCTACAATTCTCTTTGCAAACTTTGATCTATCTAAATATTTTTGCTTATTTTGCATAACGATACCTTCCATGTCTCAGACAATTTTTTTTTCCTCAGAGATAATAACAAGGAACTCCCAGATGCCCCTGATAATTTCAATGATTTCATCCCATAGAATCTCCCTGGCTTGAATTAAGAACATATTGCCATTCATTTTTTCCTTCAATATTTTAATTTCATCTTCAGCCCTTAGAAGATCTTTCCTATACTTTTTTCATTTTCCTTCTCCATTCTTGCTTCTTCTTCACTCAAATTCAATAACTTATAGGTTGTTTCCAATTCCCTTTGCGCTTTCTTTACATCATGCTCAGTCATTTTTAGCTATGTTCCCAGCTGTAATACCCGTGCTGTTGGATCCTCTGTATTAGCTAGCATTACTACTGTACAAACATGAGTATCTACTTGTTGTTGCAGTTTATCCAAAGATTCTTTAAGTAAAGGAACTTCTTCAGTTTTCTGTAATACATCCTGTAGGAGATTTTCCTTTTCATCTTCAACTTCAGCTATCCCTGTAGCAATGGATGCTCACCTGTAGGTAGATTCAATTTCTTCTTTAAAACACCAATCTCTGACTTAGCATATTGCAACAATTTCTGAATTGCAGGTTGATCATCAGGGTCGACACCTATTTTTATGATAATCTTCTTTACTTCATCCACCTGAGCATTCAGAGCTCTAGAGTTGGCTTTCTCCAACTTCAATTGTTGAAGTACCTTATTTAACATTTTCTCTGCCTCAATAGTAGCTTCATTTGTTTTATGTAAATCATTTACAACCAATTTCCCAGTTTGCATGTGAAAATTGATCTTGTCAAGCATTGGAAGCTTGTGAGTATCAAAATTCAAATTAACAGTTTTGAAATTACTGGTGGACCCAACTAAAATTTTAGTAGGATGAGAGAAAGCAATTTTAAGTTGACTTTTCTCCAAATCCATAACAGAAAACAATCTAGTTTGTTCAGGAGAAACTTGAGACTCAGCTTGAGCCTCCATATTTATCTTCACTTTCTACTTCCTCTCAACTATTTGAGCAAACATACCTTGAATTAAAGGAACCTGATCATGAACAAGTTCTCTAGAAGATGGGGAAGTTGATGCACCCTTTATTTCTCCCAATTGAATTACTAAACCAGGTTGTGTTGAAGACATTGCATCCAGAAGTTTAGTCCTTTTTGCTACTTCAAATTCTTCTTCATCCAAATCAGTAACATCTTCTCTAGCCCTCTTGAAACCTTTTTTCTTTAATGCTAGGGGTTTCAATCTCTGTCCCCTGAGTGTTCTGCAAACCTCCATTTGCAAATTTCTCTATTTTTGGTCTACGTTCATGCACAAAGGCTCAATATCCATTCTCTAGCCTTCTCTTTGAAATAATTTAATGAGGGTCATAAGCCCACTCAACCACCTATAAAAGACACATGTCATTCAATAATTTCTTGACCTCTTGGGTAGCTATTTGGTGTTCACAATGAATGGTCCTACTACTTTGAGAAATTTAAAGAAATAACCTTTCCTCATAGGAACAAAATGAACCTGATCTACATTCAAGCTCTGTCTAATAAATCCAAGGGAAAAAAGCCTCATTTGCATAAATTTTGGTAACCTGTATGGTTTGATAGAGGCTCCATAAAGCCTGATCTCTGCATGTTCTTCAAATATGAACCAGTCTCCACACCTCACATCTTTACTCAATTGAAGGAATTCTTGAGCTTTAGGAAGAAATGTTGGGGGCAAGGTTCCATTCAAGATCTTATAGGCCACTGGAAGGAATAAAGAAGTGAATTCAAATAAACCACCATCTCTTGGATCACCCCTTATCAGGTCTGTCCAGAATACCACTGACTGCTTCTTTTTATTTATGTCAACAACATTTAGTCCCAAACCTATAAAATGTTCAGCATTCTGGTATAGAAATAAATAAGTAATAACTGAAGGGAACTTAAAGGACCCAGTAAGAGGCAAAGTCATGAATTGGGTATTGATAGTGTCTACCCAGAATGTTGGAATATCTAGTACTACTTATGGTTTCATCATTAAAGAGAAAAATCCCAACATTGCTTTATCAACCTGCTTGGAGTCTTCCTTTCCCAGAATCTTAGAAATTACTTGCAAGGTAGGTCTTATATCAACTGCAAAAAGAGAACATATTTCCATCTAGAGAGAATTATCCAGATTTAGGAGCTAGGAATGAGGTAACATGAGAAAACTCCTGGGGTGACAGGTTATCGTAATATGAGACCAAAGACTCTTTAGTAAAGGTGGTGTAAGTTCCATATATAGGGTAATTCAAAGCTTGGTGAATTAATTGAGAGGTGACTTTGAAAAAACTCTCCCAGACTGATTCATTACAAAACACTTCTTAGGGTACATTGCTGAGGCTAACCATTGAATGAATTCATGGAACAAATGAGTCCGTGGGACAAAAGCTGTTAAAACACATGACCTAACCATTTCCATGAATATTAGGGACCTTTTATGGTTCAGAATTACTTCTTAATATAGTGAAAGTTGCTTAATTGTGGTATCAGAAATATCACGTTCAACATCCATTAATGGGGTATGAATGACTGAGGAGGAACTTACTTGTTTGGCCATGGTTTCTGTAGATGACAGTTGCTGATGATAGTTACTGGTGACAATTGTTAACTTGGAATCCTAAACTGGAGGTAAGGTTTCTCAGTACTGAAATAAAATGACTAATGCAACGACGTTTTTTACTTTTCTTTTATATATATGGTAAGAAAAATGGAGGGAAACCTGTAATTAATGTAACGAATTAATGGAGTGGCAGATGAGGTGACAGTGTATGGTGGGTGAGGTGGACGGTAATGAATGAGAGTGGCAGATGATGTGGAGAAGATGAGGTGGAGTGAAACAGTGTGGGTGGCCTACTGCGAGGGTAGGGAGTGTATGGGAGGTTCATTAGACTTGAACCCCCACAACGATCACAGGTCACAGATCTTAGTCAACCATATCGACGTCATGGTCAACTGTGGGGGTTGAGCCTGAGTTATAGCTCATGCTCATTGTTCCCACGCAGAATGCTTTTCCTGCCTCTTAAGCCATTGTTTGATCATACTTCATAAAACCGCTCGAGTTTTAGCATATGGGTTGGGCCCACCTTATATTGCTTTAAATGTCGTCGATAATATAAATTAAATCACTACTTCGTACTTTCAATTTATATTTTTATTTTTTAAAACATAATATTTGATTTTTTATTTTTGTGATAATATTAAAAATGAAATTCAAATGATGATGGATGCTACAACATCTGGCTCCACCTGGGGATAGTGCTTTTACCATAGAAGCACTAAGAACCATAGATTAGTGCCTTCACCTCGGGCATGGAGTCATATATTGCTTTGCCAAATTTAATTCTATGGAAACTGTACAATGAATTCACTCTGGTATCTACAATGACAAGGTATTCGTGATTCAGAATTGGAAATAATGTTTGAGGTACTACCCATTGACAGGCAGCTGTAAAGTTTCACCATCAAGATTCTCCAGGAAGAATTTATTATTTGCCCTTACTTCTATAATCCTGAATGGGACATACTAGAGAGGATCAAACTTCCCATGTTTCCCTTATCCTCTCTCCTAGTATCCCACCTTAACACCAAGTCTCCATCTTTAAAATCAATTTTTTAAGATTTCCTCTCAAAAATTCCCTTCATCTTTTATTGATACATAATCAAATTATCGCTAACCTTATATTTGCTTTCATTCAACTCCACTACCTTATGCATCCTTCTTATTAGAGCATTGGGTTCTTCTTTTGCCTCCTAAATCATTACAATCACAGGCTTCACAAGCTGACTAGGAAACAAAGCTTGAGTTCCATACACTAATTCGAAAGGTGATTTTCTTGTAGACCTTTATGTAGTCACTCAAAAAGCCTAAAGAGAAAACTTTAATTTTGAATCCCAGACTTTCTGATTCTCTGCAATAGATTTTTTAAGAATTTTCATCAATGTTTTGTTAATGGATTCAACCAATCCATTACCCTAAGGATGATAAGTTGTTGAATGGGATGAAATGACATTATATTTTTAACAAAAAGCAACAAACTTAATTGAACTGAACACTTGAGAATTATCAGTTATGATTTTGACACGGCACCCAAATGGTTGAAGGGAAAGTACCCCTAGGGTCCTTTGGGCTAAGACTCTACCAGACTGAAAATTTCTTATTCAAAGAAACACACACACAGCCATCATTTTTACTTTCAAGCAAATTCTAATGTTAAAGGTACGTACCTAAGGTCCTACGTTCGAGAAGGCCTTTAGGATCCAAACCCTTCTTGGAGTTCCCTTCTTCTTCCTTTGACCTGCAAGACAAACAAATCAAAGAACACAACAGTACATGTACAAATACTTATGTATAAACCATCTTTATGCTATAAAGTTAGTTATAAAAATCTTTAAGTAACCACTTGCATAAGAATTCAAACAAGAATCTCATCAGCATAAAGAAAGATTGTTTCGGGAACAAAGACGTGGTTCTTTATATATGAAAGCAAATAAAGTACATATAACAGAAAGATATCACCTGAACACCTTCAGCAGGCTCTAAGCAAAGCTTCCTCCCGGATTCGTTCCAGTCTCAAGCCTCCAACAAGAGCTCCTTCCAAGTCTTACTCAATGATGATATCAAGGATGAATGATCACCAATACACATGGAAACAAGGGTTTCCTATGCAAAATGAGGGAAGTGCAGAAATCACCAAGGACTTCAGACCTGGTCTAAGGGGAAAATCTCAGCATAATAATCTTGCTCTCCTCTCTCTCCCTTTGGCCTTCCCTTTGATGTCTTTTTATACCATCTCCAAAGTAGTTTTTTAGTTAGGAGTTGGTTGGGAACAGTTGGGCCACGGGCACTAACAGGTGATCCAGCAGGTAAAACCCGCGATCACCGCCCGAAAATAAGGAATTATATATTTTTTAAGTGTTTTAATACATACACGCGGGTTGGGTATACACAGACCCGCGTGTACACGCATTTAACTCAGGGCAATGTCGCGTATAGGGAATAAAACACCGTTTTTTAAATTTTGGGACCAGGTCTGGAAGGAGGGGTTGCCCTAGGCCATGAGTGCAGCATCACAAACCATGAGAGTGAGATTTGGAGCTATAACAGATGCCCCCTAATGTATGAGGTCAGAAGGGGAACATGATGGCCGAAATACATTATGTAAGTACAAGGAAAGGAACTCTGTCGAAAAACCGAGGAGGACTGCACCAGAATTCAGCCTGCCAAGCCACCGAAAGGAGATCAGAAAGAAACACTGTCTGAGGCGGGCATACCCATGCTCAGGAAAAGTAAAGCATGTCCGCATATCAAGTACAAGAGGATCCACTAAGTATACAAGTATAAAATGACTGGAAGATACATAATGGATCATCTGATCATAATGAGTAAGTACATGTCTGAATATTACATATAAAACTGTCAATGATGCTGAAAGATGCAACGGATCACTGATATCAAAGACTGATCCCAAGAGGTACCAACTGAACATGATGGAATAGGATGGTACTACACTGCAAACTCAGGTGCCATCATATAGAATGTCACCATGACTGACTGCAACATATAAGGTGGAGTGGTATCAACTAGCAGCAACAGGAGCAACTGTCAAGTGAACCAATGAATGCTGATACAACCTGAGGTCTTCACCGACCGCCATGGTACATTTCTACACTATGGGAATAAATGATCTGAAGTCGACCATGTGAGAAATCGTTTGATTACCGGTCATTGATGTATACCGTTAACAAACGCGAGACTACTCACCGATAATGATAATGAGCGTCAAGGTACCCAGTACAATCTAACAAGTGTGAATAGATGAGCTGAAGTCGAACACCTGTAAGAATCTATCGATCAGGAGACAATGATGGTTTCCCACTGTCGATAGCGAAGGATCTGCCACTAATGACTGCAAACCCCAAGGTACTGCCAAATGGACTCTAGATCTTTGCCCCAGAGCAATGAGTCGGAGTCGATAGGGAAAGATCCGCTAGAAGGAAGGCATTAAGGCATCCTCCATCAATCTAGCACGAGTGTAACCCGTAGGCCAATAATGTGGAAGGAATCGGACAAAAAAGATGTAGTAACCCAACCGAAGTACGTTTCCGACGTACACAAGATGTGGCTAGCGCACGGCAGAAACCCTCTGAACCAACCAATAATGAAAACTTACACAGAGGCGAGGTATCCACCAATAGGGTCAAATGGAAACCAAGGTACTGCACGAATCCCAATGTGTGATAATGTATGCTGACGTCGAACACAAGGGAAACCACTCAGTCAAAGACCCATGATACTGATTGATGCTGAGCACAAGGTGACCTATCAATAATGAAAATAGGGCTAGGGTGCGGCTCTAAGCCTGTCCTCAGAGCAAGGTGTCGTCATCGATAAGGACAAGACCCGCCAGCAAGAAGTCAATGGGGACCTTCTCAAACCGGCACGAGTAAAGGACCAATATAACTAATGTGATGATAGACATGACACTGACAACCAGGGATGGCCGACTGAAAAATGACTCAAGGGACACCGCAGAAAGGCCGACTCAGGCTAACTTCCCTTGAACAAAAGCACGACTCAATGTGACTATGTGGCAGCATATGATGAATCTGTATAAGTTCGTCATACAGGAGGCACAAACGAACCCTCCATATGATTGGAAGAGATAACCAATCGGGGGAGAACTGACTCGATAACAAGGTTATGGCATACCTAAGTCAAACTAAATCCCACCCATGCGGAGGAGACTTTGCTTTGAGTGATTTGTTCAAGGGCGACATGATTGACTCTAGCCGCCAACAATAAATGGAAATAATGTCCCTGTTCCCGCTCTTTTTTGGAATATTTAATTTTTTTGTCTTTTTCTGATGAGCTAGAAAAAGAATAAAAGAATGCTATAGTACAGTGGAAAGAACGAGTGTCGGTGAAACAGATGATCTAGTTCCTGGGAAAGGAACGTTCCTATGCTCAATGCAGGGAGGTGAAAACCGGTCAGTGACACTCAGAGGTATGTTCCTTCCACGGATCTGGGTATGTCAAGCTGCAGAAGTCAAAGGTATGCAAGTTTGATTTTGCAGATGTCATGGTCAAAAGTTGGCTTAAACACGAGTCCAAGTGAAGCCGGCTCTAGGCCAAAAGGTGCAAATGGTCAACATGCAATGCAAAAGTACAACTCGACACTCATAGGAGCCTCTAGGGTATAAGGCTAGAACGAAGCGAAGAAGCAAAGAGGAATGAGTCTTCAACGCATAAGTCATGGCGGGACTACAGAGGACTCCCGAGCCTACTCAAAATGAAGCAGCATGGGCAACAAATGTCAGTGAGGTGCTAACTAGGATGCCCATGTAGAGGATGGCTCTACCATCGTGTCATGATTTAAAAAATCGGCGAGTGAAAATGGCTAACGAACCATAACACGATGGGATCGACCCTATGGCAGATGTATCGGTCAAATGGAGGCTAGTATGCATAATGCAACGGAAAAATGGTGTCTCTAACCTATATGCCAGTGAGAACACGATACCTGCCATGACAGGTCAGCAGTCATGGAACCGTCTCGAACCATCGAAAAATGTCCAAAATGTCCTGAAAAACAACCCAATCTCGTCATTCCAAGCTCCCAAGTTAAAAGTGGCATGAAACCAAACTAAATAAAATTTTGAAAAATTTTTGCATTTTCAAAACTTATAAAAAGAAATTTTGGACTTACCATTTTCACCGTTTGACTTGGAGAGCAAAAATTGTGGAGCAAAAGGAGCAAACTTCCCTGTGACTTATTCAACTGTTCAAACTTGCCGAAAACTTCCAGGTAAGCACTAAACTTGTCTTGCAATTAATTGTGATAGTTTTTAGGAATTTTAATTGATGTTTCACCGTTAGATTTTTGCAAAAAATTGCTCTGCGGCGTACACGTGGGTTGGCTGTATAGAACTCGCATATACGACGGCCCTACACGCGACTGTATACAAGGGAACCCGCGTGTGCGCAGCAAACTAATCTTATACACAAAACTAACGGATGAAAATGATTTTTTCTTCCAGGATGACTCTCACATGGCGTGAAGGAGATCACTCAGCTGTAGATAATGAAGTTATGGACAATGATGAGGCATTAGATGCCCTACGGGGATGTGGGTTGCTAAAATTCTTCAAATTGCCAAACATGAAAGCCAACACGCATTTGCTCGAGAGACTCATTGATTATTGGGATGTCGATGAGGAAGCATTCATCATTGATCAGATGCCACTCAGGGTAGAAGTGGAAGATATATATTTTATCACGGGCCTTTCCCGAAGGGGAGAGGTAGTGCACTCCCGGGGCAGGACACTGAATAGCCTCAGTGTGGATGACTATGTACAGATTTACTTCCCGGGTCATCGGAAGGTCGGGAGCCATATCTCTATTCCACATGTGGCGAGTTTGTCACTCAAGATAATCTTGTTCACCATAGGTCGAGTGAACGGATCATCCTCACTACATCAGGCGTCACGAGTAAACATGAGCGTGGCAGTGGACTGTCTCACTACAGTGTTTGACTGGTGCACTCCTCTCCTTGCCAACATGAAGGAGCAACTCACTTCCATCAGGAGGGGACAGACCAAGAACTTTGGGTTCAGAACCATCTTATGTACATTCTTCTTCGAGAAGGTTCCTGCACTCTGCCCCAGGGTAGCAGTTTCCATCAGTAGTCCACGTGATCCACGCATGGGCCGGTGGGCTGACTTGATGAAACGTCTGGGGGGTGGGGAAGTCCCTCGGAATGCATTCAACGATGATTTCTTTACCTGGTGGGAGCAGCAAATCATCGCCATAGATGATTACCCCTATGCCGGACTAGATTTCCGAGGAGATCTTGATCTAGTGTTACCACCAGATGCAGCATGGGGCGAGATTGGTAAGATTTTTTGATTTTCATGATTTTATGATTTTTTGGATTTTTCAAATATAATGATAAATTTTGAAAAATATTTTTTGCTGAGATTCAAATGACTAATATGATGATCATGTTCCAGACATTGGGCCCGTGCGACCAGATGGATTCCCACGGCATGGACGGCGTGGCCGAGGAGCCGAAGAGGCGGCTGCGGATGTGGAAAGGACCCTCAACAACGTCCAGCAACACTTGGCAAGACTGAGCTGCCAGGTACCGATGGCCGAGATAGAGGATCTTCCTCCAGATATGCAGCGTCATGTGGTTGGGATGCCACGTGACTGGGTTCGCGTCTTTCGGCGCGTGGCCAATGCTATAGTTACATATTTAGCTGCTCATCCAGAGCCGAGGCGTTAGATATGCCTGACATGATTATGGGCATTTGAGTCCCAATTTTGTATATTTTTGGACACACATATGTACACTCGAGACGCTTTGCGATATATATATATATATATATATATATACAGTTTAACTTTTTGATGCATGATTTTATGATGATGAATGATTGATATGCCAGTCTAATGCTTGATTAGCGATAGAATCAGCTAACCAATTTTGAGATCTTGGAATGTGCAAATAATTAATGTAAATAAATGATCTTTGCAACAACCTCACCCTTAAATATTGGCGATATAATAATGGATCTCTAACCCGATAAATGTTGTTTAACTGAGACACTATCAATTGAGAATCAAGATATACTGCCAACGAGTCGATCCCATAAGAGATTGCCTCGGATAATAAATTGATAACAACTGTATACTCGGCCATATTGTTTGAAGCAGGACCGATGCACACGCCGCTCGATATCATCAACTGACCAGTTGGGTAATAAAGTACCCAAGCTGCGGAAGCAAGATTCCGAGTGTGCCGACTAGCACCATCGGCGAATCCAAAATATACCAAATCATCCATCAGCACCTGCCACAGCAGACCAAAAAGCACTGATATCAGAAAACGCTCGTCAATATATGTATAAATATATACATAAAATACAAAGAAGTCATTGCCCAGCCTGAACTAAGCAAAGTACTTCTTTAGGTAGAGCCCATTTCGGGGCTCCGCCAGCTTGTTTCCTTCGAAATCAATTAACTCATACGATCCTTTTTCTAAGACTCATTTGATAATGAAAGGACCATACCACATAGGCTTGAATTTTCCTGCCCCCAAGGCATCCTTATCTTGGTCATAGACCAAGACAAGGTCACCTTCAGTAAAGACACGAGGACGGACAGACTTATCATACTGAGTTTTGACCCTTTTCTTATGGGCCTCATTCATCATGGCGGCATCTCGACGCTTCTCATCGAGATGTTCCAGGTGAACTAGGCGCTCCTCGAGACTCGAAGTCTCAGGAAGAAGCTCAACAGCCAATTTCAGAGATGGAATTTCACATTCGACCGGAAAGATAGATTCCATCCCGTAAACCAACTGAAAAGGAGTAAAACCAGTAGCCGTTTTGACGGAGGTTCGGTATGCCCAAAGAGCCGAATACAACATAATGTGCCAATTGGACCGATTTTTATCGATTGTCCGTTGGAGTATCGTCTTAAGAGTTTTATTGACCGCCTCGACCTGTCCATTGGCCTGAGGATAATAAGGGGACGAATGCTCCTGACGGAATCCTAATTTAAGGGCCAATTCGGACATTAGCTGATTTTGGAAATGACTGCCATGGTCAGTGACAATCTCTCTTGGGATACTGAATCTTGAGATAACCTGATTGAAAAGAAACAAAGTTGCCGTGTCACTGTCGTTCTTATAAGTAGGCATGGCCTCAGCCCACTTCGTGAAGTAGTCTACAACCACGATAATGTACTTGTGATTCGCCGCTGAAGGCGGATTACAAGTCGTGAAATCAACACCCCACTTAGTGAAGGGACCGACGGTGACAACGGGAAAAAGGGGAGCTGGATGCGCGTGCATCTTGCGAGTAAAAATTTGACACGGGTGACAGCGTTTTACCGCTTCCACACAGTCTTTAAAAAGTGAAGGCCAAAAATAGTCGGCACGTAAGATGCGCTGGGCTGTAGCAAGCCCGGATAGATGACCACCACAAGCTCCACTGTGGCAATCATTAAGCACAGACTCTGCTTCCTCTAAGGTTAAACAACGTCGAAGGATTGAATCAACCCCTCGACGGTATAATGTGTCACCAATGATAACATAGTTTTTAGCCAGGTGACGTAATTTGCGACGTTCATCCTTGGAGAAAGTAGAGGGAAACTTCGAAGTCTGGAGATAAACAATGATATCTCCATACCAAGGGTCTTGTGAAGAGATGAGGAATATATGATCGTCGGGTAAACTTTCCTCATAAACAATATCCTCTCCACAAGGAAGCTTAGAAATTAGCTCCGCAAAGACCATGGATTTCTTAGACTTGGCTGACAAGAACTCGAGGTCGAATTCTTGTAAAATGACTATCCATCTATTATATTTGTCCCCAATCACTCGCCTACTGAGGACAAATTGGAATGGATTAACCGCCGCTAAGACAAAAGTTTTGCGTAGCAAAATATAATGACGGAGCCTCTGGACAGCATGGACAGCTGCCAAGGCCAACTTCTCAACCGGAGAATAGCGAAGTTCAGGGCCTATTAAGCCTCGGCTCAAATAATAGATCACGTGCTCGACAAGAGAATCATCCTCCTGAACTAGAACCATACCAATGGTAGATTCTGCTGCAGCGAGATATAAAAGGAAATCTCTACCATAATCCGGTGGACTCAAAAGCGGGGTAGAGACTAATGCCTTTTTCAAAGCATCAAACGACCGTTGTGCAAAGTCGTCCCATACAAATGGGACTCCTTTTCGTAGCAAACGCATGAACCCTTTAGTGATCTCGGCATAGTTTGCTATAAACCATCTTAAGAAATTAGCCTTCCCTTGAAGACTTTGAAGTTGACGAATTGAGGAAGGGGGAGGCAACTGAACTATTGCCTCAACCTTGAAGGGATCAACCCGAATCCCTTCATTGAACACAATAAACCCTAACAGCCGACCGGATGTAACTGCGAAAACGCATTTATTGGGATTCAACCATATTTTGTAGAAACGACATCGCTCAAAGCCTAATCGAAGGTGACTCGGATGATCAGTTCTCTTTCGAGAGCGAGCAGCGAGATCATCTAAGTATGCCTCGATGACATGTTTGATGTCGTGGAAAGCGTATGACATGGCCCGCTGAAAAGTGGCTCCAGCATTTTTAAGACCAAAAGGCATCTTTCGATATGCAAAGGTACCCCAAGGACATATGAAGGCTGTCTTATGTTGGTCTTCAGGACGGATAGAGATTTGATTATAACCCAAAAAACCATCCATGAAGGAAAAAATTTCATTACCCGCACACTCGTCGATAATCTGATCAATGAATGGCGTGGGGTAATTGTCTTTTGGACAAGCCTTGTTTAAGTCCCTAAAATCGATGCATATGCAGATTGTTCCTTGCTTTTTGTCCACAGGGACTAGATTCGAAACCCAATCCGTAAGAGGAACAGGGTATATAAAACCCGCCCTTAGTAGCTTCTCAACCTCAGCTTTGATAGCTGCTGCTTTCCTAGGGTTAACCGGCCGAAGCCTTTGACGAATCGGTTTTGCGTTTTCATACGTCTTGATCTCATGTTGGACTATAGAAGGATCAATGCCGAGCATTTCCTCATAATACCAAGCAAATACATCATGATATTCCTTGAATAGGTCGGTATAAATTTGAATTTCTTCAGGGGAACACTCAATTCCGATGAAGATATTCTCGATGATGTTAGGATCCTTAGAGATGTTTATAGGTATCGTTTTTGAGATTACCGACATATTACCTTCGGCATGTGTGTGTGTGTTGGAGCCAAAGGGTTCGATACCGTACAAACATCACTACCAACGAGCTCGGAAAATTTAGATTCCACTTCCTGCAATGGAGGAAGAAAATATGAACGATGGTGTAATTCTTCCCAAGGTCGATCTATACCCATCATTACTTTGAGGATTGCTTCTTCAGAAGGTAGAACTGAATCTAAGCAGTCCAAAGCAGAGTTAGAATCAAAGCTCCAAGCGGGGGCCACATGACCATCTAACTCCTCTTCGGAAAAAGGAGTAGAATGGTTATCTGCAGAGTCTACGATAGACTGATATCTAAGCTCCGCTGCAGATATAGGAAACGCCATTCCATTCACTTGTCCTTCAACTAATGTGGTGGTAGGTGAAGGCAAGGTCCAAGGGTCGGAAAAATAATGAGTTCGAAAGAACTCTTCTCGAGAAGACTCCTTGTATGATGAAATAGCATTGATTCTTGCAAAAGGAGAGGGAAGATCAAACGTACCCATCAATGAGGAATACATCCCTACTCCTAAATTCTCAGTCGGCGGGCGAGGGTTATCCACCAAAGGAACAGTAGAGTTGGAGGTTGCTTGAGGATCAATTGGAGAATAGTTCAATTGATCAACCTTAACGATTTTCCCCTCATGAGGAAAGCAAATGACACGAAACAGAGTCAATACAACGGCTTCCATCTCGTACACCGAGTTCCTTCCTAATAGGAGATTATAGTCTAGGTTAGCATCTACGACTTCAACTTCGATATTAACGACCTTCCCTCCAACACATACAGGAAAGGCGGGATAATCCCATGCGGCTTGTGAGAATGACCATCAAATGCAGTTAAGACGGTTGGTGAAGGAACAGCCGAAGGTGAACCAATAGCCTTCCAACATGACATGGACATGAAACGTGTGGAAGCTCCTTCATCTATAACGGTACGAAAAATATTGATTTTCCGGTATGTAGACTTTATCTGAAAAGCCATATGATGAGGGAGTCTCTTTTTGACATTTGACATGTCAAAAGAGAGCACTAAAGAGTTAGCTGGATCGACTGCTCCAATGGCGGAGAGTAAAGCACTTCTCTGAGACGGACACGACTGGAGAACCTCCAAAGCGGACATAGCACACGGGCTTTGAGCCAAATCCTCCACAATGGAGTAATTTTGGGCGGCCCTAGCATTAGGGTTAATCGTCGCGCGTTTGGCGAAACCTTTCGGTATCCTAGGTATAGTCTCAACAGGAGGTCGCTCAATATGAAGGTCATTACCTCCGGGAACAGTCTTATCCTTAGATGTTTCAGCTTCACCATAATCATGTGACCGAGTAGTCACGTTAACATTTGAACCCATCATAAAAACATTTGATGCTTTTTCCCCTTCCTGGTTGCCCCCTGAGGAGGTCCCAGGATTCGAATTCGCGCCAACAAGAAGTTGCTGCCCTTGGGGAAACGGGTTAGTCAACACAGCTTGTGAACTAGAAGTCCCTTGCTGTTCTAACAAGCGCTGAGCATCTTCAATTCTAGGGCAGAGATGAGTTAGATGGTCCCCGCTGCATAACTTGCAAGGGAACTTAACTTTCTTTCTCGACTCACCTTTACCACCACCAGCGTTGTTGCCGGATTTATTTGCATCGGGCTTCCCATCCGAATTCTTCTTCTTACCACGTCCCTTCTTTTTCCCATTGGAATTTTGATTTCCTTTGGGGTTATCGGATTGGACGGCGTTAATGGAAGAATTTTGGGAAGTGGGAGGATTAGACAATGTGACTTGGTTGTTAGAAGCAGTTTGCAAAGACAACTACTGCAATTGATTCAACAAGTTCACTGTAGATGAGTCTACTGACCCAACGATACCATCCGCGTGCGGACCTGGCTTTGGCTTAGCTAAATCAACCTTAGATCCAGGAGCATCTGGCAAGTACTTTTGGAGGATCCCAGACTGAGAGTAAATCAATTCTAACTGCTGGGCCCTGAAAATGGCTTGCTCCTCAGAATAGACCCCAGACATGGAGACATCCTTGGAGATCTCAGGTTGCAAAGACTTCAAAAACCACTCTAGACGGTACTCCAGAGGGATTTCGGCTTTGATGAGCCTCTTTCTCCGTCTCCATTCCTGAATGTGATCAGAAATGTGGGTTTCCTTATCCTGGCGAAAGGTGGCCAAAAGTTCAGTTCCGGCATCATAGAGGACAGGCAACTGGAAGTGATTTAAGAAGATATTAGCTAAGTCAGCGAACGATGTAAAGCTGCCCCCTGGCAACTCTATGTACCATTTAGCCGCATTACCAGTCAAGGTGCGCTGAAAGAGTCTCAACCTAATCGAATCCTCGATGAGGGAGTTGGATGAGCACCACAAATGGAATGTGGTTACATGATCGCCCGGATCTTCACCACTCTTCCCTTCGAATTTTGGAATGTCCGAAGGGAGTTTGGTTGGGACTGGAGGCTAGGCCGGATTATACCTGATTGGGTCGTTCGTTAGCTTAGTGAGATCTGGCAAGTTTAACGTTGCCAGAAACGGAAGCCTATGGGGACCTAGGGGATTCCACCCAGACTGGGCAGAACTCCCAAAGTTCTGAAAAGATTGTCCTGGGATTTGGGAGGCACCAGGCTGCCCGAAGTGACCAGTAGAACCGGCTGAACCAAAAGGCAAGCCTTGTGGCCCAGCAAAATTCGGAGTTTGACCAACTCCTGCCGTATAACCTCCATAGCCTGTAAAGTTTCCTCCTAAAGAATGGTAAGGAGTTGATAACCCCTGATATGGGTTCCAAGCCGAAGCAAGGGGAGGAATGCTTTGAAACATGCTAACGGTGGAATACGGCCTACTTCCTTGTTGGCCGATAAATGGATTCGCAGTTCCTGCACTACTAACCCCAGGGTTATTCCAACCTTGGAAAGGATTGCTGCTTTGTCCTATTGAAGAAAAAGGCATGGATCCTACCATTGGGTTGGAATGTGGTATATGACCACTTCCGAAAGGAAAACCCTGGAATGAAGTCGATCCGCCCATCATGGACGTAGCGGCACTAAGCGGAACCGATGGAATACCCTGTGATTGGGTGCTAAAAAGGAAGGAACCAGTACTAAAAGCATTGGTTTGGGCATTTCCACTCGTAGACGGAATGGAGGTAGACCCAATTAAAGACGTGCTAGCAAAAGATCCGAACAAGGAAGCGGAGGGGATGGAAATGGTTCCTCCCCCTTGCACCGATGTTGGGGTTTGCATAGTCGCAGCACTCGTAGAAGCCATGCTTCCAGTAGTGATCATAAATGGTAAGCGCGTAGCGTAACCTGGGCTCAATGGTCTATGTGACGGAGTCCCAACGTATTGCAATACGTCTGGATAACTAGATGGTAGAGGAGAATTTGGAACCACTAATGATTCTGAAAGTTCTTCTCCCTCTACGTTATTCTCCACTTGAAAGTGAACTCGAGAAAGGACTGGAGTGTCCCTCTCTTGCTCAAAAGTGCCAGGCCTTGATTGGCTGCTAATATCCTCGAGAGGAGGATCAATCCCCGATGCGTCAACCGGCGTGGGACGGACCCCACCGGTAGTATCCCCTCTGCGCCTTGTAGGAGAAGGCTCTAAACTAGGTGGCGAGAGACCACGAAGTCTTCGAGACCGTCTTGGAGACCGGTCAGCCACTTTGAATTTCTTGTTATGATCTAACTAAAGACTCAAAAAATTAAAAGCTAAGCCGACTAGGAGCACAGAGCACACACTATAAAGTTCCTAAAGATACAGCCAGTCAAACAACTTCCAAGTATTTCCGCTCCGGGTGATTAGGACCGGACACCAAAATACGAGAAAGTGAATCAAAGGGCCTTCCGAAGATAGTCTGGGATGATGAGGGCCCAGTCCTATCAGTGAAGGTATCAGAGGAAGTTACGCTGACCTCCTAACAACAGCCTGCGCCAGTGCAAGCCCCCAAGCTTCGCAAGGGTGCCCTCCAGTAGTACTGTCGAGAGTGATGCAACGTCGACCTCAGGTGCCACGGGATTCCCCTCCGCAGCCACCTATGCAGATCCCTAGGAGTGGCAACTATGGGTACCAACTCGTCGCAGAAGCCAGGCGAAACAATCGTGAGGTAAGTTCGGACAAGTAGGAGAGGGGGTATCTCTCTTCCCTGTCTTCACAGACCCTCGTGCTTAACTCCCAGATCCGGAGCTTTCCTGGTCTTCCTAACGCTATTGGATTTACTCTCCTTAATCAGACTCTTATGTTTGACGTTTTATGTGGCCTTGGAGAGTTAACTCTCCACTCGCCTAATCCAAGGCCCTAAAATCCTAAACTTCTTGGTGTAATAACTAAAACAAAAAGTTCTAGTGGATTTTAATTAAGCGCTTGATTTTATTAGGCTGTTCTTTAAGTCACAGGGTAATGGAGATGAAACTTGTGGTGTTTTTATGGACGCAAAAGAAATTAATAAAACTTAGCTACATGCACATGCACTTTTGTTTTTGATGAAGAGAAATTCTATGAGGTTCAGAGGTACTTCTAATATAAACGAATCTTCTTTTTCTTTTCAGGCTCCACACTCACAAAAACTAACAAAACTAAATATGCCTAAAAAAAAAAAAATGCAAATCTATCCTAATGCAAGAACTATATGTGGATGCAAGATTTAAAGACTACTTCTAAAAACAAAGAAGGAAAGTTGTTGTTTTACCAAATTTTGTCTTGCCACTAAAATGCTTAGATAGAAGATGATGTGTTACCAATCATTTCGTCCAAACAATAAAAACAAGTTCTAAGATAAAAACAAAGCACTTTCACTTCGCAAAAAGGAAATCAAATGAAAAGCAAGCTTAAGAAAGCGAAACTCAAAACTTTCAAAAGATTTTCTTTCAATCAAACCAAAAAGTCTTTTTCAAAGGAAAGATGTCAAAAATACTGACACTAATGATTGATAAATGGGCAACCAAACACTTTTGTGAATCGACACCTTTCAAATGATGAAAACTCAACAAAAATAAATGTGTTTGAAATCGCTTTTGACAATCAAAAGCAGCAATGAAAGTCCCAAAAGATCAAAAGACAAGTTTCAAGAAAATGGTAACAAACAACTTTCCCGAAACGAAGGAGCAAATGGTCACAAAAATGATTTCGTTAAGCAAACAAAAGTGTCATCAAAGCAAAAATGGACACAAAGATTGAACCCAGTCTTCCTACTCTGCCGAAACAGAGCAATCAAGATTCTTAAACAGAAATCTTGTGTGTCAAAAAATCAATGACGCTTGCAATCAACGAAAACAAGACTAATACTCCTTATGACTAGAGAGAGTTCAGAACAAGATGCCCCCTGTTAAACAGAGAACTGTTACTGAAAAGTGACTGCTTGACACTGACCCAAACCACCAGACAAACATTCAGCAAAAAGAAAATTTATAAATCTTGAAATTTATGTAATATACGTGCCTGCAATTAAGTGCAGAATGCGTGTACACGCTACTGTAACTAAGGAAACCTGCGTATACGCGGGTTCACTTAGTGCAACTTGCATATATACGCTTCTGTAATCCAGAAAAAGAGCGTATCTGAAGTCTTTCAAGAAAAATAAAAAACACAGACTGAAAAAACTGGAAAAGCTTGGAGTTCAAGAACAGATCAGACAGTCAGAGCCAACAAACAGAGGGGCTGAGCCTTGATTGGCTTGAAGACTACCCAAACTAGGAACAACAAGAGTGTTGTCCCCAGCGGAGTCGCCAATTCTGGTTGAAGGGAAAGTACCCCTAGGGTCCTTCGGGCTAAGACTCTACCAGACTGAAAATTTCTTATTCAAAGAAACACACACACAGCCATCATTTTTACTTTCAAGCAAATTCTAATGTTAAAGGTACGTACCTAAGGTCCTACGTTCGAGAAGGACTTTAGGGTCCAAACCCTTCTTGGAGTTCCCTTCTTCTTCCTTTGACCTGCAAGACAAACAAATCAAAGAACACAACAGTACATGTACAAATACTTATGTATAAACCATCTTTATGCTATAAAGTTAGTTATAAAAATCTTTAAATAACCACTTGCATAAGAATTCAAACAAGAATCTCATCAGCATAAAGAAAGATTGTTTCGGGAACAAAGACATGGTTCTTTATATATGAAAGCAAATAAAGTACATATAACGGAAAGATATCACCTGAACACCTTCAGCAGGCTCCAAGCAAAGCTTCCTCCCGGATTCGTTCCAGCCTCAAGCCTCCAACAAGAGCTCCTTCCAAGTCTTACTCAATGATGATATCAAGGATGAATTATCACCAATACACATGGAAACAAGGGTTTCCTATGCAAAATGAGGGAAGTGCAGAAAGCACCAAGGACTTCAGACCTGGTCTAAGGGGAAAATCTCATCATAATAATCTTGCTCTCCTCTCTCTCCCTTTGGCCTTCCCTTTGATGTCTTTTTATACCATCTCCAAAGTAGTTTTTTAGTTAGGAGTTGGTTGGGAACAGTTGGGCCACGAGCACTAACAGGTGATCCAGCAGGTAAAACCCGCGATAACCGCCCGAAAATAAGGAATTATATATTTTTTAAGTGTTTTAATACATACACGTGGGTTGGGTATACACAGACCCGCGTGTACACACGTTTAACTCAGGGCAATGTCACGTATAGGGAATAAAACACCGTTTTTTAAATTTTGGGACCAGGTCTGGAAGGAGGGGTTGCCCTAGGCCATGAGTGCAGCATCACAAACCATGAGAGTGAGATTTGGCGCTATAACAGCCAACAAACAGTCATACCAGTTGGTCAAAATGTTTTCCTCTGAAAACTTTATCATCACTTGGTCATTCTTTTTAGTAGGTATAGTTTCTACCCACTTGGTGAAATAATCAGTGGTTGTAAGGACCCATTTGTGATGTCACTCAAAGGTCGATTAATTTCTCCAACGAAGTCTAGCCCCCATTGTCTGAATGGTTCTTCTATGAAGACTAGGATCAATGGCAATGGAGCTAACCTCTTTTTCTCAGCAAAAAGTTGACACTTCTAACAGCTTCTGACAAAATTATATATATCACCAAATAAGGTGGGCCAATAAAATTCTGCCTAGAGAATTTTGTGGGCAGTAACCTTCCAACTATAATGCCCACCACATAACCTTTCATGATAATATTTAATTGTCTCTGTAGATTCATATTCTATCAAACATAGCAATAAAATTCCCACAGGATCTTTCCAATACAATCTTCCCTCCGCAATCACATATGGTTGTGCCTTGATTTTTAATGCTCTATATCATGTTATATCCAATGACATTGGGACAAGAAAGAAAACATAAATAATGAACTATGTGCGTATACCATTCTGAGCATAAAAATTTATACCGGATCTTTATACCTGGATTTGAATTTTCTTCACCCTCCTTAATTATTTCTTCATTTACAGGTGTTAACAAATTGATTCCCAATGCCTAAAAGTTTGACTTTATCAACATCTTTGCCAATCCTTTCCCTTTCACTAGTTTGGTTAGCTTTAAGTCTAGGTCATATTCTTGGATCTTAGTTATCCATTTTCCTCTTTTACCTTCCATATCAATATGGACTAAGACATCCTTCACTGTAGCATTTGGAACATAAGCAATGATCTGTGACTGTAACACATAAGTCCCGAAGGCTTTTAGGTTCTTTATGAAGGCATATACCTATTTTTCAAGAATATTGTATTTGAGCTTAGCATCTCTCAGAACCTTCCTAAAGAAAGCAACTGGATGCGCTTTTCCTTCATCATTTTTCTGTAACAAAACAATAGCTATTGAATTGGGTGATGCAAATGAAAATATTTGAAAGGACTTTTGATAATTAGGGCTAATCAATATTGTTGTTGCTTGTAATGCTTCTTTGATCCTAGAAAATGACTCCCTAGCTTCCTTGGTCCAATGTACTTCATTTTCCTTCTTCAACATATTAGTAATTTCCCTCACAATTTCAGCATAATTGGACACAAATCTCCTTAAAAAAAATATTTTTCCCATAAATTTTTGAATGTCTTTATTACTTCTAGGAAGCGGTACTTTTTGTACAGCTTGCACCCTTTCTGGATCTATCTTTACTCCATCTCTTGAAAAAATGTGTCCTGGTAGTTTGCCTTCTTCTAGAGCAAAAATAGAATTCTTAGGATTCAAAGAAAGCCCATGTTTTCTGCACTTCTCGAAAGTCTTTTTAAGATGTTCCAAATGCTCATCATCCGACTTAGAGAAAATAGTGATATCATCCAAGTATATCACTACAAACTTATCACCCACAAATGCAATGTCCATAGCCCTCTGGAATGTTTCACCTGCATTCATTAACCCAAAGGGAATTTGAGCATACATGAAGGTTCCCCAAGGAGTTGTGAATGTAGTCTTCTTTTGATCTTCTTTATCAACAACCATCTGATTATATCTGGAGAACCCATCAAGCATTAACATTCTGAATGATCCAGTTACCTTCTACAGCACATGATCCATTTTAGGTAATGGATAGTTATCTTTTAAGGAAGCTTTGTTCAAATTTCTAAAATCCAAACATAACCTTATTTCTCCATTTTTCTTCCTTACAGGTACTAAATTGGTCACCCAATTAGAGTATCAGAGTGGAACTATTATATTGGAATCAAGAATCTTCTTAACTTCTTTCTCAATTGATGGCAAAAGAAAAGGGTTGATTTTCATGAGTTTTTGCTTAAATGGTTTAATCCCTTATTTCAGGGGAATCTTGTGTTGAATGATGTTCACATCATATGCCTTGAGATCCTCATAGGACCAAGCAAAAACATCAATGTACTTCTTGAAAATCTCAATATATCTTTCTTTATAATTAAATGGAACTCTCTTAAACAATTTGACTAACTTGGGCTCCTTCTGGGTTCCGACATTGTAATCTTGGATCTGTTCATCCTGTGAAACTTTCTTTGAACTAATAGCTACATCATTAGAATTAAGAAGCCTTTCAAGAGGGACAAGCCTTCTTGGCAGAATATTATCTTTCAATTGAATAATTTTCTGATTAACTATAGAATTTTTAAAATCACTTACTTATGCACCTTCTGTTACTTCATCCCCATCTTGATCAATTTCGGTGCCTTGAAAGTCTTCAATCATTGTCAAGAATTCTTTAATCTGTTGATCATCCTCAAAAACCCGTCAGTGTTTTATGTTATCTGGAACAGATGGCCTATGCATCATTTTCACCTCGTATCTCAGTGTCAGATTTATAAGAGGCCTAAAGTACTGGCTGCCGCAGCCAAGGAGTTTTCTAACCTGTTCTGATCTCTTGGAATGAATAGTATGTTGAAAGCCTCAAAGAAATTCTCAGTTAAATCAAAAACTTCATTTCTATATGCCCTAAGCCTAGGGTGTTTTGTTTGACAATGATTTTTAATTTGCTTTATAATCAATTCTGAATCTCCAAAAATAGAAATAGACTGAACTACCATTTTTTTTGTTGTTTGAAGAGAAATGATTAAGGATTCATATTCTGCCACAATGTTAGTTGCTTCAAACTCTAATTCAAAAGAATATGTGATCATGTTACCTCCAGGTGCAATTAATAGAAAACCAGCACCTGTTCCTTCCTTAGAATAGTTTCCATCAAAGAAGCACTTCCATACTCCTTCTGTTTGTAGCTCTGTATTTACACATGCTGAAGTGAGTTTCCTCTGAATATCTTCAACCAACTTTGCATTCTCATGCAGCATGAAACAAGAAAAGTCATATTTTTCTTGGTTGTACATAAGTGAATTACTTTCTCCATTCTTTGTAATTGTTTTAACAAACCTTGTTTCTCTATACAACCTTCTCTCCTCTCCACCAAAAACTGGTATGATAGCATAAGTAAAATCCAACTTCAGGACTCCCCCCAATTTTCCCCCCCATGACCTAGATAGCAACATTCCAAACCTAGCAGGGATATCTGCTACTACTACATCCATTACTAAGCTTCTAGCTGGGATCTGAGCTAATGACACCACCATATCCTTAATGACACTTGAGACACTTGACTTTATTTGAATCAAAAGAATATAGGTCTTTGTAAGGCTTAGTAACTTGTAAATTCAACTGTTTCATTAATGATAGTGGCATAAGGTTGTGTGAAGCTCCAAAATAAAACATACAATTATGCAAGAGGAAGTCATGAATCAATAAATAAATGTAGAAATGAGGTGTTGAAGAATCTACCTCCTCCACATATGGGCCAAAAAAAACTACTGGTTTATCTTCTTGTATCTTCACAATGTCATTTATATTCACATTCTGGGACAAGTTGATAAAATCAGCAATCTCCCTTTTATAAATTGGTGTTTTGACCAACTTTGTGAGAGGCACCTAAATTCTAATTTTTTCCAATTCTTTAGTGAGACTAAATGCATGGACCTGTTTGGTATTCTTTTCTGTTTCTTCTTCACTTTTCCTCATCAGTGAGATCTCTTCTAGAATGGAAATGATTTTTTCTAAAGGAATTTTATCAGCTTTATCTTGGGAAGACTCACCTTGATGTATCTGAGTTTTGTTATTGTACTCTTCTATTGCTTTCCTTGATTTAACGATTTTGCAAGTTGTGCTTTTTGTGGAGTCGCCTTTTGTAGGGGAGCAGGAACTTGCTGCTCACCTTCATTTTCTTGAATTCTAGATCTTTTTCTTGATCTCAAGTCATATTTCTTATGCAATTTTGCCTGCATAAAATCGGTAAATTGCTTCCAGTATTCATCAATTTCATTTTCATTATAAGGGGCATCTATTTCAATACATTCTTCTCCTTCAACACCTAGTTCATCTTCATCTCCTACATACGGTGTGGAAATATGATCATCGTCATCTTTGGAATGCTCTTGATATTTCACCAGGATCTGCCTCTAAGTAAAGTGGTGCTTGAACATGATCTTGGTCTTTTCTTTCCTTCTGCAAAATTTGCAGAGGTTGTCTTCTATATTGGGGATTAAAGTTTTTGTTTTGTTATACTTGCCTTTGATAATTTTTACTCTCCAACTCCAATTTAATTAATTTTCTAGACAAATTTTTAATCACATTGTTCATATCCTCTAATGTTTGACTTTGAGAGGATTCCTCTTTGGCCTTTCCCTTATCTTAGGTAGGTTGTACCTCTGGTGCTTTGCCTGCATCCACCAGATTTGCTTCTATTTCTAGAGCATCAATTTGAATCTGGTCAAGGGTTGTGGATCTTCTCTCCCTTAATGTAAACCCAAAATCTAATTCAAAAGCCCCTACAAAAGTTATTTTTGCACCAGTAGGAGGGGGCTTGATCTCCACTAGAAATTTGTTGTAAAGTGTATTAAACCTTCTGATGAACTCAACAACACTTTCATCAGATTTTATTTTAATATAATTAAACTCTGTAAGTGAATACCCATGATCTCGCTTCTCTCCCCATCTCTGGGTGTGGCACTCCATCTCTTCCCATGTAGGAAGAGAGTTATTAGCAAGCCCTTTAAACCACTTTCTTGCTTCACCATCTAAGGATTGCACAAAAAGTCTTAAAACAACACCCAGGTGTTCAACATTGAGATTTTCTGCAAAATTACAAAACACTCTTATATTCTTCTCTGTTGTTTGTTCATCTTCCCCTGAGAAACAAGGAAGAATTTTTAGTTATCCTTGAGGAATTGAATTCAATTGTTGAGGCAGCTGAATAGGTGCATACCTATTCAACAAGAATGCAGGTGCTGCCATGTTTACACCTGAACTTACTGAACCTTGAGTACCAGCAGATGTAGAACTTGTCTGAGGGGTAAAAGGAGTATGAAAAGGGGGTAAGGTAGATATAGGTTCAGGTTGAACAACTATAGCAGATATATTTTTAAATACTGTAAAAAGAAACAAACTCTAAAGATTGTTCTTGGTAGTTGGGTTCTTGAAATAAAGTGGATGTAAAAGGTAATTCTTGATCAATAAAAGGTGAATGTTTGGATGAAAGATGTGTAGAACTATTGCCAGGTGCAGACAGTATAGGCCTTGGTGTAAATGGAGTTTTTGGCTTTCCAACCCTCTTGGAAACTAATCTCTCAGGGTCCGAAAGGGCTTGAGCTTTCTGTTGTGAGGTATCTGACCTCGTATGAGGCCTTTTTGAAGCCATATTTGTTATTCTTGTTCAATACAGCCAAATATTTCCTCCTCACTACACAACTAGAGGAAAGTATCTAAAACCTAGGGAAAAACATTCTTACCATCATCCCCGACAATGGCGCCAATGTTGTCCCTTCAGAAACCAATTTCTAGGCTGTGGAGAAATTGTGCTTAAGACATTAAATTTTGTTATGCATGTCACTTATTTCTATAATGTATCTTATTTTGAAGGATCTGAAAGACCTAACCTTAAACCATTAATATTTAGTTGATATGAAAATCTCAAAATGCCATGTGATGCTGAATATAAATGTTGTGTCAAGAATATTTTGAGAAATTAAAGACAATATGTTGTGTTTGACAGAAACAATCATCTGTAACTTAGAAGAAATATAGAGAAAGGAGTTTTAAATATGGGAGCACTCTTTAACGAATTTTAACTTTATTCACATAAGCAAACAAAGACCTGCAGCTTCATTACCATATTTAAAGAGAGGAAGAGACATCATGACACATAACATAGAAATTACAAAATCATACCCAACACTGTATGGAAAACTCTTGATTATTTCATTAATCAATAGCCTATCAAGTACAAAATAGTATAGTCTTTAGGTTCTTCAAAATTCGGACCTTTCTTCTATAATTTTCCCTCTTTTTATACATCATGAGACAGTTGATAACTACCAAAATTGTCAAACTGCTTAACTACTTTCTAACTGTCTAAAGTAAAAGTCATTACAGAATATTACATTAGAGGGTAAAAGGCACCTCATTTTCCTATGGAAATAAGATAACATAAAGTAACAAAAATTAAAGTATGATTGTTGATTGCTGATCATTATTTGAATCTGTGGCTTTAGTAGGTGGTCCTGCTAGTGTATCTTTGGTCTGCTCTATCATCTATTCTTTGCATTTTCTCCACAGTGGTACATTTGACTTTGGTGCTTCCAATTTGTCAAGTGTTATTCTACATGTTGTAATCCTACTATAAGTAGGCTTATCTGTAAACAAAGTCCTCACCATCCATAGAATCTTAAAATCTTTATGAAGGTAATTCACAATAATGGCTCCCTTTAATACTGATATCTTTTCATGAGTGTTATCATCTTTGCTCTTTGCCTCAACTAACAAAGTCTCATTTGTCTTCCATGGCAGCAAGTTTCCTTGTAGATCCCAACAAGAGGGAAGTCCATCTCTAACCATTTTATCAAATAGGATGTTAAACTTGGAAACTACTTCCTTCATCTCATTTATCTTCTTCTCAGCAGTATTTCTGTAAATATTTCTGACAATCATCTTGTTAAAATCTATTGCACATAGTGTTCTGTCTGGAATGTCATGCTCCTTTAACTCCAAACTAGATTTAGAATTAATGAAATCTATCATTCTCTTTGCAAAATTTTATCTGTTTTTCTTATTTTGCATAACCACACCTTCCATGTCTCGGACAATTGGTTTTTCCTCAAAGATAATAACAAGGAACTCCCAGATGCCCCTAATAATTTCAATGATTTCATCCCATGGAATCTCCCTGGCTTGAATTAAGGACATATTTCCCTTCATTTTTTCCTTCAGTATTTTAATTTCATCTTCAGCCCTTAGAAGATCTTTCCTATACTTTTTTTCATTTTCCTTCTCCATTCTTGCTCCTTCTTCAATCAAATTCAATAACTTACATGTTGTTTCCAATTCCCTTTGCGCTTTCTTTACATCATGCTCAGCCATTTTTAGCTCTGTTCCCAACTGTAATACCTGTGCTGCTGGATCCTCTATATTAGCTGGCATTACTACTGTACAAACATGAGTATCTACCTGTTGTTGCAGCTTGTCCAAAGATTCTTTAAGTAAATAAACTTCTTCAGTTTTCTGCAATACATCCTGTAGGAGATTTTCCTTTTCATTTTCAACTTCAGCTATCCCTGCAACAATGGGATGCTCACCTGTAGGTAGATTCAATTTCTTCTTTAAAACCCCAATCTCTGACTTAGCAGATTACAACAATTTCTGAACTACAGGTTGGTCATCAGGGTTGACACCTATTTTTATGATAATCTTCTTTAGTTCATCCACCTGGGCATTCAAAGCTCTGGAGTTGGCTTTCTCCAACTTCAATTATTGAATTACCTTATTTAGCATTTTCTCTTCCTTAATAGTAGCTGCATTTGTTTTATGTAAATCATTTACAGTCAATTGCCTAGTTTGCATGTGCAAATTGATCTTGTCAAGAATTGGAAGCTTTTGAGTATCAACAATCAAATTAACAATTTTTAAATTACTAGTGGATCCAACTGACATTTCAATAGGATGAGAGAAAGAAATTTTAAGTTTACTTTTCTCCAAATCCATAGCAGATAACAATCTAGTTTGTTCAGGAGCAACTTGAGACTCAGCTTGAGCCTCCATATTTATCTTCACTTTCTGGTTCATCTCAGCTATTTGAGAAAACATACTTTGAATTAAAGGAACCAATCATGAAAAGGTTCTCTGGAAGATGGGGAAGCTAGTGCACCTTCTGTTTCTCCCAATTGAATTACTTAACCAGGTTGTGCTTAAGACATTGCATCCAGAAGTTTAGTCCTTTTTTCTGCTTTAGATTCTTCTTCATCCAAATCAATAACATCTTCTCTAGTCCTCTTGACACATTTTTCTGTAATGCTAGGGGTTTCAATCTCTGTCCCCTGAGTGTTCTGCAAACCTCCATTTGCCAATTTCTCTATTTCTAGTCTACTTTCATGCACAAAGGCTGAATATCCATTCTCTAGCCTTCTCTTTGAAATAATTTGATGAGGGTCATAAGCCCACTCAACCACCTATAAAAGACACATGTCATTCAATAATTTCTCGACCTCTTGGGTAGCCTATCTGGTGTTCACAATGAAGGGTCCTACTGCTTTGGGCAATTTAAAGAAATAGCCTTTCTTCATAGGAACAAAATGAACCTGATCTACATTCAAGCTCTGTCTGATAAATTCAAGGGAAAAAATCCTCATTGGCACAAATTTTGGTAACCTGTATGGTTTGACAGAGGCTCCATAAAGCCTGATCTCTACATGTTCTTCAAATATGAACCAGTCTCCACACCTCACATCTTTACTCAATTGAAGGAATTCTTGAGCTTTAGGAAGAAATGTTGGGGGCAAGGTTCCATTCAAGATCTTATAGGCCACTGGAAGGAATAAAGAAGTGAATTCAAATAAACCACCATCTCCTGGATCACCCCTTATTAGGTCTGTCCAAAATACCACTGACTGCTTCTTTTTATTTATGTCAACAACATTTAGTCCCAAACCTGTAAAATGTTCAGCATTTGGGTATAGAAATAAATAAGCAATAACTGAAGGGAACTTAAAGGACCCAGTAAGAGGCAAATTCGTGAATTGGGTATTGATAGTGTCTACCCAGAATGTTGGAATATCTAGTACTACTTTTGGTTTCATCATTAAAGAGGAAAATCCCAGCACTGCTTTATCAACCTGCTTGGAGTCTTCCTTTCCGAGAATATTAGAAATTACTTGCAATACAAGTATTATATCAACTACAAAATGTCTAAAGAGAACATATTTCCATCTACAGAGAATTGTCCAGATTTAGGAGCTAGGAATGAGTTAACATGAGAAAACTCTTGGGGTGACAGGTTACCATAATATGAGACCAAAGACTCTTCAATAAAGGTGGTGTAAGTTCCAAATACAGGATAGTTCAAAGCTTGGTGAATTAATTGAGAGGTTATGTGGAAAACACTCTCCCCGGACTGATTCATTACAAAACATTTCTTGGGGTACATTGCTGAGGCTAACCATTAAATGAATTCATGGAACAAATGAATCCTTGGGACAAAAGTTGCTAAAACACCTAACCTAACCATGTCCATGAATATTGGAGACTTTTTATGGTTCAGAATGACTTCTTGATCTATTGAAATGTGCTTAATTGTGTAGAGGGTATCAGAAATATCACGTTCAACATCCATTAATGGGGTATGTATGACTAAGGAAGAACTTACTTGTTTTTCCATGGTGTCTGTAGATGACAGTTGTTGATGATAGTTGTGGGTGATAGTTGCTGACTCGAAATGTTGAACTAGAGGCGAGGTTGCTTAGTACTGAAAGCAAATGACTAATGCAACAGGGTTTTTTACTTTTCTTTTATATATATGGTAAGCAAAACGGAGGGAAACTTGTAATTAATGTAACGAATTAATGGAGTGGCAGATGAGGTGATAAGGTATGATGGGTGAGGTGGACGGTAATGAATGAGAGTGGTGGATGACGTGGAGAAGATGAGGTGGAGTGAAATGGTGTGGGTGGCCCGTTGTGGGGATAGGGAGTGTACAAGAGGTTCATCAGGCTTGAACCCCCACAACGATCATAGGCCATAGATCTTAGTCAACCATATCAACGTCATAGTCAACTGCGGGGGTTGAGCCTGAGTTATAGGTCATGCTCATTCTTCCCCGCAGAAAGCTTTGCCCACCTCTTAATCCATAATTTGATCATACTTCATAAAACTGCTCAAGTTTTAGCATATGGGTTGGGCCCACCTTATATTGCTTTGAATGTCACCGATAGTATAAATTAAATCACTACTTAGGACTTTCAAATTCTCTTTTGATTTTTTAAAACATAATATTTGATTTTTTTTTTTTTTTATCTTTGTGATAATATTAAAAATGAAATTCAAATGACGATGGATGCTACAACATTGTCCAAAACCATGGGCAAAAACCGTGCACAAAACCATAGGTAGGTTCGTCCCACCTAATATAGGGTCCCAAAAAAAATTCCCTGGGGCACTGCCCCGAACCTCATAGAGGGGGGCTGCCCGCCCCCCTCAAACCCCTTATGACCCCCCCACTGCACAATCGGCGCAACGAAAGGGGGGCTCCACCACCCCTCTAACCCCCTAGTTATATTCTAGTCGTGGAAAGAATATAACACAACCCAACATTCTCCCACTTGTTGTTTTCTTTCCACAGGAGAGCTTAGTCATTTATACAGCCCTTCAACACCCATTGTTTCTCTACACCAAGAGAACTTCTTAGAGCTCACATATTTTGTCAATGCATCTGCAGTATTCTTCAAAGTGTCCACCTTTACCAGCAACACCTTTTTGTCTTCTATCATATCCCTCACAAAGTGATACTGAACATCAATGTGCTCTGTCTTTGAATGGTAAGGACGGTTCTTTGCCCAGAAAATTACACTTTGGATGTCACAGTCCATCCTTATAGCTCCCTGTACTAACCCCATACTTAAACACAATCTCTGCAACCAAACTGCTTCCTTGCTTGCATGAGTGGCTGCCATGTATTCTGCCTCTGTAGTTGATAATTCCACTACAGATTATTTCTTACTCATCCAACTGACTGCACCTCCAAATAGGTTAAACACATACCCACTTGTAGATCTTCTCTGATTCAGATCTCCGACCCAGTCTGCATCAACAAAGCCACAAATATCCAAAACTTTGTCCAATCCTGGTCTTCGTTGGTAGCACAAACCATAATCACTAATGCCACGCAAATACCTAAAAACCCACTTCACTGATGTCCAATTCTCCTTCCCTGGTTTTGATATAAAACTGCTCAATACACCCACTGCATGTGCAATGTATGGTCTAGTACAGACCATCGCATACATCAGGCTACCAGCTGCACTTGCATATGGAACATGGGACATGTCCTATTCCTCTTCTTGTGTCTTGGGACACTATTTAGCATATAACTTTACACCTGCAGGAATAGGAACCTTCACCAGTTTACTATCCTGCATATTAAATCTCTGCAATATTGTCTCGACATACTTCCTTTGGTTTAACTAGAGCTTCCTCTTTGTCAGTTCTCTTTTAATTTCCATTCCCAAAATATAGTTTGCAGCACTAATATCTTTCATGTCGAATTTGGAGGACAATTGGGTCTTCAAATCTTAGATAATTTCTTTGTCATTTCCAACCAACAACATGTCATCTACATACAAGACAAGATAAATAACATGGTCACCAATTAATTTAAAATACACACAGTGATCGGCTTTGCTTCTGGTGAAGCCAAGTCCCCGTATAAATGTATCAAATTTCTAATACCACATCCTTGGTGACTGTTTTACCCCATATAGAGACTTCTTTAACTTGCATACCATTTCTTTCTTACCCTTCACCTCAAAGCCTTCAGGTTGCTTCATGTAGATCTCCTCTTCCAAATCCCCGTGGAGAAATGTTGTCTTCACATCCATCTATTCTACCTCAAAATCAAAAGCAACAGCAACAGATAAAAGTAATCTAATAGAAGCTACCTTGGCAACAGGGGAAAAAATATCACCAAAATCAATTCCCAGCACCTGGGAATAACCTTTTGCTACTAGCTGAGCTTTGTATTTCTTCACCTTTCCTTCTGCATTTTTCTTCTTCTTGAACACCCATTTGCTGCCAATGGGCTTCCTTCCATCCGACAACTCCACCAGATCCCAAGCCTCATTTTTGTGCAAAGATGCCATTTCATCAACTATGGCCTCTTTCCAGAGTTTTCCATCCTGTGAATCTACTACTTACTTCACAGTTCTGGGATCATCATCAGTAATAGATAAAGAAAAATTTGAACAGAAAGCAGATGGACTATACCTTTATGGTTGCCTTCTTTCTCGAACTGATCTTCTCACAACCAGAGTTTGTGGCTCTTCATATTCTGATTCCTCTTCTGCTGTAGAGTTTGATTCTTCCTCCTTTAGCTCAAACTCTATCTTCTCAGGCTCCTTTGATGGGAATTCATTTTTAATAACATTTTTCACCTCTCTGAACACCACATCTTGGTTGTACACAACCTTCCTTGTTCCTAGGTTCAAAAGCTTATAGCCATTTAAACCATCCTTATACCCAATAAAGATGCACTTTTTAGATTTACTATCCAACTTTGCTCTTTTCTCCTTTGGAACATGTACATATGCATCACATCCAAATACCCTCAGATGTGAAAGAGAGGGTTTTTTACCAATCCATACCTCTTGTGGAGTCTTATCCTCCAACGTTGATGAAGGTGATATGTTGACCAGGTAACATGTTGTCTCCACTGCCTCTGCACAGAATTCATGTCCTACCCCGGTACCACTAAGCATGCTTCTTGCCCTTTCCATCAACGTCTTTTTCATTCTTTCTGCAACTCTATTTTTCTTAGGTGTGTATGGAGTAGTATTATGTTGTGATATACCACACTTCTTACAGAATTCTTCAAATTCCTTATTGCAAAACTCTCCACCATTATCTGTCTTCAACACCTTTATCTTCTTCTCTGTCTGGTTTTCCACCAGAGCCTTAAATTCTTTAAACCTGTCAAAGACTTCAGATTTATTCTTGAGGAAATATATCCATGTATTCCTTGAGAAGTCGTCTATAAATTATACATAGTACACAGAATGGAACCTTCACAGGTCCAAACACATCACTGTGCACAATATCTAATATCTATTTCACCCTCTTACCACCAGAGCGGAAACTCACCCGATTTTGCTTCCCATATACACAATTTTCACAGAAATCAAAATCCAGAGAGCTATTAGTCATACCTTCTACCATACCTTTACCAGGAAGTATTCAAAGGACCTTCTCTCCAATATGTCCAAGCCTTTGATGCCATAGCATGGCCTTTTCTCTAGAGACCACTAGATTTTCTATTCCACTTTTAGGAACCATAGAATTGTTGCACCCATCAATAACAATGCTACCTTGCAACTTGTACATAGTTCCAATCCAAACTCACCGCATCAATACCAGTTCTCCCTGAACCATCTTACAAGTATCTTTCTCAAACATTTTTTTTTACACCTACATCATCTAGCTTGCTTACAGAAATTAGATTTTTGGCCAATATGGGAATATGCAGAACATCCAGAAGTGTTCTAAACCTTCCACCTTGCAACTTCAACTTTACTTTTCCGTGACCAACGATTCTAGCCTTCCTATCATCCCCTAAGAAGACATCACCCCCATCATATTTCTCATACTCACAAAACCTCTCTATGGGGAGTGAAGTGAAAGGATGCACCTAAGTCAATCAACCATGCCTCATGATCTACATGTGTACATGAAGAAGCCAAATATACAT
This sequence comes from Pinus tabuliformis, assembly GCA_031772625.1. Taxonomy (NCBI): domain Eukaryota; kingdom Viridiplantae; phylum Streptophyta; class Pinopsida; order Pinales; family Pinaceae; genus Pinus; species Pinus tabuliformis. The sequence goes on from CM062811.1 coordinate 584,806,614, forward strand.
CCCCACCTTCATCTGAGGTGGTTTTCGCCTCTACAGAAAGAGCATCATCAAATCCCTCTCCTTTGTTAGGAGCTTTAGATTTACAGTTCCTTTTGTAGTGCCCTTCCTTTCCACATTTCCAGCACACCACCTTTACAGGTTTTCTTAGAGATTTAGATCTCCCTCTATATTTAAATCTCCCACTCGATGGCTTATTTTTGTTTTTGTTTTGGGACCGTCCTTGTACAGACAAGGCATCACCATTCTGGCTCTCCATATTTTTCCATCTCATCTCCTCCATCAATAAGGACACTCTCGTTGGTTTAGTACCTAGATCTACCGTGACCACTGATCTTTATCCACCAACAAATCCTCCATCTTGAGTTTCCATAACTCAAAACTTTGACCATTAAATTTCTCGATCTTTATCTTTCCACTGCTCGCCATCTTCTTTCACCACCAGAATCGATCTTGCAGATCTCCCATTGAACAGGGTCTTACCACAGGCCCGAGCAAAACCCCTCAGCAATAAAGGCATCCCCTTGAAGCCAAAACAACTCTAATACCAAATTTAGGTTTTAACCTTGTACAGAAATTACCTGCATACAAATTCTACAACACAGAAAATAAACAATGCAAGAGCATAACACATAAAACACATATACACAGAGATTTTCCCCTGAATCCCAAAACCAAGACTACAAGCTTGATTTTTCATCATGTTCCTTTCAATGTTACAATACATATTTATACATGCCAAAGCATCCAATACCATGGACCGAAAACCATCTTGTCCAAAACCATGCACAAAACCATAGGGAGGTTTGTCCCACCTAATATAGGGTCCCAAAAAAATTTCCCCAAGGCACTGCCCCAGACCCTGTAGAGGGGGGCTACCCACCCCCCTCAAACCCCTTGTGACCCCCTGCTGCGCAACGAAGGGCGGACTACACCCCCCCTATAACCCCCTGGTTAACTAGGGAGGCTAATCGTGGAAAGAGTATAACACAACCCAATAGGAGGAAGAGAGGAGAGAGAGAGAGAGAGAGAGATCATATTCATAGGTATTTTATTTTTACTTTCAAATATACAAGAGTTATCTATTTAAACATACACTAATGACAAAAAAAATGTGGACAATGTGAACCATAAATAAAATACTTCAATTCCTAAGTTGAATAAAATATTTCAATGTCAACTATGTATATATTATATTAAAAAAATGAAAATAAATTTCCTTATGTTTAAAACATTTTATTGCTATGTTGCTCAAAATAAAAGATGTGTAATAATTTTCATACTTAGCATGGAGCTATACATGACATATATATTAAAAACTAGCATAGATCCATCTTAACCTCGAATCTATCAAGCCATTGAGAGAGATTAAATCCTTAGAATTGCAAGTTTTTCTTCAAGTTTTTCACTCTAAACAAGGTTCACAACTTGAGATATTTAATCTAGAGTTAAAACAGATCTATGTTGATCACATTAAATTTGACTATTCATCATGTATTATTTAACTTCTTCCAAAACAAACTAAAATACCATCCACATATATATATATATATATATATATATATATATATATATATATATATATATATATAGATATAGATATATATATATATAGATATATATATATATATATATATATATATATATATATATATATATATAATTTTAAAATTCAATTTATCTATTTAAAATAAAATTATAATTTTTTTTTAACTTTTATCATTTTAAATAATTTACTTTTAAATTTATCGAAATCATTTCATATATTATTTGAGCATGGTCGTAGGAGGAGATTGGGAAAGAGCAAGTAAGACCACCTTGACTATTCATCATGTATTATTTAACTTCTTCCAAAACAAACTAAAATACCATATATATATATATATATATATATATAATTTTAAAATTTGATTTATCTATTTAAAATACAATTATAATTTTTTTTTAACTTTTATCATTTTAAATAATTTACTTTTAAATTTATCGAAATCATTTCATATATTATTTGAGCATGGTCGTAGGAGGATATTGGGAAAGAGAAAGTAAGACCACCTTGGCGAGGAAGGAAAACTTATAGAAGCATAGTGATAAAAATATTCAACCACCGAGGGCATTCCCTCTATGGAAGAACTAAATTTTCATAGTGGTGGAAGACAATATTCCACCAAGTGATGAGAAAAAAAATCATGCGTAAGCCTCTCATGGTAATCATCAAGTAAATGTTAGAAACCATGTTATGTTGAAGTGTTTTCGAGGATTCCTATTTCTTTTTATTTAAGTTGTTTAATCTACAAAGTTAGAGTGCCTTAGGGATTTTTTAGGGAGATGAATTCAATTATGCATTTTGAAAAAGAAATCACAATCTTGCTCAAAATTGTACTGTCAAATTATGTCCAAAAAAATCATTTTGTATATTAGTTAGAATATTCCTAAATTAAATGGTTAATAGACACAGATAGGAATTAATCCGCAATAAGCTTCCAAATGCTTACTTCAAGATACATCTTACAATGAAAATATTAAAAACAAAATCATAAAAAATGACTAAAATATAACATTATTATTATTGTAATACCCCTACATGTTTAATCATGTAGATATATCTACTTGTGACATTAAGCTAGTGATTTAAGTATTTTGATTATTAGGCTAGTGAGTCGGGTGTTTTACTGTGTGGCCTACGTGGCCACATATTTACATTAGATAGTGTCGTCGCTACGATCAACACCCTCCAAAATTTTGCTAACACTTGAATTTTGGAACCTACTGATGATGGTATGATCTGTCGCTCTATGGTTACTCCATGGTTGTTTGATGTTTTGAAAAGCGTTTAAGTCTTCTTCCCAGTTTTGAATTGTCAAGTCACTTACACTCACATGCACAATCTTCGATAAGTTCCTGAGATAACTTCATTTATGCAAGCTTGAGTAGCTATAACATCATCCATCAAGATATTTCCTGTGTGATGTTCAACTCATGATGATATTCAATGAGAACTTTCGTTGGAAGTCTCCCTCACTTTGGTTGCATTTGTAATTTTATTATGGAGAGTTTTCTCAACTATCACTTTTGCGCACTTCCGCTTTCACAAGTGTCTTTTTCATATTTATGGTTGTATTTTTTGCTTTATTTCACTTCAATAATTGGAATTTTCATGTTATGTTCATTGTGGCATGTGTCACTTTCAAGGTCGTTTGAATTTTGCAAGTGTCATCTCATGTTTTCCTCATGTCGTAGGTGCAGCTCTTGTGATTTTCACTACTGCATGTGTCACACATTTTCACATCACTAAAGTTAGTTCTGGCACACTCCACTACATTATATGGTCTTACATATCATTAGAATATGCACTAGACACATTCCTACAACTTAGTGCACCTTTTGGTCATAGTCGTCAAAGTTATCATAACTTGTGTCCTAACTTTCGTAATGTGTCGCTTCAACTGTCACACTTAGAAATATTTGTTGATTTGTCATCTTTTAGAGGTGTGATTGTTATCCTTCTACCTTGTATTGATGTTTTTATGTGTGGGATCCAATTTTGAGTCATGTTCGAAAGCATTTCCCTCTTTTACTCTGTCAATCCCACACTTAGCCATTTTCAAGCCCTTCTTGGTTCTTTAGCCCAGTGTAATTTGTGAATCCATTAGACCTCTTACCAAGTGTGGAACTCAACCTATCCATGGACCTCAATTATGGAATCCTACTCTCAAATATTGGCGCAATAATTCCCTCTCTGGATCACCCAAAATATGTTGCACATTGTGATCCTCCCAAGGGCAGTCAATTGATCCTTCTTACTTATAATGACTCACTTCACTGATTTTTGGTCACCCGTCCCTTACATGACACATAGACCACTCTTATCTAATAGCATGGACCTATTCCACCCTTTTTCAAAGGATAAACATGCAATGAAAAGATCCTCTTATCCTCCTAGTCCAGTGAAAACCCTCCTAGGCAAAGTGACTTCATCCCTATGGCCCCCCCTTAATGAAAAGTGCACTCTAAATGGTAAAACACCCATTGTTGGGTCAAACTGTGCTAGCCTAGGATAAAAATTTCATTAAAAATCAATAGTGACCCCTTGTTGAATAAATTTGTGCTTCTTTCAAGCATCATCTTCCATTGAGTTCATGGCACACTCCCAAAGGTTGAAGCCTCACCCTTCCCCCTTCCCCAATGCACTTTGCTCCCAAGCCTTTCTTAGCCACTTTATCTAGAGAACATGGTTGTTATAGACATATTTGGGCACTACAACCCCAAACTCATATGTCCATAAAATAAGGAATCTTTAGTCCCTAAAAGTTTTGTTTCATACCCTAAAGGATCATGGTCAACTGATTACATCATCTCCTAGAAGTTCTGCTTGAAAAAACTACTCAAAACTGGCCAAAACTGGACCATACAGACTACTCCATGCTGAGGATGCGATGCATCTCACCTATTACACACAAGGGGTGTGATGCATACTAAAAAGCCCTTTTTTAGGGTGCGATGAGTGAGAGTAGACAAATGGCAGAAGAAGTTGGCTAAGTGCAAACCCAGGGAATCTTCTAGAAGCTGCTCATATGACACTTGCCTCTCTGAATTCGCTCAGGGATGAGTAAGAGATCATGAAATCTCCAAGTGGAACCAAGAACTATTAGTGAAATGACACTAATCAAAAACCCAGAAGCTGACTCACCCCCCCTGCAAATATCTATATATGGATCCCTCATCCTAGAGATCCAGAGACTGGAATTTTGTATTTTGTAAGGAAGTGCTATTGGTTTCTCTGTGAAGCATTGTATTGTTAGGTGATCTAGCTTTTCATGAGGTAAAGAGGGCTTTCATGCTGGGAGGATGGCACTAGATCAGACAAATGGGTTGTAATCCTCTCTTCTACTACTTCTATAAATAAAGTTATTTGAGTTTTCCTGTATATACTTGTATATTTATGAATCTTGTATTTGTGTATGCATTTGTATGGTTAATGTACATCTAATTCTACATTGTTTATGGTTATAGATCTCTATTCTTTGATGGTATTTTGCTGCTTTTACTCTACAGATGTTCTTTGAAGCGGGACAAGCGAGAAAAGAGTGGTGAAACTCTATCAAAGGAGAGAGGAAACAAGCAAGGAGCCAAGCGAAAGACTAAGGTTGGTGCTCTCTGCTTCTCTCTCATCTATCTCCTATAAAGGAAAACACAAGTTACTTTGAATTGTTTGTTTCTAAGATAGCTACCCGTCTTATTGGGACTAGCAGATCTGAATAGACACTAGTTTTCCTAGAAACAAAATGGCGACTCCACTGGGGAGCGAATAGTTTGTTTGTTTGTTACTTTTGTTTGTTTTATAAACTACAGACAGAGCCTGAAGTTAAGACAGCTAGCCTTTGAACTGCTTTTGCTATCCAACTACAAAGTAGATCAATGTTGCTTCAGTCAATCTCTGGGTTGGGTTATGAACTAAACATCTGACTTGAAAACATCTTAAGTGCCCTGGTGGTAGCTCAATAACCTCATTAGATGGTACCTCTATATTTTTTGTTTACTGTCTATCATAAGCTCAGCCTAAATCCCTGAACTTAGCTGCAAACTGTGGGTGAAAACCAAGCTCGGTCTCGTCCCTAGACCATCACACTGTCTCTCATTGGCAGTCTGGATGCATCGCACCTCCTATGTGTTGCAAGTGAGATGCATCCCTATTTCCCTTAAGGACAGGTGCGATGATTGGATGAGACTATTTCTCTCTCCAGATTTTGGTTTTTTCTTCATTGTTTTCAGCTCTATTCAGTAGTTTTGTTGCTTATGATTAGTATATCATTGTTGAAGCCTTCTTCCTTTACATTATTCAGCCTCCATTGAGAAGGAATTGTGAATGTTTTTTATGTATTTTTATCATTTACAGTCCTCCTTTGCAAATAGTAGCTCAATCGAACTATCATCTTTTGATTTGAAAGTGTCACAACTATCATTTTTAGTCAAGAAAAAGAGTGTCGTAAAGTCTTCCTCTTTTAGGTAGTCAATTGTACTTTTGCCATTGTATTTGATTTGAATTATCAATTATTTGAAGTGTCGAAAACAGTTTTACATTCGAAAGTGAAAGTGTCGTCTTAGTCCTCCTTTCTTTTTTGAAAAGAAATTACTAAAGTTTCGCTTTGAGGAAAAGTAGTTCGGATCTGTACTTAGTTTTCTTTTTGTCATTCTCACATTAAGTAAGTGGAAAAACAAATACATGCATGTGCATTTGCATTCAAACTGCATGTGGAAATTGATTTAGGAAAAGTGCATTTAGTGTGTGCTCTCTGCTCTATGTTGAAAGAATTTTACTCTTCTTTCCTTAGTAGCTAGGATTTTCATTGCTAAAAGAAAATAAACAACTGTTTATCATCTTAGATTGCATATTTAGGAATTGTACATCTACATCACGAGGTGAACCTTGAAAGGAAAACTTCTTAAGAAAGATCAACTGTAAAATAAACCTCAATGAACATAAAAATTCTTTAGAACCTAATGCAAAACATCTAGAAGTCTAGGCTAGAGACGTATTTCGGCGTCGTAAAGCCTGGTAACTATCATTTTCATCGTAGGTTGGGTGATTCCTCCTCTTTGATATGACAAGTGCCAGTACAGACTTGTGCTCCCATGTACCATCGAGTATATATTGGGAGACCACAATAGGCTGATATCCTTTATCCTTAGGAAGCCATGTCTACCGCCCTATCGATCGTAATGCACTGAACACAACATTCAAGAAGATTGACTACCATACGTAAAGTCCTCAGTAATTTCTCTATAATTTACCACCAAGGTGTATATTGCAATTTTGCGATTGGTTTGGTAATCCCTCTGTCTGGATTTCCAGAGTAGTCACTTTCATTCCTTTTCGACTCCTTAAATGAAAAGGTCCATCTGAGCACTTGTCACTTCAGGGTCATTAAAAATTGAAGGTGACTAGAGTCATCTTTAGCTTTTTCTCGACTCTTAAAAATTGAAAAAGCAAGTTGTGTCAAAGCGTCATAAAATTTATTTAATTCGGAATAACATTTTCCCTTTTTAATTTTGAGTTGATCAAGTAATCCACAATCGTGGAAGAAAGTCAATCAAAACCCCGTCGTTCGCAGAGACTAACAAGCCAACCATTTTTTACTCTGGAAACGAAACCATTCCGGGCCAAGCGATCTTGTTTAACTGGGTCAAAGTCTCCTGGTTTATTTGAAACTTGAGTTTCAACATCATCAGAGACTCCAGTTACTCCAATTATTTCTGGTACCCCTGCCTCTGCAGAAGAAGTTCCGCAGTTACTAGAGGACATTAGAACTAATCCTAGTGTAACTGTAAACATTTCTATTCCTGAACCAGCTCCATCTAGGACTAATTCAGAAGGTGTCACCCCTCTAACATCTATCGCTGCAAAGTCTATACCTTCTTCGGCACCAGAAATATTTTACGGACCTAACGGTCTACCCCTTCCACCTGGACTGATTGCTATAGAAGAGATTGTGGAGGATCTTCCATCCAGTACCCCATTTCATTTTGGAACTGGAATCCATATCCTTCTACTACAGAAGTTAGTTCTTTTGATCACCCTTCATCGCAAGTTCCTGTCGAATCACTAGGAAATCTTTTGGATAGACAAGATATGTCTGAACAACCATCGACATCTAGGAATGTGTCATCCGATACAGCAATATCATAACCTCCTGCTGCTACTCTGACAATGTTCGCTGGTATACCATCTGTCCCAACTAGTACTCAACCACTAGATGGAGTCCACCCAGGGACTGTTTTGACAGCATGGTCTGTCCCTATTTGTTCATCGGGAATCTTGTCTAGGATTTCTTATATTGAGACTCAGCAAATTGATCCTTCACATCAGTATCAATTTGGGCAGTCCAGTCTCCAAAGACCAATTTACCCTTTGAACACTAGATTGCCACCATATGGGGAGTAGTATGCCTTTTCATTGTTCCCTCTGGGAGAGCAACCATATGAGAGTTCACAACAAAATTCGGGTCAAGCTAGAATTGCATCCAGTGGTTGGGTGCCAATACTGCCTCAACAGCCAAGAGTTGTATATTCAATGAAACCAAATCAACCTATGTCGAACATTCCCACTACACCGGCTATAGTGACAGTTTCGTAATTACAAGTGCTGAATGTTGTATGTTAACCTCAAGTCTCTCAGGTCATAATACAACAGCCTCTTGTCTCCACGACTCAATCACAACCGCGGATTAGTGGCTCCTCAATGGAAACGACTAGGCTCAAATGGGTACTATCACCCCTCATCTTGGTCAAACATCCAGTATTTGACAAAGCAAATGGTCCAACGACCATGGCTAGTGCAATATCAACAACTGCAATTCCAGCAAGCTTACCGAGGACCTGAGCAACAAAGCTTTGTGGATAATGGACAGCCGTATATTCAAAACGGTTACCAACAATCATATTATAATGGTTATGCCCATCAACCTTATCAAAGTTATCAGTATCAAATACATTATGTTGGTATGCAAAGACCCACTGCTCAGGCAATCCCATCTTATCCTAGGTATGCTTCGCCAAACCTGAATCAACAGTTGCCTTTCATAGCAACTTTAGAATTACCAGATCTGAATTGGCTAACAAATGATCCAATTGCTTACGCCCCTTGGTGGCCAACGATTCCTCATAAACTTCTGTCAGATATTCCTAAATTCAATGGAAATCCAGGTGAAGATCCATCGAATCATGTAATGACCTTTCATTTGTGGTGTTCGTCCAACACCCTCATTGATGATTCGATTAGGCTTCGCCTTTTTCAGCAAACACTAACTGGTCCAACAGTAAAATGGTACATCGAATTGCCTAGAGCTTCATTCGATAATTTCAGCACCCTAGCCACTACCTTTTTAACCCATTTTCAGTTACCTATAAGGTACGAAATAGGAACAGAGCTCCTTACCAATTTTAAACAGAAAACAGCCACTCACATATCTAATCATATTCATGAGTGGCGATGTCGTCGTCGAATGGTAAAGACATATGTTCCTGATCAGCTTCTAGCTGAATGGTTTATTAAGTCATTGTTACCTTCTATTACAGAAGATGTGACCAAGGGAGGGGTCATTACTGAAGAGCAAGTTATTGCTCATGCACAATATCTAGAATTGATTTATACTCAGTTTGGCATGCTCTATGACAAAATTCCTGATGCTCTTAGACCGGAATTTTCCATTCCTCCCCCTCCTAAATCAAATAGGGACTCTCATGCCGGTGATGGTGTAATTGGCACCTCAAGTATGCAAACCGCAAAGGCTCAAACTGGTAAAGCTCTTGCAGTTTCTAGCAAGAAAGCAAATGACAAACTTCCTGCCTCAGAGGTTAATGCTATGTCATCCGACAAAGGCAAAGAACCGAAGCAACTAGGGGGCAAGAAGAAAGGGAAAAATAAAAAGAAGAAACAAGAAGATTCACCTCCTGAAAAATCTTCTGAAAGCCCTACTAAGCAAAAGAAACCTCATTATCCATGTTACATATGTGACGACGAGCATTTCACGAAAGATTGTCCACACAAAGCTAAGGTTATGAAATTTCTAATAACTTCAAATGCCCCAGCGGTGTTGACTAATCCGTTTCCGAGCCCAGAAACAAACCTGGTTACTATCGATCATGCTTCCCCATCCCAAGTGCTTATGTTATCCATCTCAAAATAGCAAAATGATGCTTTGATATCGACAAGGAATAAAGATTATGGAAATCCACAATCGTCAAACAATAAGGGCTACAGATCAACCTAGTAGTTCAACAACAACCTCGCCAGAAGTTGTTCCACCCATCATTCCTAAATTAGCTATAAAATTGCCAAAGGGAGTAGTATATAAATCGACCTTTAATCCTCGTGCCTGAGCAGCACAAAATTATAATATAGTGGAGGATCTAGCCCAATCACCATCTGCTATGTCGACACTTGAAGTACTGCAGAATTTCCCCTCCCAAAAGCAGGCTTTGTTATCAACGATAGGTGGGATTGATCCAGCAGATTCCAATCTAGTGGCCTTTAATCATAAAGGATATGAACCTCAGTTACCAGCACAACTCACTTTCCTCATACAGGTAAAAGCCCTCAACAAAACTATTCATCGAACAATAATTGATGAAGTAGCATCTACCTATATTATGTCAATGAGTTGCTGGAAAACTTTAGGCTCTCAACCCTTGTCACGATCATCAACGACATTGAAAGCATTCGATGGAAGAACATACACGCCGTATGGGATATTAAGTAACTTTCAAATTGAACTGGGGGGCAAGACAGTAGAAATTGAAGTCGAGGTCATTGATGGAAACCTTGACTACAATATCTTACTAGGAAAGCCCTGGATTTATGCTATGGCTACTGTTGTGTCGACATATTTTAGAAAGATTGCATTTCCCTTCCAAGGCGGAATTACAATCATAGACCAACTAACCTTTTTCCCCAACAATTCGCAAGTTACTAGAAGCATTCCATTGATCCATGGAAGTTCTCAATCACTTCAAAATATCAGAGTAGGTCTCCTAAAAGACCCTTCCTTAATGGGTACTTTTACCCTCCCGCCTCCAAGTAATCTGGCAGAAGTGGCCACAGTGGAAACCTGTCATATGATATCTTCTACATCATCAAAGATTAAGAAGAACTCTGACCATTTTGATAGTGTGGATCATCGCAAGGTATTTCCCCCAAGCCCTACCATACCTACATCATCTGACAATCAATTCAATGATGTTGTACATTATGTACTAGGGGCATTGGAACCAGATCTTTCCTTCATGACCCCTTATAAGTTGCGATTAAAGGTCGCCAAAGCATATTTTGTTGACTAGTGTCAACCTCGTTAAAAAATGAAACCAAGGATCTGAGTTGAATTCCTTGTCTTGTGTCAAGCTCGTTAAAAAATGAAACAAGGCTGAGCAAAGTTCCAAGTCGAGTCTTTCACTTGATCTTGTAAAGGAACCTTCATTCCATCCACCTAATTACTGCGAGTAGTCTGGTGAATGTAACAAAGCTTAGGGGGCATGCACCCTTGTCTATTTTGCAGACAAACCCAGCTGTAGAGATAAGTTTCCCTGTAAGTTATGTGATCGGTCCGGTGACCTTTCACCTTTGTCTATTTGGTAGACAAAGTGCACGAAGTGCTTTATCTAAGTATTGATAAAAAAACATCCTGCTTAACCACAGTAAGTTTCCATATGGTTACTGAAGACTTTTTATGTTGGGGGCATGCAAACCTTTTTTATACAAGCAAAAATGACCAATTTCATTTTTATCTTTTTAGCGTTTTTAGCTTTTTAGCTTTATAGTTTGGTCGTTCCTAGCTTATATAAAAAGGAAACTAAGCATAGTTTCTAAAGATTCAAGTTCATTAAAAAATGAATCTACCCTTGGTAAAAAACCTTTGTGATTGCATTACTATTAGACTTTTGAGCCTTGGTCGTGTTCTTATCGTCACCTCCACTCTTTTTTCCGATCATATGCTTCCACTTGATTTTGTACCCTTTTGAGGAACAACTGCGATGAGTGATTCTATTAGCCACCTTATTTACACTGACATGCTTGAAAAGTTCCAAACTTACCTGGAACCGGTTGCTACCCGAAAACATCACTCGTTCCTCAAAAAACTGAGTCTCCCTTAAACCCTTTTTAGACTCGTTAAATATGAAAAGATTTTCGAGCATTCCAGCTCGTTAAAGTGTTTGGAAACAATGAGTCTACTTTAAACTCTTTTTGGACTCGCTAAATATGAAAATATGTTCGAGCAATTGGCCTCTCCAGCTCACTAAAGTGATTGGAAATGCCATCCCTCCTGTATTTTAATCTTTTGGACCTAAGGGATTATCACAAAAAAATATCGAGTGCTTGTCTTTTTCGGCTCGCTAAAGTGATTGGAAAAGTCATCCCTTTCGTATTATTTTATACTTTTTCGGACTTAATGGATTACACCACGAAAAGGGACTACTGGAGTTTCCTTTCCGTCTCTTTTCAAACTCTCTAAATATGAAAAGGACTGAGTTATCTTTGTCGTTAAACTCGTTAAAACAATAGCGACAAACTTGTCCATACGGACAAGAGCAAGTTTCACTCTCGCTAGGCTTGTTAAAACATAGCGACAAGTTTTCCCGCAGGGAAAATTATAGAACAAGCATATTTTATCCTCCTCAAGCTTGAAAAAAATAAAGAGGTACTGGTTAGCAATGACTGGGGAAAAAGGGAAGAAAACTTGAAGAACTTCATTGGTAGTAGGTCGCTCTAGAACATGACACTTTCACTCCATCGCCATGATTGAGTCAGGTTGGGTTATTCCATTCACCGGTCATATCACCATTGGTCCTCTGTACCATTCATTTTTGGGGTTTAGCTACCAATCCATTTCAGTGTTTCTAATATTTCCAAGAAAAGTCATTCAGAGAATTCACCATCCAACAAAGGCCTCATCCACTGCAATACTTCCACCCTTCATTTTTCATGACCGCCATTCCTAAACCTTATATCATCAGATTGTTTTCACTGCCACAAAAATCATTTTCTCTGTTTTACATCGTAGATGTGGGATACATCAAGGCCCTCCTACGACAAGTCACTTCTTGTTTACATCAGCTCATTATCCAAGAAGTTGACTTAGAAACAACCCTTTCAGTACTTTGAAGCTTGCATGCCTCAATGGCAAGTTTCTCACTTCTGGCGATAGGTTTACATCAATGACCTTCGACTGAAAGACTTTGTGTGGTGTTCAAAATCTACTCATATATTCACACCATGTGAATTGTACTATAGTACCTTGAGGGTCATCATCATTATCGGTGACTCCTCTCACGTCTGTTAAAATATTACATTGTTGGCTGGTAATCAGGCGATGTCTTTCCATGTTCAACTTCAGAACATCTTTTCACATGGATCGACTTGTACATCGGGCAAAGATTGAACAAGTTTTGAAGACCTCAGATCTAGTTTCATCCATCCAGGTTGCGATATATTCAGGAAAATAAAGACATCAATTATACACAGAAGTTGCACAGATAGTCATCTAAGCCAGGGAAGATGACTCTTCATGCGAAGAATCACCAATCTGCAACAACAAACGATTGTTTGTCCTATGTACATGAAAATGGATTTATAAAGTTGAGCATGGGAATGCCCGCCTCAGCTAGATCATGAAAATAATATGATGATGATGTATTGTATTGCATCTTATATAGGTCACCTTCTAGCTCGAATACCTCAGATCCTCATGATAAAGCATTTCACCCGACATCAGAAGATTTATGACCTCATGCTTTAAGGGGCAGCTGTTATAGACATCTTTGGGCACTGCAACCCCAAACTCATATGTCCATAAACTAAGGACTCTTTAGTCCCTAAAAGTGTTGTTTCATATCCTAAAGGATCATGGTCAAATGATTACATCATCTCCCAGAAGTTCCGCTTGAAAAAACTACTCAAAACTAGCCAAAACTGGACCATACAGGTTGCTCCATGTTGAGGGTGTGATGCATCTCACCTGTTACACACAAGGGGTGTGATGCATACTAAAAAGCCCTTCTATAGGGTGCGATGAGCGAGAGTAGACAAATGGCAGAAGTAGTTGGCTAAGTGGAAACCTAGGGAATCTTCTAGAAACTGCTCATATGACACTTGCCTCTCTGAATTCTCTCAAGGATGAGTAAGAGATCATGAAATCTCCAAGCGGAACCAAGAACTATCAGTGAAATGACACTAATCAAAAACCCAGAAGCTGACTCACCCCCCCTGCAAATATTTATATATGGATCCCTCATGCTAGAGATCTAGAGGCTGGAATTTTGTATTTTGTAAGGAAGTGCTGTTGGTTTCTCTGTGAAGCATTGTATTGTTAGGTGATCTAGCTTTTCATGAGGTGAAGAGGGCTTTCATGCTGGGAGGATGGCACTAGATCAGAGAGATGGGTTGTAATCCTCTCTTCTACTACTTCTATCAATAAAGTTATTTGAGTTTTCCTCCGTATACTTGTATATTTCTAAATCTTGTATTTGTGTATGCATTTGTATGGTTAATGTACATCTGATTCTACATTGTTTATGGTTATATATCTCTATGCTTTGATAATATTTTACTTCTTTGACTCTACAGATGTTCTTTGAAGCGAGAAAAGAGTGGCAAAACTCTATCAAAGGAGAGAGGAAACAAGCAAGGAGCCAAGCGAAAGACTAAGGTTGGTGCTCCCTACTTCTCTCTCATCTATCTCCTATAAAGGAAAACACAAGTTACTTTGAATTGTTTGTTTCTAAGATAGCTACCCATCTTATTGGGACTAGTAGATCTGAATAGACACTAGTTTTCCTAGAAACAATGGTGTAGTAGGGAAGGCTGAAGGAGGCCCCCTCTCTTCCTTTTACTAGTCAAATTGTGCTCTCCAAGAAGCCTCCTTTCCTTTTCAGTGCATAGCGCAATCCTAGAGGTTGAACCTTTCACCTTCCATCTTTCCCAATGTGCTCATGCATCCTAGCCTTCCTTTGACCCTTCTTTTGAGTGCATGGCACAGTACGGAAGGTTGAAGGATCCCTCTGCTCACCCTTGACTGGTCAAACTATGCTTTTAAGATTTCCTCTCTTTTCTTTGGAGCGCATGGCGCAACCTTGAAGCATGAACCTTTCTACCTTGAACCTTCAACTTTGCCTCACTATGTTGGAACAAGTAGAGATCATCTTTATAGTGTATGACGCAATAAAAATTAATAGTGGAGCATTTCTAATCCATTGATGAGTTTGATTGCGCCCTGTTAATCAAGCCTTCTTCTTTTGACCCTCTCACAGGCCTATCATGAGCAAATCATTTCATGAGATAGGTAGTAATAGAATAAATGTTTTTAAGTATGATCTTACCTCATCATGAATTATTTTCATTGGTAGAAGTTCCTTCCAATCATGACAAGGTGATGCTCAAGAGAATATAGCAAATAGAAAGCATGAAGAAATGCCTGTAGAAAAGAACCACTAAGAGAGATATCACAGAGAGATGAAGTAGATCATGGATCAAATCATAAAAGTACATTGCATGATGACTCACAGGATTTATATGTTGATCCAAGACCCTTTTGAGGGTGAAGATAAGAAACAAAGTGGATCATTCATGAATATGAAGCATAGATCAGATCTATCATCAAGAATGCAAGATGAAGCAACAAGGAAGACAACTTGGCATTGCCACCTCATCATGAAGTCCATATCATCATTATTACGTTGTAACTTGTATAAGTGTCATCATAATAATCAATGTGTGTCCATGTGCCATGCCACATCATCATTTGGAATGTAATGATGTATTCACAAGAAAAGTACAATATGTAATGTGTGGAAGTCTAAGAGTCATATGTGGAATATGAAGAGTCGCATAGTCATATATGGACAAAAGGCACATGAAGAAGTTCAAAATTCATATAGATAAGTCCAAACGTCATTAGAATTCCAAGATTCATCAGGGTTGTCAAAGAGTCATAAGGATATGAAAGGTCATTCCTCTTGTTATAAAAGCAACCTCATACCTCAATTAAAGGGGCGTTTCGAGGCTTAGGGTTTGGAGAGATAATCTTCGCTTCTTTACTTGGCATAGGAGAGAAAATTATCCTTTGGATAAGCAAGAAGTGACTTAACATTCCACTACTAGACTAGTGCCTCATCATTTTAATTGCTTACTTGGATCTTTCACCTAATTTAATTCAATGAACCAACACATTTTCATGCATGTATCAAAAATTATTTAGGAATATTCTTGGGATGTTTGCAGTATATGTTGTGTTCTTATGTATTGGAGAAATTAAACTATTTCAGTGGATTCAGTACTTATCTTGTTGAATGTGTGTTGTGTTCATTTTACAATCTTTATGTGAACTATCTTTCTAACGAATCTTTTTATGCTCTCGTGTGTCACTCCTAGTTTAGTACTATTACTTCCTTCTAGAGAATCACTTTTTTCTCTCGCTTGTGAAGGTCTCCTTTTACACATTGAAATCGATGTTTCACAATGTCAACTTACTTTTGTGTTCAAGGTTTATGTATATAATTCTTATGTTATCTATTGAAACCAAGACAAACATTTGTGTTATGGTGGTTGGATTGATACTCTGAATGGGCCTCCTACTCCAAACGGTGTGAGGTCTAATTGGGACTTCACATCAGGGAGACCCCCTTTATGTTGATGGTGTTATCACAAAACCAGACCCTGATAGGCTGCTGATTAGGAAGACTTTGAGTAACTATTTCAAACCAAACTTTTGGCTGAGGCTTAGCCTCCTCAACTTGAGAGGGCTCTCTCACTGAGTTAAAGATTTCAATTAAGGATTAGATGGCTAACTCTATAAAACAAATGAAGGAGTGTGAATGGTTGAAACACAGTCAATAAACATCCATTGGGCTTGTGGAGTCAGAAAATGTTTAATATGACAACAATATTAGCTTAACATGGAAGTCAGGGCATCAAGAGTTCAATATATCAGTTAACACAGGAGAACATGTAGGAAACACAGTCTACAAATGCATGAAGGAAGTTAGAGCATTGCCAATGAGTTCTAAGTAACATACATTCATACTACTGCAAATGAGGAAATGAGGGCAATCATAAAAAACAAGCAAGCATTGAACTCTTTCTGAATCCTGAGAAGTGAAGCCAAACTCTGTATTCATAAAAACATAGTCTTCTACAATGACACAATATGAGTGTTTTTTTTCACAAAAATTTCCAACCCCTGGTGCATTACATCTCTTGTCATATATAGAGTTTCATTACAAGCTTGGATTCCTTCCTCCATCAAGAGGGGAATTCAAATTTCTCTAGACCTGACACCTACTAATCTTTAAACAAACTATTAATTACAACTGACTGTAAACTAACAGTCCTAGAGACCTAATTTGACTAGGAGTGTAACTCCTTATTTATGCTGGAAACAACCTTAACTATGAAAATAAACTCATTCTTTGACATCTGTCCCTCTTCATATTTGGCTTAAGTGATGACTTTAAACTTCATGCTGGCCTTTGATTGCTTGTTCTTTGACTGTCCCTGGATACTAGGAAAACTGCCCCTGTATTTTCTGTTTTGGTCTCCAAAGTGGTTCCTCGAATTCTGCTAACCATATTATCCCCTTTAATAACATGTGATGCCTTGAATTTATCCAAAGGTCCTGCTCATATACTCGTGCTAAGACAAACCCCTTAGATGTTGCCTGAAGCATGACAATCTGTCTGAGCTACGAAATGACTGTTGTTTTCGTAGCGCAGAGTTTGGAGTTATTATATGCTTCTCATTCTTTGAATTTTCCTTTGCTTTATATTCAAAACTTCTGAGGTGGCCCTTTTGTGTCTTCTACAGCAGCATTATTTCATAATGGTTCCCCTTTTCATTTCAAAATTGATTCAAAAAAACAAAACTGGTAGCTTCAGCAGTTTCGTAGTGCGCTATGAAACTGCTGTGCATTATATGTCATCTTTAGCAGTTTCGTAGCGCGCTATGAAACTGCTGTGTGAATCAAGAACACAGTTTTTTGTCATTTTTTGGGATTTTTTGATGGCTTCTCCACATGCTAATGAGCCAAACAAACTGACATTGTTTATCCAAAGGATCTTCAATCTTCAAAAAGTAAATTTCACATCAAAATTGTCTCAAAATTTCTTCACTTACTGTCAGGTTCATTTATGTTGGGGCTGTTCTTCTGGTTCATTCAGTTGAATCTTCAAATCTTCAATCTATCTTTTCATCATTCGGATTCTAGTTCTTAATTTTTCATTAACCCTTCTGACATATCTTGCTTCTTTTATTGCAGGGACGGTCCAAGTGAAATATTGAGCATGACTGCCCACTACTTCATATCTTGAAACTTTACCATCTTCCCAACTGGCTTTTACTCTTTTGAAATTTTCTTTTTCAACTGCATGTTTCCTTGCCCTTTCCTTGAGTTGGGAAATCTCAAGATTGGCAGACACCAATTTCTTTTTGACCTCCTCAAAGCTACATTCTTCCTCATGAGTGATAATTGTCTTGCCTCTGTCATCTTTGTGCACTAGTGATGATTGTACTGATGGAACCACAGGCTCTTCAAGGAATTCTGCTACCTCCCCTATCTCACTTGCTTCTGGCTCTGCCTCTTGTAACCTTCTTAAATGTCTAGTCATAGGTCTTCTTGGCTTGAACACAAACTCTGAGACCTGGTCATCAAATTGAAGCTTTTTAGAAGATTTAACTCTTTTTGTTTTGTTCTTACCTGCTTCAAGTAGATCTGCTTGGACCAGAGGAGTCTCTTCTATGTCAATAGCCTGGAGGAGATCATTCAAATTTCCCTTTGAAGCTGGGCTTTCATCAACAATCACAGTCTTCCCCTTTTCCTTGGCTAATTGACTTCTTGTTACTCTTCTTTGGATAGTTTTATCAACAGACTGCTCTTGTACCACCTCATTGATCTGAACCTTCTTCCTCTGTGACTGTTGAGGAGTGCCTTGAACTACTAGTGGTGTCATAGGCTCCT
This sequence comes from Pinus tabuliformis, assembly GCA_031772625.1. Classification (NCBI taxonomy): domain Eukaryota; kingdom Viridiplantae; phylum Streptophyta; class Pinopsida; order Pinales; family Pinaceae; genus Pinus; species Pinus tabuliformis. The sequence continues at coordinate 584,825,108 of CM062811.1, forward strand.
TCACCTGCTTTCTGGCTTTCAATTTCACAAATCTACTTGATCTTGTTTCCTCCTGATGACTTACTGCTGGTGAAGAAATCTCCTTAGCCTTAGGACTAAGTCCTGTTTCAATTTTAAAGCCTGTCATAAACAAGAAAGCAGACCATTCTCTTCCAATCTTCTGAAGCTCATGTAAAACAATCAACTTGATCAACCCATGATGGAACAGGGAGGTCTCACAAGCTTCTTTCTTCAATTGAACCTTATCAGACATTTTGCCTAAGCTACGAAACAGATAAAAAGGTAAATCAAGAGATATTTTTCCAGTGAAATGTAAGAGGAGCTTAAAATGGTAAGAGTACACCTTATGGTATCTTCCCTCACAGGTAAAATATCTTTGGATGCATGTCAGCAAGTTGGCATATGAATCTTTTACATAGCTTTTGGGCACTGATTTGGTTAAGTCTGAGCCTATGAATTCTGGCTTCAAAAATTCTTGGCAGGGTGCCATTTAAAATTTAAAATTCTTGAACCATCTATCCTGGCCTCTGGGTATCTCTATGACTGCAAATATAACCTCAGGAGAAATTGGTACTTCTAGCACTCTGACTCTTAAATTCAAACTGGTGAAATTGAAGGAAAAGTCTTTGGTTACTTGAACGTGACCACCCTGAAGTTTTTCGCGGAATCTCCAACAGCCCACCTATTTGAATGCATGTTCAACCTCTCTGTTTCTCATGAGAACATCTAAACATTCAGGCTCAACTCTAAGACACCATCCTGATCTATGATTTTTCCTTTCCTCAGACATGTCTATGAAACCCCTACAAGAAAACTTGAAGATAAACCTGCACTGTGTTGGTTTGAACACTACCTCGCTTGAATTTGAAACAGAGAACTGCCTCGCTTGAGCTTTCAAAAAGTTCTGGTGAATGTCGTCCCTAAGCTTGCCAATTGTCTTTTTATGCATGAAAGGAACACGAGAAAGACCAAGACTAACTCACCTCACCTTACTTTTTGAAATTTGAAAAGAGTGCGAACAAGACCCCTAACGAATCTAATGATGAGAATGAATGGCTGCATGTGATAAGCAAGGTTCATGGATTGACACATGGTGATGAAACATTAATGGATTTTGATGGATTAGACAGCTAGACAAGATCTGGCATGAATCCCTGATTTCATAGTGCAGCCAATGCAAATTATGGGTTTTGCGCTACGAAATCTCCTAATTACGAATCCCTGTTTTCGTAGCGCACATAGTGTATTTTTATGAGTTTGCACTACGAAAACTCCTAGTTGATTTCGTAGCGCATGCCAACTTTAAAACAGTCTTGACACATGACACCTATGAACCAATGTGGGACTAATGATAGTTAAAACAAGATTGTTGACCTTATTTGATAATGGGAACAAGACTCTACTCTATGTTTTATACTCCTTAAACAAAAACAATAGAAATGAATTGACCAAGACTGACTTACAACTTTGGAACCATACAAGTTGTCCAATTTTTTTTTTTTATAGTGATAACAGTGGCTCCACTTGGGATAGTGTGCCCTTGTGGTACACTAAGAACCTGTAGTTCCAGTGCTTCATCCACTTATGATAAATAGAAATTTATTTGACAAGCATCCCCTTTAAGCTTCTTGGGCCTTCACCTCGGGCTTAAGCCTTCTGTTTCAGCTTGTCATTATTAGCAAAAACTGATAAAATGCATATATACAATGTTATGAGAAATTGGTAGTACTTCAACAATGATAATGCTTTAGGAACCTGCCATTAACAGGTCCTCCCTCCATCAATTTTCTGCAGAATGTAAGTTTTGTTTCCATGAAAAGCAGCAATTTGATAAGGACCTTTCCAAAAATTCTCAAACTTACCGTGCTTGCCTTTTTCTTCAATTCTGGCCTCCCATTTCAACACTTTATCTTGGATCTGAAAGCTATCTTCTTTGATATTTTTATCAAATGTACTCTTAATTCTGTTCTGGCCATGTTGACGACTATCATAGACTTCATTCCTCTTCTCCTGTAGGGCTATCAGCTGATTGATTCTCCTTTGAATGGCATTTGGTTCTTCTTCAAGTCATTGAATTAGTTTCATTATCGGTACTCCAAGTGATGTTGGAAATATGGCTTCAACACCGTAAACTAATTCATATGGAAAAGTCCTAATTGATCTCTTTGTACAAATCCTATCAACCCACAAAGCATACTTCAATTTTAAATGCCAAGCCTTCTTATTTTCCTGCAACACCTTTTTGATGATCCTTACAATGCTTTTGTTTGATGATTCAGCAAGACCATTCCCTTGTGGATAGTAAGCAGTAGAGTGTCCAAGAGTAATGTGATATTGATGAAAAAAGTTAATCATTTTCTTGGACTTAAAATCTTGAGCATTATCTGTTATAATCTTCATTGGACAGCCAAATCTAGACAATATGTTATTTTCTAGAAAAGAAATAATTACTGAATCATTAGCTTGCCTAGTTGGAATCGCCTCTATCCATTTGGTGAAGTAATCTGTTGTTGTGAGAATCCAACGATGTTGCCCTGATGAAGGAGGATGAATTTCTCCAATAAAATCCAATCCCCATTGCTGGAAAGGCGCCTCCACATATATAGGAACCAAAGGCAAAGGCACAAGCTTTCTTCTTCCTTCAAAGATTTGACATTCATGACATGCAGCCACCCTTTTGTAAATGTCTCTGAACATAGTTTGCCAAAAATATCCAGATCTTAAGATCTTATTTGTAGTATCTTTCCAATAGTGGTGTCCTCCACAATCTCCTTTATGAAATTCTTCAATAACTCTATCAACTTCTTCTTCAAGGAGACAATTTAACAAAATCCCTCTAGCATCTTTCCAAAACATATTTTGGTCATATACAAAATATCTTAAGGATTTCAGCTTGACAAATCTTGCTTTCACTTTGTTAGATTGGAAGGAGCTCTATTATGTTGTAGAACAAAAGCCACATCCTTGTACCATTCTGAAACCAAGAATTTCTCATTGATTTGAACCAATACTTCTTCATTTTCAAACATTTCTGAGATTTCTACATTCAGATTTATGTCAAGACAATCCAGATTTGACTAAGTCATTAGCTTTGCCAAGACTTGACCCTTCACCAATCTGGTAGGTTTGATGTCAATATCATACTCTAGCAATTTTGCTATCCATTTTCCCCTTTTACCATCTGGATCTATTTGTGTTAGAATGTCTTTTATTACAGCACTTGGGACATATGCCACAATATGAGAATGTAGAACATATATTCTGAAATATTTAATTGCTTTCACCAAGGCATAAGCTTGCTTTTTCTAGAATGTTGTACTTCAGTTTAGCATTTACTAATGTCCTACTAAAGAAAGAAATAGGTTTTTCAATACCTTGTTTTCCTTTTTGTAGCAAAACTCCATAAATTGTATTCTCGGAAGCAAATGTAAAAATAAGAAATTTTGTAATATCCCCCCCCTTAATAATAAATAATAAATAATAATAAAAATAATATAATAATAAATAATACAAATAAATAATAATAATATAAATAATAAATCACTTAATAATAAATAATAAAAATAATAAATAATAAATGTTAAATAATAAATGATATTTAAAAATATACAAGAAAATAAATAAAAATAATAAAAATAAAAATAGTAATAACTATACTAAAGCTCTAAATAAGAATAAATAGAAATAAAACAAAGAAAACAATAAAAAAATTAGTAAAGCTATCAAAAAGAAGAAAATAAAACAAGAAAGCTAAAAATCAAAAGAAAAGTAAAGAAATAAAACAAGAAAGCTAAAAATCAAAGTCGCATGTAGACACATGGAGTGTGTGCATGTGGTTCCCATCCAATGTTTGCTCTATTTATTAGATGGTGAGGAGGATGGGAGGCATTCCATCTTTCCAAGATTTTATCTTTCATTCTCTTGGGAGAATGGTGTTCTAAGACATAGGAGTCACTGGCAGTAGTACGTTGATTGAGGGCTCGGGGGTGGCCAGTTGTAGCAAATCCTTGCACAATTGAGCCTACGGTTGGGTGGAGAGTGTTACACTAAAAAATGTCACCATGGCTATTTACAGTTAGTATGGCTCTATCAACAGTCATTCTATCCTCTTAGGCAAGTCTTATGCCTCTGCTCTCCATGTCAAACTCCAAAAAGAGAGAAAGTCTTTATAAATGTATTTATCTCTGGGTACGCAGGTTCTCTCAACATTACCTGCGGGTACGCATCCAATGTTCACAAAAGCTGCGTCTTTGGACGCTATGTATGTAAAGGGGCAGGTGCGTCCCCCTGTAAAGGTCAAAATACGCAAGTTTCATCTTTAAAAAGTTACTTGTGGTCATTTCTAGAGCATTCTAGAAGGTTGTTCGACGTGTATTGAGCGCCTCCAGATGGTTCATGCACCCCTACCAAAGAGGAACTTATCCCATCAATAAGGGAGCTATCCCATCCAAAGATGGGATTATCCCATTGATGGTGGACATGATTAACTTCCTCTTGAGCACTATAAATACAGGCATTGGGCCAGAAGGAGAGGAGGTTGGAAGCTATACATTTCTAAGGGTAAATGCTGCAGGAATTAGGACTCCCATTTAGAAGCTTGTGAGGAGAGATTGCCATATTTGCTTGTTCTATTTGGAAGTGGGTGAGCTTTGTCAAAGTAAAGGAGAACTCTTGATGGACCCTGGGAGGGACTTGCACAACACCAAGGCTCAGGTTGTATTTGTTCCTTTTGTTACCTATTAATGCAAATGAGTCCATTCTTCTCAATAACTTGTTATTTATGAGTTGTTTCATGTACTCCTTGGTCTATGTGTTAAATATGTTTTATTTTATGAGATTATCAAGTGCTATTTAATCGTTTGATTGTTAGTGGATGCAGGTTTCAAAGTGAAGAAGGAGCTCATCCGGATCAGTGGAGCTGGACTACTACAATAGCGTTGGACTACAGGTAGGATCTAAACACTTGATTTCTTATATAGTAAATGCATGTTTAGAGAAGGATTGCTCTTGTTTGTCTTGTTTGTCACTAGAGAGTCTTAGGCTCCTAGGGAGGTTGGTTGTGTCCGCACAATCGACTCTTTCCGCCTGACAAATTGGCGACCATACTGGGGACTCCATTGATGTGAAAGTCTTTTCCTTTGTATGTAACTTTGCTCTGAGAAAAGTCATTTATTTTCTGGTTTTTGGCTCTGTGACTTTGTGTTTGGGTGGGTTAGCTTAGGGTTAGATTCAATTTAGTTTTTCTTGAATTTTCCAGTAGGACGCACCCTCTGAGTGTTGCACAGTGCGTCCCTGCACGCACTGTCGCTGTGTGCACAGAGCGGGCCCGCACCTGGTTTAATTGGTTGCCTGCGTCCCCTGCTAAAATTTAAGAAAATTCCATTTTTTGCATTTTTTCTCTTAGATTTTGCTTTTTCTTAGTTTTTACTGCCCAGATCCATTAGTCTCTTGTCAAAGATCTTCACCTGAACTTGTTTCGATAGCATTGAGTGTTTTAGTGGATTTCATATAAGTTTAAGCCCTAGGGTTTGATTTTTGAGTAGGTCTTGTAGTGACTTTGGCGGTAGAAGTTGTCAAGCCTTAGATCTCTCTGGTTTTGTCAGCCTTCTTAGAAGTCAGACCTGTCATAAAGTCTACCTGTGAGAGCAACTTACCTTTGAGTTGTTTCTTTGGCAAATTTCGAAGTGCTTGTTGATTGAGTATTGAATTCCATTTTACAAAAAGAACAAAAAGATTTGAGTTTTGTTTTGACTAGTCTTTTGATTCTGCATTGGCTGGTCCTTGACTTGATTTTGGTCAAGTAAAACATCTTAGAATCATCTTTGTAGGCTTTTGCCTCGTTAGGTTTGATTAGAGTAAATTTCTTTTTGGTTTGCTTATGAGTCAAGTTTTCATAGATTTTATAGTTTTTGAGATTGATTTTCGTTAAAATAGATTTATATGCTTTATTAAAAAGAGAAAATACAAAACATCTCCTTTGAAAAGTTTTGTTTCAAGTAGCTTTGAAGAGTTTTGAAAGAAAAAGAGTTTTTCGTGCACGTAAGGAGTGGTTATGTTTGTATGCTTGAAAAGATAAAGAGAATTGTTTCTTTGATTGTCTTTACTAAGAAAGTTGTTTTCTATAAAATTTGCATCTCTCAACTCTCTTAGTTAGGAATTTCATTGAAAAAGGAAAGTAGCGTAAATCATCTTAGGTGCATCTTTGTAGTGGTTTGAGTCGAGTCTACACACCATTGGTTTCACTTCCGCTACCTTTTGTCTTTAAGAAAAACCATAAAATTAACGCTTAAAGTAAAAACAACGTAGTAACTTTTATTTACTAGGGCTCTGAAACACCAATTTAGATCAGGCTAGTGTCTTGGAGTAGGAGAGTAATTAACTCTCCAAGACAACAAAACCAAACAAGTAGCTTATCTTGTGATAGAATAAATCCAATTGTCTCATTTGTACTCTGGGAAAGCTCCTCTTAAAGGAGAAGCACGAGCTCGTGTCCGAACCAGTGAGGGGATCAATCCCCCCTCGTTGGGAACGACACCAGACACGCACGTATTACAAACAGTAAACCTCGGATTAACCATTGTCGAGGAGCCAGGGGTCACTTGTCGGTAAACCTTGGATTATTTTCAAGGAGCCGGCAAGGGGATTGAGCTTGAAACTCTTCCCTTGCGTGCTGTCGGAGTGTAGACTGTTCCCCCAGGTGCATTTGTTGCGGTTGGTAACCTTAGTGACCATTATCTTTAGGATTCTACCGAGGTGACGGTGGAGGGAAGATCCCACTGTACCTGGAGCAGACGTCGGCTAGACTCACTTGGATTTTCCGGGGGGTTCACTTCACTCGAGACGGTTAAAGTGGAGGAACTTGTGCCGGTCTATTCATTAAGCAGGTTGCCGGGGTAACTATTCCACCCGCCACTTCTGTACTGAATCCGGCGATGTTGGGCTTCATCACCAACTAGCGTTTTCGGTCTGGAAGGCTACTGTTTGTGCTTGGTTTGACGCCCTAGATTCTTTAGGCGTGTGATTCAAATTTGTTTTGGTTCTTTAGAGACTTTAGGTGGTTTGATTTGAAATTTTTACTTTGTTTTCATGTGTAGTAGTTAAAAGTTTTAGCTGTGGCGGAATTACCGAGACAATCCCGTAGACTTCGGGGCCAGTCTCCTGAAGTTGTTTCTGTGGCCGAATTGTTGAGAAGATCCCGTAGACTTAGGGGATCACCTCCTCGAGACGACCCCGGTAATCTAGAAGGTTTAAAGGTCCTTGTAACTCCTCCTAGTGGCAGTAGAGTAGGTTCACCTGAAGAAGGAGAATCTTCCTTGGTAGTCCATTCAGATTACCAAGGCTTAGAGACAGGTTATAATCCCGAAGCTGTTACTGTTTCTGAGCTTGTTGGTAGTTTTTCATCTACTAGTGATACAGGCGAAGAACCTGAAATATCTGAACCTGTTACTCCGACTTCTAGTGTTCCAGATTCACCAAGAGTAGAACGAGTTATCACCGAAAATCTTCCTACTGGTCTGATTGCTATTGAAGAACTTGCTCCAGAGGATGAAATAGGCGTCTCTAACCTTGAAGATCAACTTACTATTGAACTCAGGGAGCGTGAATCTATCTTTTACAGTCCTCCTAGGAGTACTACTTGGTACCTTTCGTTAACCAATTTTTTAGACAACTCAGGGGTAGGTTTTTCTACACCTCGTACTCCCTTTCCACCTGGAGGTATTTATACTCCTGTAAATATGACTGGTCAGTCGTCCGTGTTTACTCAAGCTCCTGAATCTTTCTTACATGGCGGTCCTTCTGTTCCCACTGGGTATCAATCACTTTCTGGTACCTTTGCGGGGGCATCTCCTCAACCCATTGATCATGGGTTATTAGCTGGAAACAGTGGTAATATACCATTGGGTGTAGGTGACATTTACATGATGTCAGGTTTAGTTCCCGTTTCCCAACCTCAAGGTGGCCAATTACCGCCTGGGGGGCAGCCTCAATTAACGCCTGGGGGGCAACCTCAAGGTACACCATTCGTGTCTGGGGGCCACCTCAAGGTCAGTATGTACCTATGGTGCAATACATACCTCAAGGTCAACCCCAGCCTCAATATGTACCCCAGGGTCAACCTCAGTATCAGTATTTACCTCAAGGGTATCAACCCCAAGGGTATCAACCTCAAGGTCAAGGTCAACCCCAGTATCCATATTTACCTCAAGGTTATCAACCTCAAGGTCAATACTCGGGTCAAGGTTATCAACCACCTCAAGGTCAGTCATATGTTCAAGGTATGGGATCTGCACCTTACAATTATCAATCCTATCCTCAATCCGGTTATGGATCTCAGTATCCTCAGCCTGTTACGGGTCAATACCCCGGAATTTTAGTGTGGGATCCATCACAAGGTCAACAGGTGTTGCAGCCAAGTTTACAGTTGGTACCTCAAGCTGGACAACCCGTAGTTTCTGGTCCACCCCAGCAACCGCAGCCTGTCCAGTCAAATGTTCAAACTTCTGTAACTTCGGTAGTTACTCAACCGCCAATTGCACCTAGTACTCCATCTCAAATGGCTGCTGCAACTACCGCTACATCTGCCGCACTTACTTCTGGAGTATCGACAGCTCCGGTTTCTACTGTCTCTGTAACCACTCCTCAGACATCTTTACCGTTGTCCGGATCTACGATTCAAACCACGGTCCAGATGCCTACAGGTTAGCCTGGTATAAGTACGGTTGTCACTACTCAACCTCAATTTGTTCATCAACCGTACCAGGGACAGTACCAACCTGGGCAAGCTGTCCAACAGCCAGTTTACCAGTATCAACCGTATCCTGGGTACACTTATCAATAACCTCAGCAACCCCAGTATGGTCCGGTTAATCCTGGTTTTCCAGGAGGATATAATATCCCAAATGCGACTCCTGTTCCTAGTTATCCTGGATATCCTCCTCCTGGGACTGGTCTTGTGACCCAGAGTTTTAGAGATCCTAACCGGCAGTTACCATTTATCGCAACTTTGGATTTACCAGACTTGACGCGCCTAACGAACGATCCAATTCAATATCTTCCGTTCTGGCCGCCAATGCCAAATAAGTTGCCCAGTGATATACCCAAGTTCGAAGGTAAGTCTGGAGAGGATCCGTCCAATCATGTGATGACTTACCACCTCTGGTGTGCTTCAAATTCTATCTCGGATGATTCGATCCGCTTACGTCTTTTCCAGCGTACACTCATTGGTCTCGCGGCCAAGTGGTACATTGAGTTACCACGGGCCTCTTTTTACAATTTTAGCCAGTTAGCTACCTCGTTCTTAACTCACTTTCAGTTGCCGGTCAGATACGATAACGGCACGGAGTTATTAACTTCACTAAAACAATCAACGTCCACGTATATTTCTGATCACATTAATGAGTGGAGACGTCGAAGAAGGCTAGTGAAAGTTTTTATCCCGGACCAAATCTTAGCTGAATGGTTTGTTAAATCATTATTACCGAAGATTACTGAAGATGTAGCTAAGGCCGGAGTAGTTACTAAGGAGCAAGTCATTGCTCAGGCGCAGTACCTTGACTTAGTTTACACTCAGTCGGGTACATTACACGAGAAGATTCCAGATCTTCCAAAATCGAATCAAATCGTTGCTGCTCCTTCGGGATCTCATGCCGCTGATGGTATGATTGGTATCGTGAATACAAAGAGAAAGAAGAAGTCTTCCAAGGCTTCAACTACTCCTATTATCACTTTGCCTGATTCCCCGACAGGAGAGTCTTCTCCCGAACTTTCCGCCGATATTCACGCTGTAGAGTCATCTACGGCCAAATCAAAAAACGGTGGAAAGAAGAAAGGAAAGAAGAAGGCTAAAGCAGACAAGGCTCCGAAGGAGAAAACGAAAAAGTCGGAAACCAATGACGAAAAGCGCAAACCTCGATATCCTTGTCTTATTTGTGAAGAGGATCATTTTACGAGAGATTTCCCTCATCGGGCCGAGGTTGTGAAAATAGTCAAAGGTTCTCCCACTCCTGCTGTGTTAAAAGATCCATTTCCAAAGCAGGAAAGTAAGATGATAGGTTCTTCCTCGACTGCCAGTGAAGAACTCATTTTGATGATGTCTCATGTGAGGATTGCGACTCGATCGCAAGATTATGGTAGTAAGGTTCCTGTTGATGGTAAAGAAGCAGAATCTTCTCACTCTAACCCATCAACCTCAGTTCCTGGTTCTGATCCACTACAGATCGAGAAACCTAATCCGGACCTAGTAATTAAACTGTCCGCCAAGGGTGTACTTCGAAGGTCTGCTTTCAATCCACATGCGAGAGCGGCCCAGAATTACAACATTGTTGAGGACTTAGCTGTTTCACCCTCAGCAATGTCGGCTTTAGAAGTGCTGCAATCATGCCCAGCACAGCGAAAATTACTTTTGTCGGCTATCGGAGCTGTTGATGTTCAGGACCCGAACCTGATAATCTTCGATCTAGAAAATAGTACACCGCGTCTACCCCATCAAATGGCTTTCCAAATTCCAGTGATAGTCAAAAACAGACCTATTCATCGGACTGTGATTGATGAGGGAGCTTCTACGTGTATTATGTCGATTCAATGTTGGAGATCGCTTGGTTCTCCTTCGTTGAACCAATCCCCGACCATCCTTAAGGCCTTTGATGGCCATGGATTCCGTCCGTTTGGTATTCTACAGGAATTACCTATAGGGGTAGAAGGCAAAACCGTTAGTCTGGATGTGGAAGTGGTTGATGCCCCTCTAGACTACAACCTTCTTTTGGGTCGAAGTTGGTCATATGATATGACAACAGTCGTTTCATCGGTCTTCAGAGTAATTAAATTTCCATATAACGGTAAGATCGTGACCATTGATCAGTTGTCATACTTTTCATCCGACCCAGCCTCTTCAGAGAGTATCCAGCATGTCGGTAAGACGAAAATCCCTTATAGGGACGTTGGCGTAGGTTTAGTTAAAGATTCCGGTTTACTGGGAACTTTTCCTTTCCCTCCAATCAACGCAGACCCTTCATTTGCATCAATTCATATGATTACATCAGAAAACATTATTTATGATGATCCTTGGATCGTCCCATCTGAATCTGAGATAGACTCATTCGGTGATGCTATGCCTTTGAGTCCGTATGAAATTGCTTATGAAGCTGTCATGTCTTTTACCGACTCGCGTTCAACCGAAAGCGACCAAATGAATGTGGTCAGTGAAGAATCACTTTTCACATCAACCTTAGAACGGATAGCGTTTCCCGAAGTCGTGTCATCTGACGAACAACTTCGCGAAATCCTAAGTGTAGACGATCTACCATGGGAAGATCTCCATCACAGATCTTCGTTTTTACCTAAGGATGATGCTTTTGAAAATGATTTTTCATCTATCTTTACCGCTGAATATGTCAAAGACACGCAGAATCCAACGAAACATTCTGATTCAGAGTTGAATTTAGGGAATATTTCTCGTACTATTCCCATTGATACTTCAGTGAAGCCCGGAATTGAGGAGAACATTCATATAGGTGCCTCATGTACAGAAGATGAAATCCAAACTTACAAGGCCCTATTCCAATAATTCCGCGATGTGTTTGCCTGGTCTTACGAGGAAATGTCGGGAATCGATCCTGCCATTGTTGTTCATGAAATAAAGACCTACCCGGATGCTAAACCCGTCCGGCAACGGTTGCGTCAGATTCACCCTCGGAAAGCGGCTGCGATTAAATCAGAAGTCGAAAAGCTGTTGAAAGCAGGTTTCATTTATCTGATCCCGTTAACGGATTGGGTATCGAATATTGTTCCGGTCAACAAGAAACAAGGAACAACAAGAATCTGTATCGACTATAGGGATATAAATCGAGCTTGTCCAAAAGACAACTATCCTACGCCTTATATCGATCAAATTATTGATGATTGTGCCGGAAGTGAGATGTTTTCCTTCATGGATGGTTTTTCGGGCTATAATCAAATCAATATTCTACCTGCCGACCAACCAAAAACGGCATTCATTTGTCCATGGGGGACATTTGCTTATTGCAAATTACCTTTTGGGCTTAAGAATGTCGGGGCCACTTTTCAACGGGTAATGTCTTATGCATTTCATGACATCAAGCACATTGTACAACCATATCTCGATGATTTGCCTGCTCATTCTTTACATCGAGCTGATCACCTTGTCCACTTATGAGCAATCTTTATGAGGTGTAGGCATTATCAAATTCGGTTGAATCCCCACAAGTGTGTTTTCTGTATAGAAACGGGTCGATTGCTGGGATTTGTTGTTTCAAAAGCCGGCATTCGCGTTGATCCCTCGAAGGTTGAAGCTATCATCAAATTGCCTCCTCCTTCGAGTTTGCGCCAACTCCAAAGTTTGCAAGGGAAAGTGAACTTTTTACGCCGATTCATTCCAAACTACGCCGATGTCACTAAAGGTTTTACACGGTTGTTGAAACAGAACGCTCAATTCTTTTGGGACGAGATTGCCCAATAATCTTTTGATGCACTTAAACACGCGTTGACCCATGCACCGTTGTTGCATCCTCCCAACTACAACCAGGACTACTTCTTATACCTCGCAGCTTCGCATTCCACCATTGGAATGGTGTTAGTTCAAGAAGATGAATTCGGAGCGGAACATTGTTGTTGGGAAAAGTATCCAATACGGAATGACCCTATCCCACTCTAAGGGTGATAGTACCTCAGCAACAACCGAATGCAAAGCTATTCAAGATTACTTCTTTATGAGATGTAAGAGAGAGGAGAAAGAGATCCACTAATCGTTATCTTCCGCTAATGGTTGATCCAATCTTCCCTCTTTGCTGCTTGCTCCCAGCTCCTTGCTCTTTCACTGGCCCAGCTACACAAAGATCCTGCAAAAGCACAAGAAAGGGAAACTACAAGAAGCATACATCCATAATTGATTCAAGGATTAGAATAAATCAAATATACAAGCATCAATACGCCACAGAGACACATGCATATAGAAGAACCCCAAATGCTTTATTAATGGAAGAAGTAAAGTTCTGAGAGTGTTACAACCATAAGAGGCCCAATCCAACAACACCTACCAGCAGAAAGAAATCTCCTCTTCACCTCATTCAAAGCAATCACCCAATAGTTCTATGCACAAACCAACAGCACCTCCTTACATTCACAAGATTCCAACCCCCCTAGACCTCATGAGAGAGCTCTATATATAGGAGTTTTGGAGAAAGGATGAGTCAGCTTGAGCTTGGCATGAAGCTGACTAGTGTCCTCTCCCACTTCAGTTCTTGAGTCCACTTGGAGTTTCTTGCTTCCACTTGGAGATCTAGATCCTCTTACTCATCACAAGGCGAATTCCCTGATCCAAGTGTCATTTTAGAAGCTTCCTGGGCATTTGACACCTTGCAGAATGACTGTGCCACTTGGCCAATCTCGCCCAGCGCAGGTAGCCTTCATTAGATTTGACATTCAGCGCAGGTACAGAGTGGAGCAGTTGACATTCAGCGCAGATGCTCAGTGGAGCAGTTGACATGATCCAGAATTAGCTTGTTTTTGAGTGTTTTCAGGTGGAGAACTGATTTTCAGTGTTGTGGTTTGCTGACCTTGTTCCTCTAGGGGTAGGAACAACATGTTTAGGGACTTTGGATCCCTCAGATTATTGAGATTTCATGCTTCATGCTGTAAGGCACAAAAAATGTCTATAACAGTTGCCCCCTAAAGTATGAGGTCGTTTATTGGGTGAAATGCTTTATCAGGAGGATCCGAAGTTCATTCAATCGCTGAGAGGTGCCCTGTAATAAAATACAATACAATACATTATTTTTCATTCTGCTTTCATGATCTAGCTGAGGCGGGCATTCCCATGCTCAGCTTTATAAATTCATTTTGGTACATAGAACAGACGATCGTCTGATGGTAGACTGATAATTCTCTGCTGAAATTATCATCCTTTGAGTAGGATGATCATCTGCTGCAATGATGTACATATCAAATGTCTTTATATCCTGAATATATATCGCAGCCCGGATGGATGAAACTAGATCCGGGGTCTTCAAACTCGTTCGATCTTCACTCTAAGTACAAGTCGATCCATGTGAGAATTGTTCTGAAGTCGAACATGGAAAGACATCGCTTGATTACCGGTCAATAATGTAAACCGTTAACAAGCGCGAGAGGAATCACCAATAATGACAATGACCCTCAAGGTACTGCAGTACAATTCACGTGGTGTGAATAAAGGACTTGGCGTCGAACACCACGCAAAATCTTCTGGTCGAAGGTCATTGATGTATACCTGTCGCCGGAAGTGAGAAACTTGCCATTGAGGCATGCAAGCTTCAAAGTACTGGGGGGGTTTGTTCCTAGATCAAGTTCTTGGATAATGAGCTGAAGTCGACAAGAAGCGATCCATCAAAGGAGGGCCTTAATGAATCCCACATCAATGACACGGAACAGAGCTAATGATTTTAGTGGAGGTGAAAACACTGTGAGATATGATTCAGGGAGGCGATCATGGGTGGATGAAGGATAATGTATGGCAATGGATGGGACACGGTTGACTCTTTCTGAACACATCTCTTGAACATATAACGACACTGATGTGATGGATCGGTAGCATTACCCCAAATGTGGATGGTTTGGCGAGGACCATGGTGATGAGACCGGTGAATGAAACAACCCAACCCGATGTGATACGGAGGACAAAGTGTCATGTTCAAGAGCGACTTGCTACCATTAAAGCTTTGAGGTTCTCCCAATTTTTCCCCAGTCATTTCTGACCAGTACCTCTTTATTTTTGTCAAGCTTGAGGAGGATAACATATGCTTGTTCTATAACCTTCCCTTCGGGCAAGCCCATCGCTATGTTTTAACGAGCCTAGCGATAGGGAAACTCGTTCTCGTCTAAAGACAAGTTTGTCGCTATTTAATCATTTTAACGAGTCTAACGACAAGGAAAACTCGGTCCTTTTCATTTTTAGAGAGTCTGAAAAGGTACAGAAAGTTAACTCCAAAATTCCTTTTTCGTCATCTAATCCCTTAAGTCCGAAAAAGTATAAAACAATACAGAAGGGATGAGTTTTCGATAGCTTTAACGAGCCGAATAAAACAAGCGCTCGATCTTTTTGTGCAATAATCCCTTAGGTCCAAAAAGATTAAAATCTAGAGGAGGGATAACTCTTCCGGTCATTTTAACGAGCTGGAAGGCCAAAACTTGGCAAACTTTTCATATTTTACGAGTCAGGAGAAAAGAGCTCAAAGAAGACTCGTCTTTTGAGGAACGAGTGATAAACAGGGATAGCAGCAGATTCCAGGTACAGGTTGGAATTTTCCAATCACGGCAGTGTCACAAGGATGGCCAAATGAAATCACTCTTCGCAGCTGTTCCTCAAAATGGGTAAACAATCATATGGGGGTGAATGATCGGCCAAATGGAATGGAGGTGGCAAGTGCAAACACGACCAAGGCTTTTTATGGCTAATAAATTTACGATCACAATGGTTATTTACCGGAATAGGTTCATTTTTTAATGAGCTTAAACTCTGGAGGAAACTCTTGCTCACGCTTTTCTATTTTTTAACGAGCATAAATTCCACGGTAAAACTGCTCGATCTTATGTTTATTTTTTAACGAGCATGAACTATGTGCTAAAACTGCTCGGATCTCGCTTTTCTATTTTTTAACGAGCATAAATTCCGCGGTAAAACTGCTCGATATACCAGTCATAAGATAAGAAATGTCTCCTGCAAGATTCCAATTTTTATAGAGCTTGCACCTCACATAAGCTATGCTCCCTCTCATCCTTTCTTTATGCAAGTTCGGAAACGGCTAATCCCAAAAACAGATAAATAACCGCTCCTAGCTTGCACTCCAAAAGGTTTTCATGCCCCCAGGTATAAAGTACAATTTCAAGGCTGCCCCTACTTATCCGATAAAACATTTGTTTTAAAGGGTGAGGCTTGCCTCTTCCTGGTTACCCAAAGATTGTCTTGTTAACACCATCAAACGAAAACACTTCCTCGGCACTGTCTACCAAAGTAGACAATGGTGAATGACCTTTGTCAGACAAGTAGCCTTATCAAAAGAATCCTGTTCTAGAACAACCCCTCTTCCTTCCATGGACGGGGTACGGACTAGTCATATTCCTCCGCGGAAATTCTACTTTATACCCAAGGTTTTCTCTGCCCGAAGCAGACCAGGATGCATGCCCCCTGGGTTCCAGTCCCATCTTTCCGAATCACTCGCACTCATCGGGAAGGAGGACTGGGGGGGCAGACATTTCTTGGGTGAATAGACCATTCAGGGTTGGTATTTGACTATTTGTGATGCGTGATCCCAGAAATGAAAGTTGGTCTACGAGCTTGACCATTCTTCCTTCGTGTGGAAAACACATTACTCTAAAGAGTGAGGAGACTATAGCTCCCATGCAATATATATAGTCTCGTCCAAGGAGTAGGTTATAATCCAAGGGTCCTTGAACGACCATCACGTTCATTTGAACGATCTTCCCTTTCAATGTAACAGGCACATTGGGGAGGATCCCTAATGGTCGACTGGTTCCTTTATCAAAACCTGAGAGATTTCTCATCTCAGGCAAAAGTGCCAGGGAACCCAGTGCTTTCCAAGCAATAGAGGAAAGGATACTCACAGATGCCCCTTCATCAATGATAGTTCCAGCCATTACCATTCTGTAGATTTGGACTATAATTCTGAATGGTATACTGGCTGGTAACCGGGGTCTGCCTAGTTGGTTCCAATCAAAGGACACAACCAGGTTGCTTGGTGGTGGGACCGAATACACGGCCGGATATGACCCTGACGATGTTCCTTCCTGCGATAAAGGAATGGGCGCATTGCCCTGATGCTCATCAGAGTCTGTGTTGATGAAAAGAATCTGGATGGTGTCATCCTTATTCTCTTCAGTGAGGGTGTCATTTGAAGATGAATCTTCAGTGACGGTGTCATTTGAGGATGAAACCTCTGAAGGAAGAACCGGGTCAACTGCCGTATCGACCTTTAGACTTTCGTCTGGTCTGGATTCAGTAGGTTCATTTTCAATGACTGGCGCTTCAGCTGACCACTTGAGCGGGCCGGCTGTATTTTCAACCAACGAAGGACTTGGCACGAGTCTTTTGTATCCAGCAGGAAGTCTCAATGGTGAAACCGGACGGTCTTCCAAAACTCTCTTCGCTTCGTCTAAGAAGGGACAACGGTGGATGGCGTGATCGCCTTTACACAGTTTGCAGGGGGATCTTACTCCCCCTCTTTGTCTTGAACCTTCACTTTCGCTGGTTGACGGTAAGCATTCAACATGGCTATCAGAGGTTGATGCTCCCGAATTGTGCAAACGAGGTGACCAGTCCCTTAGTATCCGAGGAATACAGGGACAATCTCTATGGAAGTGGTCTCCTCTACATATGACACATGGCAATTTGGGCCCGGTCTGTGCTGTGTGTGGATTTTTGTCAGATGTCTTTTGCTTGCCCCCAGTCGCCTTAGGCTCCTTCTGCTTCTTCTCTCTCTCCTTCTTCTCCTTCTTCTTCATGGGAGCTTGGCTTTTGCCGGCTCTACCTTGCGAAGACGAAGGATTAGAGGAAGAGTTATAGGAAGTAGAAGGCTGGTGGGTAGCTCTAGACTCATCTAACTGTTGACTCGACTGTTCAGGAACCATGGTGGTCTGAACTACATTGGTTGAGAATAGCCAAATAGGCAGGCCAATTGTCAGTCCTGGAAGCGACAATGTGGCCATGTGGGGCGCACCAACTTCTCCCCAAGAGGAGAATGGACTAGGATTTCCATCATGTGGAATTCCTTGGTTGGGGCGTTCCATGTTCTCAACCTAAGATCAACGCGGGAATAGGAGGTGATTATGTTCCGTTTAAAATAAATTTTATAACGACGCTTAGACACAACTTGCTTTTTCACTTTTTAAGAGTCGAGAAAAAGCTAAAGATGACTCTAGTCTCCTTCGATGTTTTAACGAGCCCGAAGTCACAAATGCTCGGATGGACTTTTTCAGTTACAGAGTTTGAAAAAGGCCAAAAGAAACTGCTCTGGAGTTCTAGGCAGAGGGTGTGCCAAACTTTTCGCAAAACCACAGAATACGTTTTACGGTACGAGTGGTCGATCTTCGTGAATGCTGTGTTCACTGCATTGCGATCAGTAGGGCGGCCGACACGGTTTCCTATTGGATAAAGGCTTTGTTCCTATAGGGGTCTCCCAATATATACGCAACGGTACGTGGGAGAACAAGTCTGTATTGATACTTATCGCTTCACCGTGGAGGAATCACCCAACCACTCAACGCTAAGATATCACGTTTAACGACGCCGGAACACGTCTCTAGCTTAGACCTCTATGTGTTTGCGTTATGTTTCAATGCGTTGTTATGTAAATTCAATTTATTTTAAGGTTGATCTTGTTTAGCAGTTTGCCTTTATGGATCACCACGAGATGTATGATAACACTCCTAAATGCAGTCTAAGATGATAAGCAAGCTTTTCAATCTTTCAACTTTGAAAATCTTAACTACTGAGGGAAAAGAAAGATAACATCTTTTCACACATATCATAGAGCACACACTAATGCATTTTTTCCTAAATCAACATGCAAGTTGTCATAATGCACATGCACAATGCAAGTATTTCTTTTCTCTTTCTTAATGTTTGTGCGACACAAAAAGAAAGTTGTTGTATAACTTTGAATTCAATTTCAAGTGAAAGCAAACAAGCTTGTCCAAAATCAAAAGACACCTTAAGATTTACTTGTTTCGACACTAGAAATATATAAACTCAAACCATATGACGAAAGCAAAAGCTCAATCAGCTATGAACAACAAATAAACTAACTCTTAAGAACAAAACGACACTTTATCACAGGTCTAGATCTAAGAGGTCACAGCAAGACTAGTTCACTTTCGTTATGGGAAACTGTAAATGATACAAGAAATAAACAAAGAACAAACACAGTTTCTTTATACAACCGAGGCGGAATAGTGGCAAGGAAAGTTGGTTTCAGATAGGCACATTGACTGGTAACAGGCAGCAAAAACAAGAGTGAAAACAGGGCAAGAAACAGCAGGAAACCCCAGTAGCACAAGGCAAGACTGGTCCAGCGCAGGTGTAACACAGGCAGTTTGACCTTCAGCGCAGGTAGCCCCTTCGGGAACTGCGCTGAAATGCAAACAGCCTTCACACAGCCTGCACTGAAGAACGAAACTTTCGTTTCTCTTGGTTTCTGGGTCACAGATTGCTAAAAAATTCACAGTTTTTGGCCAAATCAGAAGCTATCAGTCAAGGACACACTAAGGGATGACAAGGAGGATGAAAAGCTATCACTAAGAGCTTATTAGAGTCCTTATGGATCAGCTCTTCAAATCATAAACTTGCCCAGAAACTGAGCTAGAGTAGCTGCCCTCTACTTTGCATTTGAAAGATCCAAATACAGTTCGATTCGGTACTCCCTTTGTTTATGAAATGAATATAAAAAAACACAAACAACCAACAAGATACGATCCCCAGCGGAGTCGCCAATTTGTTGTTGGGAAAAGTATCCAATACGGAATGACCCTATCCCACTCTAAGGGTGATAGTACCTCAGCAACAACCGAATGCAAAGCTATTCAAGATTACTTCTTTATGAGATGTAAGAGAGAGGAGAAAGAGATCCACTAATCGTTATCTTCCGCTAATGGTTGATCCAATCTTCCCTCTTTGCTGCTTGCTCCCAGCTCCTTGCTCTTTCACTGGCCCAGCTACACAAAGATCCTGCAAAAGCACAAGAAAGGGAAACTACAAGAAGCATACATCCATAATTGATTCAAGGATTAGAATAAATCAAATATACAAGCATCAATACGCCACAGAGACACATGCATATAGAAGAACCTCAAATGCTTTATTAATGGAAGAAGTAAAGTTCTGAGAGTGTTACAACCATAAGAGGCCCAATCCAACAACACCTCCCAGCAGAAAGAAATCTCCTCTTCACCTCCTTCAAAGCAATCACCCAATAGTTCTATGCACAAACCAACAGCACCTCCTTACATTCACAAGATTCCAGCCCCCCTAGACCTCATGAGAGAGCTCTATATATAGGAGTTTTGGAGAAAGGATGAGTCAGCTTGAGCTTGGCATGAAGCTGACTAGTGTCCTCTCCCACTTCAGTTATACTTCAGTTCTTGAGTCCACTTGGAGTTTCTTGCTTCCACTTGGAGATCTAGATCCTCTTACTCATCACAAGGCGAATTCCCTGATCCAAGTGTCATTTTAGAAGCTTCCTGGGCATTTGACACCTTGCAGAATGACTGTGCCACTTGGCCAATCTCGCCCAGCGCAGGTAGCCTTCATTAGATTTGACATTCAGCGCAGGTACAGAGTGGAGCAGTTGACATTCAGCGCAGATGCTCAGTGGAGCAATTGACATGATCCAGAATTAGCTTGTTTTTTAGTGTTTTCAAGTGGAGAACTGATTTTCAGTGCTGTGGTTTGCTGACCTTGTTCCTCTAGGGGTAGGAACAACATGTTTAGGGACTTTGGATCCCTCAGATTATTGACATTTCATGCTTCATGCTGTAAGGCACAAAAAATGTCTATAACAAACATGTGATATATTATCTTAGTAGGACATTAAATCCCACTGAGCTAAAATATTCGCATGTGGAGAAATTGGCCCTGGCAGCCGTTCAAGCTGTTCAGCGTTTTCGTCACTACATTCTTCTTCGTAAAACTACAGTCATTTCGGATTGCAACCCTATGATTTATATTTTGACAAAACAACTGCTAGGGGGCAAGTACTCTAAATGGATCGTTATCCTGCAAGAGTTCGACTTGGAGTTTGAGAAGTCTAAGTCTAAGAAATCCTTAGTTTTCGCGGAATTGATGTGTGATTTCCCGTGTGCTGACACAGAGACTGTGGCAGAGGAGTCCATTGCGGACGAATATTTGTTTCTTATCAGTACTTTAGATCCGTGGTACGGGGATATAATCATCTATCTCCAAACCCAAACCTTTCGGCCTGAAGCTTCAAAGTCGGAATGTCGAAAAATTCGGTTTCAATCCCAGCAAAACAAGATTATTGGAGATACACTTTATCGCCGGGGGGTAGACTTAGTTTTTCGACATTTTTTAACTCACGAAGAGGCTGAGAGGGTTTTGAATGATTGTCACTCTGGAGCATGTGGCGGTCATACGTCTGGGTATGCCACAGCTCAGAAGGTGTTGCGCGCTGGCTATTTCTGGCCGTCTATGTTTAAAAATTGTATCATTGCAGTCCGGAAGTGCCACAACTGTCAAGTGTTTGATCACAAGATGCGCGCACCACCTGCTCCTCTCCACCCTATAATTTCCGTTGGTCCATTCGCCAAATGGGGTATCGATTTTATTACTTGTAACCCTCACTCGGCCGGGGGGCATGCGTATATCATCCTCGCGGTTGATTATTTTACTAAATGGGCCGAGGCGATGCCTACATTCGACGCAAGCGGCAAAACAGCTGCAGTTTTCGTATTCAATCATATTATAACTAGGTTTGGTGTCCCACAAGCAATCATTACTGACCATGGGAGCCATTTTCGAAACATCATGATGACTGAGCTTACAAGCCAGCTTGGTTTGTCCTACGATAGCTCTACTCCTTATTATCCGCAAGCCAACGGTTTGGTTGAGTCTATCAACAAAGTTCTGGTTATCATGATCCGACGAACCATTGGTATTCATCGGTCGAATTGGCATAACATGTTATTTTCAGCGCTATGGGCATACCGAACCTCAGTGAAAACTTCAACAGGGTTCACTCCTTTCCAGCTAGTTTATGGCTTGGAAGCTGTGTTACCCATTGAATGCGAAATCCCATCACTTCAAATGGTTGTTGAATTACTTCCAGCTACTTCCGAAGAGGAGAAACGCTTATTATACTTAGCTAAATTAGATGAGACTCGACGTGACGCTGCATTGGAAATCGAGACTCACGCGAAGCGAATGAAAGCTCAGTATGATAGAAATGTGACCCCTCGAAGTTTTTCAGAGGGAGACCTAGTGCTATTATATGATCAAGCTAACGATAAGCTAGGTGCTGGAAAATTCGTTCCTATGTGGCATGGACCCTATATTGTAAAGCGAAAGCTAGCAAAAGGGGCTTATGAGCTAGTAGATTTTGATGGGGACTCTTTGGGTAAACCCAGAAATGGACTTTACCTAAAGAGGTATTATGCTTAAATGGTGGGTATGGAGAATTTTTATTTAGGTTAGGTTTTCTTTCTAGCTAGTGTGTTTGTTAGTTTAGTCAGTGTGCTTAGCTTAAAGAGTGTGTTTTTTGTCGTTATTCTGGCTTATCTTGGTTTTACTCTTGATATTGCAGATGTCGACGCCTCTCCAAACATACATCGGATTTGGTGATGGTGCTTGTCGTAGTACACGGAATATTTCTTCCGCTGCCTGGGTTATCTATTCTCCCTCTGACGAGTTAGTTTCTATGCATGGGGTAAGCCTCGGTCAAACAACGAACAACATTGCAGAATACAGTGCAGTGGTTGAATTATTATCCGAATCTATTTCATTTGGAATTCGACGTTTGATAGTGAGGTTAGATTCTGAACTTGTTGTATTACAGCTTAACAGAGTATATGCCATTAGAAATCCTGTGTTATTAAGGTTTTTTTTTAGAGTGCGTCTCTTGGAACGTGAATTTGATTACATTGAATATCAGCATATTCCGAGGTCTTTAAATACATTAGCAGATGCAATTGCTTCTCGAATGTTGGACAGACATTTACGATAATCATGCAAGTAAATTTAAAAACATTTCATCACATATGTTAAACAAGATAAGCCGGTAATAGTGATATATATATAGATAGGAGTGTGTCAAAAAATATACATCGTCTTCGATCATAGGTTGAAAAACACCTTATGATCGGCAAAATGATAAGTACAAAAAGTCAAAAATGTCACATGTGTCTACAAAAGTGGCTAGCCAATCACTGGTGGTGCTCCCTATATGACACCACTGCACAGGCTACCTTACACAAAAATCTCCTAAACGGTCCAGGGACTGCGACTACATAGCGCTGAAGTCTGATAGGAATATCATCTATGGTAGTCTCAGGTATATCCACCGTCAGACGCTCTAGATCCTGCTCCAACTCAGCTAGTGACTCTGCAGCCGCGTCCTGTGGGGCCGGTACCGGTGCAACTGGATGTCTCCTCTCAAAAGGCCGGAGGTTGGCTGGCCGCCGTGGACCAACATCTGCATTTTGAAAATTTTTACTGTCAGTTTTGAGACGATATATATAAAAAACAAAAAAATATTTAATTTGAAAACTTGTGAAAAATAAAGTACCTCTGTCATCCCATTGTTCTCCCTGTGGAAGAACCATGTCCGGATCACCTCGAAAATCTACTCCGGCATACGGAAAGTCCTGGATCGAAAAAACCTGGTCCTCTAACCAGTGAAAATAATTATCAGGGAATTGAACAACCGCCGCGCCCTCGTCAGGATGCCGGGCCATTACTGTAACCCATCATATCAGCTTTGGCTCCCGAGGACCCAAGATTTCAACAGTGAGTTGCTGAGGGATCAGCATCGGAACTCTCTCTAAGGCAAAGCTCACAACTAGAGGCCCATATCCAAAGGTCTTTAGTTGTCCGTTCTTTGCCCTAGTCAGTTGGCCCTTCATATTGGCCGACACAGCATCACACCAGTTGAAAATGGTGCCTTGGAAACAGTCAATCACCATCCGCATTTGGGACCCGGTGGCAATATGTAAAGCGGCTGCGCCGCAAATTCTGGTAACCGTGAAAGCTATAACCTTGAGTTCACGCAGAGAGATGTGTTTGATTTCTATGCCTTTCGCATGGTGTGCATTGGGTGTGCACCAATCTGCCCAGAGATTAGCAAGGGATTGGCCACCCGGCCTAGTCCCGGCTAGATTGAGTTGCTCGCCCCTATTTGGCAAGCCAGTGAGAAAGTATATGTCAGAAGGCTCTATCTCGAGTTGGTGCCCTCCGATATAAAAGCATTGCTCATGAATGTTCCATCTCTCAACCAGCCACTCCAAGAATCTCACCTGAGCCCTCATGCCAGGTATGGCCCAGTATTTATATAGTCCGCATGCTTTTAAGGCATCAATGGAAGGTTGATGATTAATTGCGGCTAAATCAACGTCCTCGTGCTCTCTTTCTCTCCAATCCAACATGGTGAGTGCCCTACACACCAAGAAACAAAGATTAGAATTGATTTGGGAAATTTTAAATGGTTGTTTGTGGAGTCTGGGGTTTCAAATTCCGCCTTTCGCGGGGGACGCACCCCGCGTTTAGGACACAGAGCGTCGGGACGCAGTTGGCCTGAAGGAGGGCTACGTCCCTCGACCTTTTTCCTATATAGGAAAAAGTCGGGGGACGCAAGTCACCCTAAGGGCACCTGCGTACCCCGCAGAGCGATTTTTGAAACCCAAAACCCCCCAAAAATCAAAACTAAAACCTAAAACAAACTTTTAATCGGATGAAATTGAAGAGGAGGATGTTGTGAAGTACCTGGAAGAGACGGCGTTCGATTCTGACGGTCGGATTCTCCGCAGCGACCACGGGAAGTTTCTTGCCAAAAGCCCTTTTTTCAACCTCAACAGTAAAATGGTAAAAATGACATGGTAAAATGTCTTTTTTATAGGTTTTTTGGATGAATGAATGCTAGGTTTGTTCATTTTTCACCATGGAAGGATATTTTTCAATGTATTTTTGCCTATCTTAAACAGGTATGAGTAATGTGTCGTTTTTGTGCAGGACAAAGGGATTTAGAGGGAAAATTGTCATTTTTTCACGAACCAAAATATCAGAGTCATCTTTTAAGCCCTTTTCTGACTCCTAAAATATGAAAAGATTGCCGAGCGTTTCTTTTACACTCGTTAAAACGGAATTAAAAGACGGTCCCCTTATAGCTCTTTTCTGACCGTAAAATCAGGAAAAGATTGCCGGGTTTTTGTCGTTTCAAACTCGATACGGAAATAAAACGACGTGTCCTTGATCGCTTTTTACTTTTCAGGTCAGTGACACTAGTTATGAAAGTACTCCTTGGTCGCAAGATCAAGCGGTTCCCCCAGGTATTATTTTATACTTTTTCGGGCTTGAGGGACACAAATCTACGAAAAAGTTCAACTTGGAGTTTTCTTAAGTTTTTTCAGACTCTCTAAAATTGAAAAACACCGAGTTTCTCCTATACTGGGCTCATTAAACATTTCACAGTAAAGGACCTGTTCAATTACAAACAGGAACGAACCACTCCTTCCTAGGGTTCGAATCAAAACTAGGTTGGACTCATCCGAAGGATGAGCTTATAATCAAGCATATGTTATCCTCCTCAAGCTTGTTAAAAATAAAGAGGTACTTGCCAGAAATGGTGGGGGAAAAGAGAGAAGAATGAGCCTATTTGTTATCTTTTGTCTCAGAAGAAACTTTATTACCACTCTTGGACACGACACTTTTCATTCACCTGGGTTGGGAAATATTTTACCTCACAGTTGATCAAACCACTTTGAAAGTCTTCAGCCAGGTTCCGGGGATTAACTTTGAGTTATTCATCACCAAGCCATCTGTCGTGTCGTTATGTGTTCTAGAGGTCTGCAAGCAAAACTTTTCATCTGCAAAATACTTATCATCCATTTGACCGTCCCTGAGTCAGTCCTTACAGCAACATTTCTTCAACTTGAACAATGATTTCGTGTTGCAGGCTTGCCTGCAACGGGTCGCTTTCTATCGACATCAGCACATTATCTAGAGAGATGACTTAGAAATCGTCAGTACCTTGAAGTCTGCATGCATCAATGGCAGGTTTCTCGCCTTTGACGTCAGTTTACATCATTGACTTTCGATCGAAGGATTCCGTGAAATGTTCGACATCAACTCATTCATTCACATCTCATGGATTGTACTGGGTACTTTGAGAACCGTTGACATTACTGGTGGTCTCTCTCACACTTGTTAACAGTTTTCATCATCGACTGGTAATCAAGTGGTTTCTACCATGTTCGACATCAACTCATTTATTCGCATGGCTAGAATCGTACCAATTCGGGAAGTAGAAATGAAGACCCTGGATCTAGTTTCCACCATCCAAGCTGCGAGGAGTTTTGTATTCATTATCTAAGTAGACTAATCATAAACAGATGGTTGCGCCCATACTGTGTCTACAAAAGTCTATGATTATGATGTACTACAAGATCATTCCTGTATCAGAGTAGTTAGTCTATTAGTTAAAGTTTTGATCTGAGTATGGGAATGCCTACCTCAGTGATGATATAATCTTATTCATGTATTTTGTGTTGAAAATTGCAGGTTCTGACCAGGCTCTCCACGAGATAATCCTTGAAATGATAAAGCGCTTCACCCTTCCTAGATAATACAAAACCCTAATCTATTTCAGGCTTCGCACTTTAGGGGGCAATCTGTTACACTAAAAAATGTCACCATGGCTATTTACAGTTAGTATGGCTCTATCAACAGTCATGCTATCCTCTTAGGCAAGTCTTATGCCTCTGCTCTCCATGTCAAACTCCAAAAAGAGAGAAAGTCTTTATAAATGTATTTATCTCTGGGTACGCAGGTTCTCTCAACCTTACCTGCGGGTACGCATCCAATGTTCACAAAAGCTGCGTCTTTGGATGCTCTGTATGTAAAGGGGCAGGTGTGTCCCCCTGTAAAGGTCAAAATGCGCAAGTTTCATCTTTAAAAAGTTACTTGTGGTCATTTCTAGAGCATTCTAGAAGGTTGTTCGACGTGTATTGAGCGCCTCCAGATGGTTCATGCACCCCTACCAAAGAGGAACTTATCCCATCAATAAGGGAGCTATCCCATCCAAAGAGGGGATTATCCCATTGATGGTGGACCTGATTAACTTCCTCTTGAGCACTATAAATACAGGCATTGGGCCAGAAGGAGAGGAGGTTGGAAGCTATACATTTCTAAGGGTAAATGTTGCAGGAATTAGGACTCCCATTTAGAAGCTTGTGAGGAGAGATTGCCATCTTTGCTTGTTCTATTTGGAAGTGGGTGAGCTTTGTCAAAGTAAAGGAGAACTCTTGATGGACCCTGGGAGGGACTTGCACAACACCAAGGCTCAGGTTGTATTTGTTCCTTTTGTTACCTATTAATGCAAATGAGTCCATTCTTCTCAATAACTTGTTATTTATGAGTTGTTTCATGTACTCCTTGGTCTATGTGTTAAATATGTTTTATTTTATGAGATTATCAAGTGCTATTTAATCGTTTGATTGTTAGTGGATGCAGGTTTCAAAGTGAAGGAGGAGCTCATTCGGATCAGCGGAGCTGGACTGCTACAACAGCGTTGGACTACAGGTAGGATCTAAACACTTGATTTCTTATATAGTAAATGCATGTTTAGAGAAGGATTGCTCTTGTTTGTCTTGTTTGTCACTAGAGAGTATTAGGCTCCTAGGGAGGTTGGTTGTGTCCGCACAATCGACTCTTTCCGCCTGACAGAGAGTCGTCCCCAAAACCTGGTTGCGATAAGCCTACTTCTACCACCACAGGTAAGCACTATTCATAGTTTGAATTTAGTTAATTAATTACATGATTGTTTGGCTAGGTAAGTGCCACTTTGATTTAAATTTAATGTTAATAAGTTAATTAGATATTTGTTTTGGGCTGTTACTTGGCTTTAACTACTTGTATATAGCACAACTGTGACTGAGCTTTTCACCATTCAGAACCTTTCTGCATGTTGATTAATTGAGTTAACTTTTGACTGCACTGAAGCTGTTTAGATACGCCAATTGTAAGGACACTCTTTTTGCTATGAAATTGATACGTGTCAAATAATCCGTTTCTATAAAGGGCAAGCTTGCTCGGCTAGCCCAGGGATTCGTACCAAGTATGAGATGAACTGCATTTGAATACTTCAAATTTTTATTTGTGCAAATATTTTTCCTGTCATACTTAATTTGGATTACTGACCATACATATTAAGCTTTTGAGGGCACTAATGCATTTGACAAAAAAAATAATAATAATAATATAATAATAAATAATAATAATAATATAAATAATAAATAATAAATCACTTAATAATAAATAATAAAAATAATAAATCATAAATGTTAAATAATAAATGATATTTAAAAATATATAAGAAAATAAATAAAAATAGTAATAACTATACTAAAGCTCTAAATAAGAATAAATAGAAATAAAACAAAGAAAATAATAAAAAAAATCACTAAAGCTATCAAAAAGAAGAAAATAAAACAAGAAAGCTAAAAATGAAAAGAAAAGTAAAGAAATAAAACAAGAAAGCTAAAAATCAAAGTCGCATGTAGACACATGGAGTGTGTGCATGTGGTTCCCATCCAACGTTTGCTCTATTTATTAGATGGTGAGGAGGATGGGAGGCATTCCATCTTTCCAAGATTCTATCTTTCATTCTCTTGGGAGAATGGTGTTCTAAGACATAGGGGTCACTGGCAGTAGTACGTTGATTGAGGGCTCGGGGGTGGCCAGTTGTAGTAAATCCTTGCACAGTTGAGCCTACGGCTGGGTGGAGAGTTGTCCCCAAAACCTGGTTGCGGTAAGCCTACTTCTACCACAGGTAAGCACAGGTAAGCACTATTCATAGTTTGAATTTAGTTAATTAATTACATGATTTTTTGGCTAGGTAAGTGCCACTTTGATTTAAATTTAATGTTAATAAGTTAATTAGATATTTATTTTGGGCTGTTACAAATTCCTTGGTAAAATCTGGGTTGATGAGTACCAATGCTTGTGTAAGTGCCTTCTTGATTTCCTCAAAATATTTCTTTGCTTCAGTTGTCCACTTAAAGTCCACTCCTTTCTTTAACATCCTTGTTATATCCTTGACTATCTCAGCAAAATTAGGAATGAAGCACCTAACAAAATTCACCTTTCAAAGAAAAGATTGGATCTCTTTCCTACTTCTTGGCAGATCTACCTTTTGAATTGCATTAACTCTATTAGGATCAATCTTAATTCCTTCTTCAGAAATAATATGACCAAGTAGCTTACATGATGTTAAAGCAAAGATACTTTTGGTGGGATTAAGAGAAATATCAAACCTTCTACATTTCAGCAAAATTCTTTCAAGGTGCTTCAAATGATCTTCCTCTTTCTTTGAAAAGACTGTGATGTCATCAAGATAAACAACCACTAATTTATCCTTTTCTTCAGAAAAGCATTATCCATTGCTCTTTGAAAGGTGGCCCCTGCATTCATGAGACCAAAAGGCATCTTGGCATACATGAATGTAGCCCATGGTGTTGTGAAGGTTTCTTCTCTTGATCATCTAGATGCACAAGAATTTGGTTGTACCCTGAGAAACTGTCAAGCATAGACATTCTTTGTGAACCAACAATATTTTGTAGAATTGAATCCATTTTGGGAAGAGGGTAGTTGTCTTTCGATGAATCCTTATTCAAATTTCTGAAGTCAATACAAATTCTGATTTCTCCACTCTTCTTTCTAACTTGAACCAAATTTGCAAGCCAATTTGAGAATCTAATTGGGACAATGATTTTGGCATCAAAGATTTTCTTAATCTCCTTTTCAATTAATGGCATGAGAAGCGGATTAATTCTTCTTAACTTTTGTTTGAAAGGCTTCTCATTCTCTTTAATACGAATAGTATGTTGAATCATGGAGGAATCATATTGTTTTAAATCAACATAGCTCCAAGCAAAAACATCAACAAACCTTTTCATCATCTCAACATATTTGGCTTTCATATCAGCTGGAAGAAACTTTGAAATTTTTATCACCTTAGGTACAACTGAAGTCCCTAAATTGCAGCTCTCTACTTCCTCCTCATCAACCTGTATCTTTGGGGATTTGAACACATCATTCTGATTGAACAACTTCTCAAGAGGGATAAGACCTTTTGGTATTGAATTGTTTTTTAATTGTAAGACTTCAGAATTTTCTTTTGACTGAACAAACATGTTTTGTTGATCCACTTGAGTGCTTTCAAATTCTTCTTTCAATTCAATAAAATTCTTTACCTGTTGATCATCTTCAAAGACTTGCCAATTGGTGATGTTATCTGGTATAGCTAGTCTATGATGAACTTCCACCTCATACTTTTCAGAAGAATGAAAATGAATGACAAACAAACTTTCTGAAACAGTAAGAGAATCAGCAATGGAGTTTTGGTCTCTAGCTTTAATAGTGAAAGAATATGCTTGAAAATTTTCCAACATATCTAAAACTAGATTTTTGTATGTTCTCATTCTTACATCCTTTGTTTGATAGACACCCTCCACTTGTCTAATAACCAATTCAGAATCTCCAAAAACAAAAATATTTTGAGCCTTCATTTTCAACAAGACTAAAATCAGAGATTCGTATGCAACCATATTATTTGTGCAATCAAAGTTTAGTTTGTGTAAAACTTACTTTCATCACTTGGACTTGTGATCCAAATTCCAGATACTGCCCCTTTCTTTCCTGTTGATCTGTCAAAGTACAAAGACCACCATCTCTTCATCCCTTTCTCATCTTCTTGCTGATTTTCTGCTTTCATCTCTTCTGGCTCACTATCAACTGACTCATTGAAAAGAATGTCTGATCCAAATTCAGTATCAAATGAATAAATAGGAAAATTTTGAGGTTTGTCTTTTCTGCTTACCATATAAGCCATTCTAGTCTCCCGATAAAATCTCCTTTGCTCACCAAAAACAGGGATGGTAGCATAGGTAAGGTCCATCTGCATTGTGCCTTTGATTTTTGCTACCCATGATCTTGACAGCAGCATCCCAAACTTTGGTGGAATGTCAGCCACAACAATGTCCATGACAATTGTCTTTGCTGGGATTTGTGTTAGACCAACAACAACATCTTTGATTAAACCAATGCATTGGACTCTTTTTGAATCAAAAGAGAATAAATCCTTATATGGTCTTGTTACCTGTAATCCTAACCTCTCCATGATTACCTTGGGCATAAGATTATGAGAAGCCCCCGAATCCAACATAGCATTATGTAAGGTCATATCATGAATACTAATGCTTACATAGAAAGGAGGAAATTCTTCATTCTGATCATCTTCTATCCTTGGACCCAAGTATATAGTAGGATTATCTTCTTGCACATTTAAGATATCAACAGCTCCTAGTTGTGAATTTAACATCTCTACAATCTTGCTTCTGTATTTGTCTACCTTGAGAATTTCACTAAAAGGAACTGATATTTTGATTTTTGCAATTTCATTCTCAAGGTTGAAAACAGAAACAGTTTTTTCAACTTCTTTGATAGGAGATGGAGGTTGAATGTCCTTTTTACCAAGTGGAGAATCATTTTTACCTTCAGTAGCCTTTGGGGTGTCCCTTTTGGCTTCAACAGCCTTTGAAACATCCTTCTTAGGTTGTGTTTTGTTTGCAATAATTGGTACATTTCTATTTCTGAGATTGTACTGTTTTTGCATTTCAAAGATAGCATGTTGATACCCTTTTAAATAATCTGAAGGCTCCTCCCCTTGCTTGGTCAAAATGGACTCATCATTCTATTCCTTAGTCAAGAAAATTCCTGACATCTCTTCATCAAGACAATGGATAGATTCTGTTATCACCCTAATTTTTTTTTTCAAAACTTTGGAAAGTTTTCCTTATTTCTAGTCATGGTCTTATAATAAGTTTTGAGTCATTGCATTCTTAAAGGGATAAGTGATAGGATTAGAATCTTAGTAGTGTCATTCTCATTTCCGAACCCCTCTTCTAGTCATGGTGTTAAAGGGTCTCTAGGTCATTTCATGCTTAAAGGGTTAGGTCATAGGGTTAGAAGTCTTTAAGGTCATATTTCATTTCCAAGCAAAGTTTGACAACCTTATTCCGTGTCTTAGAAGTCTCACCTTGTGTTTAGAAGTCATACCTCAAGTCATTTTGAAGAAATTTTGAAATTAGCTATGAGTCCATGTTTTCGTAGTGCAAAACAGTATAAAAAGCTTATTTTGCACTACGAAATCACTGAAGCAGCCTTTTTGAGCAAACAAACTGTTATAAGTAGTCAACTTCCAAGGGGTTTCTTGAGCAACTGAAAGCATATTTTGGCAAATTGAAAGAGGTTTTTCTTCTTAACATACCTATCTACAAAAACCTCTTTTAGTTTCTTCAAATTCATTATGATATGGGAGAATATGATGACTCAACTTGCGCTACGAAACCACTATAGGAGTAGTTTTTAAGAAATCAGAATTTTCCAGTTTACACCTGATATTCAAAGATAGTTTCTGGGTAGTAGGAAAGGTATTTTCTACATAAAAATATCGTCACCATGATTATTTGCAGTTAGTATGGGTCTATCATCACTTGTACTATCCTCCTAAGCAAGTCTAAGACCTCAGCTCTTCAAATCAAGCTTTAGAAGTGGGAGAAAGACATTAAATATCAATGTAACTCTGGTTCCACACTTTCTCTCATGGTCACCTGCGGTCCCGCAGCTTCTGTGTACAAAAGCTATGTACCTACCCGCTCTGTTCCTAACAGTGTAGGTGAGGACCCCTGTGAAAGTCAAAAGGCGCAAGTTTTATCTTAAAAAATTCACTTTGGGTTAATTCTAGAGTTTTCTAGAAGGAATTTTGACGTGGATTGTTCGCTCTAAGGTGGTTCATGCATCCCAAAAGAGAAGGAGCTAATCCCTTGACTAAAGGAGCTATCCCTTTGAAGGAGGGCTTTATCCCTTTAAAGGAGGACCTAGTAACTTCCCTCCATTGCACTATAAATACAGGCATTGGGGTGAGGACTAGGGAGGTTAGAAGCTGAACATTTTGAGGGTAAATGCTGGTGAAATTGAGACTCTTTGGTTGAGCTTGAGAGGAGAGATCACATACCTCTTGGTTCCATTGGAGAGTGAGTGAAACTTTTCAAAGTAGAGGAGACATCTTGTCGAACCCTAGGAGGAGCTTGTATAGCATCAAGGCAAAGGTTGTAAGGTTCTTCTTCTTTTGAATTAATACAATCAAACTCATTTTTCTCAAAAAGTATCTTATGTTATTTGTTTCATGGACTCCTTGAATTTCATGTTAAATATGTTTTATGCAATTGGATTTTCAGGTGCTATTTAATTTGTTTGCCTTGTTTGTGTTTGCAGATTCGCGAAGAGGAGCTCATTTGTATCAAAGGAGCGAGGGCATCCACAAGCTTGCATTGGACCAAAGGTAGGCCCTAGAATCACTTGTTTGCTATTGTTTATTAAAGCATATTTAGAGAAAGATAGTGTCTGGTTGGTTTGCTTGTCGTTAGGTCTTCTTTAGATTCTAGGAAGGTCTATCTTGTCCGCAAGATCGACACTTTCCGTGCAGCAGTATTGCAAAAGAACAAGAGAGGTTTTTGTTTAGCATTGAGTGGTCTACAAAAGCCTCCTTCAGTTTTGCAAAATACATTTTTTATGAGGAGATAAAAGCTCTATCCCAACACCTATGTTTTAGCCAGAACAGAGCAGGGGACAGTTTCCTAGTTTCCAGGACAGATGAAGGAGAAGTTATTGAAGGCCAGCTGCAGGGTTATGGGCATCACCAAGGTCAAAGTTAAGGAGGAGCAGCTGTCAAGAATTGAATTTAATTCCTAGATTAGGTTGTTGTTATCATAATAATGAGTTGTACTCCTAATTGTATTAGGACTCTAGGACAGTGAGTTAGTTGTCGCTTGTATTTAATAGTTTGTTTTATGGTTAGAATAGGTGTCAATCATAGAAATTTGAATTCTCTTGATGAAGGATCATGGAATCCTTATTGTAAAAGATATATATGAAGTAAGAGATGAAATTAGAAAGGGTTGGAAAATGTTATAGAAAAAGACTACTTTTGTAAATGCAGTGGAGGGACTGATATATACAAAAGCGTTTTAACTTTTCTGAATCTAAGATTCTTAGTGTACTTTAGTGAGCTTTATCTTTTATCTTTGATATGTTTTGCTTCCATAGTCTTAATGCTTATTACTCAGAATTCATGGAGGAACATGCTCTGACTTCCTTTAAGTGTTAAACTATGGTGAATTGAGTTCTTGGGTCCTATCTTTGGATGTTTTTCTTGAATGTTTCAATACCTATTACTCAGAATTCATGGTTACTCATGCTCTGACTTCCTTTAAGTATTAAACTCTAATGAATCACTTTTAATACTTTCCTTTTGAATACCTTAATGTGTCATTACTCAGAATTCATGCCCACATGCTCTGACTTCTATGAACTTCAAGTTATTAAGACTTTCCTGAATGTGTTACTCTTTCATTGAAGTATATACAAGCCTCGGTTTTATAAGAAGAGCTATTTGTTATCTTTATCTCTATCACTAACTCCATAGCCCAATGGTAGCAAGTCTCCATCTTTCAACCTATAAACATATAAAATCACAAACCATAGAATTAGCCATCTATCTATATCTTTAATCAATATCATTAACCCTTTGATAGAGCCCTCTCAATCTGAGGAGGCTAAGCCTTAGCTAAAAGATTGGTTTGAAATAGTTACATTGAGATAGTCTGATCACCAGCCTATCACGGTCCTATTTTGGTGATAACAGATTCTTCGGGAATCTCAGGCTCATCTTCTTCATCAACCAATTTCTACTCAAAAGGAAGTTTCACTAGAGGATCAGGCTGTTGATTCCTATTTTCTCTTGGTCTTTGTTGATTTTAAGGTCTCCTAAATTGAGGATTTCTAAATTGAGGTTCCTGTTGCACAGGAGGAGTAGAGGTGTTCTAAGAGCTAACCTATCCATCAACTTCTCCATAGTCTTCATCATTGAATCTATCTTATCTTCAAGAGTTGAAGTGGAAGGTTTCTCTTCTTCTTTCAATTTAGCTTTTCCCATTTTTGATTTTTTGGTAGCAACCATGTTCACTTCTACTTTTATTGCATCATTCTGCATATCAACAAGTGTAGTAGACTCTCTTTCTCTAAGCAAAAGAGAAAAATCTGAATCAAAAGCTTCGGCATATCTCATTTGTGCTAAGGCTTCTGGAGGTTTCAAGCGAGCTAGGATTGAGTTAAACACTTTGTTAAACCTCTTTGAGAAATTTTGAATGGTTTCATCAGGTGCCCTTCTAAGATTGTTGTACTCAGTAAGTGCTTGAACCGGATTGGTTCTATTTCCCCATTTCCTTAGAAAGCTATCTTCAAACTCTACCCAATTATGAATGCTTCTTGTTGTGAGGGCTTTAAACCATTTTCTAACTTTGCCAATAAAGGTCTTTACAAATAATCTTAGCTTCACATCCTCACCATCAACTTCCTCTCTATCAGCAAAATCATTAAATTTGTCTACATGTTCTTCTGTTGTAATTTCTTCATCACCACCCCATGTTGGAATTCTTGCAACATATTTGCTAGGAATGTCATGCAAAACAGCAGGGAGTGCAAGTGGAGCATACCTAGCAGGTATGGCCATGATTAAAGGAGGAACAATAGTGATAGGGACAAAAGGGACAGAGGATGAAGAACTGATATGAGGAAGATTGCTTGGTGCCTGAAAGCCACTAGGAATAGCAGAAGCAGAAGATGAGGAACTGATACGAAGAGGACTACTTGGGGTCTGCAAACTAGTGATAAATGTACTCCAAGTGGGAAGAGGTAAACTAGCTTTAGATCTTAGCAAGACTTCAAAAGGATCAAGTTCTTTCAATTTATCTAAGGCTTCCCTTTCTAACAATAATTCAGAAGTAACTACTTCCCAAAATTCCTCTTTATCTTCTTGTGATACTAAGGCTGAGGTATCAATGCCTCTCTTTTGCAAATCTAAAATAATACTAATGAGTCCTTATTCGTTTTTGATCTAAAAAACACCTCATGAATTTTATCATCAACTATTTTGTCTTCATGACTTCTTGAGAATTCATAGAGCAAAGATTTCGAATAAGATGGAGTACCTATTGTTTCAGTAAACCTTTGTCTGCTCCTTAAAAGAGTGTTGGGATTGTCCACACGAGTAGGTGGATTTGGGTCAGGATTGCTCCATGTATATCTCCCTCTCGAAGCCACCTTTAAAACTTTGAAAATGTATGGAGTCACCAAGGTAGATTGCAGTCTCGAAAAGTTTTCTGAGCTCTTGCTACCTTCAGAAGTTCAGCTTCTTGATTTCGGGAATGAGTAATCTTTAGAATCCTGGCAGACGCACCAAAATGTTATCACAAAACCAGACCCTAATAGGCTACTGATTAGGAAGACTTTGAGTAACTATTTCAATCCAAACTTTTGGCTGAGGCTTAGCCTCCTCAACTTGAGAGGGCTCTCTCGCTGAGTTAAAGATTTCAATTAAGGATTAGATGGCTAGCTCTATGAAACAAATGAAGGAGTGTGAATGGTTGAAACACAGTCAATAAACATCCATTGGGCTTGTGGAGTCAGAAAATTTTTAGTATGACAACAATATTAGCTTAACATGGAAGTCAGGGCATTAAGAGTTTAATATATCAGTTAATACAGGAGAACATGTAGGAAACACAGTCTACAAATGCATGAAGGAAGTTAGAGCATTGCCAATGACTTCTAAGTAACATACATTCATACTACTGCAAATGAGGAAATGAGGGCAATCATAAAAAACAAGCAAGCATTGAACTCTTTCTGAATCTTGAGAAGTGAATCCAATCTCTGTATTCATAAAAACATAGTCTTCTACAATGACACAATATGAGTGTTTTTTTTCACAAAAATTTCCAACCCCTTGTGCATTACATCTCTTGTCATATATAGAGTTTCATTACAAGCTTGGATTCCTTACTCCATCAAGAGGGGAATTCGAATTTCTCTAGACCTGACACCTACTGATCTTTAAACAAGCTATTAATTACAACTAACTGTAAACTAATAGTCCTAGAGACTTAATTTTACTAGGAGTGTAACTCCTTATTTATGCTGGCAATAACCTTAACTATGAAAATAAACTCGTCCTTTGACATCTGTCCCTCTTCATCTTTGTCTTAAGTGATGACTTTAAACTTCATGCTGGCCTTTTATTGCTTATTCTTTGACTATCCCTGGATACTAGGAAAACTGCCCCTATATTTTATGTTTTGGTCTCCAAAGTGGTTCCTCAAATTTTTCTAACCATATTATCCCCTTTAATAACATGTGATACCTTGAATTTATCCAAAGGTCCTACTCATATACTCGTTCTAAGACAAAACCCCTTAGATTCTGCCTGAAGCATGACAATCTATCTCAACTACAAAATAACTGTTGTTTTTGTAGTGCAGAGTTTGGAGTTATTATATGCTTATCATTCTTTGAATTTTCCTTTGCTTTATATTCAAAACTTCTGAGGTGGCCCTTTTGTGTCTTCTACAGCAGCATTCTTTCATAATGGTTCCCCTTTTCATTTTAAAATTGATTCAAAAAAACAAAAATGGTAGCTTCAGCAGTTTCGTAGCTATGAAACTGTTGTGAATTATATGTTATCCTTAGCAGTTTCGTAGTGCGCTACGAAACTGCTAAAGATAACATATAATGCACCGCAGTTTTGTAGCTACAAAACTGCTTCAACTACGAAACTGCTGTGTGAATCAAGAACACAATTTTTTGTCATTTTTCTGGATTTTTTAATGCCTTCTCAACATGATAATGAGACAAACAAACTAACATTGTTTATCCAAAGGATCTTCAATCTTCAAAAAGTAAATTTCACATCAAAATTGTCTCAAATTTTCTTCACTTACTGTCAGGTTCATTTACGTTGGGGTTGTTCTTCTGGTTCATTCAGTTGAATCTTCAAATATTCAATCTATCTTTTCATCATTCAGATTCTAGTTCTTAATTTTTAATTAACCCTTCTGACATATCTTGCTTCTTTTATTGCAGGGACGGTCCAAGTGAAATATTAAGCATGACTGCCCACTACTTCATATCTTGAAACTTTACCATCTTCCCAACTAGCTTTTACTCTTTTGAAATTTGCTTTTTCAACTGCATGTTTCCTTGCCCTTTCCTTGAGCTGGGCAATCCCAAGATTGGAAAACACCAATTTCTTTTTGACCTAATCAAAGCTACATTCTTCTTCATGAGTGATAATTGTCTTGCCTCTATCATATTTGTGCACTAGTGATGATTGTACTGATGGAACCACAGGCTCTTCAAGGAATTATGCTACCTCCCCTGTCTCACTTGCTTCTGGCTCTGCCTCTTGTAACCTTCTTAAATGTCTATTCATAGGTCTTCTTGGCTTGAACACAAACTCTGAGATCTGGTCATCAAATTGAAGCTTTTTAGAAGATTTAACTATTTTTTTTTTGTTCTTACTTGCTTCAAGTAGATCTGCCTGGACCAGAGGAGTCTCTTCTATGTCAATAGCCTGGAGGAGATCATTCAAATTTCCATTTGAAGCTGGGCTTTCATCAGCAATCACAATCTTCCCCTTTTCCTTGGATAATTGACTTCTTGTACTCTTCTTTGGACAATTTTATCAATAGACTGCTCTTGTATCACCTCATTGATCTGAACCTTCTTCCTATGTGATTGTTGAGGAGTGTCTTGAACTACTAGTGGTGTCATAGGCTCCTTCACCTCCTTTCTAGCTTTCAATTTCACAAATCTACTTGATCTTGTTTCCTTGTGATGACTTACTGCTAGTGAAGAAATCTCCTTAGCCTTAGGACTAAGTCCTATTTCAGTTTTAAAGCCTGTCAAAAATAAGAAAGCAAACCATTCTCTTCCAATATTCTAAAGCTCATGTAAAACAATCAACTTGATCAACCCATGATGGAAAAGGGAGGTCTCACAAGCTTCTTTCTTCAATTGAACCTTATCAAACATTTTGCCTAAGCTACGAAATAGATAAAAAGGTAAATCAAG
Source organism: Pinus tabuliformis (assembly GCA_031772625.1). Taxonomy (NCBI): domain Eukaryota; kingdom Viridiplantae; phylum Streptophyta; class Pinopsida; order Pinales; family Pinaceae; genus Pinus; species Pinus tabuliformis. The sequence goes on from CM062811.1 coordinate 584,863,866, forward strand.
AGATATTTTTTTCAGTGAAATGTAAGAGGAGCTTAAAATGGTAAGAGTACACCTTATGGTATCTTCCCTCATAGGTAAAATATATTTGGATGCATGTCCACAAGTTAGCATATGAATCTTTTACATAGCTTCTGGGCACTGATTTGGTTAAGTCTGAGCCTATGAATTCTGGCTTCAAAAATTCTTGGCAGGGTGCCATTTAAAATTTAAACTTCTTGAACCATCTTTCCTGGCCTCTGGGTATCTCCGTGACTGTAGATATAACCTCAGGAGAAATTGGTATTTCTAGCACTCTGACTCTTGAATTCAAACGTCTTTGGTTACTTCAATGTGACCACCCTGAAGTTTTTCGCAGAATCTCCAACAGCCCACCTGTTTGAATGCATGTTCAACCTCTCTGTTTCTCATGAGCACATCTAAACCTTCAGGCTCAGCTCTAAGACACTGGCCTGATCTATGATTTTTCCTTTCCTCAGACATGTCTATGAAACCCCTGCAAGGAAACTTGAAGATAAACCTGCACTGTGTTGGTTTGAACACTGCCTCGCTTGAATTTAAAATGGAGAACTGCCTCGCTTGAGCTTTCAAAAATTTCTGGTGAATGTCATCCCTAAGCTTGCCAATTGTCTTTTTATGCATGAAAGGAACACGGGAAAGACCAAGACTAACTCACCTCACCTTACTTTTTGAAATTTGAAAAGAATGCGAACAAGACCCCTAACGAATCTAATGATGAGAATGAATGGCTACATGAGATAAGCAAGGTTCATGGACTGACACATGGTGATGAAACATTAACGGATTTTGATGGATTAGACAGCTAGACAAGATCTGGCACAAATCCCCGATTTCGTAGCGCAGCTAGTGCAAATTCTGGGTTTTGCGCTACGAAATCTCCTAATTACGAATCCCTATTTTTGTAGCACACATAGTGTATTTTTATGAGTTTGCGCTACGAAAACTCCTAGTTGATTTCGTAGCGCATGCCAACTTTAAAACAGTCTTGACACATGACACCTATGAACCAATGTGGGACTAATGATAGTTAAAACAAGATTGTTGACCTTATTTGACAATGGGAACAAGACTCTACTCTATGTTTTAGACTCCTTAAACAAAAACAATCGAAATGACTTGACCAAGACTGACTTACAACTTTGGAACCATACAAGTTGTCCAAATTTTTATTTATAGTGATAACAGGTGGTATCCAACATCGTCAACATTTTGGCGCTAGAAGGAGGGCCATATTACAAGTTGTTCCCATTGATTTTGTTTTGAATCCCTTATCTTAAATGGCTCTTACCCAATCAAAATCCTGGAATGTTTTTCTAAAGAGCTTGATTCTACCATCCCTACAGAAATCAACCATAACTTGTCTCAATTTAAGCTTGATGGCGAAAGTGAATTAATTGTCTTCGAACACTTCTTTCAATTATGCATTTTTGTCTCTCTAATGGAATTCATTGTAAAGATGTAATCACCAGGTTGTTCACCCTCACATTTGAAGGTCGAGTTAAGAAATGGTGTCATATGTTACCTATTTCTTCTACCCATTCAATGAAGCAACTTGTTAAGGAGATTCGTGAAGCCTTTGGCATGTATGATTATCAAGATGTATGTTATAAAATTGATTTACTTAGAATGGAACCTGGTGAATCTACAAATGACATTTTTAATTGGTTTATTCACCTTTATTGTGAATTTCCCAAGGGAGTTATTCATTTATATTCATTATGGAAAAATTTCAAAGTTTGATTCTACTCTCTTTGAGAGACTTTTAATCTGAACCCCCGGATGATTCTCTCTCGCAAACTTTCACCAACCATGGGATACCTCAATATTCTAATAAAAAATCTATTATTCCTTTTGTTTCTTGTCCTCCTCCTTTTCCAATACCAATTTGGGTGCCCCCTAGTGGTGATGCTAAAGTTTGGAAATTTGAAAATAAAACTATTGATATGTCCATTCAACCTCCATCAAATTATTATGATCCGCATCCTATTGAGAAAAACTTGGAATGGTTCGGTAATCACATGGAACCCAAAGTGAAAGATGACCCCTTGGTTTTCAAGATCATGTTAATAGACATAAGTCTACTCTTGAACTGATCCGAATGAAAAATTTATTGTCTCTAGGGATACTCTAAAACCTCTACCACCTATGTTTCATGATTCCTTATTTTATAATCTGCTTCAACCTACTTCAACTTTTAATGATGTTCAACATGGTATTTCAAGTGTTAATCAAGAACAAGGTATTTTTATTTCACATGTAGAAGAGAAAAGTGTTGAAGGTATGTCTTATATTTCCCCCCTCTTTCAAGTTGATAATCTTGCATTTTTGCCCGATCTATAATCTTCTAATCTTGATAACCTGTCAAATGAATCTGAACCCCACATACAAGTTGAGACTTTGGATAACCATCTCCATGACATCTCTCTTTCCACTAACACATATGGTCATGAATATCCAATTATATCGGATGATATCTTCTCCTCTTCTGAGGGCTTGTATTTGTACGGTATCGATTTGAAATATGTTATTCATAGATTACAATCCCCAGTTATGAATTGGGATGCTCTATTAATTTAGAATGATCCTGAAACTTCTTTAATTCATACATCCTTGGATGAAAAATCTCAAGTGGTAAATTGTCAAGTTTTCGAATCTTTGGAAGATCTTGGTCAATCTAATCGTCATGTTGGTATGCCTATTTTTGACCATTATATTGATGATAATCATCTTGATCCATTGTTCTTTCAAGTCCAATTTTATTTAAGTACAATTGTTGCTCCTCCTCCTGAGTCTTCAATCATTCTTCAAATTTATCACACTATTCATTGTACCCAGATATATTTGATAATTTTGTCACACCAGAAGACCCCCCTAAATCCTTTTGATCTTTATCTGGTTGATCATGGCTACAATTAGGTACAAGATGGAGTGATACTATAATCATCGGATGAAAAGTTTTAATCAATTATTCACAGTCTATTTAATTGTAAATCTTTCATAAGTCAGGAGGAGGATGTTCCAAACCTGAATGGTCAAGGGACTTTTCCAATTGATGTATCTCAATTTTCTATCCATCAAGAATATGATTTATTTAATCTTAAATATGATCAAACCAATGGGAATAACAGTGTTTTCATTAATACATTAGGTGATAATAGTGCATGTCTACTTTTTTATTTTTCTAAGCCACCCATATTTGATGATCTACTACTAGAAATTTATGAGACTTGTTAGGAAGTCAAGGCACTTTAGGCCAGGCTGATGGTTATGTGAGGTTCTCACAATCCTATTAAGATCTCTGAACTAAGTTGCATCCATATTTTCACACATAATTATTTCCTTAACATTCATCCACTAGTTAGTAGTTCATTCTTAAAGGAATCTCGATATTTTATAGTTGATATTCATGATCTCCAAGATATAATTTTTGATGAGATGAAAGGTTCTTGTTTGGTTAGTTCCTTTTCATGTCAATCCATTGAGCTAGACTAAGGGTTGGAAAGAACTTCTTTCACGGATCCTTACAGTTTCAAGGCCTGTCATTCCAATTATGAAGATAAAGGTCATTTTGGGTTGAAGGATTTTTCTCTGTTAAACTCTTTTGAATCTGATCATCTTTTTGTCTCTTTTGTGCATATCATGAAGGTAATCATCTCCATGGAACATTTCATTTTCTGGAGTAATTGCAAGTTCTTCAATCATTCGGCCGAAAAAAACCCTTGTGTTAGTACTCAGTTTGATTTGACACATGTTTCTAATATGGTTTTAATCGAGTATCCTGATTAGTTTCCTAGATTCACAATGTCAACAATTGTCTTCAATTCCCTAAGCTTTCTTATTTTCTTATTATTGATTGTGCATGTAACTAGATACAAAGGGAACCAATAGAGAATCGATAACATTATATGTTAATCAACCAATCTGTTGTACTAAAAAACAATCCCCCCATTTATAAAGCACCATAGCTAAGGTTAGAATTATAAATGGGGACCCTTTTAAATTTTTAGGTTTAGGATAATAATACCTAACTCTAAGAAAATACCTAGCAAAACCTTTCAAAATGAACTAAGGATGAAATCTACATCGCAAATCACACTTTTCTGTGTGACTATCTTAAAACATCTTCAACAAATTGCAATCTGTGGTCAAATCTCCCACTGCGATAGTCCAATAATTAGCACCTTGTCATTTCGCAAATCGCATTTTTCACTTCGCAAACTTCACAAGAAATTTAGTTATTCCATTAAAATGTCCATTAGCGATTTTCAAAATTAGATATTGCGTTATTCGTAATCACATTTCTCTTTATGCATCTGGTAGCACTATACTGTATCCATTTAAAGATTGTGATGTGTGATTAAGAGCGGTAAAACATGTGAAATAATTACGTTTTAAATATCAAAACGAACGAATTGACAGGTTAATAAATATTTAGCAGCCCGAGGAAGGATAATCATTTTCCAAGTTATGGGTAGTTAACATCGAGTATCTCATTAAACCTTTCTCACGATCCAAAGTCATTTTAGAGAAGCTTTTAGTCTTAATTACCCGATACCGTCTGCGCTGATATATCTTGTCTATTTTAGGCAAGCTACAAAAGACATGTCACTAAGGAAGGTGATGAAAAAATAGAGCAAGCAAACCATTGTTGAATCTGAGTTTACAGAGATGGATCCTATTTTCTCTGATATAGTTCGTGACGCTACCAGAGGCACACCAGCTTGGGAGGTCATATACAATAGGCTTGAGGATGCACATCCTAAAATCAATGTCACTAGAGAAATAGCTAACTCAACAAGGCCTTTAGGAATTCAATGCAGAGATTCTTCTTATTCTTTCCTTCATAGGATAGGAGCAAGAGATAAAATCCTCACATAAATGGATATGACCAAGTGGGTGATCGAAAACCTCATCATTGAAGATAGGAAATTCAAGAATGGAGCTCATAGGGTCGTTCAGAGCAGAGGACTTGAAGAAAATGTACCACCTACCTAACCCTCGGGATATCTATGATAGAAAATTTGTGGTAAACTTAGAAAATAAGAACCTAGACCCTTTCAAGCTGATTCAAGGTTGGAGAGTGTTGGATAAAAAATTCAAATATGAAAAATCGGATATGTATGCTATAGTCTCTTTGGAAAACCCCTACAACTATGCAGCAGCTATGTTATGTAGATTATATGGGTTACCCAATAATACTAAGTTTTCCATAGAATGGATTCCTCCGATTGATGCCTGTGTTAATTCCCACATCATGAATTGGCCCTCCATCCTATCTGATAACCTAGCCACCACCATTACAGATTATCGACAGAAGAGAGCCTCCAGTGTAGATAACCTCCCTTCATTCTATTTTAGTGCCTACATTATGGATGTCATATGTTTTTGCACAAGATTTCCAACCATGGGTTGGAAATGGACCTTACAAGACCCCTACCCAATCCATCTCAGTCATAAACAAATATGGGAATCACATTATATACCTCACTTCTATAAGATATTTCATGTTGTTGTGTTTCCCCTACATCAAATAATTTTCAATAAGAAAGCCCCCAGGTTTTCCCAAGAAGCCGCAACAGACCTATTTACTGTCGGCAAATATTTCATTGAAGAATGGTTCACCTACATTAGGGTTTTTGGTATCACAGCCGATCCACATGTCCTTCCTTTATATGTTTCTAATAAATTATTAGCAAGAGAGATTGCCTACCAGACCATAGGAAAAGGCTTGACTAAAGTTCTCAAAGACAGGAAGAAGTCATTATGGCCCTATTTTCCTGTCAAGTGTGGTTCTTTTGCTTTAAAAAATTTTGTTCATGCTACTAAAGATTCAGCACATATGGAAGCCCACAAGCTTCATACATTTCCTAAGAGGCAATTTGATCCAGACAAAGTGGCATATAATGTCACTACTGCAGTAAAGCTCAAGCAATACAACCATGAGGATAACTATTTTGAAGACTTGTTACAGTCGGTCAAATCCTTCGAACAAGCGTTCAAATGGGCAAGGGCGAATCTGAAACCTGAATATTTTCAAAGCTTTCAGGAATTTAGAAATGAAAGGCTTGAAGTGATCCCAATGCATTTGTTAAAGCCTAAGGATAAGCCTACACCAAGTGTCACTGTTGATAGTGAAGGTCCTAGTTATCGAATAGATTCTCAAGTAAATACTGAGAAGACACTAGACATAGGGAAACCCCAAGATGTAGATAACACAACTGAGTCTAGCAGGAAGTCAGCTGAGAAACAAGTGATGAGCACCCCGACTACAGAAATCAGTTCAGAGGTCAAAGGCAGTAGTTTGGAGCAGGAGTGGGATCAGTTTAATCAGAAATTGCAAGGCACTCCCAAAGCGAAAAATACCCAAGAAACAGTGGAATATAAAACTCCTCTGCATGTTCATAAGGATACAGAGCCCAAGTCTATCGGTGAGCAGTCCAAGCCTATGGAGGAACAAGTGACAACGTCCCAGCATACTGAAATTATCCCTGCTCTGCCCACATCAGAAATTTTTTTGAAAGTAACTGAAATACCTCCACTTGATGTGTTCTATAGCCCTCTCCACAAGGCTGTAGTAAGAAGGCAGAGAAAAAGGAAAAGGGTAGACACACCTAAATTCCCACCTGGAAATGAGCCGATGGATGTTGTTTGGAAGGACATTCCTTTCAATCCGGCTGAGAACTTGACTAGAATATCATAGTTCGCGGGAGCATATGCATTGGCCACTATGGACAAGGCTACTGAAGTCTCTTCTTTGTTAGGGGAAAAAGAAGAGAGGATTGCACAGCTTCAGCAACAACTTGAAGTAGAGAAAGCAAGTGCCCAAATAGGAAAGTGGCTGAGCAGCTCACACAATTGCAACAAGACATGGAGGTCCTGAAAATAAGACATGAAGCCAATATATCGGCAAAAAACATGCAACTCCAAGAAATGCAGCAAGCCATGGAAAGATACAAGGATGTTCCCACTACTGAGGAGTTTATTAGAGAGGTACTCGAATTAAATTCCCTTCTAGTGAAACAACAAGAGTATTTATGCCAAAATATGTCACACATTACTCCCTATCTGACTACTAGTGACTAGCTAACAAATAAGGAAATCGACCAAAGAACCAAGTTTAACAATTTAAACACCAAAATCTCTGAGTTCATCGAATGGCAGGATATAGAAGAGGGAAGGAAATCTAATCTACTCGAGATTGAGGAAACTCATAAAGGCATTCTCTTCACGGATGGGGATGCGAGAGTCAAACAGGCCAAGCTAGTAGTCACAAGGGCAGTCGAGGTATCAAAGAATGTCATTAAGGTATTGAATCACACCCTGTTTTCCACCACCCTGATTAAAGAAGGAAATCTAAAAGAAATGCCCAATTTAAATGCTCTATATAAAAGTTGGCAGGAAAAGGTGGAGACTCAAAGGGAGGCAATCACAAAATTGACCAAGACAAATTGGAAGTCGTATTGGCAGTATCTCATCAAGCCACACAGCCAGATTATGACTCTCAATTGTTCCCTTCACACGACCCAACGGATGTTGCCACCTCTTACCGATGTGATTTTCACAGGACAGCTTAGGACACATTTTGGGGCACCTCCTCAAATTCAACCAATGATCGACATATGAGATTTGAAGGACAAGCTAGGAGACATCAAGTCATACTCTTAATTATGTTCATTTAACCACTGTTTATTTTTGGAGTTAGTTACCTAGTTAGGAGGAAGGTTGTTTGAAACCTCCTCAAATTTTGTATAATCTATTTTTTCACATTAGCTAGAATAGTATTTATACCCTTCTCATGCATTTATAGAAGGGTCTAGAATTTTATCAAAAACATTTGCAAAGAATGCACTATTGTAAGTTTGTGAATGCTTTGGTGAAATTATGGAACATGATAATTTCTTTAAGATATCAGACTACTTTCCTTTGTTGATGCACTATTGTATTCTTGGGAGACAATTTGATTTGAAGAAAGAAGTTGGTCTATGTCATCTATCAAATGAGCAGGACTTCACACATATGGTACTATTATCTTGTATGATTATTTCTGTTTACATTTAATTAGTGGCAAAACTTTACTTTCATGAATTGTGTGAGATTTATTGTTTCTGTTAAGCGTTAATTGTTTATGTGTATGATGCCTAACTGAAATTGTGATTTTCATATATAAATCATAATATATGTGATATATTTTATAAATTTATTTGACTAACTATTTAGTCAAATAAATTATCTTTATATGTTATCATCTTTGTTTAGTTGTGATCAATCTTTATACGGTATCATCTTTATACAGTATTATCTTTATACTGTATCATCTTTGTTTAATTGTGATCAATCTTTATTATTACATGTCAAGCAGATATCTTTGTAGATCACATACCACACAGGAATACCCGGGTTTATATTAGAATAAGTTAGTTAGAGATTGCATCATAGACTAAGTCATTTAGATTATCATTATTCTATTGCAAACACTCATGACCCACCCACTCTCATTTTAAAACCCACACTGGGAAACTGGTCCCATTATCCCCAGCGAGAGCCACCACTTTAAATAGAAAAGAAGTTGTCTTAAAGTCTAAACCAAGTGGTTATCCCCCATGTTTTGGCAGTAGAATTCTGAGGCCGCAACATTTTAGCACTAGAAGGAGTGCATTTGACTGTGAATGGCATATAAACCTAAAGATCATTCGAAAAGAATTCATAAGAGCCAAAACCCCTCCACAATTTATACACCTTCTAGATCTCGTTCAGAATCTCCTAATCATAATTCTGAAGTTGTAGAAACATCTCCTTGTCTCCTAAAGTAGTAAGGAAACCACCCTCTCTAGATTACACTCTCGAGTCTCCCGAAGTTCATTCTTTGATACATAAATTGGAACAGATATCCATTTCTTTTGAGAAACCAGAGAGACACGAAATTTCTGAAGAAAGTGTTACCTCCTTATTACAACAAACTAGTGTATTGACTAGACTGCAAAGTGAAAGGCTTGGGGTCACCCCTTTCAATTTCCCCATCCCTCCACGATGTAGGAAAGTTACTTCATCAAGATCTGAATCAGATACCAGCGAGATCACATCACCTTTCCATCCATTCACTTCTACTCAATCCACGACTTCTCAACTATCCACTTCTCCAATTAGTACTACCATTAGTAGTACTAACCCAGTAGTAATTTCTTCGCCATATATACTTACTTATGGACCGACCTTCCCATATTCTCAGTCTCCAACTCAAGTTATGGCCAATCAACCTTGGGCAAATCCTAGTGTTGTCCTAGTTGCAAATCCAAATGCACTCCCAGCAAAACCATAAAAATGGTTGCCTAAGTACAATCCTGACGATGCTCTCCCAGCCGAAGAACATCTAAATAATTTTATGTTATCCATGAATCTTAATGGGGTCGCACATGAAGATTTTGTATTCAGACTGTTTCCTTATACTTTCCAAGGATCTGTTGGGTCTTGGTATTTTTCCCTTCCAGTGGATTCAATTAGAGATTGGGATAATTTTCAAGAAGTGTTTCTTGCAAAATTTGGTGATGATAGGACCATAGCATCCTTGATCAATGATCTTTCTAATTTGAAAGCTAATCCTAATGAAAAGATCAAAGATTTCAACTCCATATTTAACAAGTTGCTAAATAAAATCCCAACTGCCTCTAAACCTGTTGTAGATGTACAAATAGAATGGTATATATCATCTCTTTCTTCTAATATTGTAATTTTTTTAGATAGAGCCAATAAGGCTACCCTTGTAGAAAACATGAAAGAAGTCCTGTCTGTAGAAAGAAGAATTATAGCTTTGGAAAGAGATCACAAATGGATGAAAGGAAGTCAAAGAAAGTAAAATTTAAGGATGACCCTAAGAAGAAAGCTACAAAGGACCCTTTTGATCTTGAAGGCCTTCAGAAAGTGTTAAAAACAATGTCTAATGAAATGGTCAAAATCAAAAAACAAGTCGCAGAATCCTCTGCTCCCAAGAAGCCTTTTCGCTCATTCAAAAGGAACCCTTCTTTTGTATCGCAACCACCAAACACCATTTCAAATGCTGAGTCTGATCATGAAGAAAAATAAGATTCACAGGACGAAGAGGAGGTTGAAACAAAAGAAGAAATTGAATTAAATGGAATGTGGGATTTCATCCTCCCAACTGAATAAGAGGCACAAGCAATTCCAATGACTACAAGAAGTAAAAACTCTCTTGACATGTCTATCACAAATCAGAAACAAAAAATTGTCGCTACTGCAAAGCAGAAAACAGTAGCTAAGAAATCTAAGACTAGCCAAACCGGTCCTATTCCTCTATATTCCCCAAATGCCTCAAAAACATTAGTAATCTCAAATATAGTGGAATACAATATAGTTGAAGACATGAAAAAGACTAGAGAAAACATCTCATTACATGATCTCACTAAACTCAAGCAGCAAATAAAATCCTATTAAGAGAGTTAAAAACAGTTCTCGTATCTCCTATGCCATCCGTTGTAGTTACTCAAGCTACCTACAATATGGGAAAACCTGCCTCATCCTCAAACAAAGTAGATCCTTCAGATCTAGTTCTAATTGGTGATAGGTCTATTTCTCATATTCCTCCATTTCTGCTCACTTATGAAATTTTCAACATGAATGTTCGTAACTACCTTGTTGATTCAGGAGCCTCCTCAAATATAATGCCAAGAGATGTGTGTACCAAACTGAACATTACCCCTCAAAAATCTGCAGTACACGTAGTACAGTTAGACAAGAAAAAAATAGAGGTGCTTGAAGAGATAGCATCAGTTTCAATTAGGCTTTCCTCTAATCCAAAAGTTTCACAAATAATTGATATTTTGGTGGCGGATATCCCTGAATTTTATGGTTTGATTCTCAGTAGGGATTGGTCTAAAATTTTGCACGGTTATTTCGCAACTGATTGGTCTCACATGTGGTTGCCACATAATGGTAAACCAAACCAAATCAGGGTAGACCGAGAGAAATTCATGAAATATACAGTCACTGACCTTGAGGGAAGCAACGAACCTATTTCCTTCACCAATAATATCATTGGAAATTACTTAGCTAAGTCATTTTTGGGATCCTTTAATGCTCAAAGGTCTCCCTTTCCAGATAATGCTGTAGTTTCTCAAATAAAATAAAAAAATCACAAATAGATGCTTCCAAATCTCTAAATTTAGTAGATAAAGTTTCAAATAATTCTCTGTTCTGGACTCTCTATTTTGATGGTTCTAAATCTGAAGACGGCGCAAGTGCAGGATGCATTTTGATCAATCCGCAAGGAGAGAAAACCATGCTAGCCTACAGACTTGAATTCTAGTGCACTAATAATATCACTGAATATGAAGCACTGATCCAAGGACTATATAAATTCATCGGTCTTAATATCAAATACCTGCAATTCTATGGTGATTCTGAAATAATTGTGAAACAGGTGGCAAATACAATTCATTGTGTCTCTAGGTACCTTAAACATTATCAATTGTTAGCCTAAAATTTGACTTCTCATTTTTCTACTTTTAACATTTCTTCAATCCCTAGACTGCAAAATGCAAGTGCTAACTTACCTGCTAATGTGGCATCCAAGCTTATCAAAAGACTTTAGTCCAGACATATTTTCAATAGAGTTAATATTTAGGCCATCTATTCCCGATAATGTAACAAATTGGAGAGTATTCAACAACAATGCGGATATAGTTAATTTCCTTATGTCAGAAGGGTTGTATGAAGAACAGATCATAGATGAACACGAGCATGATATAGAAATCAAACATAATCATGGTCAAAACCCAATCCCAAATTCTGTAGTTAAGATGGAAGATCTCTATGATCTAAAGGATAGGTTCAAGAAAATTACCAACTCCAAAACTCAAAGTTCTACTTTGAGATTTGAAGTAGTAAACCTAGGGTCAACTGAAAAACCTCAAAATTTCAACCTAGGTCTTGGCCTATCATCTGAAGAAAGAATATCATTCATTAGGTTGTTAAAAAGATACAAAGGCGTATTTTCCTAGGATTACATAGATCTGACGACCTACGATACTTCTATAATTCAACATACCATACCTATGACTTCGAACAAAAAGCCAATTCAACAGAAGCTTCCCAAAATTCACCCAAACCTTGAGAGTCAAATCAAAGAAGCTTCTGAAGGCCAAAATAATATTCCCCATCAGACACTCTAAGTGGGTATCGAATATGGTACTCGTAATGAAAAAGAACATTGATATTAGGATTTGTATTGATTTTAGAAACCTAAACAAAGCTTGTCAAAAATATAATTTTCTCTTGCCTACTATGGAACAGATATTGCAACCAGTTGCAGCTTCCGAATTAATGTCTTTTCTAGATGAATTCTCATGATATAATCAAATTCTTGTGCACCCAGATGACAGATTAAAGACAAAATTCAGGACCAAGTGGGGAACATATGCCTATCAGAAGATGCCTTTCAAACTCATTAATGTTGGTGCCACATTTCAACGTGATATGGACATTGCCTTTAAAGGTCTAATTAATAAATCAGTTGTTATTTACTTAGATGACATCACAATCTATTTTAAGGATAGGAACAATCATTTAACCAACCTAAAGCACATTTTCGAAAGATGCAAGAAATATGGCATTTCCTTAAATCCAAAAAAGTCTTGTTTTTCTTAACCAGATGGCAAACTCCTTGGGTTTATACTGTCCAAGAAAGGAATTTACATTGATCCTGATAGAGTCCAAGAGATCGAAAAGATTCCCCTACCAAACAACAAAAAACCATGCAATCATTCCTAGGTCAAATAAATTTTGTAAAAATATTTATTCCATATTTTTCACAAATCGTCCTACCCCTTCAAGCAATGATAAGAAAAAACACATTTTTCAAATGGAACAAGGATCAAAGAGAGTCATTTGAGTTGATTAAAAAATTCATTATTAATGGTCCTTCATTGACAACCCCTGACTTTCTAAAACCTTTGGTATTGTATACTTTTTCATCTGATACATCATATGCAGCAATTTTGACACAGCTGAACGATGAAAATATCGAGGCACCCATATATTTTTTCAGTTCTAACTTGTGTTGTGGCCACAACTACCACCCTATTGAAACATGTTCTTCCAGCAAATTTCCAGTGGGTCCCCTAGAAGTTTGATTTTTCATCTTTCAGAATGACTTGTTTTATCACATGGATGTCAACTTCTTGCCGAGCCAAATTTTCAAGGCCTGATGGCTAAGCCATTAAATATACCTCTGCTACATGGATCATTCATGACATAGCCTGTCCCTTTATCCTCTCCCTTCATCGAGATCTTTTGGTCCTCACAAACATGCATGGCACATTGGCGCCCGCACAAACCATCACCCCTACCCTTATCATAATCGTTTGTTGGTTTAATTCGCAAAACACTTCATCACATCATTGTCACATTATAATCCCTTTACAAAGGAAACCCCTCACAAAACACATAAAACCTTCTCTCTTTCACTTATCACACTCAATATGGATGCATAACACATGCCATAAGGGCCGGACCCAATGGCATTATAAACCACAATATATATATGTCGGGTCCGAAAGCCCATTACATATCGCAATCGGCCTGAGTCCAAGGTTTATGCATATATATGGCATGCCACTGGCCTCCGGACCTGACGACATCATTAACCACATTGTATACATGGTCAGGTCCGGGGCCCCATCACATATCACATATCGGCGGAGCACGGGCCTTATACACAGTGTGCACGGTGATGTGGCAGAGCTGCCGATTTCTATGAACTCGAGCATATAACATTTCAAGTCTGGTGTAATTTATGGACATGGTTTTCCCCACATATTCCTTTGTTTCTCAAAAAATATTGAAATCTCAATTTTCAAAGGCAAGCCTGTATTGCAGACCTGCCAGCAATATTAACGTATATATATATATATGTGTGTGTGTGTGTGTGTGTGTGTGTGTGTGTGTGTGTGTGTGTTTTTGAGTCCGGGGCCATATTGCATATCGCATATTGGCACAGCCCCAGGCTTATGCATATTGTGATATATGATATGCTGGACCCCGCAATATTTATAAGTGTTGATATATATCATTTGAGGTCCGGCTTGGGCGATCAGGGCAGGATTTCCTGTGTTTTCGTATATTTTCCAAATTTTTCGAAATTACAAAGGATCGGGTTTTCAATGAAAAAAGAGGGCCTATGGAGTCCCGATAGTGCAATTGCACATCGAGGCGGTGGAAGTCATGGGTCTTGTGACCTAAGAGAGGGCCAATACCCGATTGCGATGAAAGGAAGCCTTCAAAAACTGTGTCGAGCCTATGGGTTGAGCGGGAAACTGTGTGATTGACTGTGTATCAGGCATAAATCCTTTTCATACTTGCTCCGTAGTTTATAAAATGAATGAAGGCAGCATTACGTTTGATTGATGCATTTTTTATTCTATTGTTCACAATCATCAAGCTAATGATGGCTATCCTTGCAAGTGAGAAGTAAAGGATGCAGGAGGGGATTCGAAGAGCCATGTATGCAAAAGCGCTGCGTTTAAGAGTCTAGTCGCAACCCCACGCGTTGCATGTGCATTCCGCAAGCAAAGTTGTCCCAGTCTCCATTATGGGAAGGCAACATACAGTCACCCTTTTCACCAACATATGTTCTCCTCCTCAGGAAAGGAATCAACTCGGTCGTTATTCCTTCTACGTGCCAGCAGTCACGCTAATGATCCTATCACTATGTACTCGATTAGCATATATGAAACAGTGGGAAGACGAAGAGGTAGGGTGACCTCGACTGGTTGGCAATTTCACCAACCTATCGCATCTGTACAAACTGATCTGTGTAACGACATGAGGGGATGGAAAGGGCATGGAAGGCAGAGGGTCGTTCAGAGGCCTCATAAGTATTACCTCCGAAGAGGAGAAAGGGCTTTTGATTTTCAGGAAGAACAGTATTGCTTTATTGTGAAGGAGGAGGACTATTTTGAGGGAAGAAGGAGCCTTTAGTATTAGACTCATTGTATTGTTTTGGATCAAAGTGTTGTTACTGGAATGAATGTAAATGTGATTCATATTTATGCATATTGATGACTTACAGTTAACTACTAGTCTTGTTAAATTGAATGTGATTCACTTTCATGGTTAACTTGTGAATGGTCTCTGATTTGAAACTAAATTAAACATCGGTTGCAATTTTAATTCCATAGAAGAATGTGGATTCCTATATGAGTGATTGGATTGCAATTTAGCTTTAATACAATCTTGTCCAGCTGTGAATTCAGTGATTGATTCATTTGGATATGAATCTATGCATGATGTTTAACCTTCTTTATCTCCTATTGAACATATATATGATGTTTAAACCTCTGTATTATGCTCTTGTAGGATAGATTAGGATAGTTAGGACTAGATTAGAGTAGTCAATATTAGTATAGAGAGGATTTAATACATAGAAGCTAGCTATTTTGTTTTGTTGATTTAACTGAAGTCTCCCCCCTAGAAGCGATCTTTCGAAGTGTTCAAACGGTTTACTGGGTCCCTTAAAACCCGTCAGAGCTAGCCATTCCAAACGAAAGTAGGTCTAATTGGGGCTTGCGATCGGGTTAGTTCCCCTTGTTGGCATAGTGAACATTATCCATGTCAAAAAATTGGTGCTAAAAGGAGGGCCTAAACCTCCATCTCCAGCTTTTCAAGATTTCATTTATAAGTGCCACGCATGGATTTAGAAGGATTAATGTACAGATCGTAAAGGTCGGAGAGATCCTGCCACACATTTGAAAGAGCCTCATTTTGAAGAAACAGAAACTCCTCTAAGTCCTGTTTCTGGGTCACCCAAGGAAGAAAGACTGTGGGAGTATTCTGTCACTCAGGAACAACTCATCAGAGCGCTTACTCGGGCTTACGCTCGTTCCCTCTCTCAGCTTCCCATATTTCACTCTTTACCTCCAACAACTAAGAGAAATCCAAGGATATTTATCCTGAGCGAAGATACATCTACAGCCACTTCTCTTGAAGATATTGTGCTAGAATCGTTTCAAAGTATCGACACCCCTTGGGAAGAAATTCCTGAGGATTCCCCTTCTAAAGGTAACTCCTCACTTGATTTTGAGAATCCTAATGGAGAAGCCTCCAACCAGAACTTCCTTATCCATAATATGGCCAGCGTTCCTCCTCTGGGTGGGAACCAACCACCACCTCCTCCTCCGGGTGGGAACCAGCCACCACTTCCTCCTCCGAGTGGGAATCAACCCCCACCTCCTCTAGGAGCACTCGCTCCTAGGCTTGCACAGGATGTTGTAGCAGTACCTGGGTAGCAGCGTCCTTTACCCAAAAATACAAAGAGAGTGTTACCCAACTTCGACCGTGAGGGGGGAGATACCACTGATAACCATATTCGCTCTTTCTTCCTAGCCTTGCGTAGGTTGGGGGTCGCCGATGAAGATGTGGTTTGCTGCCTATTATCTTTTAATTTGACTGGTGCAGCCTCCATGTGGTATTTCAGCTTGAGAATAGGGTCAATCACCTCTTGGGATGATTTTCAGTAGGCCTTTTTGGACAAGTTTGGTGATGACAAAACACCTGCAGCCTTAGTTTTAGAATTATCCTGTCTGAAAATGGAAACCAAGGAGAAGGTTAAGGATTTTAACATCTGGTTCAACACCTTGTTCAATAGAATCCTAGTCACTGCTAGACCTACTGAAGAGGTGCTAATGGAGTTCTATATCTCAGCCCTCCCTATCCCTACAGCGATGTGGGTTAAAAGGAGTAATGTGAAAACCTTACAGGGTGTTATCGATGAAGTGGTGAAATTTGAAAATGAAATGATTAGCCTCACAGCATTCCACCCTACAACTGGAGAAAAGAAAGCCCCTCAGACATCCAAGAAGAATAATGGAAATTGATAACAAAGGGGTTGAAACTAAAGACAAGGACAACACGGATGTGGAAGGATTGCATCAGATCATTAAGAAACTTATGAACGCAGTCATTGATATGAGAAGGAATCACAGAGAGAGTACTAGTGGTAAGGGAGGAGATTATAATAACAAAAAACCCTTCAAACCTTTCTAATGGAAGAAAATAGATGGTGGTCATGGTCAGATCGCATTGCCTGCTCCACCTAATGAATGGGCTTTAAACACAGAAGAATTGGCTATGATTGGATCGCTCCTCAATAAAGAAGAACCTATACTAGAGCTCGAACCAGAACAAGGAGATGAGGAGGAATACCAAGTAGAGGAACCCTCAGATGAGGAAACCCAAATTAATGTGCTGTGGGATTTCCATAGTGATGAGAATGACGACGAGGGAGATGACACTACAGAAATCAACGCTAATGAAATCCACACGCGCAGTAAAGGGCCGCTTCCAGGTGCGACAAAGCCCTTAGACCAAATAAAGCAAGATGTTCACCCTGTGAAAGCATCCGCTCCCAGAGTTCCTGTTGAGAAGAGTGGGCCTAGCGGTCAATCCAAGAATACCCCTGTTGCAAGTCACCCAGAGAAAGAAAATGTGTCTCCCACTGCAATTAAGGCTACTCAACATGGTAAACTCCCACTTAAAAATGGCAAAACAGGTATGTTTACTCTACCCTATCCTGTCTATAAGATTGACTATAATATTGTGGATGATCTCAAGAAGTCTAAGGCCAATATCACATATTTTGACTTGTTAAAATTAACGCAGCAAAGAGATTTGCTGTTGAAAGCTATGAATGAGTGGAACTACAAAACCCCCACCACCTCAAGCACCCAAACCAAGAAGCCAATGTCCAAACCTATTAGTACCACTAGTGCAGCCCAAATACCCTCAGCTATGGAGGTCACGTTATTTAAAATAAATCGAAAACCCCAAGATGTCAGTGCAGCCATGATAGGGAGGAAATCGAAATCTATGACCTCATGATTCCTCATTATGTTTGAAATTTTCAACATGAACGTCCGCAATTGCTTGGTAGATTTAAGTGCCTCATCCACTGTCATGCCTTATGCTGTGGCTAAAAAACTTCAGCCCATACCTAAAAAACTAGAACTCGAATCATGCAATTAGATAGGACAAATGTGACAGTAATTAAAGAATTGAAGGATGTGTTGATTCGGATGGCTACTAAACCACAATACACACAAGTCATTGATATAGTGGTAGTCAATATACCTGAGGCCTATGGAATGCTGCTTAGCAGGGACTGGTCAGCAAAATTGAACGGATACTTCTTGACTAATTGGTCCCATCTCTTGTTGCCTCAAAAGGGAAAGGGTGATATGTTGAGAGTTGATAGGGAAAGATACATGAAGTATGTAGTAACGGAACTAAATGGTCCCAATGAACCTGTAATGTTTACCAACTCCATCCTTGGGAACTATAGTTTCAATCTTTATAATACAGAAACCGTCCAAGAAACTTTGACACACACACAGTTGGAAATTCCCTCCCATAATCCAATTGATAAGCTATCCTGTATTATAGTAGATGATAGGACCAATTTCTTATATAGTAGTTCAATCGATTTAACATTACACGCAATATTCTGGACACTCTATTTTGATGGCTCTAACTGCTTTGAAGGTGTAGGTGCTGCAAGTATTCTCATTGACCCGCAAGGGAACCAACATCTAATGGTCAACCGATTGGAGTTCGCATGCACCAACAACACAGCAGAATATGAGGGCCTGCTGCAAGGCTTGAAGAAAGCCATTGGTATGAATGTGAAAAATCTTAAAGTTTTTGGTGACTCACAGATAATTGTAGATCAGGTAAGGAAAAGGATACATTGCAATTCTCCACACCTAGTGAGGTACCAGCATGAGGTATGGGATTTAATTGACAGTTTTGATTCCTTTAATATTACATACATACCTCGAGGCCAAAACCAAGATGCTGATCTGATGGCTAATATGGCTGCTAAACTTTTGCCTGATTTTAGATTGAAGAAAAATAAATGTTCTGTTGAATTGATTTTCAGACCGTCCATGCCTGATAACATCTCGAATTGGCAGGTTTTCGAAGATGATGAGAAAATCCTTGAGTTCCTACACTGTGAGAAGACATTCAAGAGTGCAGTCATTGACGAAAGGGAGCATGACAAGCTTATGAATGAAAGGGAAGATGAGGAAAAGGATCAGCCCAATGTGATTCCAAAATTAGTGGTTAGGATGGAGCACTTGTATGACTTGCATGATAAATTCAAGAAACCTACTAACTACAAAACACATAGCTTGTCCATGAAGTATGAAATGGTCAACCTTGGGACCAAAAAATACCCAAAAAAGGTCAATCTGGGCCTGGGGTGCTCTCCACAAGAAAGGGCTGCATTTGTCAAAATATTTAAATAATACAAGAATGTCTTTGCATGGACATATGAAGACCTAAAGACCTTTGATACCAGTATTATGCAGCATGTGATCCCTTTGGAAAAGGAGGCCAAGCCCTGCCAACAAAAGCTGCATAAGATTCATCCAAGCCTAGAACCATTGGTGAAGAAAGAACTGAACAAGATGTTGGATGCTAAAATGTTAAAATTAGAAACTAGCGCCAAACTCCATGTGGGTCATCTTATTTATGGAAGCTGATATTTTTATTGGATCCCTCTCATCGAGAGGTGTAGGATTGATCTAAATATCATTCAATTCCAATAAGTATTCATGGAGACTTCTTTATTTGTATTATGGGACAATTCGTCAAGGTCGGCCAGCAACCTAAATACCCCCTCTTGTGCTCCACGTTTTAGTATAAATAGAAGAGGACTTGAAGTCATTTTTGGGACATACTCTTCAGGTGATCTCCTCTCCACGTCTTTGGGTTTTTAGAGAAGGAGAAACATTGAGAGTATATGCTAGTGTATGATGCCCTAGCCGCAGTACAAACATGCCCTAGCCGCAAGTCATAAAGACAGGACATACGTAGGTCATAAAGACACTTATGTACAGGTCATGGAGACACTTATATGCAGATCATGGAGACTTCTTATACACAAATCGTGGATGTTATACACTATTCATAGTGGATGTTGTATGCTGGTCATAGAGACACTTTAACGCATGGAGAGCACAACAAATACATTGTCATGACATACAGACATACGCAGCACTGGAGACTACAACATGGAGACTCTATACGTTGTCATGATATATGCAGCAAGAATGCACAGTATGAAGATGCTATTCACTATCATGGAAACACTTGTATATACGCAGTAATGGAGACTCTTTATATGCAGTCATAGTTACAAAGAAGAACCATTGTCAAGACATGAGGCCATAGTCAATGCATGAAGCTGAAGATGCAGTTAATGCATGGAGCCACTGTAAATGCATGAAGCTGCAAAGAGCCGCAGTCAAGCCAAGACACATTCAAACAGTCAAGGTCATGGAGCCGTAGTGAGTTCAGTTGTCTCCTCGGATGGGTTAAGAAACCATATAACTAAAACCTATCCATTCTCAGCATGGAAATCTTGATATGACAAGGAGCAGTATTAATTTCGGTGACAGTCTTGTAGAATACTTGTCATTTTATAACAGAGAAAGACCTATTCTCTCTCTCTCTCTCTCTCTCTATATATATATATATATGTGTGTGTGTGTGTGTGTGTGTGTGTGTGTGTGTGTGTGTGTGTGTGTGTGTGTGTGTGTGTGTGTGTGTGTGTGTGTATGTATGTATGTATTACAGTCTTGCTATGACTCAATGATGAGATAAGGATTTAATGAGGAGATCCTTAGCATACGTATTCAGATCTACCATAAGGCAGTCTCAACATGTTTCGAAGAACAGTGACAAGGATCGTATCATGATGAATGAGATCATGGGCATTGGCAACATGATGATGAATGAGATCATGGGCATGGGTAGCATGATGATGAATAGCACAGTGGGCATGATAACTAATGAGCAGCATGATGATAAGAGCAGATGAGAGCAGCTCAGTCATCAAGGTCCAACACTGTGATGGTACAACATGGTGCTACATGGTAAAGTGCAGCAAATGGACAAAATAAAACACTACGATAGGTGAAGTCGTCACCCTAGAGAATCAACTGAAGCAAAATGTCTTCAATTGATCTCATCATTATAGGAGATGATCTATGCTCAGATCTAGATAAGTCAAAGTGTTGACTTCTGTTGTAAATGTACTATCTCTCTCTCTGCTGAACTTTGACGAACATAAAAGAAGAATTGATCAAGGGTTTCCCCACTTTGGGGTTTGTCCCTAGCTGGCGCCACATCTTGTGTCCTCTTGTCTTGGCTTGTCTTCTGCAATTTATATTTATATTCTATCTACAGTTTACTTTAATGCTAATGTGATTGTTAATCTGGAAACTATGAAAATTGAAATAAATTGCTCCACCATAGAACATACCTAAAATTAACATAAAATCATATTCCCGGTCAGACACACCCGCTAGGTAGCCAATCTCGTGCCAGTGAGAAAGAAAAATGGAGACATCAGGCTGTGTATTGATTTTATAAACCTGAACAAAGCGTCCCAAAAGGATAATTATGTTGTCCTTTCTATGGAACACATCCTTCAGTGTGTTTCTGGGTCTGAAATGTTGTCCCTATTAGATGGGTTTTCTGGATATAATCAGGTACTGGTATCTCCTGGGGATCAGCTTAAGACAGGTTTCAACACCAAATGTGACACCTACGCATACCGTGAAATGCCTTTTGGGCTCATTAACGCGGGTGTCACATTCTAGAGAGCTATGGACATAGCCTTACGAAGGTTGATGAACAGATCAGTAGTGGTGTACATGGATGACATCACTATGTATTCATATCGCAGGAGGGATCACATTTATCACCTGAGGTAGATTTTTGAAAGATGTTGAAGGTATGGAATTTCTTTGAATCCCAAGAAGAACATATTTGCAGCCACAGAGGAGAAAGTACTAGGCCATATCCTTTCTAAAGACAGAATTTTGATTGATCCTGAAAGAATACAAACCATCATGAGAATACAACCCCCTACCAATAAAAAAGCCATGCAATATTTCTTCAAAAAGATTAATTTCGTTAGAAAATTCATCTCAGGCTTTGTCGAAATAGTACGCCCCTTGTAGCTGATGATGAAGAAAGACGTTGTGTATAAATGGAGCGATGAAGCCAAGGAAGCGTTTCGGTGAATCAAGGAAGCCATTGCTCAAGCTCCTGTGCTGGTCAGCCCTAATTTCGGCAAAGGATTCTCCTTATACACCTTTGATTTTGACCTTTCATATGCCATAATTCTCACTCAAAAAATTGATGGTGGCAATGAAGTTCCCATTTCCTACATGAGTTCGAATCTCCAAGGAGCAGAACTGAATTACCCAGACGTGGAGAAATAGGGCTATGCAGTTTTCAAGGCTGTCAAGCATTTCTGCCCTTACTTACTGAAGGCCAAGACCAAATTCATCGTGCCCCATTCTGCTATAAGAGCCCTCTTCGTGTAGAAATAAATGGGCAAACGAAGAGGGAACTGGATAACTGCCCTTCAAGAGTTCGACCTATAGATAAAGCCAACACTGATAGTTCAATGGCAGGGACTTTGCAGGCTAGCGACAAAAGCCTTAGCAGACCAAAAGGAGGCATCTAAAAAATCAAGAATGTTGAGCTTGCAATATGCACAAAGGGAACTCAGGGAGGAGCTCTTATGGAGTAACGAAGCACTGATGTATGAGCGAGAAGCATCGGAAACCTTTTTGGACCCTGAGTTGTGGTACCATGACATATGCTTCTATCTAGTGCAGGGTTCATGTCCTGAACACATGGATGCATCACAGAGGAGAGCTCTCAGATTAAAATCCAATCTATATTATTTGGTCGATAAAATCTTGTACAGAAAAAATCATGATGGAATCTGGCTGAGGTGTTTAGAGAAAGATGATGCCAACCATGTATTGAAAGAAATGCACGACGGCCCAGTAGGTGGTCACTATGGCGGAGAGACCACTGCCCACAAAATATTGAGAGTCGGATATTATTGGCCCATAGTGTTTAGAGACTCGCATGCCTATGCTCACAAATGCAAGGCATGCCAAACCGCCGCATGACAAGAAAGAAAGCCCATTGTTCCCCTCAGGCCTGTCATGATTTACCGACCATTCCAGCAATGGGGCCTAGACGTCATAGGCGAGATCACTCCAAACTCCTCACAGTAGCACAAGTATATACTCACAGCAACTGATTACTTCACCAGATGGACCAAAGCCATCCCGCTCTGGAAGGTGAACGAAGATGAGGTAATATCATTCATTGAGAAATTCATTATCAACAGGTATGGCATCCCTGATGCTCTCATTTTCTATAACGCTTCTTACTTTTTATCTCTGAGACTAACTGATTTTTCCATTGATAAGTCAATCCACATAAAATATGTAGCAAACTATTACCCCCAGGGGAACCGAATTGTAGAGTCTTCCAATAAGAACCTTATCTGCATAATCCGTAAGACAGTCGCTGATAACTAGAGGAACTGGCACAACGCCTTGACAAATTCACTTTGGGCCGATAGGGTCACCCATAAAGTGGCCTTGGGAAACTCTCCATACTTCCTAGTCTATGGACAGGAAGCCACATTTCCCCCAAACGTCGCCCTTCCATCCTTACAGCTCTCCCAAGCTTCAAGAGGAACCCCTTCAGCCCCACTTCAAGAAAGGATCGACCAACTGATGAAGTTAGAGGAATTAAGGGATAGAGCCAGAATTAAATTCAAAAATCACCAAATGATTGTAAAAAAATGGTTTGATCATCATCTGGTGGGAGATAAAGATTTCCAAGTGGGGGAGCTAGTCTTGAAATGGGACAAGCTGAGTGAGCCAAAGGGTAAACACACAAAATTCCAACACCTATGGCTAGACCCTTCCCAAGTTGTTGAAAAGATTGGTCAAGGGACTTACAGGTTGAAAACATTACAAGGGGACACTGAAAAGCTCCCTGTCAATGGCTAGCATTTGAAGAGATACTTCCAGCGCATTGGTGGTTGCCTCCTGAGTAGGTTAGATTTCATTTCATTTTTGCTGTTAGTTTAGTTGTATTTCTGTCCTTTCCTTTGTTTTCTGCCAAGTCTATTCTCCTGCTATTTTGAATTACATTCCTTTCAGCCAACTGATTGTAGTCCTCCAGTCTCATTCTACCCTTCAGATCTTCCCTCATTCACTGCTCTCGGCATTTCCCTTCCTCATCAACTTGCTGATGATTTAGCTAATCTTGAATCCATCATTTCCCTGCAAATCAAACAAACTTTCTATCAGCCCATGAGCACTTGAGAATCAACAAAGGAATGCAAACTGAAAACCCTCATTGGCATCTGTTGGAAAATGTGTGAGATTTGTTGATAACTTGGACATCTGGAGCACGTGGGGACATCTTTATAAAACAAAAAATGTGTAACTACAGCTGGACCAGCAAGGAGGAATGTTGCATTTAAATAGATCCCACTTAGACCTAGCCTATCCTTGCTTGTAATGTTTACAGTCATTCTCCATTGGTACCATCCACTACACTAAATGGTCCAATACTTGTTAGTCACGAGCAAACCTCTTTTCATGGGATAAGCTCATTGTCTCATACCCTGTGACAAATCTAATTGTGCTCTAGTCCTTGTGCCTGAAACTAGAAGGACTTATCTAAAAAAGAAATTAAATGTCAAGTCTTTATGACAATCTGGAAGGAAAAGTTGTTTGGGAAGCCGGTTAGAGTAAGGACTATTGCTGGGCTCAGAGTACTGGTTGACACAGCAAGCCCAACCTTGCTTAAGCGGTTTAAAAATATGGCATGATCCATGACTGCGCCCCATTCAATCAATAAATATAGCACTGAAATTCTCATATAAAGTGCAAGACAAACATGTCTACATCAAGCTTGATGAGCAACAAAGAGCTGAGGTACACACCTAAACAGGTATGGACAGATCGAGGATGACCCCAAAGGGATTTTTGAAAGTGGGTTACAGGTAAAGGAAGGTCAATAAACCCCATAATACTGCCATTGGAGAATGCCTATCAAAATTGTGTCAGTAAGTAGAAGCTATTTGTTTCTATCCCTCCTGAAGCATTTAATGTTTAAGTGGAACCCATGCTTATCCATCTATGTAGCTTACATTTCAAGTTTATTTTAACACCTTAATGTTTTATTGATCTGAAGGTCATTTGGAAACAGATATAACTGGTTCACCCAACGGTTTGCCATTTTTTGTGGCCACAACTACCACCCTATTGAAATATGTTCTTACAACAAATTTCCAATGGGTCCCCTAGAAGTTTTATTTTTCATCTTTCGAAACAACCTTTTTATCACATGGATGCCAACTTCTTGTCGAGTCAAATTTTCAAGGCTTGATGGCTAAGCCTTTAGATATACCTCTGCTGCATGGATCATTCATGACACAACCTATCCCTTTATCCTCTCCCTTCATCGAGATCTTTTGGTCCTCATAAAAATGCATGGCACATTGGCACCCGCACAAACCATCACCCCTACCCTTATCATAATCGTTTGTTGGTTTAATTCGCAAAACCCTTCATCGCATCATTGTCATGATTTAATCCCTTTACAAAGGAAACCCCTTGCAAAACACAAAAAACCTTCCCTCTTTCGCTTATCGCACTCAATATGGGTGCATAACACATGCCATAAGGACCGGACCCGACGACATTATAAACCACAATATATATATGTCAGGTCTGAAAGCTCATCGCATATTGTGATCGGCCTGAGTCCAAGATTTATGCATATATATGGCGTGCCACTAGCCTCTAGACCCAATGGCATCATTAACCGCATTGTATACATGGTCGGGTTCGGGGCCCCATCGCATATCACATATCGGCGGAGCACGGGCCTTATACACAGTGTGTGCGGCAATGTGGCGGAGCCGCTAATTTCTATGAACTCGAGTGTATATCATTTCAAGTTCAGTGTTATGGCTGGACATGGTTTTCCCCGCATATTCCTTTGTTTCTCAAAAAATATTGAAATCTCAGTTTTCAAATGCAAGCCTGTATTACGGACCCACCAACAATATTAACGTGTATATATATATGTTTTCGGGTCTGGGGCCATATCACATATCGCATATCAGCAGAGCCCCAGGCTTATGCATATTGTGATATGCAATATGCCGGACCCCGTGATATTTATAAGCACCGATATATATCATTTGAGGTCTGGCTTTGGTGATCGGGGCAGGATTTCCTGTGTTTTCGTATATTTTCCAAATTTTTCGAAATTACAAAGGATCGGGTTTTCAATGAAAAAAGCGGGCCCGTGGAGTCCCGATAGTGCAATTACGCATCGGGGCGGTGGAAGTCATGGGTCCTGTGACCTGAGAGAGGGCTGATACCTGATTGCGATGAAAGGAAGCCTTCGAAAACTATGTCGAGCCTATGGGTTGAGCGGGAAATTGTGTGATTGACTGTGTATCAGGCATAAATCCTTGTAATACTTGCTCCGTAGTTTATAAAATGAATGAAGGCAGCGTTATGTTTGATTGAAACATTTTTTGTTCTATTGTTCACAATCATCAAGCTAATGATGGTTATCCTTGCAGTTGAGAAGCAAAGGATGCAGGAGGGGGTTCGAAAGGCTGTCTATGCAGAAGCAATGTGCTTAAGAGTCTGGTCGCAACCCCACGTGTTTCCTATACATTCTGCAAGAAAATCTGTCCCAGTTTCCATTACGAGAAGGAAACATACAATCACCCTTTTCACCAGCATCTATTCTCCTCCTCAAGAAAGGAATCGACCCGGCTGTTATGCCTTCTATGTGCCAACAGTCACGCTAATGATCCTATCATTGTGTACTCGATTAGCATATCTAAAACAGTGGGAAGATGAAGAGGCAGGGTGACCTCGGCTGGTCAGCAGTTTCACCAACCTATCGTATCTATACAAACTGATCTGTGTAACGACAAGAGAGAATGGAAAGGGCATGGAAGGGAGAGGGTCATTCAGAGACCACATAAGTATTACCTCCGAAGGGGAGAAAGGGCTTTTGATTTTGGGGAAGAACAGTGTTGCTTTATTGTGAATGAGGAGGAGTGTTGCTTTATTTTGAATGAGGAGGACTATTTTGAGGGAACAAGGAGCCTTTAGTTTCAGACTCATTGTATTGTTTTGGATCAGAGTGTTGTTACTGCCAATGTGATTCATATTTATGCATATTGATGACTTAC
Organism: Pinus tabuliformis; assembly: GCA_031772625.1. Lineage (NCBI taxonomy): Eukaryota > Viridiplantae > Streptophyta > Pinopsida > Pinales > Pinaceae > Pinus > Pinus tabuliformis. The sequence continues at coordinate 584,891,011 of CM062811.1, forward strand.
AGTTCACTACTAGTCTTGTTAAATTGAACGTGATTCACTTTCATCGTTAACTTGTGAATGGTCTCTGATTTGAAACTAAATTAAACATTAGTTGCAGTTTTAATTCCATAGAAGAATGTGGATTCCTATATGAGTGATTAGATTTCAATTTAGCTTTAATACAATCTTTTCCCGCTGTGAATTCAGTGATTGATTCATTTGGACTTGAATCTATGCATGATGTTTAACCTTCTTTATCACGCTCCTACTGAACATATATATGATGTTTAAACCTCTGTATTATGCTCTTGTAGGATAGCTTAGGATAGATAGGACTAATTAGAGTAGTCAGAAGTAGTATAGATAGGATTTAATACATAGAGGCTTGCTGTTTTGTTTAGTTGATTTAATTGAAGTTTTCCCCTGGAAGTGATCTTTCAACGTGTTCAAACGGTTTACGAGGTCCCTTAAAACCTATCAGAGCTAACCATTCCAAACTAAAGTAGGTCTAGTTGGGGCTTGCAATCGATTTATTTCCCCTTGTTGGCATAGTGAACATTAGCCATGTCAACAACTTGTAAACTTCCGATTTAAATTATTTAGCTATCGAGAAACAAGCATTTGATATTTTTAAAACTTTGAAACATTTCATACCTTTTCTTCTTAAAACCCATAAAAAATAGTTGTACCCTACCCTACAATAAGAAAATTATTAATCCAAAGAGAGTTAGGGGAGAAAATAGCTAATTGGGTGACTGTGCTTCAAGAATATGATGTAGAAATCAGGCTAGCTAAAATTGTCAGGGGCCAAGGTTTTTGCAAGATGTTAACAAGAGCTTCCTAGTTACCACTAGAAGAAGATCAAGGTAATGAAGTGAAAATATCAAAGGTAAGCCTCAATGATACGCAATCACAACATGTTGATTTGAAATTTTATCTAAAAAATGTATATGCTCCTATGCATCTTAATTATAAAACAAAGCGAGAATCAAGATTGAAATCAAATCAGTATGAACTAGTCAATGATGTATTGTTTAGAAAAAATTATGATTCAGTATTGCTAAGAAGCCTGGAGAAACCTGAAGCCAAAAAGGTCATGCAGGAATTACATGATGGACCAGCTAGAGGACATTTCAGGGGAAATACCACAGCTCACAAAATCTTGCATATAGGATATCATTGTCCAACGGTATTTAAAGGTGCACATGAATATACAAGAAAGTGTACAACTTGTCAAACCACAGCGGGAAGAGAAAAAAATCCATCATTCCCTTTACAACCAGTTAACATCCAAGAACCATTCGAACAATGGGGATTAGACATAATTGGTGAGAATGTTCCTAACTCTTCCAAACATCATAAGTAAATCCTTACAACTACTGATTATTTTACAAAGTTGGTAGAAGTTGTCCCATTAAAGATAGCTAATACAAAAAGCATCATGGACTTCATTGATCAGTACATAATTACCAAGTTTGGCTTACCCTCAGCTTTAATGTTTGACAATACATCTTACTTTTCTGGAAATACAATGGTAGAATCTTCTCTAAAGTGAGGTTTCAAGTTGAAATATTCAGCTAATTATTATCCACAAGGTAATGGATTAGCATAATCAACAAACAAGAACCTCATCAGAGTTATCAAAAGGACTATTGATCAAAATCATAGGAATTGGCACAAAGCATTAACATTTTCTCTATGGGCAGACAGAATTACTCAGAAATCTTCTATTGGTTATTCTCTTTTTGCTTTAGTTTATGGAAAAGAAGATGTTCTTCCCACAAACATAGCAATCCCATCTCTTGCCCTAATACAATTCATCAATGAAAACCCTTCTTCTTCTCTCCAGGGTAGACAGTTTCAAATTCTCAAGCTTGAAGAAGAACGAGAAAAGGCTAAAGCAACCCACTTCCATCATCAACAATTATTCAAAGCTTCTTTTGATACAACTTCTTCCATTCAAAAAACTCTTGAAGTAGGTGACTTGGTTTTGAAATGGGACAAAGCACACGAGGAAAAAGGTAGACATACCAAATTCCAAAGACTATGGCTTGGCCCTTTTCAAATCATTGAAAAATTGGGCAATCAAGGTTTCTCTTACAAGACTTGTCTGGTAAGAAGGATTATTTGCCCGTTAATGGGAAAATTTAAAAAAAATACTTTTCTTAAGAGATAACCTTTTCCAATTTTGTAACATATTGTTCTTAGGATTCTTAGTAAAACAATGGTTAACTAGTATTTTATTTTGGCTTTTCAAAATAAAATCTTTGATAATATTTATGTTTTTCAATTTTATAAGTAAGCAAGAGTTAAAAGAAATAATTAGGGTATCTGGGTACTAAAGTAAACTTGATTTCTTTGGAAAAACTTGATCTTGCTTAAAAAATTTATTCTATGAACAAACTCTTATCTTTATAGAATATGAATGCTTTTTTGTCAGTCAAGAAAAGAATCTTTAACCTAGTAAGGACATTTTGCAAATCAATATCTTAAAAAACTCTATCATTATCATCCAAAATTCTTAAAAGAACCAATGATTCACCCCGTCTGATAGAAATTTCCTTTTCCAAAGTGTAATTCTAAAATATACAAAACTTAGAAGATAAAAAGTCTCATTATGATCTTGTTTACCATGTTCATAGGGAAATGATTAAACTGATATTACCAATATTGCATATCAAACAAGGTAATAGCTTATGATCTCTTCGATCAGAAGACAAGGGGTCTCATCAAGAGCCAGCTTTTTCAATTTAGTTAGGACTAGTGAATGGCATTGTCATTATTAGATTACCACGCCTAGACAATGTCTTTTAAGAAACCAAATAGAAAAATATTATATTCAAAAAGGAAAAAGGGACAAGGTCCAAGTGAGATTCAAAGCAAGTGAATATCATTTTGAAATTTGAAAATATGGGATAATGAATCATTATTGATTAAAAGATAACCCTATCGACGCTATGAAAGCATATTGGCAGCAGAGGCTCTATCTGTGACAAATGAGTAAACACCGAAAAACTAATCTACAGAAGACACCTGCTATATTACTTTAAATATTATTATCGGTTGATGCGAATGTTTATATTTTTATCATTACAAGAGTAAAGTAATTTAATAAGTAGAGTGAGCAAGTAATGATGATTCCAGAGAAATGTTGTTTACCTTATAACTCATGTAATCAGTATTCTTATAACTCTAATTACTTTGAGAGTTTTTAGAAATTTTAGAAAACTACTCAGAGATAACTAGTTCTCCCAAGTGAATCACAAATTGTTGTACCAAAACAACCCCCCCCCCCCCCCCCCCCCCCCCCCATTTATAAAGCACAATAGCTAAGGTTAGAATTATAAATGGGGACCCTCTTAAATTTTTAGGCTTAGGATAATAATACCTAACTCTAAGAAAATACCTATAAAAACCTTGCAAAACGAACTAAGGATGAAATCTGCATCGCAAATAGCACTTTTCTGTGTGACTATCTTAAAACATCTTCAAAAAATTGTGATTTACGATCAAATCTCCCGTTGCAATAGCCTGATAATTAGCACCTTGTTATTTTGCAAATCCCATTTCACACTTCGAAAACTTCGAAAGAAATTTAGCTATGCCATTAAAATGTCCATTAGTGATTTGTGAAATGTGATATTGCATTATTCGCAATCGCATTTTGCTTTATGCATCTGGTAGCACTATAATGTATCCATTTAAAGATTGTGATGTGTGATTAAGAGCGGTAAAACGTGTGAAATAATTACGTTCTAAATATCAAAACGAATGAATTGACAGGTTAATAAAGATTTAGCGACCCGAGGAAGGATAATCATTTTCCAAGTTATGGGTAGTTGACATCGAGTATCTCATTAAACCTTTCTCACGATCCAAAGTCATTTCAGAGAAGCTTTCAATCTTAATTACCTAATATTGTCTACGCTGATATATCTTGTCTATTTCAGGCAAGATACAAAAGACATGTCTGTTATAGGGAAAAGTGTCTATTTAGAACTGCTCTATCCCACTAAGGTGTGACAGCTACCTTAGAAACAAATAGAGAAAACTACTTTTGTATTCTTCTTTATGAACTATAAACAAAAAGGAATAGGATGAACCAACCTGTGTCTTGCACTAGTCCTTTGATCCAATCTCTCTTCTCTTTGACAGCTTCCAGCTACCTGCTCCCTCACTTGCCCAGCTTCGCCAAGTACCTGTAAGATCACAGAAGAAGGAAACTATACAAAGACATGGGTTTATATTCACAAATAACTTAGGATCAAATTTAAGTTAACCATACAAATGTAACAAGCATCAATGAAACACAAGCATGGAGAAGAAACTCAAATAGTTTTATTGATATACAAGAAGATTCAGGAGGAGTTACAACCGATGATTCCTAACCCAGCATCAACCTCCCAACAAAGAAATCCCTTCTTCAACCCCAACAAAGCATAGATCACCCAATTCTCTGATATGTATCTCAAAACCAGCAACAATTCCTTACAATGTGCAAAATTCCACCCTCCGGATCTCTGGGATGAGGGATCCATATATAGATGTATGCAAGGAGGATGAGTCATCTCATGAATTGATTAGTGGCTTCTCTCTGTCATTTCTTGCTTCCACTTGGAGACTGAAAGCCTCTTACTCATCCTTGGTCGAATTCAGTGAGGCAAGTGTCATTGGAGAAGATTCTGGAAGCTTCCATTGTCTCTCCACCTCGTGGAATGACATTGCCACTTGTCATTTCCCGCTCAACGCACCCTGGTAGTGCATTTAGGTGTGTTGCAACGCACCTAGCTAGTGGACTTGGGTGCTATGCAATGCACTTGGCTAGTGGAGCAGCTGAAATGATCCTGATTTGACTTATTCTGAGCAGTTTCTGGTGGAGAACATCTGGGAGAAGCTGTAATTTGGTGACCTTGTTCCTTTAGGAGTTATAAAAACACTTTTAGGGACTTAGGAGCCCTTGGTTTATGGAAATTTCATGCTTAGAGCTGTAAGGCACAAAAATGTCTATAACAATGTCAGTAAGGAAGGTGATGCAGAAACAGAGCAAGTAGACCATTGTTGAATCTGAGTTTACAAAGATGGCTCCTATTTTCTCTGATACAATTTGTGATGCTTCCAAAGGCGCAATAGCTCGGGAGTTCATATACAATAGGCTTGAGGAAGAACATCCTAAAATAATCGTCACGAGAGAAACAACTAACTCAACAAGGCCTTAAGGACTTCAATGTAGAGATGCTTCTTGCTCTTTCTTTCATAGGATAGGAGCAAGAGCTAAAATCCTCCCATACACGAATATGATCAGGTGGGTGATTGAAAACCTCATCATTGAAGATAGGCAATTCAATAATTCAAGAATGGAGCTCATAGGGTCATTCAGAGTAGAGGACTTGAAGAAAATGTACCACATACCTGACCCTCAGGATATCTACAATAGCACATTTGTGGCAAACTTCACAAAGAAGAACCCAGACCCCTTCAAGCTGATTCAGGCTTGGAGAGTGTTGGATAACAAATTCAAATATGAAAAATCATGTATGTATGCTATAGCCTCTTTGGAAAACCCCTACAACTATGCAGCATCTATGTTATGTAGATTATATGGGTTGCCCAATAATACTAAGTTTTCCATAGAATGGATTCCTCTAATTGATGCTTGTGTTAATTCCCACATCACGAATTGGCCCTCCATCCTATCTAATAACCTAGCCACCACCATTACAAAATATCAACAGAAGAGAGCCTTTAGTGCAGATAACCTCCCTCCATTCTATTTTAGTGCCTACATTATGGATGCCATCTGCTTTTCCACGACATTTCCAACCATGGGTTGGAAATGGACCTTACAAGACCCCTACCCAATCCATCTCAATCATAGACAAATATGGGAATCACATTATATACCTCACTTCTATAATATATTTCATGTTGTTGTGTTGCCCCTACATTAAATAATTTTCAATAAGAAAGCCCCCAAGTTTTCCCAAGAAGCAAAAACAGACCTGTTTACTGTTGAAAAATATTTCATTGAAGAATGGTTCACCTACATAAGGTTTTTGGTAGCACAACCGATCCACATGTCCTTCCTTTATATGTTTCTGATAAATTATTAGCAAGAGATATTTCCTACTAGACCATAGGAAAAGTCCTTACTAAAGTTCTCAAAGATGGTAAGAAGTCATTATGCCCCTCTTATCCTGTCAAGTGCGATTCTTTTGCTTTAGAAAATTTTGTTCATGCTATTAAAGAGTCAGCACATATGGAAGCCCTCAGGCTTCATACATTGCCTAAGAGGCAATTTGATCCAGACAAAGTGGCATATAATGTCACTACTGCAGTAAAGCTCAACCAATACAACCATGAGGCTAACTATTTTGAAGACTTGTTACAGTCGGCTGAATCCTTCGAACAAGCGTTCAAATGGGTAAGGGCGAATCTGAAACCTAAAGATTTTCAAATCTTTCAAGAATTTAGAAATGAAAGGCTCGAATTGATCCCAATGTGTTACCAGGAAAAGTGTCTATTTAGAACTGCTCTATCCCACTAAGGTGTGACAGCTGCCTTAGAAACAAACAGAGAAAAACTACTTTTGTATTTCCTTTATGAACTATAGATAGAGAGGAATAGAAAGAACCAACCTGTGTCTTGCGCTAATCCTTTGATCCAATCCCTCTCTTCTTTGACAGTCTCCAGCTACCTGCTCCCTTACTTGCCCAGCTTCACCAAGTACCTGTAAGATCACAAAAGAAGAACACTATACAAAGACATGGATCTATATTCATAAACAACTTAGGATCAGATTTAAGTTAACCATACAAATGTAACAAGCATCAATGATACAAAAGCATGGAGGAAAACTCAAATGGTTTTTATTGATAAACAAGAAAAGATCCAGGAGGACTTACAACGGATGGTTCCTAACCCAGCATCAACCTCCCAGCAAAGAAGCCCCTCTTCACCTCCAAAAAAGCATAGATCACCCAATACTCTGATGTTTGTCTTGAAACCAACAGCAATTCCTTACAATGTGCAAAATTCCAGCCTCTAGATCTCTGGGATGAGGGATCCATATATAGATATGTGTAAGGAGGATGAGTCAGCTTGTGATTTGATTAGTGTCTTCTCTCTATCAGTTCTTGCTTCCACTTGGAGACTGAAGGCCTCTTACTCATCCTTGGTCGAATTCAGTGAGGCAAGTGTCATAGGAGAAGATTCTGGAAGCTTCCATTGTCTCTCTACCTCGCGGAATGACACTGCCATTTGTCATTTCTCGCCCAACACACCCTCATAGTGCATTTAGGTGCATTGCAACGCACCTAGCCAGTGTATTTAGGTGCAATGCAACGCACCTAGCCAGTGGAGCAGCGGAAATGATCCTGTTTTGACTTATTCTGAGCAGTTTCTGGTGGATAACTTCTGGGAGAAGCTGTAATTTGTTGACCTTGTTCCTTTATGGGTTAGAAAAACACTTTTAGGGACTTAGGAGCCCTTGGTTTATGGGCATTTCATGCTTAGAGTTGTAAGGCACAAAAATGTCTATAATAGTTGCCCCCTAAAGTATGAGGCCGTTAACCTTTTGGTGTCGGGTGAAATGCTTTATTATGAGGATCCGAAGTTCTTTCAATGCTGGGAGGAGACCTGTAATAAGATACAATACAATACATTACCTTCATACTGTTTTTCATGATCTAGCTGAGGTAGGCATTCCCATGCTCAGCTCTATAAATTCATTTTCATGTACATAGGACAGACAATAGTCTGATTGTAGACTGATGATTCTGATAGAGCCATCATCCTTTTGGTAGGATGATTATCTGTGCTACAATGCTGTACATTTAATGTCTTTATTTCCCTAGATATATATCGCAGCCCGGATGGATGAAACTAGATCCAGGGTCTTCAATCTCATCCAATCTTCACTCGAAGTACAAGTCGATCCATGTGAGAAATGTTCTGAAGTCGAACATGGAAAGACATCGCTTGATTACCAGTCAATGATGTAAACTGTTCACAAGCGCGAGAGGAATCACCAATAATGATAATGACCCTCAAGGTACTGCAGTACAATTCATGTGGTGTGAATAAAGGACTTGGCGTCGAACACCACGCAAAGTCTTTCGGTCGAAGGTCATTGATTTAAACCTGTCGCCGGAAGTGAGAAACTTGCCATTGAGGCATGCAAGCTTCAAAGTACTGGATGGGGTGTTCCTAAACCAACTTCTTGGATAATGAGTTGATGTCGACAAGAAGTGATCCATCACAGGAGGGCCTTAATGAATCCCACATCAATGAAACGGACGAAGCAAATGATTTTGATGGAGGTGAAAACGATCTGATGATATACGGTTCAGGGTGGCGGTCATGAAAAAATGGAGTATGATGTATGGTAGTGGGTGGGACACAGGTGGCTTCTTTGGATGACTTCTCTTGAACATGGCGGCGACACTGATGTGATGGATTGGTAGCATTAACCCCAAATGTGGATGGTATAGTGTGACCACGGCGATGTGACCGGTGAATGAAACAACCCAACCCGACTCGGACACGGAGTGGAAGTGTCATGTTCAAGAGCGACTTGCTACCAATAAAGATTCTTTGAGTTTTCTTCCCAATTTTTCCCCAGTCATTGCTGACCAGTACCTCTTTATTTTTTTCAAGCTTGAGGAGGATAACATATGCTTGTTCTATAATTTTCCCTTCGAGAAAACCCATCGCTATGTTTTAACGAGCCTAGCGATAGTGAAACTCGTTCTCTTCTAAAGACAAGTTTGTCGCTATTAATCTTTTTAACGAGTTTAACGACAAAGATAAATCGGTCCTTTTCAATTTTAGAGAGTCTGAAAAGGTACGTAAAGGTAACTCCAAAATTCCTTTTTCGTCATCTAATCCCTTAAATCCGAAAAAGTATAAAACAATACAGAAGGGATGAATTTTCGATAGTTTTAACAAGCCGAACAAAACAAGCGCTCGATCTTTTTGTGCAATAATCCCTCAGGTCCAAAAAGATTAAAATCTAGATGAGGGATAGCACTTCATGTCCCTTTAATGAGCTGGAAGGCCAAGGACTCGGAAATCTTTTCATATTTTACGAGTCAGTTGAAAAGAGCTTAAAGAAGACTCGTCTTTTGAGGAACGAGTGATAAAACAGGTAGTAGCTGATTCCAGGTAAGGTTTGGAATTTTCCAATCACGGCAGTGTCACAAGGATGGCTAGTAAAATCACTCTTCGCAGCTGTTCCTCAAAATGGGTAAACAATCAAGTGGAGGTGAATGATCGGCCAATGAAAAAGTGGAGGTGACGGTGCAAACACGACCAAGGCTTTAATGGCTGAAGTACTACATTCACGGTGGTTATTTACCGGGGAATAGTTCATTTTTTAATGAGCTTAAACGCGGGTGGAAACATTTGCTCATGTCTTATGTTTATTTTTTAACGAGCTTGAACTATGTGCTAAAATTTCTCGAATAGATGGTCTTGTTTTGATTTTACCATAAATAGCTTTTTCCTTTCAGAGATCGTACTGTATTTTCAACTGCTTCATCAAACTAGTCAGAAATGAACAATATTTGCTTGAAAACGAGTTAAAACGCTAATATTTTACTTTGAACTACGTAAAAGTAATTAAAAAGTGTTTTTTACCTCTCATTTTACCATTTCATTCGAACTTGGTTTGTTGGAGCTTTGGAGGTGCTTTTTCCCCTTGATTTTCATCAGTTGATTTCGGGAGATTCTGTGGATGATTCTCGACGCCGTCTGGACCAGGTAGGAGCTAAACCTGAGCTCTCTCATTTCATGGTTTCCATTTTGCATTTTGAGCTTGATTCCTAGCTTTTCTGAGCCCCTGGGGTTTAAGGAACTCGTTCTGCTATCAACGCACCTTCAGTGTATCGAAACCTGCGTTGAATGTTGGTCTGTCTAAAGGCTATCTAACATTCAACGCACCTAGAACACTGCTGCAGGAGCGTTTGGCGCAAAAAGGGAATTTGATGCACAATTTTTGATGAAATTTTTGCCTGTTTCTCACCAAAATTAGGACCTAACTCCTCTCTTTTTTGTTTTTCAGAGATCTTTGGAGTAAGATGACCATTACATGGCGAGAACGTGAGCATGAAGAAGAGGACATGCTTGCCCTACATGATCCATTTACAGTGAACGCGCTGCGGAATTGTGGCTTGTTGAAGTTCTTCCGCATTTCTAGCATGAGATAGCAGATCAACTTACTGCAGTATTTGCTCGATGCTTGGGATCCTACTAATCAGGTTTTCCAGATCAGAGGCAAATCTATCCCCTTGACTGCAGTAGACATCTATTTCTTGACTGGCTTGTCGAGGCGAGGTGCCCCCATCTCTTTGTCAGGTTCGGCTCGAGGAGGCGATTATGTGAGAGATTATGTCCACCGGTACTGCAGAGAAGGATCTCAGCCGAGTAAAGACGGTAAGATCATCATCCGTGATGTCACTGACAGGTCCCTTAGGACTATTCTGTTTACTTTTGGTAGGATGGCCGGTGGTGCGTCTCTTCATGTAGCCAATCGATCTTATATGCAGCATGCCTTGGAATGTCTCCAACCGAAGGTGTTCAACTGGTGCGACGCAATACTTCTTGTGATGAAAGAACAGCTGACTAAGATAAAGAGCGGGAGGTTGAAGAACTTTGGGTATGGTTCTATTTTGACTGCCTTTGCCTTGGAGAAGATACCATTGATGCAGCCGTAGTACATTGCACTCAATTTACCTTCTCCTACTGAACCACGTATGCAGAGATGGGTTGACCATATGTCTAGGCATGCTGGCCAGTCTCAGATTTAATTTTCTGATACCTTCTTCAGGTGGTTTGATCGTCAGGAGATGGCTTATTCTGAGTATCCATACGGTGGCATGGACTTCCGAGGTGATCTAGATTTAGTACTTCCGGATGGCGAGCAGTGGGGCGCCATTGGTAAAATATTTGACCATATTGTTGTTTATCGTTTTTTGTTTATAATGTCCTTGTGCTTTATTCTATCAAGACTTTAATCAAACTCATGTGTACATGCAGATGTTGGTCCCGCTCATCCAGTAGTTCGCCTGAGAGTACCAGCTGCTGCCCCAGCAGGAGAGGCCATCGAAAGGGCTATTCTTCGTGACCTCGATGTGGTCGAGACTCTCACAGCTTTGCAGGAGCAGGTTGAGGGCCTCACTCTCGGTATTCCAGATGTGAGGACCGACGAGCTACCTTTGCAGTTACAGGGGCATACTACTAGTGTGCCCAGACGATGGACTCATCTCCTACGCATGATCGCATAGGCTGTGACTTGCTATCACGAGCATCATTAGACTAGGGTGCCCCCTAGAATTTTGAGTTTTTGGGTCGTTTGACCGATTTTGTCTTGGTTACAGAACATTATGTGTAAACCATAAACAGTTGTATATATTTTTTATTTTCGGAGTTTTATTTTGGTTGAGCTACATGATCCACATGCAAAACATTGATGATGTGTTTCCTTCTTTTTTTTATAAATGTTGCAAATGTCTATCTAACACATAGTTTGCTAATGAGTCAGTTAATGTGTTTAAGTTTCTAGAAATATGTTGATATTGAATAAGATCAAATTGTCTTTCCAAAATCTTAACCCTTAGGAACATGCGATAAATAGCTGGGTTTCAGAAGGAATATATACCATTGAGTTGTAGTATTACGAGTTGTTAGTCTAACCTGACAACTAGTCGGCGTATACCATGAGTGATGGCATCAGAGAGAAGGTTTATCAACGTGCTATACTCAGCGATGTTATTCGTTGATCGACCAATACATACACCTTTGAAACTTACTAACTCGCCGCTTGGATCAAAAATGGCCCAAGCTGCGAAGGACAGGTTCCGCGAACTACGACTCACTCCGTCGGCATATCCAACACATGGCTCCAATAGGTTTGACATCTGCAATAAATGTAAAAAGTGGGTTACTTGACCAAAACAAACACTTTAGCGAAAACAAAAACATAACAAAAGCATACTGGTTACCATTACGCATAGTAACGCTTGAGGTACAACCCATTATGAGGTTGCGCCGGTGGAATTCCGTCATAATCCATTAACTCGTAGGCTCCTTTTGCTAACACTCGTTTAACAATATAGGGGCCCATCCATAAATACTTAAATTTACCTGCTCCCAATTTATCGGATCCTTGGTCGTAAAGCAAGACCAAGTCACCTTCTGAGAAGACACGGGGTTTGACATTTTTTTCGAACTACACCTTGACTTGTTTCTTATGGGCTTCGTTAGCCAAAGCGGCGTCACGACGGGTTTCATCCAATTGGATTAATTCCAAGAAATGAGCCTCTTCTTCTGAAGTTCCAGGGAGGAGATCAATTGCGAGTTTGAGAGATGAGATTTCACACTGGGTTGGTAAGACTGCTTCTAGGCCATATACCAGTTGGAAGGGTGTGAACCCGGTTTCATTCCTTACCGATGTTCGGTAAGCCCACAAAGCTGAGTACAGGATTAGGTGCCATCTTCTTTTGTGAACTCTGATCATCGTTTGCAGCATGCGTTTCAGGACCTTGTTGATCGCTTCAACTTGTCCATTGACTTGCGGATAATATGGAGTAGAGCTGTCATGAGACAACCCTAGTTTGGCAACTAATTCAACCATCATGTGATTGCGAAAATGTGATCCATGATCTGTGACTATAGCCTGTGGCACGCCGAATCTGGCGACTACATGATTGAAAAAGAAGAGGGCAGTTGTTTCACCAGTATTATCTAATGTAGGCATCGCCTTGGCCCATTTGGTAAAATAGTCAACTGCGACTATGATATACCCATGCCCCCCGGTCGAGGTGGGGTTACATGTCATGAAATCGATGCCCCATTTGGCGAATGGCCCAACAGCAAATATTGGCTGTAGAGGTGCGGGTGGTCTTCTGGTTTTGCTATCAAAAATTTGACAAGCATGGCAACTTCTGACTGCGGTTATGCAATCTTTGAACATTGTTGGCCAGAAGTATCCTGCTCGTAAAAATTTTTGTGCTGTAGCATATCCAGATTGATGCCCCCCACACGCGCCTGAATGACACTCATTCAGGACTTTTTCGGCCTCCTCATGGGTGAGGCACCTTCTCAGAACTGTATCGATACCACGATGGTAAAGTGTATCACCGACGATCATGTAGTCTTTTGCTTGGTATCGAATACGTTTTTGTTCAGAGTGGGAGGTGTTTGGCCTAAATTTTTGGGTTTGGAGATAAATGATTATATCCCCATACCACTCATTGCTTGTAGATATCAGAAACAAACTTTCATCTATGATTGATTCTTTGGATGTTTCATCGTTGGACGACGATGGGAGATCGCACAATAATTCTGCGAAAACTAGAGCTTTCTTTGACTTGGATTTTACAAATTCCAGATCAAACTCTTGTAGGATTGCTATCCATTTTGAGTATTTACCCCCCAGTAACTGTCGCGACAATATATAAGTCATGGGGTCGCAATCTGACAGAATGGTAGTTTTCCGAAAGAGAACATAGTGTCGAAATCTTTGTATCGCTTGAACAGTTGCAAGCGCTAGCTTTTCAACGTAAGAATATTTACTTTCTGTATCATTTAAGTTTTTACTTAAATAATATATAGGATGCTCAATTCCATCGACTTCTTGAACTAAAACCATTGCGATGGTCGTATCTGCTGCAGCCAGATACAGGTTAAAATCTCTTTGATAATCAGGGGCATACATTAATGATGCTTTCTTTAAGGAATCTTTTAAAGCATCAAAGGAAGCTTGCGCAACCTGATCCCAGACAAAGGGTACCTCCTTTTTCAAAAGACGTGTATAACCTTTAGCAAGTTCGACGTAATTTGGAATGAACCTCCTCAGAAAGTTTGCTTTCCCTTGGAGTTTCTGAATCTGAAGCAAATTCGAAGGTGGAGGCAAATTTATGATTGCCTGGACCTTACATGGGTCGAGACGAATCCCATCCTTGGAGACTACAAAGCCAAGTAAACAACCAGAACTGATGCAAAATACACATTTGTGCGGATTGAGTCGTATCTTGTAGTGTTGGCAACGTAGAAATATCGCTCTTAAATGCTGCGGATGATCAGTCCGCTTTCGCGAATGAGCCGGAAGGTCGTCGAGGTATGGTTGAACGATTTTTTTGATGTCATGGAAGGCATAATTCATTGCCCTCTGAAATGCCGCCCCTGCGTTCTTTAAACCAAAGGGTAATTTTCGATATGCGAATGTGCCCCACGGACAAATAAATGCAGTCTTTGACTAGTCCTGTGGGCGGATATTTATTTGATTATACCTAGAGAATCCATCCATGAATGACAAGATTTCGCATCCGGCGCATTCATCAATTATTTGGTCAATGAAGGGTGTAGGGTAGTTGTCTTTTGGACAAGCTTGATTTACGTCCCTATAGTCGACGCACACTCTAATTGTCCCTTGTTTTTTCATAACAGGGACAATATTCGATACCCAATCGGTTAGAGGAACCGGGTAGATGAAACCAGCATGGAGAAGTTTTTCAACTTCTGCCTTAATGGCAGCAGCTTTCTTGGGGTGCACCTGTCTTAGCCATTGTCGTACTGGTTTGACATCCGGATACATCTTAATTTCGTGTTCAACGATACTCGAGTCAATGCCTGGCATTTCACTGTATGACCAAGGAAAGACATCTCTGAATTCGCGAAAAAGAGCGTTATATATTTCCAGTTCTGATGGAGAACAACATTTGCCAACATAAATATTCTCTACAACATCTGTTTTGGTCGAGATATTTATGGCTATAGTCTCTTCAATGTTGGACAAGTTTCGCTCAGAATCCACCGTATTTACAGTATTTGACAGAAAATCAAAGACTAAAGGATGATAAAGGTCATTTTGAGTATCTTCTCCACAATCCGGAAGAAGAGAACAATGGTGGGAATCATTCCATGGTGCTCCTTCAGTTACCATAGATTGGACAATTCCTTCATCGGTGACATGCACTCGCGACCAAGGATCCGAAGGAGTACCATATTCTCTAGACCTATCTATCCAAACGCTTGATGAGCGTTGATTTGAGTTTGCCTCCCATGCTAGGAACATTGATTGCTATAATATTTCCGTTGGGCTTGGGGGCAAAACCACTGCATGACCCATGTCGATATTGTTTTCTGAGATCTTTATAGAAGATATCATGTTGCAGGTTCCTATCGACACTACTTCCACCAGATTGATTGGAGGTGGAAGAGCAAAAGTTCCCATTAGTATAGGATCTTTTAGTAGGCCTACTCCGATATTTTGAAGCGAATGGGGGCTTCCATGGATCATGGGGATGCTTCCAGTAACTTGAGAACCATTGGGGAGGAAGTTTTGTTGATCGACAATTGTAATCCCTCCTTGAAAGGGAAATGCAATCTTTCTAAAATAGGTCGATACAACAGCTGCCATGGCATAAATCCATGGTCTTCCTAGTAGGATGTTGTAATCAAGATTCTGATCGATGACTTCAACATATATTTCTACCGTTTTCCCTCCTAGTTCAACTTTCAAGTTATTTAGGATACCATATGGGGTATATGTCCTTCCGTCGAATGCTTTTAATGTCGTCGAAGATCACGACAAGGTTGGAGATCCTAAAGTTTTCCAGCAACTCATCGACATAATGCATGTAGATTCCCCCTCATCAATAATTGTTCGATGAACAGTTTTGTTGAGGGCTTTCACTTGAACAAGGAAAGCTAGTTGAGCTGGTAACTGAGGATCGTATCCTTTATGATCGAAGGATACAAGATTGGAATCCTTTGGGTCAATCCCACCAATGGTCGATAATAAAGCCTACCTTTGGGATGGGCAATTTTGTAGTACTTCAAGAGTCGACATAGCGGATGGCGATTGGGTGAAATCTTCCACTATGTTATAATGCTGTGCCGCTCTAGCGCGGGGATTAAATGTCGACTTGTGTACTACTCCCTTTGGCGGTTTTATCATTAATTCAGGAATGGTGGGTGGCACAACTTCTGTCGAAGTCGTTGTCGAACTACTTGGTTGATCTTTATCCTTGTTGTTCGACAGCGGCGGATTCCCATAATCGTTGTTCCTTGTCGATATCAAAGCATCATTTTACTGTTTTGAAACCGACAACATTAGCACTTGAGACGGGGAAGCATTTCCACTTTCAACCAGATTTGTTCCTAGATTTGGAAACGGATCAGTTAACACTACGGAGGTTTTTGAATTCTTGAAGAATTTTTTAACCTCAGCTCTGTGTGGAAAATCTATGGTCTGATGATCCTCATCACATATAAAGCATGGATTTCTTGGTTTCCTATTTCCAGAAGGGTTTGAAGAAGATTTTTCAGGTGATGATTCCTCCTGTTTCTTCTTCTTCCCTTTGCCTTTCTTCTTGCTTCCTGGTTGTTTGGTTTCTTTGCCTTTGTCTGTCGATACGACATTTACTTCCGAAGCAAGAAGCTCGTCTTTTGCATTTTGACTTGAAATCTTACAGGCCTTTTTGGATGTAACCTTTGTCGATTTCATGTCTGTCGTGCCAATCACTCCATCGCCGGCATGAGAGTCATTGTTTGATTTAGGAGGAGGAGGAATTGAGAATTCTGGTCTAGGGGCGTCAGGTATTTTGTCGTAGAGCGTGCCGGACTGAGTGTAAATCAAGTCCAGATATTGTGCACGAGTGATAACTTGCTCTTCTGTTACGACTCCCCCCTTTGCCACATCTTCCGTGATGGAAGGCAGTAATGACTTGATAAACCATTCAGCTAAGAGCTGATCGGGGACGTACGTTTTTACCATCCTACGACGACGTCGCCACTCATGTATATGATCAGATATGTGAGTGGTCGTTGTTTGTTTGAAGTTGGTAAGAAGTTCTGTTCCCGTTTCGTACCTTATTGGTAATTGAAAATGGATTAAAAAGGTTGTGGCTAAGGTACTGAAGTTGTCGAACGAAGCTCTAGGCAATTCAATGTACCATTTTGCCGCTGGACCCGTTAACATCCTCTGAAAGAGGCGAAGTCTTATCGAATCATCATTTAGGGTGTTTGATGAACACCATATATGAAAGGTCATCACGCGATTCGATGGATCTTCACCCGGATTTCCATTAAATTTAGGAATATCTGATGGAAGTTTATGCGGAATCGCTGGCCACCAAGGGGCATAAGCAATTAGATCGTTTGTTAACCGATTTAAATCAGGTAACTCTAAGGTTTCCACAAAGGGTAACTGTTGATTCAGGTTAGGTGAAGCATACCCTGGATAAGATGGGATTGCCTGAGCAGTTGGTCTTTGCATACAAGCATAATGCATTTGATGCTGGTATGTTTGGTAAGGTTGGTGGACATGACCATTGTAGAATGGTTGATTTTGACCGTTTTGAATGTACGACTGTCCACTGTTCGCAAATATTTGCTACTCAGAACCTTGGTATACTTGTTGGAATTGCGGTTGTTGGTATTGCACCAGCCATGGTTGTGAAGCCATGTGCTGTTGCGCGATACTAACCGTTTGACCAAGGTGAGGGGTAATTGTACCCATCTGGACTATGTCGCTCCACTAGTCGGTGATTGTGGTTGAGTCGCAGGGTCAAGGGGCTGTTGCATTAAAACCTGAGAAACCTGAGGTTGGCATACAACAGGCAATGTTTGAACTTGCGACACCATCACAATAGCTGGCGTAGTCAGGATATTCGACATAGGTACGCATTGTTGCATCGAATACACAACTCTTGGTTGTTGAGGTAGTATAGGTACCCAACCACTTGAGGTAATTCCAGTATAACCTGAATGTTGTTGTGAACTCCTGTATGGATATCCTCCCGGAGGGGATAATGAAAGGGTATACTGTCCCCCATACGGTGGTAATCCAGAACTCAAGGGAATTGTTTGCCCTTGGGGACCGGACTGCCCAAATTGATCTCCAAATGGATCAATTTGTTGAGACTCAACATAAGAGTTTCCAGATATTATTCTGGATGAACAAACAGGAACGGACCATACTGTCGAAATAGCCCCTGAATAGGCTCCTTCTAGCGGTTGAGAGCTAGTCGGGACAAATGGTATACCGGCGAACATTGTCGGAGTGATAGCAGGGAGTTCTGTCGTCGCTGTGTCAGATGACACAGTCCTAGATGTTGACGGTTGTTCAGACATTTGTAGTCTATCCAAAAGATTACCTAGCGATTCTACAGGAGCTTCCACTGGTGGTAGACTAACTTCTGATGAAGAAGGATATAGAGTGATCCCGACTCCAAAGTGCGTTGGAGTACTTGTTTGAGGATCTTCTACAATTTCTTCTATTGCAATCAGACCAGGTGGAAGGGGAAGACCGTCAGGTCCGTAAAATATTTCTGGTGCCGAAGAAGGTGTGAAATTGGCAGCGACAGATGTTTGAAGAGTAAGACTCTCCGAACCTGTTGTAGATGGAACTGGTTCGGTAACACAAGTGTTTATTCTAAAACTAGGATCAGTATCACTGTCCTTCTGTGGTTGTTGAACTTCTTCTGTAGAGGCAGGGATTCCAGAAATGTTTGGAGTAACCGGAGTCTTTGATGTCGTTGGAACACTTGTTCTAACTTTGATAGGAGATTTGGAACCGGTTAAACGAGTTCGCTTTGTCCGTACTGGTTTCGATTCTGGAGACAAAGACGGTTGACTCGTAAGCCTCCGCGAACGATGGGGTTTCAATTGAATTTCTTCCACGATTGCGGATTACTCGATCAACTAAAATAAAGGGAAGGTATGTTTCCAAATTAAATGAATTTTAGACGCTTTGACACAACTTGTTTTTTCAGTTTTTAAGAGTCGAGAAAAAACAAAAGATGACTCTAGTCTCCTTCGATTTTTAATGAGCCTGAAGTGACAAGTGCTCAGATGGACCTTTTCCGTTAAGGAGTCTGAAAAGGAACGAAAGGGACTGCTCTGGAGGTCTAGGTAGAGGGAGTACCAAGCCAATCGCAAAACTGTAGAATACTTTTTATGGTACGGCAGTCAATCTTCTCGAATGTTGTGTTTAGTGCATTTCAATTGATAGGGCGGCAGACATGACTTCCTATGGATAAAGGATTTAAGCCTATAGGGGTCTCCCAAAATATACTCGACGGTACGTGGGAGCACAAGTCCGTACTGGCACTTATCGTCTCAAAGTGGAGGAATCACCCAACCATCAGTGAGGACAGCAGTTACCAGGCTTTATGACACCGGAATACGTCTCTAGCCTAGACCTCTAAATGTTGTGCGTTAAGTTCCAAAGCGTTGTTAGATTCATTGAATTTATTTTAAGTTGATCTTGTTTATGAAGTTTGCCTTTTGGGTTCACCACAAGATGTAGATGTAATTCCTAAAATGCAATCTAAAGATGATAAACAAACTTTTATCTCTTTTGTGCAATGAAAATCCTAGCTACTAGAGGAAAAGAAAGACACAATCTTTTCACAAAGAGCAAAGAGCACATTGTAAATGAACTTTCCTAAATCAAGCCAAACAGACTGTCTATATGCAAATGCACATGCATGTATTTGTTTTTGACTTTCTTAGTATTGATGCTAAAAACAAAGTTGATGTACAAATCTGAATTTGCTTTCAAGCGACAAACATAAACAAGCTTCTTTTCGAAATCAAAAGATAGAGATGATTACGACACCTTGCAATTTTGAAATGAACACTTATACTTGACACTAGAAAATCACAAACTCAGACCAAAGGCAATAGTAAAAGTATAATCAACCATCGACAGCAATCAAACTTTATCCTATGATCAAAATCGACACTTGCGACAGATATAAATCAAAGGACGACAGTACGACTATTCTGCTTTTGCAATGGAAAACTGTAAACGACTCAACAAACACACAAAAACATCTACAGTTCTTTTGTACAAAGGAGGCAGAATAACAGCAAGGAAAAGGGGTTTTAAACAGACATATACTGATCACAGGCAACAAAATTCAGAGATAGAACTGGAAAGAATGAAGCACAAGAACCTCAGCTGCACAGGGCTAGTCTGATCAGTGTACCTGTAACACAGAGAAACTGCATTGCAGCACAGGTTGCCCTTTCGGGAAGTGTGCTGAAATTCAGGATCTCTTAACAGTACCTGCGCTGGGCCAGAAACGAGAATCTGTCCGGGTTCTGGGTCACAGTTTGTAGTTTAGTCTTTGGTTTTTGGCCGAGTAAAAGCAATCAATAATGCACAATCAAGGGTAGATCTAAGGAGGGTCTAAGAGCTATCACAAGGGCAATCAGATAGTTTGTGAATCATCTGTTCAAATCATAAACAGATCCAGTGAATGGATTGAAGCAGCAGATGTCTACTTTGCATTTTTTATGGCAAATGCAGTTCGAATGCTACTTATAAGTTTATGAAACAAACAACAAGAGATACACAAACAAACTAATTAGACATTCCCCAGTGGGGTCGCCATTTTGTTACCGGGAAAAGTGTCTATTTAGAACTGCTTTATCCCATTAAGGTGTGACAGCTGCCTTAGAAACAAACAGAGAAAAACTACTTTTGTATTTCCCTTATGAACTATAGATAGAGAGGAATAGAAAGAACCAACCTGTGTCTTGCGCTAATCCTTTGATCCAATCCCTGTCTACTTTGACAGTCTCCAACTACCTGCTCCCTTACTTGCCCAGCTTCACCAAGTACCTGTAAGATCACAAAAGAAGAACACTATACAAAGACATGGATCTATATTCATAAACAACTAAGGATCAGATTTAAGTTAACCATACAAATGTAACAAGCATCAATGATACAAAAGCATGGAGGAAAACTCAAATGGTTTTTATTGATAAACAAGAAAATATCCAGGAGGAGTTACAACCGGTGGTTCCTGACCCAGCATCAACCTCCCAGCAAAGAAGCTCCTCTTCACCTCCAACAAAGCATAGATCACCCAATACTCTGATGTTTGTCTCGAAACCAACAGCAATTCCTTACAATGTGCAAAATTCCAGCCTTTGGATCTCTGGGATGAGGGATCCATATATAGATATGTGTAAGGAGGATGAGTCAACTTGTGATTTGATTAGTGTCTTCTCTCTGTCAGTTCTTGCTTCCACTTGGAGACTGAAGGCCTCTTACTCATCCTTAGTCGAATTCAGTGAGGCAAGTGTCATAGGAGAAGATTCTGAAAGCTTCCATTGTCTCTCCACCTCGCGGAATGACACTGCCATTTGTTATTTCTCGCCCAACGCACCCTCATAGTGCATTTAGGTGCATTGCAATGCACCTAGCTAGTGTATTTAGGTGCAATGCAACACACCTAGCCAATGGAGCAGCTGAAATGATCATGTTTTGACTTATTCTGAGCAGTTTCTGGTGGAGAACTTCTGGGAGAAGCTGTAATTTGTTGAACTTGTTCCTTTAGGGGTTAGAACAACACTTTTAGGGACTTAGGAGCCCTTGGTTTATGGACATTTCATGCTTAGAGCTGTAAGGCACAAAAATGTCTATAACACAATGCATTTGTTAAAGCCCGAGGATAAGCCTACACCAAGTGTCATTGTTCATAGTGAAGGTCCTAGTTCTCGAATATATTCTCAGGTGAATATTGAGAAGACACTAGACACAAGGAAACCCCAAGAGGCAGATAACACAGCTGAGTCCAGCAGAAAGTCAGCTGAGAAACAAGTGAAGAGCACCCCGACTAGAGAAATCAGTTCAGAGGTCAAAGGCAGTAGTTTGGAGCAGGAGTGGGATAATTTTAATCAGAAATTGCAAGGCAAGTTCCCAAAGCGACAAATACCCAAGAAACAGTGGAATATAAAACTCTTCTGCATGTTCATAAGGATACAAAGCCAAATTCTATCCGTGAGAAGTCCAAGCTTATGGAGGAACAAGTGATAACGTCCTAGCATACTGAAATTATCCCTGCTTTGCCGACATCAGAAATTCTTTTGAAAGTAAATGAAATACCTCCACTTGATGTGTTCTATAGCCCTCTCCACATGGCTGCAGTAAGAAGGCATAGAAAAAGGAAAAGGGTAGACACACCCGAATTCCCACTTGGAAACGAGGCGATGGATGTTGTTTGGAAGGACATTCCTTTCAATCTGGCCGAGAACTTGACTAGACTATCACAATTCATAGGAGCATATGCATCGGCCAATATGAACAAGGCTACTGAAGTCTCTACTTTATTATGGGAAAAAGAAGAGAAGGTTGCACAGCTCGAGCAGCGGCTTGAAGCAGAGAAAGCAAGCATAAATAGGCAAGCAGTTGAGCAGCTCGTACAATTGTAGCAAGACATGGAGGTCCTGAAAATAAGCCATGAAGCCAATATATCGGCAAAAAACATGAAACTCCAATAAATGCAACAAGCCATGGAAAGATACAAGGATGTTCCCAACTACTGAGGAGTTTATTAAAGAGGCACTGGAATTAAATTCCCTTCTAGTGAAACAGCAAGAGTATTTCTGCCAAAATATGTCACACATTACTCCCTATCTGACTATTAGCGACCAGCTGACAGATAAGGCAATCGACCAAAGAACCGAGTTTAACGATTCAAACACTACAATCTTTGAGTTCATCGAATGGTAGGAAATAGAATACTGAAGGAAATCCAATCTACCCAAGATTGAGGAAACTCACAAAGACATTCTCTTCACGGATTGGGATGAGAGAATCAAATAGGCCAAGCTAGTAGTCGCAAGGGAAATCGAGGTATCAAAAGATATCATTAAGGTAGTGAATCACACCCTGTTTTCCACCAACCTGATTAAAGAAGGCAATCTAAAAGAAATGTTTGATTTAAATGCTTTGCATAAAAGTTGGCAAGAAAAGGTGGAGACTCAAAGGGAGGCAATTACAAAATTGACCAGGACCAATTGGGAGTTGTATTAGCAGCATCTCATCAAGACACACAGACTGATTATGACTCTCAATTGTTCCCTTCACATGACTCAGTGGATGCTGCCACCTCTTACCGATTTGATTTTCATAGGACAACTCAGGATACATTTTGGGCACCTCCTCAAATTCAATCGATGACCGATATATGTGATTTGAAGGACAAGCTAGAAAACAGCAAGTCATCCTCTTAGTTCTGTTCATTTAACCACTGTTTATTTTTGGAGTTAGTTACCTAGTTAGGAGGAAGGTTGTTTGAAGCCTCCTCAAATTTTGTATAATATATTTTTGCACATTAGTTAGAACAGTATTTATACCCTTCTCATGCATTTAGAGAAGGGTCCAGAATTTTATCAAAAACATTTTCAAAGAATGCACTATTGTAAGTTTTTGAATTCTTTGGTGAAATTATGGAACATGATCGTTTCTTTTATATATCAGACTACTTTCCTTTGTTGATGCACTATTGTATTCTTGGGAGACAATTTGATTTGAAGAAAGAAGTTGGTATATGTCATTTGTCAAAAATGCAGGACTTTGCACATATGGTACTATTATCTTGTATGATTGATTATGTTTACATTTAATTAGTGGAAAAACTTTACTTTCATGAATTGTGTGTGATATTTATTGTTTATGTTAAGCATTAATTGCACTTTTGTATGATGCCTAGCTGAAATTGTGATTTTCATATATAACTCATCATATATGCAATATATATTATAAATTTCTTTGACTAACTATTTAGTCAAAGAAATTATCTTTATACGGTATCATCTTTGTTTAATTGTGATCAATATTTATTATTACATGTCAAACAGATATCTTTGTAGATCGCATACCACACAGGAATACCCGGGTTTATATTAGAATAATTTATTTAGAGAATTGCATCATAGAATAAGTTATTTAGATTATCATTATTCTATTGCAAAAACTCATGAACCACCCACTCTCATCTTAAAACCCACACTGGGAAATTGATCCCATTATCCCCAGTCGGATCCACCACTTTAGATGGAAAAGGAATTGTCTTAAGGTCCGGATCAGGTGGTTATCCCCCATGTTTCGGTAGCAGAATTCTGTGGCCGCAACACAATATTACCATAATACCAAATATTTGCGTTGTGATTGGAATACATTAATTGAAAATTCATTTTCCCATAAGTCTCAGGGTCTTCAAATTGATTGTTTGAATATCGAGATCCAATCATTGAACGGTTAAAGTAATCCTACTTGACAAGCTCCTATGCAAATAACAAGTTTCAGTCATTTTTTATGTTTGCAAGAAATGAGAGCGTAGATGAATGTGCATTCAAAAGAAGCCTACAAGGCTTGTATAATCGACATTTAAAACAAGAAGGAAAATTTTGAAACTAGATCAAACCGGTTAGTATGGAAAATTATTTTGTTAATAATCCATACCTTCAGTTAGTTCTACAAGTTTTCAAAGTTCTTATATTTTCTATTGAAAATTGTTTTATATTAATTTTAATTACTCGTATCTTTGTGGTTGCGGATCGGGAATGACAATGGATACATTGCAAATATCATTACACTTAGCCATGAATTTCTAGTTTATTAGGTCAGGAGTAGGCTTAGTTCATTTAGTTTCCCTTGCTTCACATCCACCCTCTATCATGCTCTTCATTGAGTCTTTGCATTTGTTTGTTTTCTTATTGTATATCATGCATGTTGTTTTATGTTCCACCTCCATTTTCTTTGTTCTTTTTTTTTATTGTCTTGTCATGTATTTTCCTTTTTGTTTTGTTTAGTAGGACTTTGCATGAAAGATGTTCCTTTGGCTCAAAAAACAACGTGGAAAAACTTGAAAAGGGAAATTATTATGACGAACAATAATCTATTACCTCTTCTGTATCCTGGGTTTACATATATTTAAAGTCAATGATGTCCAAATGGAAAATACTATCCACTTGAACAGAAATCCTTTGGTCAAACTATAAAGCCCATAACTATTCTAGGATACTCATTCCTCAACTCGATCTTGTAAGTAAATAGCTTTTTCCTTGTCAATCTCATCAAGTAGAGAAAGGATAAGGGGAAATATAAAGCAAGCAAACCAATATTAGAGATTATATAAATAATTCTCTGAAGGGGAAACCTTCTCTACTCTAAATAAGTTGGGATCCCTCTTCTTCCTATTGAAAATAATAAGTGTTGAAGAACAGTCCTATTAAATAAATAAATAAAGGTTGAAAGAACAGAAAGGCATCATGTTCAATGATGTGAAGCAAGTGACTTCACCAGGGTACTATCTAGGCTCATTGATAGCAAAGAAATGTGTTTACTCTTGTAGTGACTTGTCGGGGTATTGTCCAGGCTCGCTGGCAGTGGAGCAACATCAGAGATGAAAATTATACTCTAAATATCTCAAACTCGGTGCATATTACCTTTTCCTAGATTGAAAAAATTGTGATATGGCATATATTTTGTGTGTTTTAACTGAGTAAGGAAATGCGGGGACTATATCTATAACCAGGTTAAGTATTGAAGCCAAGGTAATCCACAAGATGAATCAAAACTTCCCGTAAAGCTGAGACCTTGCGCTTAGAGAATTAAACCTAAATAGAGAGGTTGGTGTTCTACTAGTGTGTTGCCAAGTGTTTTCTCTGCGATCAACACACTCCAAAATTGTACTCACACTTGAATTTTGTATCTTAGCGAGAATCTTACAATCTATCACTCTATGGTTACCCCATGGTCATTTGATGTTTTGAAAATCGTTTAAGTCTTCTTCCCAGTTTTAAATTCTCAAGTCATTTGCACTCACATGCACAGTATTTGATGAGTTCATGTGAACACTTCCTTTATGCAAGATTGAATAGGAATAACATTGTCCATCAAGATAGTTCTTATGTGATTTTAAACTCATGATGACAATCAGTGCACACTTTCATTGGAAGTCTCTCTCACTTTGGTTGTGTTTGTATTTTTATTACGAATATTTTTCTCAACTGTTGCTTTTGTGAACTTCTGCTTTCATAAGTGTAATTTTCATATTCACAACTATTGTTTTTTCTTATTTTCACTTTAACAAGTGGATTTTTCATGTTATCTTCATTTTTGCATGTGTTTCTTTCAAGATCGTCCACATTTTGCAAGTCTCGTCTCATGTTTCCCTCATGTTGCAGGTGGCGCTCTTGTGATTTTCACTCCATGTATCACACCTTTTCACATCACCAAAGTTTTTTATGGCGTACTCTCTACATTAGATGGTCTAAGATATCATTAGAATATGCACTAGACATATTCCTACAACTTAGCACACCTTTTTTCCATAGTCGTCACAGTTATCGTAACTTGTGTTCTAAGTGTCGTAATGTGTCGTTTCAACTATTGCACTTAGAAATAAGTATCAATTTGTTGTCATTTCAAGGTGTGATTGTTATTTATGAGTATTTTGTATACTTATGTCTTGTATTGATGGTTTTATGTGTGTGATCCAAGTTTGAGTCATGTCTAGATGCATTTCCCTCTTTTACTTTGTCGATCCCACACTTAGCCATTTTGGAGCCCTTCTTGGTCCTTCAACCTAGTGCAAGTTGTGAAGCCATTAGCCCACCTACCAAGTGCAGAAATCAACTTATACATGGGCCTCAATGATGCAGCAATAAGTCTCTCTTAGGATCACCCAAAATATGTTGCATATTTTGATCCTCCCAAGGGCAGTCACTTGATCCTTCTTGCTTATACTGACTGACTTCACTGCGTTTTGGACACCTCTACCTTACATGACACATAGATCACTCCTAGCTAGTAGCATGGACCTCTTCCACCCTTTTGAAAAGGATAAACATGCATTGAAAAGATCCTCATATCCTCCTAGTGCAGTGAAAAGCCATATGGCCCCCCTTAATGAAAAGTGCACTCCAAATGGTCAAGCACCGACTATTGGGTCAAATTGCACTAGCCTAAGATGAAAATCACATTAAAAAGAAATAATGACCCCTTGTTGAATAAAATTGTGCTTTCTTTCAAGCCTCCTCTTCCTTTGAGTGCATGGTACACTCCCAAAGGTTGAAGCCTCACCCTTCCCCCTTCCCCAATGCACTCTACGCCCAAGCCTTGATTAACCTCTTTATCTAGAGCACATGGAATAGTAGGGAAGGTGTTGGAAATACTAAGAGGGGCGGTGAATCAATATTTATTTTCAATTATTATTTTTATCAGTTAAAAACATTTATTTTTGGAACACAAAAATAGATAACAGGAATAGATGCTTTTATTAATGTGATCTTTGCAATAAATCAAGTACAATATATATATATATATATATATATATATATATATATATATATATATATATATATATATATATATATATATATATATATATATGTGTGTGTGTGTGTGTGTATATATATATATATATATATATATATATATGTATATATATATATGTATATATATATATATATATATATATATATATATATATATATATATATATATATATATATATATATATATATATATTATATGGTTTCAATCAATTGCCAAGCACCAACTTGGACTCTTTGTGAGGCTCCAACCTCCAGAGCACCAACTCTATCTTGTCAAGGCACCAACCTTGAATTTAGGAGCACCAACTCCCAGGACACCAATCCTTTCAGTTCTGAGGCACCAACCTCAAGGGCTCCAACCCTCTGCTATAAACTATCTGGATTTGTTTGGTTGTAATTCTATACTCCCAACCCTGCTGGACCTATGACTTACTTCTTTCCTCTTGTTCCTTCCACTTCTGCCAGAACTTCGGCTTCCTTTGTTTCTTATAGTTCGCCAGCAACACTAAACTTTCCTTGTTCTCTGTTTTATATGCCTAATACACCTGACCTTTGGCTTCCTCCTTGCTCGCTTGAGCTTTGGCTTCCTCAACGCTCGCTTGATCTTTCAACTTCCTCTGCATTCACTCTTTGGCTTCCTCTATCTCTTCGAATTCATCAATACTCACAGGACATGTTAATTAGGAAGAATGGACATCTTTATTATTATTCAAACAATAAACTTATTCTTTACAGCAATCACAAAATTCATGAACAGTCAGAGTTATTCATTTAAACCCACAATTGAAATCGCAATATTATAGAGGTCTTTATAAGTCGTGCCCATAGTACAGCCGAAGGCCATTAGCCGATTCCCCTGCTGCTGACGGAGTGGATGCGATTATGTTATTAACAAGTTGTTAATAACTCCGTCGGGTCCATCGCCTTATCGCAATTGGCAATTTATATCGTTACACTCCTTTAAGACTTGCGATTGAACCAGATGAAATATTACATTAAACAGAAGTTAACACACTTGTTGGGTCTGTATATATATATATATATATATATATATATATATATATATATATATATATATATATATATTGCAATCGCAGGTTTGCATCCCTTTGAGACTTGCAATATCACAATCAGAGCTTTAATATGACAAGGCCTTAAACACTTACGGTACATAACTCCCGACGCAACCGACGCAATATAACATTAGGGAATATTACAATGGTACAGTCGGGTCCACTCTCCACCATAAATTTCAACCCCCAAAATCTGACGGTCTACAGCGATTTCAAGTGGACTACTTGCACGAGAGTTACCCGCCCAAAATGAGCGGTTTTTCTCTCTCCTATAGTTGCTATGTTTCAACCATTGAATGGAATCAGGC
Source organism: Pinus tabuliformis (assembly GCA_031772625.1). Taxonomy (NCBI): domain Eukaryota; kingdom Viridiplantae; phylum Streptophyta; class Pinopsida; order Pinales; family Pinaceae; genus Pinus; species Pinus tabuliformis. Next base: position 584,919,518 of record CM062811.1, read on the forward strand.
ACTCTCCTCTAAATACCACCTACCATTTTGCATCCGCTCGAAATCCTGCTTATAGCTTTAAATCTGCCCTTCATCTTTGTTAACACCCCGAATTGATTCGCTTCCGATGACCGTAGATCTTCTACCATCGACAGCTCCACGGCTCTCCTCCGGATTCCTTTTCCACTAGAACGAAAACTCATCTCTGTCGTTCATCTCTTAACGCCATCCAATACAACTCCACGGCTGAAAACTTACAATATTCTCTACTCTAATATGTTCCTCTTTGCTTCCAATGACCTCTTCCTCTTATGCTTTGGCTTCATGATGGCTTTTGATAACTTGTTTCCGATGAACACTTCCCGATATGCTTCTCTTGATAGCTCCTAAAACTTCCGATATTCTTTGCTCTAATATTCTGCAATACTCCTCTGATGTGTTCCTCTTCTGATGGCTTCCCTGATGGCTTTGCTCCTTGGCTTCTTACTCCTGTTTCTTCATGGATCCGCTCTGCTTGGCTTCACATCATTTTTTACTCATACAGAATATTTCCATATTGACATCAATGAAAATCTAGGTCAACAATCTCCCCCTTTGTCATTGATGGCAATATTCTTCTTCTCTTCCCCTTTGACATCAGTGGAAAAGGAGTGCACAAGGACTCCCCCTGTCGAACTGCTCCCTCTATCAAATTGCTCCCCCTGTCCTTCAACATCTTTATGAATCAACTTAAGTGATTCTAAAGAGATAACCCCCATCTTTTGACGAAGATGTTCAAATGCTTCTCGAGGAAGAGGTTTTGTGAAAATATCAGCTATCTGCTCCTTAGTATTGATATATTCCAAGATGATGTTTTGTTTAGCTACTTGTTCACGAAGGAAATGATACTTGATTGGTATATGTTTGGTATTTGAGTGCATCACTGGATTTTTGCTGAGGCTGATTGCACTTGTGTTATCACAATAGATGGTAATTGGTTGATTTGTACCTATGCTTACATCATTTAGATCTTCCTTCATCCATAGCATTTGAGTACAACAATCTGCGGCAACTATATACTCGGCTTTAGGTGTAGATAGTGATATGGATGTCTTTTTTTTGCTGAGCCAAGATATTAAATAGTCTCCAAGGAAGAATGCATTTCCACTAGTACTTTTCCAATCATCGACACTTCCAGCCCAATCAACATCGATGCATGCATTCAAAGAAAGATTTGAGCTCTTAGGGTACTAGAGACTGAAATCATGAGTTCCTTTCACGTATCTGAGAATTCTTTTTACAGCCAACAAATGGGATTGTTTAGGAGCTTATTGAAATCTTCCCACCATTCCTACTGCTTGCATAATGTCGAGTCTCGTAGCAGTTAAGTACAGAATGGCTCCAATTATTGACCTGTAATGAGTTGCATGTACCAGAGGGGAGTCATCATTTTTTCTCAATTTGCAACTTGTGGTCATAGGTGTGCTCATGGGTGCACAGTCTTCCATTCCATATCTTTTAAGCATGTATTTAAGATATTTGTCTTGAGATATAAACATGCCTGCCGTGATTTGAGATATTTGTAGTCCAGGGAAGTGAGATAACTCTCCTATCATTGACATCTCGAACTCTTTTGACATATTTTGAGAAAACTCATGGCTCATGTCATCATTATTACTAGTAAAAATCAGATCATCAACATAAACAAGTGTGACTAGTAACTTATCCTCATCTGTCTTTATGTAGAGATTACTTCCTGCCACCCCCTTCTTGAAGCCTTGTTGTTGTATATAGTGATCCAATATTGCGTACCATGCTCTAGGAGCTTAACTCAACCCATATAATGTCTTTTTCAACTTACAGACAAATTCTTTTCCTTCTGTTAGATTAAACCCTTCTGGTTGCTCCATGTAGACTTCTTTCTTGAGTTCCCCATTCAAAAATGCTGATTTTACATCCATTTGATAGATTTTGAATCCTTTTGAGCAAGAAAATGCCAAGAACATCTTCATAGCTTCCACACGAGCTGCTGGTGCAAATGTTTCTTCAAAGTCAATTCCTTGAATTTGTGAATAACCTTTACAAACAAGCCTTGCCTTGTTTCTGATGATTTTTCCATCTTCATTCATTTTTTTTTAAACACCCACTTGGTTCCTATTATGTTTTTGTCCTTTGGACAAGGTACCAGCTCCCATGTCTCATTCTTCTCAATTTGAGACATTTCTTCTTCCATGGCTTTTACCCAATGAGGATCCTTGCTTGAGTAAATGTTTTTGGTTCTATCATGGATAGAAGAGCAATATCATTTTTCTTTGGTGCATTTGTCATCCTTCTTCAGGTTTTCATCCCTTCATCTATATTGCCAATAATCTGCTCTTCTGGGTGATATTTTTGGATAAGTTTCATCTTTGAAGGAGTTTGAGATGGTTCTTTTTCCTTGGGTATTTCTTTATTTTTTTTCTTCTTCTTTAGGTTCTTCTTCTTCAATGAGAGGATCATCTTCATGTTCTTCAATTTCATTCTCTGGAAGGTCTTCATCAATCTTCACATCAATGCTTTCCACTATTTTCTGTAGTCAGTTATTGTAGCACTTTTAGGCTTTGCTCCTTGTAGAATATCCAAGGAAGATCCCTTCATTAACTAGAGAATCAAACTTTCCTGGTGAGCCATCATTAATTTTTATGAAGCATGCGCTTCCAAAAATCTTGAAGTATTTTACTGAAGCAGGTCTTACTTTCCATAATTCATAAGAAGTCTTTTCATTATTTGGTCTTAACTGAGTTCGATTCAAGGTATAGACAGTTATCCTAACTGGTTCTCTCCAAAATTTTGGCTACAATTCAGCTGCTATTAACATTGTTCTTGCCATTTCTTGAACTATTCGATTTCTTCTTTCAACTACCCCATTTTGCTTGGGTGTTCTAGCAACAGAGAGTTCTCTTTTAATTCCATTTATTTTAGTAAATTCATTAAATTCTTTTGATGTGAATTCTCCCCCTCTATCTATTCTGAGGCACTTAATCTTTGAGTCCTTTTCATTTTCTATAAGAGCTTTAAGATTCTTAAAACACTCAAATGCTTCGGATTTATATTTTATAAAATATATCCACATCATTCTAGTATAGTCATCAACAAATAAAGCAAAGTACCTTTCTCCTTGGAGTGCCAGAGTTCTAGTTGGTCCACATAAATCAGCATGGATGATCTCCAAAGGCTTTGATGTAGAAAACTCCTTGGTATTGTGGCTGGTTCTGGATTGCTTTCCATGTTGACATGGACCACATATTCATTGATTTCGTTTGAATAACTTTGGAATGTCTCGTAATGCTTTAATATTGCTGATATTGATCAAGTTATCGAAGCTTGTATGTCCAAGTCACTTGTGCGACAACCAACTTTCATCTGTTTGACTTAAGTAGAATTTGTCTTCTTGAATCTTGTTCAGAATGTAGATGTTCTCTGGTGTTCTAACCCCTTTCGCCACAAGTTCCCCTGAGGAAGAGTTCCTTATTTCACAGTCTTTGGTGCTAAAGACAACATTATGTCCTTGATCATAGATTTGGCTAACACTCAGGAGGTTGTGTTTGAGCCCGTTTACTAGCAAATCATTTTGAGCTTTTCCTTTTCCATTAATAAGAGTAACAATTCCTTTTCCAACAATTTTGGCAGATCCGCTTCCAAAGGATACATTTCCTTCCTTTTTTTTCAATGAGACAAACTTCCTTTTGTCCCCTGTCATGTGTCTAGAGCACCCACTATCCACAAACCAATGTTTTTCATTATTTTGAGCACATAGAGCTAGGCCACATTTATCCGTGTTGGGATTCTCATATCTTGTTTTTCCTCTTTTGAGTGGGCAATTTTGTTCATTGTGTCCATTATTATTACATAATGAGAAAATTAGGTCAAATTTGGCCAAGGGATCAAAATAATTGTAGGTCTTGATTTGTCCTTGCCCTTTGGGGCCCTATGGTTTGTTATTTGATCCTTCAGTTTTGGTGTGTCATTCTTATGAGCCATGCAATGTCTAGCTTGATGACCAAAATTTTTACAATGGAAACAATGCCCAAAAAAGATATTTTTGTACCTGTTGTAATAGCCATGATTTGAATCAACATTATTCCTTGGAGTTACTCCCACTTCATTCTTTGGATTTGAGATGGGCCTTTGATGAAATTTTTTTTTGTACATGTTGTAACGTCCATGATTTGAATCAATATTCTTCCTTGGAGTTACTCTCTCTTCATTCTTTATATCTGGGATGAACCTTTGATGAAATAATATTTCTTCTTTTGGGTTACTGGAAAGTACGTTGGCATAGCTTTTCACATTATTCTTAGTACTTGATGATTCTCCTTTAAAACCTATTTCCAGATTTTTCATGTTGAGGTTTTTTATTATTTAGGATAGTGTCAAGTATTTGAGAGCTTTTCCAACCCTTTTTAACTTTCTCCAATTCCTTCCTCAGAGATACTATTTTGGCTTCACATTCTTCACAAGCTTCTTCTTTTTCTTTTAGCTTATTTTTCAAGAGATCTTCCCTTCTTTTTGTTTCCTCATTTTCTACCTTGAGAGAAATGATTTTGTTCTGTAATTTCTCATTTTCTTCAATGGAACTTATTAACAATTCATCTACATTTCCACATAGCCCTGAGTCATCATCATTTGTGAATGCCATGAATAATACTTCTTGGCTTCCAGCATGGTCATTTTCTTCATCTGATTCTTCATTACCTCCTTTGCGGTGAGGGAACTGGTTAGTTGATTTCTTTTTTATGAATACAAATCCATCTTCATTAGACTCATCTTGCTTAGAGAGGAAATTCTTCTTATTGAACCCTTTCTTTTTGTATACCATCCTTTTAGAATTTTCTTCATCATCACTATCATGCTTATGAGGACATTTTGCAGCATAATGACCTATTTTTCCACATTTGAAACAAATAAGAGGGTATTTACCTTTTAGCTTAGATCCTTTCTTCAACCTTCATACAAATTGCACCAATTTAGATTCAACATCAGAGTCATCACTACTGACATTCCTTTCTTTCCCCTTTTTTGATTTTGAGGCCTTGAATGTTGCATCTTTGGAACTTGGGCAACCTTTTCTCATCTCATAGGCAATGAGGATTCCATGGAGTTCATCCATCTTGAGAGTATCTAGATCCTTCATTTCTTCTATGGCACTTACTTTGGAGTCAAATATGTCTGGGAGAGATCTTAAGACCTTTTGAACAATGGTGCTTTCTTCAATGTTTTCTTCCAATCCTTTAAGAGAGTTGACCACTTTAGCTACTCGGAGAAAGTATGATGCAATATCTTCTTCATCATCCATTTTCAAACTTTCAAATTGCCTTATATGAGTTTGAAGCTTTACCTTCATGACTTTGGAGTCCCTGTCGTATAAGCTAATTAGCTTATTCCATACTTCTTTGGCAGAGTTACAATTCATGACTTTCGTAAATTCAGAATCAGTGATTCCACTAGTGATGGAGTTTAAGGCTTTTGCATTTGCAACGTAGACTTTCCTCTTGTCTTGATATGTTGGAAGAGTGGAAGGAGCTATGTACTCATTTAACATCGAATGCCAAACTTCAGGTCCAAAGGACATTCTTTTTCTAGAAACCAAAATTTGTGCCATTGAACAGAGGAGGTCTTCCTGACACTTCTTGATTTCTCATCATGACTAAGAATCCTTCTTCAAGCTGTTAGGTTGATATGAAGAAGCCCACTCTGATACCAATTGTTGGAAATACTGAGAGGGGGGGTAAATCGGTATTTCTTTTCAATTATTGTTTTTATCGGTTAAAAACATTTATTTTTGGAACACAAAAATAGATAAAAAGAATAGATTCTTTTATTGATGTGATCTTTGCAATAAATCAAGTACAATATATATATATATATATATATATATATATATATAGAGAGAGAGAGAGAGAGAGAGAGAGAGAGAGAGAGAGAGATGGTTTCAATCAATTTCCAAGCACCAACTTGGACTCTTTGTGAGGCTCCAACCTCCAAAGCACCAACTCTGTCTTGTCAAGGCACCAACCTTGAATTTAGGAGCACCAACTCCCAGGACACCAATCCTTTTAGTTCTAAGGCACCAACCTCAAGGGCTCCAACCCTCTGCTGTAAACTGTCTGGATCTGTTTGGTTGTAATTCTCTGCTCCCAACCCTGCTGGACCTATGACTTACTTCTGTCCTCCTATTCCTTCCACTTCTTCCAGAACTTCGGCTTCCTTTGTTTCTTACAGTTCGCCAGCAACACTAAACTTTCCTTGTTCTCTGTTTTATATGCCTGATACGCCTGACCTTTGGCTTCCTCCTTGCTCGCTTGAGCTTCGGCTTCCTCAACGCTTTCTTGATCTTTCAGCTTCCTCTGCGCTCACTCTTCGGCTTCCTCTGTCTCTTCGAATTCATCAATACTCACAGGACACATTAATTAGGAAGAGAGGCCATATTTATTATTATTCAAACAATAGAATTATTATTTACGGCAATCGCAACATTCATGAACAGTCGGAGTTATTCCATTAAACCCACAATCACAATTGCAACATTCTGGAGGTATTTATAAGTCGTGCCCATAGTACAGCCGATGGCCGATAATCGATTCCCTTGCTACCGGTAGAGAGGATGCGATTATGTTATTAACCAATTGTTAATAACTCATCGAGTCCATCGCCTTATCGTAATCAGTAGTTTATATCATTACACTCCTTCAAGACTTGCGATTGAAATGGATAAGATATTAAATTAAGCAGAAGTTAATACACCCATAGGGTCTGTATATATATATACATATATATATATATAGATATATCACAGTCGCAGGTTTGCATCCCTTTGAGACTTGCAATATCGCAATTGGAGTTTTAATATGACAAGGCCTTAAACACTTGCGATACATAACTCCTGATGCGGTGTACGCGATATAACATTAGGGCATATTACAATGGTACAGTCGGGTCCATTCTCCACCATAGATTTCAACCCCCAAAATCTGACGATCTACAGCGATTTCGGGTGGACTACTTTCCCAAGAGTTACCCTCCCGAAATGAGAAGTTTTTCTCTCTCCTATAGTTACTACGTGTCAACCATTGAATGGAATCGGGCACTCTCCCCTAAATACCACTTACCATTTTGCATGCTCCCAAAATCCCGCTTATAGCTTTGAATCCACCCTTCGTCTTGGTTAACGCCCCAAATTGATTCACTTCCAATGACCGTAGATATTCTACCATCGACGGCTCCGTGGCTCTCCTCCGGATTCCTTTTCCACTAGAACGAAAAATCATCCTCCGTCGTTCATCTTTCAACGCCATCCAATACGACTCCATGGTTGAAAACTTCCAATATTCTCTGCTCTGATATGTTCCTCTTTGCTTCCAATGACCTCTTCCTCTTACACTTTGGCTTCATGATGGCTTCCGATAACTTGTTTCCTATGAACTCTTCCGATATGCTTCTCTTGATAGCTCCTATTACTTCTGATATTATCTGCTCTTATATTCTGCAATACTCCTCTGATGTGTTCCTATTCTGATGGCTTCCCTGATGGCTTTGCTCCTTGGCTTCTTGCTCCAGTTTCTTCATGGATCCGCTCTGCTTGGCTTCACATCATTGTTTACCCATCCAGAATATTACCATATTGACATCAATGACAATCTAGGTCAACAGAAGGTTGAAGGAAGCCTCCTCTATACCTTTGACCAGTCAAATTGCGTTCTCCTCGAATCATCCTTTCCCTTTGAGCACATAGCACAGTCTTGAAGGTTGAACCTTTCACCTTTCCTCTTTCCCAATGTGTTAATGTGCCCTAGCATTTCTTTGAACCTTCCTCTAAGCACATGTCATAATACGAAAGGTTGAGGGATGCCTCCCCTCACCCTTGACTATTCAAACTATGCTTTTAAGCTTTCCTCTCCTTTCTTTGGAGCACATGGCGCAAACTTGAACCATGAAGCTTTCCACCTTAACCCTTCAGATTCCCCCCACTACATTGGACCAAGAAGAGCTCCTATTTATAATGCATGAAACATTAAAAATGAATAGTGGATCCTTTCTAATACACTAATGATTTTGGTTGCACCCTCCTAATTAAGCCTTCTTCTTTTGACCCAGTCACGGGCCTATCATGAGCAAATCATTTCATGAGATAGGTAGTGATAGAGTAAATGTTTTAAAATTTGATCTTTCCTCGTCATGAATGATTTTAATTGGAAGAAGTAACTTCCAAGAATGACAAGGTTATGCTCAAGAGAAGATAGCAAAGAGGTAGCATGAAGAAACACTTACAGAAAAGAAGCACTAAGAGATCTATCATGGAGAGATGAAGTTGATCATGGATCAAGATAGAAAAATACATTGCATGATGACTCAGAGGATGCAGATGTTGATCCAAGACCCTTTGGAGGGTGAAGATAAGAAACAAAGTGGATCCTTCATGAATATGAAGCATAGATCAGATCTATCATCAAGAATGCAAGATGAAGAAACAAGGAAGACGGCTTGGCATTACCACCTCCTCATGAAGTCCATGTCATCATTGGCAAGTTGTAATTTTTACAAGTGTTATCATAATAGTTAAGGTGTGTCCAAGTATCATACCAAATTATCATGTGGAATGTAATGATGTATTCTCAAGAAAAGGAAAAAATGTAATGTGTGGAATTCCAAGAGACATATGTGGAATATGAAGAGTCACATAGTCATATATGGACAAAAGTCACATGAAGAAGTTAAAAAGTGATATAGCGAATTCCAAAGGTCATTGGAAGTCCAAGAGTCATGAGGGTAGTCCAAGAGTCATGAGGATATGAAAGTTCATTCCTCTTGTTATAAAAGCAACCTCATAACTCAAGCAAAGGGGCTTTTGGAGGCTTAGGCTTTGGAGAGCTAGTCTTGGATTTTCTACTTGGTATAGGACATAAAACTATTCTTTGGAGAAGCAAGAAGCGACTTAATGTTTCACTACTTGAACTAGTGCCTCATCATTGTAACTGTGTACTTGAATCTTTCACCTAATTTAATTCAATGAGACAGCACATTCTCATGCATGTATCGCAAAAGTTTTGGGACTATTCTTCAGATGTTTATGATATATGTTGTGTTCATATGTACTAGAGAAATTGAACTATTTCAGTGGCTTAGGTACTTATCTTGTTGAATGTGTGTTGTATTCGTTTTACAGTCGTTATGTGAGCTTTTTTCTAATGAATATTCTTATGCTCTCATGTGTCTCTCTTGTGTTAGTAGTATTACTTCCTTCTAAGGACTCACTTTTTGTCTTTTGCTCGTGAAGGTATCCTTTTACACATTGCAATTGATGTTTCACAATGTTAACTTGCTTGTTCAAGGTTTATGTATATAATCTCTTATGTTATATGTTCAAACCAAGACGAACTTTTGTGTTATGGCGGATGGGCTGATACTCCAGATGGTTCTCCTACTCCAAACAGTGTGAGTTCTAATTGGGACTTCACATTTGGGAGACCCCCTGCATGTTGGCGATATCCAACACAATCAACAAATAGTTTTGGGGCTGGTGGCCCAGATGTTTTTATGCATTTTTATGTCAGTTTTGGTTGGGTGACCAGGAAAACCACAATGTAAATATTATGAAATTTTATATATCTTTATAAATTAATAAAATAAGTCTGAATGTAGAGCCCAGTCCATGGAAATAGTATGGGGTGTAAATGCCCTGGACAAAAATCCATATAAAAATATCAAGGTCATGGAACACATATTCCAAGTTGAATGGTGGGCCAAAACATCCTAGCATGCATTCATTTGCTTATTATGGCTAAAGGAAATTGACAAAGGCAATGGAAAAGGCTTTGGAAAGGAATGAGGAATTAATTGGAATTTTATCTATGAAAGTAATGAAAAATAGGAGAAAAGGAAGGTGAAAGGTCATAGGTTGCATGTGAGGAGGAAAATGAAGGAAAATAATGGAAATTGAAGAAAATAGAGACCTCATTGATAAAACGGATTTTGAGGATCAATTGGTAGCTTTTTGTCAATTCAATTTTGGAGCTCTCTCTCTCTCTTCTCTATCTCTCATACTCTTGGACACTTAGATTTTTCTTGGGGCACTCTTGGAGAAGGGTGGCATACATTGGATTCAGAGAAATAAGGAAAAGGAAAGCAGGAAAGCACAAGAGGACATCAGGATCAACACCTACAGTGAGTTTTTCTTGTAGTTACCAAGTTACATGTATGATTTCCTTGCTAGTTTTGGCATTCATGGAACATGCATGTAGTTTCTTGGTTATGATTTGTAATTGGCATGGAGGATTGTCTAGATTGACAGTAGTTTTTCCTAGCCATTTCTTGGATAGCCATGGTGTTGTGGATTTTTACTTATTTTATTTTTCTGATTGATTCTTATATTCCTTTGGATGTGGGTTGAGTTATTAGTTCATGGATCCTTGGTTGGAAAAACACTCTAGAGCTCTATAATAGCTTGGGTTGAGTTACTAGTCCTGGAGCCTTGTTTGGAAAAACGCTCTAGACCCCTTGGTGGGTTGAGTTACTAGTCCTGGAGACTTGGTTGGCCAAACACTTTGGATCCTGGAAACAACTCTAGGTTGAGTTACTAATCCTGGAATCCTTGGTTGGAACAAACGCTCTAGAGCCCTTGAAAGCTTGGGTGGAGACCAATATGGTGATCATTAGTGATGTCCGACGGTGAGGTGGAATCATTGGTTGAGGGTCGAGATAGTTTGGCCTCTGGAAGCCCTGCCTCATTTTTGTTTGATTTGTTCCATGAGATCCCACATTCATGCTCAGAATATGGCACAGGGGTGACTCAATGAAAGAGAGATTTGGTTCAGGCTAGTCTATGGTTGAATGGTACATGGAAGTCCCTGACTTGGTTGGATTTTCATATGTTAATAAAAGATATTTTTCCCTTGGTATGGTCATGAGTAAAGGTACTTGATGTTATGTGGTTTTCATGGTTATTATATCCTTGTTATTTTTGTTGGTTACATGTTGGTTATGAGCATGTTTTATGACAATGATGATGTACAGCTCTCATCATGTTTTGATTTGTAAACGAATGAAGAATGAGTATGTGACCTAATAAATGATAATGCAGCTAATGTGATAAGGCATCAATGCTTCTTAGCGATTCTCAGATAAGTATGAGACCCTTATGCTCAGATCTATTGTTATGACCTGTAGAATGCATATTTGCAACATGTTTGACGAAATGCATGTCATGGCTAGTAGGGATCCATTCAAGTCCTTATTCAATTATTTGCATTTGTATTAAAATTTCCATGTTACTTTTCATTTCTATAAGTTTCATGAAGTCCTGGGCAGTGGCCTGAGTCTTGGCCCTAAAAAAGTGGCAAATAATTTGAGGTCATTGGCTCTGAATTAACTGAAAAAGACCCCAGTCGTTTGCATGCCCTTGTTTTGGGAGAAAAAAGAGGGCCCCAGTTGCATGCACACTCATGTCATGGGAGCGACTGAGGCTCTAAGTCAATAGAATGATAAATTGCCTCAGGGTTGGTCACCTGGTAAGATTGGTTGGCTCCTGGAGGTTTTCTAGCATGTGTGGAAGGTCAGTTTGGTTTTGTTTTGTTGGTTCCTCTTCCTAAATTGTACATGGGGAGTTGAATCAGATCATAGTAGCCTCTCGTCACATGTTTACCCCAGTAAGCCTGTTAACTTGGGTAAATGTGGGAGGACGGTGTTACAGAGTTGTATCAGAGCCTAGTTCCGTTCTCCTTGGGTGATGTTTGTTTTTGTTCTCCTTGGATGAATGTGTTGTCATGTGTACATGTTGGTTGCATATGTGTCCCTATGCTTGGGGTCTATGTTATTGTCGTGTATGCATGGTGGTGTTCATTATTGTTGTCGTGATGTCATGCAGTAGTTGATGGTGTTGTTGTCGTAATGTGTTCGTCATGAATGCATGCCATCGTTTTTATGTTTTCTTATGCATGTTTGTTGTACATATGTTTTTATGCATGCATTGTGTCTAGTTGGTGTTGTAGTTTGTGTCATCATGATGCTATTGGTTGTTATGAGGCTAATGTGTTAATTGATATAGAGTAGGATATGCAGATCACCAGATCGAGATAAGAGCATATCGTCATATAGATTTTTATGTTGGGAAGGTAGGTATGTGGTTAATGGTTGTTACAAGAATTTGGGTTACTTATATACTTGTCATTTTATTTTTGTTATGGTTACATGTATGATAGATGTTAGTTAATCAGTGTGATCATATGTACATGTATCAGATAGTCATGCATGGTAGTAACTTGTTGTTATATGCAATGTGGTCATATGCATGATGATTATGGACATTGCAGTTAAGACCTTCATGTTATATGTATCATGCTAACCTAGATTGACCTATGCAGATGACTATGGTTATGACATTCAGGTATGATGTAATATATTGTGATATTATGTCATCCTAATCTAGACAGAATGTGCATATGTGATTGTTTTGCATGATTGACAATCGTTATGAGCTTATGAAGTGAACATATTAGCTAGTTATGGTTATGGACATCATGACCTTATTTATTTTTAGGTTGACGTGTTGTGAAGTTATATTGTGCTAATCTAGATTGATTGTGCAGACAAGATAGCATCCCTTGAGATACATTAAGATATTAGTTTGATTAGGTCATCCATTTGATGGTTGAATGCTTGATTATGTCATCTAGTTTATTTATTTAACATGGTATGTTTGCAAGTTGTTTGAATGTTTGATTAATTTCATGATATGAGAATGTGTCTATGAGATTTCTTGAAGAAATGATATTGTTTCAAATGGTTGTGTTAACATAATATGTATTGAGACAACTTATATGCACTTGAATGTAAGTAGGTTCTAGTTGTAGTAGTATGAGCAAAGACTATTAGTTGATTATGACATGTTTGTTAGTCCTAGTAAAGGTTGATTTCAAATTAAAAAATATAATATCTTGATCTTTAGAACATGTGACTTACATGTTTGAACAGTGATAGGAAAACATGCTTGGTATTAGTATGACAAGGTAATAGTTTATGTGTTTATATAACTAATAGTTGGGTGATGTAATAACATATAATAAGACTCAATTGCAATAAGGTAAAAGGTAAAAGAAAGGAATTGGGTGAGAATTCCTTTGGCTATGTTTGGAAACCACAGTTCCAAATGAATGAGTACTTTTCATACATGAAGTCTTTTTAATCTTGATTTTATCTGACATTATGTGGATATGTGCTATATTCATGAACATGTATTTGACAGGTATAACAGATGGTGTCTAGCTATATCTAGATCTATCAAGGGAATTGTAGTCCCTTGAGAGATGGCATGGGTGTGTTCAGCCACAAGGCAACGTGCTTGGCACAACAAGGTAAGATAGCTAGTATATTATATATTTATTTATGCGCTAACAGTTATGTGATTATGGTAGTATGATGTGGGGGATTGCATGACAAAGAGATTTCCATGAAATCTTGAAGAAGGCTCAGGTTAAGCTTTCCTTTGGAAGCACTGGGAACAATGGGGATTGAGTCATGGTGTTTCTTTCTAGTGTTGTGCTTTTGCCATTTTTTGATTTGTTGCACTTGATTTTCATATTTGTTTATGTCTCATGCAAGGTCTTGCCACTTTGTTTGTGGTGTCATATTGATATTGGTTTTCATAGTTTCTTCTTACTTGTCTTTGTTTTTTATTTCATGTTTTGAGGGTCTTGGGAATTGGTTGGGAAAAGAGGAAAGTTGATGGACCTCGGGAGAGATGTGTGGTACCCAATAGGTAATGAAAGGCCTAGATCAAGCTCGGTGCATGTATAAGGGAAATTTAAGGTAAGATTATGACAGTTAGTTGGATTGGTTGGGTCCATTGGGATAAATGGACAATGGTAGGATAGTCATGAGAAAGGTAACAGGAAAGCTGAAGTAAATGGATCTGAGGCATCAAATGCCTTGGCTATGTTAGGAATGGTTGTTCTCAGTGTTTTGCATTTTGTGCATGAATAAAGGGAGTTCTCTTAACCTTGACCTTATGATATTTGGTAATTATGTTGTGATTATGATTATGATGATGTCTATATATGTATACATGTATGTATGTATGTATGTATGTATGTATATATGTATGTATGTATGTATGTATGTCATTGTCTGATATGGTCATCATAAATCATGATTGTTTAGCGCTAATGTTTATATGTATATATGTATGTATGTATGTCGTTGTCTAACAGTGTCATGATTGTTTTATGCTAATGATTATATGTGTGTGTGTGTGTCACTGTCTGACAGGGTTGTCAGGGATCATTCTCTCTTGTGGAGGAATGATTTCTTATGCAAGTGAATGGTATGAAGAGGTTCCTGGTCTTATGGGGAATCAAGTGGGAAGATTAACCATGACAACTTTACGAGGTCAGTATCATGTGGATATGCATTTATATTGTATGCTTGTATCATGTATATTATGACAGGTAATTTGTGACAGATACAACAGCTGAATAAAAGTAGTGAGATTCGTGGCATGTTGGGATAAGCATGGATGGTAGAGAGACACTGAAAGAAAGGTTGCTTGGTAGAGAAAGTGTGGTTTGGATGTGTAGTTTTATTGTTGTGTATATGTTGTGCATATTGTATATTCAGTGATTGTACCTATGGTGTTGAGTGTCTATTGCATATATGGTTTTGTGTTGGTTATAGAATTTTTTATGTACATGTTGGATATGCGGTGATGTGTACATTGTATTGTGTGCATGTTGGATATGCGGTGTTGAGTGCATATGGTGTTGTGTGCATGTTGGATATGTGGTGTTCTATACATATGGTGCTATGTACATGTTGTATATGCAGTGTTATGTACATATGGCATTGTGTGCATGTTGTACATGTGGTTCATGTACATATGGTGTTGTGTGCATGTGATGTTGTGTATATGTGGTGTTGTGTGCAGGTGGTGTTGTGTACATGTCGTGCATGTGGAATTATGTACATGTGGTGTCGTGTACATTTCGTGAATGTGGTGTTGGCTAAATGTGGAAATGTGTACATGTTGTACATGTGGCGTTGTGTACACGTTGTGCAAATGATGCCATGTACATGTGATTTTGTGTACACATTGTGCAAGTGGTGATGTGTATAGATGGTACTATATATATGTTGTACATATGGTACTGGTGTACATGTGGTATTGTGTGCATGTCATACATGTTGTGTTGTGGGCATGCGGTACTATGTATGTGCATTTTGTATTCATGGTATCGTGACATATTTATTCATTGTGTGGTACTTTGTGTACGTATGTGTTTTTTTGTACACCGGATGTAGGTGTATGTGTTGTTTTGTGTGGCAAGTGTGGTTGTATGTATTATGTGGTATTGTACACCATGGCTGGATGTACATGTTGTGATGTACAATGTGTGTATGTGTATGTGATTAAAGAGAAGAAAAGGCATTGGGTTCTTGACGGGTGTGGCAATCGATCTAGTGTGTGTACAGAAAGAACAAAGATAGAAGTAAGGACCAGTGAAGGATAAGTATTGGTATTTTATTTCACTTTTACTATGCATGTGATCTATATGATTATGGTTTATCATGGTTACTTGTGATCTATAATTTTGATCTATTATGGATTGTGTTTTGAGCTAACCATATGTGATATGTTTATACAAGTGATTTGATCAAACAACTAGTTTGACTTGTTGTGATAGAAAGTGAATAGAATTGTAGGTGTACCTTATTGACAGGCCACCAATGAGGTATGATTTGAATTTATTTCAATTTATTTTGAATCTAATGGAAATTATGTGCTTGGTTCAGGAAAGCATGAAAATTTCCAATTGGGTGGTTGAAACCAACTGCAAGAAATATTAGCTTCGATGAAAGAAATTAGAACATGCATTTGTATGATGATAAAGAACTTCAGGAGCAGGGCCATTGTGGGACACTGGTACCCAATAGTGTCCATTTATTGCCATGAGAATTCTATGACCGATATGATGGTTTTAAGGCAAGGATATGCCTTGGTTTTTGGACATTCTGATACAAGGAAACCTTGCCAAGGGAGGAGTCACCCAAGGGACTGTGTAGCAAAGAAGGGGATGCCTACGGAACTTGGAAGGTGTGTGACTGCACAGAAGGGAGTGACTAGATTTCCTGAGGGATTGTGTAGCAGAGAAGGGAAGGTAGGGGAATGTATTTGTTTTGGTCATTAGCATTTCCATATGGAATCATATGCACATTGGGAGTGTGCACTGGAACAATGAGTTGGTAATTTTTCATTGAGAGGATAAGTGCCACAGGATTGTAGCACTAGACATTGGATGCAGTTTGAATTTGGAAATGGATTATGGACTTCCTGGGAAGGAAGTGAATCCTAGTATTACTTTTAGGGTGGAGGTGTGAGCCTCTATATTCACTTGTTGTGGATGCATGCATCATATCCTTTTATTTACTAGTTGAGAAAATGTGCATATGTGTATATGTGTATATTATTGTAAATATTATATTGAGTTGGATTTATAAAGTTCCATAGACAATATGATTATTAGTCGGTCGAAGAAAATGTGTAAGAAGATTTGTGGTTGTTATAGTTGTAAATACCATAACGAGTTGTGTTATAAAGCTCCAGCAAACGATATAGTTGTCATGTTTTCAATAGGATTTCATTGTAAATATTGAAATGAGATGGGTTATAAAGCTCCATGGGAAATATGTTTTTCTTAAAAAAGTTTTACTGGTTGTAGATGTCATTGAACACTGAGGATGGTGTTCCCTTAATGGGGAGGATTTTGTAACCTCCCTCGTAAAAAATCCATGTAAAATATATATAACACAAAGGTCATGGGACATGTATTCCAAGATGAATGGTGGAAAAAAACATCGTAGCGAGTGTTCATTTTGTTATTATGGCTAAAGGAAATTGGCAAAGGCAATGACAAAGGCTTTGGAAAGGCATGAGGCATTAATTGGAATTTTATTTATGAAAATAATGGAAAATGGGAGAAAAGGAAGGTGAAAGGTCATAAATTGCATGTGAGGAGGAAAATGAAGGAAAATAATGGAAATTGAAGAAAATAGGGGCCTCATTGATAAAAAGGCTTATGAGGATCAATCGGTATCTTTTTTCAATTCAGTTTTGGAGCTCTCTTTCTCCATTATCTCTCTCTCATACTCTTGGACACTTAAATATTTCTTGGAGCACTCTTGGAGAAGTGTGTCATACATTGGATTTGGATAAAGAAGGAAAAGGAAGGCAGGAAAGTGCAAGAGGACATCGAGATTAGTAGCTACATCGGGTTTTTCTTGTGGGTACCAAGTTGCATGTATGATTTCCTTGCTAATTTTGGCATGCATGTGGTTTCTTGGTTATGATCTATCATTAGCATGGAGGATTTCCTAGATCGATAGTGGTTTTTCCTAGTCTTTCCATTTCCTGGATAGTCATGGTGTTGTGGGTTTTTACTTTTATTTTCTGGTTGGTTCTCATACTCCTTTGGATGTGGGTTGAGTTATTAGTTTCTGGAACCTTGGTTGGAAAAAAACTCTAGAGCCTTGTAACAACTTGGGTTGAGTTACTGGCCTTAGAGCCCTAGTTGGACAAACACTCTGGAGCCCCTGGTGGGTTGATTTACTAGTCCTGGAGCCTTGGTTGGACAAATGCTCTGGAGCCCGACAGTAGTTGTGGGTTGAGTTACTATCCTCGGAAGCCTTGGTTGGAACAAATGCTATAGAGCCCTTGACAGCTTTGGTGGAGACCAATCTGGTGATGGTTAGTGATGTTTGATCATGAGGTGGAATCATCGGTTGAGGGTTGAGGTGGTTTGGCCTCTAGAAGCCCAGGTTTGGTTTTGTTGGATTTGTTCCATGAGATCCCACATTCATGCTTGGAATATGGCACGGGGGTGACTGGATGAAAGAGAGATTTGGTTTAGCCTAGTCTATGGTCGGGTGGTACATGGAAGTCCCTAACTTGGTTGGATTTGCATATTTTAATAAGAGCTATTTTTCTCTTGGTATGTTCATGAGTAAATGTACTTGATGTTATGTGGCTTTTATGGTTGTATATCCTTATTATTTATGTTGGTTATATGTTGGGTATGAGCATGTTTTATGACAATGATGATGTATAGCTCTCATCATGTTCTACTTTTCAAATGAATGAACAATGAATATGTGACCTAATAGATGATAATGAAGCTAATCTGATAAGGCATCAATTTTTCTTAGTGATTCTCAGATAAGAATGAGACCCCTATGCTCAGATATGTTGTTACGACCTATAGAATGCATATTTGTGACATGTTTGATTAATTGCATGTCATGGATAGTAGGGATCCAATCAATTCCTTGTTCAATTATTTTCATTTGTATCATTTTTTTTATGTTAATTTTCATTTCTGGAAGTTTTGTGAAGTTCTGGGAAGTGGCTTGAGTCCTAGCCCTAAAAAAGTGGCACAAAATTTGGGGTTTTGGCTTTGAACTAGGTGAAAAGACCCCAGTCACTTGCATTCCCTTGTTGTGAGAGTGACTGGAGGGTCTCAATCACATGCATGCCCATGTCATGGGAGTGACTGAGGCTCTAGGTTAGTAAAATGCTATGTTGCCTCAGGGGTGGTCACCTGGCAAGGTTGGTTGGCTCTTGGAGGTTCTGTAGCATGTGTGGAAGGTCAATTGGGTTTTTTTTGTCGGTTCCACTTCCTTAATTGTACATGGGGATTTGAATCAGATCAAAGTAGCCTCTCGTCACATGTTTACCCCAAGAGGCTGCATAACTTGGGTAAATGTGGGGGGAGTTACAATGGGGAATGAAAATATAAGGAAAAAAGGCAACATTTGGGTTGGTTTTGGTGAAAAGTGCACCCTAAGGCCCACGTAGCATCAATGAGCACCACATGGTTAGGAGTGCCACATGGCTAGTTGGGGGTCATTCATTTATAAATAAGTGTAGGTTCTTGCTATGGGTGTTGATTATTATGATTTTGACTATGTATTGGCAATTAGGAAACTGAGTATGGGGTCTGAGGGTCAATGAGTCCTAAGGGTGGACTCTAGAATTTATTGGAAATTAGGAAACTAAGTCTGGGGTCTGAGGGTCAATGAGTCCTAAGGGTATAGAATTTATTGGAAATTAGGAAACTGAGTCTGGGGTCTGAGGGTTAGTGAGTCCTAAGGGTGGACTCTAGAATTGACCAGGGTGTGGTTATTAGGTTGATCATGCCCAGGGATGCATATTTTTTTGATGGAGTTCCAAAGCAGCTCCAAGAGATTGGTGGCTGTGAGGGTTTCTTGGTCCTAGTCATGGCTTGGTGCAATGGAGTATTGGCAGAGAACTTAATGTTGATTTGTTGGCTTGGAGGGTGATGGGAACCTTGGAGAAGCATGTTTGTTTGGTTGGTGCCTTGGAAATTAGCCTAGAGGGTACCTGGAGCTCTGGATAAGCATGTCTTTTGAGTTAGAACCTTGGCCATGGATGTATGGTTTTCTTTAGTTATAGTTTCCTTGGAGTTGTTGTCCCAAATCGAAGGTGACCAGTGGTTGAGTTCATGAACCACTAGGTCTATGGTTGGGAGGAACGTCGAGAGCCCACAGTCAGTCAGCGCTTTTCTCCATATAAGTATTGAAATCTATTGAGTTATAAATTGTACAAAGTGTTTGAATAAATGTTTTTATGTTTCCATTGTATTCTATTCAATTGTTTCTACGAATAATATATATAATTGCATGATGTATAGTGTTGCATGTCATAATCAATAAAGTATTGCTAACTTCACATTTAAGGGTTATAAAATAATAAACTTGCTTCGACAAGATTTTTCATACCAATTAACTATGTTTGCAACATTATTGAGGTAGTGTTGCTCGGTTGGGGGTCGGGGACACTACCAATTGGTATTAGAGCAAGGTTTCCAATGTTGGGTCTGAATTGGACTGGAGTTTAAATATCGATCACCATATGTTTTAAA
The DNA here is from genome assembly GCA_031772625.1 of Pinus tabuliformis. Classification (NCBI taxonomy): domain Eukaryota; kingdom Viridiplantae; phylum Streptophyta; class Pinopsida; order Pinales; family Pinaceae; genus Pinus; species Pinus tabuliformis. The sequence continues at coordinate 584,939,440 of CM062811.1, forward strand.
AAATATTGTATAGTAGAAATGGTGAAAAAATCGTCAATACTCTAGAGTAGGTGTCGTCAAAAGTACAAAGTAGAATAAGGGACCTGCTGGTTAAAAATTGATGTATTTTGGGATGGATTGAACTAAGTTCAAGATATGGTTAAAGAAACACAGGTTTCCTTCCAAATGTTTGATAAAAAATTTGAGCATGTGAATGGTATAATTTCCCTCATAATTTGATTGAAGTTGCCAAAGAGGTTTGGCGACAGTTAATTTGGTTCAGTTACAAGTATGGTTTGTTAAAAGATGATCAATTTTAGCCTCAGAGAACTATGGTGTTGGTGTAGGGTTTCGTACCCAAAGAGGTGGGGTTTATTTAAATATTTTTTATTAATTAAGTTTAGTTAGATATTTCATGTCATTATATATGCATATTACGTTCTAAAAACTCTTTATAAGAAATTTGCATTAAGGCTTTAGGACTCGGGGAAGAAATTTGGTTCGAAATTTATTCATAACTTAGTATGCATACCTTAGATATACATTTAAACAATATCAATATATATATATATATAAAGTTTAAATATGTATTTTTTTTTTTATAGAAATATTGACCAAACCCCTCCCATTGAATAGCATATATGTATGACCCTATCTTTATATCACGATACAAGGTTTACAAATATGTGTTTTTATTTGTTTATATATATAGATATAGATCTTACACATTCATATAATGTACCACAACTAGTCGAATTTGGACGCATTTTATACATATAGTTCTATATGTGTGTGTGTGTGTGTGTGTGTGTGTGTGTGTTTATTTAAATGATTGTATAAGGTAGTAACGTGTCGTGGTAATATATAAATTCATGTAGAAATGCTTTGGAATATTTTTATAACAGAGGCATGATTTATGTGAATATATATATACACACACACACACACAAGTTATGATGGAAGGTGAAACACACCCACACACATATATATAGATATTTGTTTGTGGCACAATAGATATATATATATCTATATATATATATATATATATATATATATATATATATATATATATATATATATATATATATATATATATATATATATAGATAGATATATATATATATATATATATATATAGATATATATATATATAGAAGCTTATTTAAATTATTGAATAGCATATGGTAGCAGTGCCTCATCATATTAGAGGAGGTCTAATCCACGAGGGCTTGCTATCACAGAGAGGCCAAGGCTTGTAGTGGCGTAACCAGGCTGCGAAGGAGTGGTTGTGATATACTTGCAGATCTGAAACACTAATTCGGAGAATCATATAACAATCTAGATGCAAGAAAAGAGAGTCACACAACAACTTTGGAAACAATATCATTGTTTATTATGAGGGAGAGATGAGAATTTTATAAAAAATGAAAGCATTCTCCTTATTTTAATTTGTAATTACAAAAGATATTGCATAAAAATTAAATACATTATTAGATAAAGCAAATACATTGAAATGTTTCCTTCTTTCCTAGTTTTTTTAGATGTTTCTGTCTTTTCTACTCTTAGACGTTTCCAAATAAAGGAGTGTGCTTTTTCTTGGTTGCCTAGTCAGTTAGAGGTTTATGATTGGTTTTCCTTTCTTAGTTGCCATATTACTCCTTGTTTATAATGTTCCTGCTTCCTCCACCAAATGAGGGAAAGTGCATTGAAATTTTTCTACAGTCATCCATTTTGTTTGCATTGGTGTGCATCCCTTATGACCAACCAAATATGGGAAGTCTGTCTACTAGCGTCTATTATTTTTATTGGAGTCAATAATTATATATTTTAGAAAAGGAGGCTGAAAATATGGAATATTATCCACTCGATGACAAACTGGAACAGATTCCTCAAGGATAGGTGGTTCAAAGAGCTTGATATTATTAACATTAAGCACATCGTGGATGTTGAGATGGGAAGGAAATTCTAAGAAATATGTGTTGTTGCCAATGCATTCTAGAACATTATATGGGCCATATCACAAAGGGTGAAGCTTATTTTTTGGCCCTTGAAGCATTGCTTATCCAACAAGAACCAGACACAATCTCCAGGTTGAAAATACAAAAGTGTGTGTTTCTTGTCATGCCTCTATTTGGCACAATCTTGGGCAGCCTTTTACACAACATTTACTTAGATTCCAGCGTTGAGATATGGAGTGTATGAAATGTTGAGCTGATTTTTGTTCATGTTGTTGGTTTGTAGACCTAGGGGTGAGACTAAGTGGCATCTCAAAGGGCGCACTTGGCTAAAACCCAAAACAAACCTCAAAAGGCAAGAAACCAATTGAGGAGTGCGTTGACCTATTGTAACTATGTTGAATGATGTGAAAATATGTATCCCACTATTTGTTTCTAGAAAAATAATTGCAGAGGGAGTGAACCAAAGTACGATTGACAACGTCGGTTTGTCCATTTATTTGTGGGTGAAAGACAGTGGAGAAACGAAGTTGGAAACCTAAAAAAGACCAAAGAGTACACCAAAATGTACTCAAAAAATGAGAGTCACAATCATAAAAAATGTTACTTGGAAAACCAAAGTGTGGCCAAAAATGTTGGAAGAAGACATCTGCGGCCTAAGCATCAAAGATAATGGTGGGATGGTTGCAGGTGTTAAGGATAATCATTCAAAACGAGAAACTATGTCTTCAAGTTTGGGTGTAACTTCTTCTCGGTTTTCCTTTGGAGTATCAGTCATCAACCTCCAATTTTAGTTATTCTGCTAAAATAGTAAAACTATTTAATTTACCCGTTATATGGAAAACCTTCAATCTTTCCACGGAACCAAAAAGAATTAAAACCCCAGTTCATAACCTTATCGTGTCTGAAATTTAAATTAACTCACATGCATCTTCCGACGCGATCACCATCAGATCTGACCCCTTCAATCAAATGGCTATCGCGTCACCTGCTCGCCAAGTAGCTTGGTCGATCTCCACTGTCAATCAATCTCGCGTGATCCAATGGCTATCGCGTAATCTCATGTGAAATCTTGCACGATGCATAACAAGTCGAGAGCGCATGAGAAAAGTGGTTTTCCCGTGCTACATGTCAACCCCTCAGGTTAATCGCGTGAAATTGAAAAATACTATTTACCAGTTTGAGACCGCAAGATACAACTTACACCTACAAAGACTGCTCTTCTATTTTGATTAACGTCTGCACTTGTTGGCATGCAATGACCCTTAGATCTATTGGATTTGTTGATCAGACGATTCATATCTTCTCCTGGGTTTCTCACGAATTTGTCAGGGTTTCCTCATTCCACCAAGACTTAGCACTTCCGCCAAGTTTAGTCTATCTCTAAATTATATTCTGTGATTTCGAATACATCCAGGTTATTTCAATGCACAGTGAGTGAAGATTTAGATGTGACAACACAAGATTATATAAAATATAATTCTAAAGGGGCCAAACTGGAAATCAACAAAACTCATAAATATTTCGAAGGAAATTAAAACCTCTGGGATTTGAACATTCATGCAAAATATTCATAGAGATACAGAGAGATTCCAAATTTTACATTCCAATCCTCCTCATCCAAAATCCCATTCTACTAATTCAAAACTTACATAAGTACCTGTACATACAACAATCAAATCCTAAATCAATGGATCGAATCTGCCTAATCCTAGATAATATCTAATCTACATGATATTCTCCTCACGAATCTCAACTAAGCCTACATACTTGAATTAATTACAAGATAATTCAAATCCCTGAATTCTAGCTCAAATCCTATCTAGAAAGCTTTGTAAAGTGACAGCTAAAGGATCCCACTCCTTTGCTTGTAAACTTTTTTTGTATTTTTGGAATAAAATTCGAAGTATTTTGTCTTCAAGCCTCATGCTCCTGCATCAGACTCCTGAGGACAAAATTCTTCATGGGCTCCTATCCATGAGCTCTTCTACAGAACTGCCCAACTTCTGTAGCATGCCATTTGTCATCCAATTAGCATCAACAATTGGTTGATCCTTCCACTTGATCAAATACTAAAAATACTCATATCCTCTTGTCTTTTTAAACAATCTCTTGTCTAAAATCTTTTCTGGTTGCAATGCCTTTGCTGTAGGTAATTGTTTTACTCAATCAACCTCTTATTCTTCTTTATGTTCTGTTGTATCATACATGTACAAATCATAAACATTGAAAACTTGAGATATTCCAATGTCAAGGGGTAATTCAATTTCATATGTATTTGCAGAAAATTTCCTCAAGACTTTGCATGGTCCAATTTTCTTAAATTTTAACTTGTTATAGTCCCTTTTTGGAAATCTTTCCTTCCTCAAGTGTGCCAAAACCAAATCTCCAACCTCAAAATTAACTTCTCTCTTCTTCAAATATGCTCTACTCTTGTACTTTATGTTGCTATCCTGTAACTGATGTTTTCCCTGTTCATGTATTTCTTGAATCGCTGAAGTAAAATCTTCTCCTTTAGCACTTCTCATTTCAGCTTTTCCCAAGTCTCTTAATTCATACACCCCTCTTGGGTGCATTCCATAAACTATATGTAATGGACTCTACCCTGTACTCCCGTTAGGAGAATCATTATAAGCATATTTAGCCTGTGCCAAAATTTGATCCCACTATTTTGGATATTCACCTGCAAGACTTCTTAGAAGATTACCCAAGCTTCTATTCACAACTTCAGTCTGTCCATCAATCTGAGGATGATAAGTTGAACTGAAACTTAGTTTACTACCAAGTTTCTTCCACAAGGTCCTCCACAAATGACCAACAAATCTAGTGTCTCTGTCTGAAACAATGCTCTTAGGTAACCCATGCAGCCTTACAATCTCCTTAAAAAACAGATTAGCAATGTGAGTAGCATCATTGGTTTTATAACATGGAATAAAATGTGTCGTTTTAGAAAATCTGTCAACCACAACATAAATTGAATCATTTCCTCTTTGAGTTTTTGGTAAACCCAAAACAAATTCTATACTTACCATATCCCAAGGTCTATCTCGAATAGGTAATGGAACATACAAACCTCTGTTTTGGCTCCTTCCTTTTGCATACTGAAAGACTTTACAATTTTTTACATACTTCTCCACTTCAGATCTCATCTTCGACCACAAATAAAACCGATTCAACTGCTCATATGTCTTGTCTGGACCAAAATGTCCTCCAAGTCCACCACTATGTTTCTCCTTGATTAAATTTTCCCTCATAGAGCAATTTGGTATGCATAGCTGATTTCTTTTAAACAACAATCCTTATTGCAAGAAAAAATCCAACCACTTACTTCTATCTAACAAAACAGGATTTTTACAAGCTTCAAATTCCTCTTTAAAATGTAAATCTTTCTCATACATTTCCTTAAGAAATTCAAAACCCAACACTTGAATCTGACTTTCCTGACCTAAGATAATTTTTCTCCTTAAGGCATCTGCTACTTTGTTTGATTGGCCATTTATATGTTTTAATACAAAATTAAAACTTTGAAGATATTCTACCCATTTTGCATGTTTCTGACTAAGCTTTGGTTGTTGCATAATGTACTGCAATGCATGATTGTCTGAATAAAGTATAAACTCCTTAGACATCAAGTAATGTCTCCACTTTTTCAATGACTGCACAACTGCATAAAATTCCTTATCATAAGAAGAATATTTCTTCTTCGATTCATTCAGTTTTTCACTGAAATAAGCTACAGGTCTGTCCTCCTAACTTAAAACAGTGCCAATGGCTTCTCCACTAGCATCACATTTCACTTGAAAAGGTTTATTAAAATCAAGAAAAATTAAAATAGGTTTTCAGTGATCTTTCTTTTCAACAACTGGAAGTTCTTTTCTGCATCAACAGTCCATTTAAATGGATCTTTATTCTTCTTTATAGTATCAATAATAGAAGCATTGATCTTACTAAAATTCCTTATGAATTTTCCATAAAAACTAGCAAGACCATAAAAACTTCTTACCTCAAAAACACTTTTCGGTGAAGGCCACTCTATGATTTCCTTTATCTTCTCTGGATCCATCTTTAATCCATCAGCATAAACAACAAATCCCAAATATACCAAGTCTTCCTTTATGAATGAGCATTTCTTTAAATTTAGCAGTAAATTTTCTTGTTACATCTTCTGTAAGACATAATTCAGATGTCTAATATTTTCCTCTTTAGATATATTGTAAACTAATATATCATCCAGATATACTATTACAAATTCACCAATAAACTCTTTCAGCACTTCATTCATAAGCCTCATAAATTTACTAGGAGCATTTGATAACCCAAAAGGCATTACCATCCATTCATATAGTCCTTCATTTGTTTTGAAAGTAGTTTTTCATTCATCTCCTTCTATAATCCTTATTTGATGATACCGACTTTTTAAATCGAGCTTTGTAAAATATCTTGCTCCACTTAAACAATCCATCAAATCTTCAATTCTAGGTAAATGAAGTCTTTACCTAACTTTTATTTTGTTGATTGCTCTTGAATCAGTGCACATTCTCTAGCCTCCATATTTCTTTGGACTCAACATTGTTGGCACTACACAAGGACTCTAACTCTCTCTAATCAGTCCTTTATCTAACAGTTCCTGAACCTGTTTTCTGATTTCTTCATTTTCTTTGGGAGTCATCCTGTAGGCTACTTTATTTGGCAGATTTGCCCCTGGAATCAAATCTATATGATGATTGGTTTTTCTACTGGGTGGTAACTCATTAGGAAAATCATCTATAATGATATCACAATAGTTTTCCAGCATCTCTTGAATTTCAATTGGCAAATCAGAAATATTAGTAGAAAATTATTACCTTGGGTTTGCAAACCAATGTAAAATTTACCTCATTCTCTTCAATTTGCTGCAAGTATTCTTTTCCACTCAACAATAGAGTCTTTGGATCAGATTTTCTTGATGCATCCTCTTCTTCCATAAGCAGCAGTGTATGATTAATACCATCTTTACCAAATTTGTATGTGTTCTTTTTCCCATCATGCATAGCTCCTTTGTCATACTGCCAAGGTCTTCCCAGCAATATGTGACACACATCAATAGGCATCACATCACACAGAATTTTGTCTTTGTATCTGCCCAACTGCAACTCCACTTCACACTGTTCATTCACTAACAACTAATGTCCTTTTTGAAGACATGACACCTTGTAAGGTGTTGGATGTTTCTTTTTCTTTAATTTCAACTTTTCCACCACTTCTGTAAAGACCAAATTATCAGTGCTACCACTATCAGTTATCATTTGACAGCATTTTCCTTGAACTTTGCACATAGTCTTGAACAAAGTCTTTCTTTGTGTTGGTTCAACAACTTCCTTTGCTAGATTTAACAAAACTTTGTTAAATACCAAAGGTTCCCCTTTCTCTGGTACATTTTCTTCTTCTTGCACCTTTTCTGCTTCCTCTTTAGTCTGAGCAACAATTACATTTGTTTGATTTTTCCCTGCGTTTTATGGGCACTCATAGGCTCTATGTCCCAACTTGTTACATCAGTAACATCTGATTTCTCTTCCTCTGCATCTTCCTCCTCTTCCTCTGCAAAAACTCCTTCTGCCACTTGCATCACCTTCTGTGGGTGTATGTTGACTAGAGCTGCTACTAGCTCCATCTCTAGATGTTGTAGATCTTCCTCTACCACCTTGACTTCCTCTTCCTCGGAAAGTACCTCTACTTCTGGCAAATTGCTTCCTCATGAGTTTTTCTTCAGCCTCCAATACCATCTGATAAGCCTCTTCTATTGTTTTAGGAAATATCACACTTATCTCATCTTGGATCTCCATTCTGAGACCATTTATATATCTTTCAACCTTATCGTATGTATCTTGAATTTATCCAGCTCTTACGCTCACTTTGTAAAATTCCTCTGTGTATCCTTTCACTGTCAAAGACCTCTGTCTAAGGTTCTGCATCTTTCTAAATAATGAAATTTGATAATCACTTGGCAAAATCTTACCTCTCAACTTTGCCACCATCCTGTTCCAATTTTTAATTGGCTACTTACCAAGTCTCCTTCTTTCTGCCTGCACTCCATCCCACCAAAGTGCTGCATGTCCTTTCAATTTTGTGACATCCAATTTCATTCTCTTTCCTTCTTCCATTTCTTCATAATCAAAGAATTTATCCATTTCATTAATCCATTCTATCAACTCCTCAAGGTTTAAACCTCATGTATAAACTGAAACCTCAAGTCTGGGTTTATATGTGGATCCCAACATTGATTTAAAGAATCTCATTTCAGGAGTAACTTTTGCAGGTTCCTCTTCTTCCACAGCTTCAACTTCAAGCTCACTGACATATCCAACACCTACATCTCTTTGATTTCCCATTTCCACTGCTTCTAATATAGCTTGCATCTGTTGCATAGCTTCCAACACTTCAGCATTTGCAACTAGTCTTCCTCTTCTTTGACCACCACCACATCTTCCTCCAACTCTGAAAGCCATGTTGGATTTATTTTTCTAATCTTTGAGATCCTACTCAGTTTCAGTAGGCTTCTCTGATACCACTAATGGTGGGCTGGTTGCAGGTGTTAAGGATAATCGTTCAAAACGAGAAACTATTTCTTCAAGTTCGAGTGGAACTTCTTCTCAGTTTTCCTTTGGAGTATCAATCATCAACCTCCAATTTTAGTTATTATGCTAAAATAGTAGAACTATTTAATTTACCCTATATATGAAAAACCTTCAATTTTTACATCGAACCAAAAGGAATTAAAACCCTAGTTCATAACCTTATCGCGTCCAAAATTCAAATTAACTCACATGCATCTTCTAACGCGATCACCGTCAGATCTAACCCCTTCAATTGAATGGCTATCATGTGACCTGCTCGCCAACTATCTTGGTCGATCTCCACCATCGATCAATCTCGCTTGATCCAACGGCTATTGCATAATCTCGCGTGAAATCTTGCACGATGCATAACAAGTCGATATCGCATGAGAAAAGTTGTTTTCCCGTGCTACGTGTCAACCACTCAAGTTAATACCGTGAATTTTCAAAATACCATTTACCACTTTGAGACTGTGCAAGATATTGCTTACACCTACAAAGACCGCTTTTCTATTCTAATTAACATCTACGCTTGTTGGCACGCGATGACCATTAGATCTATTGGATTTGTTGATTGGACGATTCAGATCTTCTCCTGGGTTTCTCATGAATTTGTCAGGGTTTCCTCGTTCCACCAAGACTTAGCACTTCCGCCAAGTTTAGTCTGTCTCTAAATTATATTCTGTGATTTCGAATACATCCAGGTTATTTCAATGCACAGTGAGTGAAGATTTAGATGCGAAAACACAAGATTATCTAAAATCTAATTCTAAAGGGGCCAAACTGGAAAAAAACAAAACTCAGAAATATTTCAAAGGAAATTAAAACCTTCGGGATTTGACCATTCATGCACAATATTCACAGAGATACAGAGAGATTCCAATTTTTACATTCCAATCCTCCTCAGCCAAAATCCCATTCTACTAATTCAAGACTTACATAAGTACTTGTACATACAACAATCAGATCCTAAATCAATGGATCAAATCTGCCTAATTCTAGATAATATCTAATCTGCATGATATTCTCCTCACGAATCCCAACTAAGCCTACATACTTGAATTAATTACAAGGTAATTCAAATCCCTGAATTCTAGCTCAAATCCTATCTAAAAAGCTTTGTAAAGTGCCAGCTAAAGGATCCCACTCCTTTGCTTGTAAACTTTTTTTGTATTTTTGGAATAAAATTTGAATTCTTTTGTCTTCAAGCCTCATGCTCTTGCATCAAATAGTCTTATGACAAGGAGGAAAGATAGCCATCTTGGCCAAATGACTGACCACTACCCAAATAGCATCATGTTTGCGGAAAGTAGTAGGAATACCACTTAAAATGTCCATGGAAATGGATTCCCAAGTATGAGAGGGAATTGGTAATGGTTGATACAAACCATGTTTATGGTTTGAGGGCTTGCTTTGTGAATAGAGAGAACATGTGCAAATGAATCTTTTGACTTGCTTGGGTAAGGCAGACCAATAGAAGTGGTGTTCAAGATTGAGAATGATCTTGGTTGTGCCAAAATTCCCTCCACATGAAGAGTCACATGCTTCATGGATGAGAAGGAGATGATCATCAGATTGTGGCACACATAGTTGGTCAATTTTAAACAACCAACCATCATAAATGGTATAATCAAGAAAGGGAGTTTTGTTTATGATTGTAGGTTGTTGTAAAGCTTCCCATATCTCCCCAAATATTGAATATGTTGCATACATATCTTTCCAGGAATCATATGCAGCACAATGCACCTCTAGGATGTGTAGGACCTAAGTAGGTGGCCGACTTAACAAATCAGCCATTTTATTAGTTGTCCCCTTCTTAAATTTAATCACCATATGAAATTGTTGAATGTAAGCAACCCACTTTAGATGGTGTTGCTCTTGAATATTTCATTGTGAGTTATTGAAGATAAGTGGATGATGATCTGTATGGAGGATAGTCTCTATGCTAATAATGTAATGGCGCCACTGTTTCAACGCTTTCACTAAATTGTATAATTCCTTGTCAAATGTGTTGTACATGAGCTTAGCATCTGCAAGCACCTCATGATGGTCCTCCATGTTTAAGAACAACCCCAATGGTGAATTGAGAGGCATCAGTTTCCATCTCAAATGGTTGATTCATATCGGGAATATGAAGAATAGGGGCATAGCATAATACATTCTTGAGTTTAGAAAATTGTCACTCTGATTCGACATCGCAAGTAAACTTTTCTTGATTTGACAACTGGTGCAAAGGGTGATCCAACTATGAGAAATGACAGACAAAATTTTTGTATAAATTAATACCTCCCATGAAGCTCTTAAGTTCATGTGCATTGGAAGGTGTTGTCTATTGCGCCAAATCCTATACCCAAGAGGGATCTAGGCGAACCCCTGTGTTGTCAATAATAAATCCCAAATATCGAACTGATGTTTGTCCAAAATAGGATTTCTTCTCTTTGACCTGAATGTGATGTGCTCGCAACAACTCAAGTATGATGTGAACATGCTAAAGATGGTCTTCCCAAGGTTTATTGAATACCAATATCATCAAGGTAAATGACCACAAACTTACCCAAGTGTGCACTGAAAACATCATTGACGAATATCATAAAGGTGATCGGTGAATTGTTCAATCCAAATGGCATGACCAACCATTCAAATAGATCAAAATTTGTTTTGAAATCAATTTTCCATGTGTTAATTGCATGCATGCGAACTTTATGGTAGTCTGCAGTCAAATCCATATTTGTGAAGAAACAAGCCCCATGAAAGTGGTCCAACAAATCCTCAATGTGGGGTAGAGGTTAGCGATTTTTAACATTGGATTTATTAATGGCCCAGTAGTCTATCATGATGTGTCATTTAGAAGTATCCTTTCTGGGAATAATAAAATTTGGAGATTCACACGGCAAGGATGAAGGTTGAATATGAAAGGATTTCAAGGATTGTTCAATATGGCATTTTATCTCAGCAGCCTCTCGAGGAGCGAGGTGATAAGATGGGGTATTGGGTAAGGAAGCACTGGGAATAACATCAATTTTGTGTCCAACAGAGCATGTTGGTGGTAGCCTTATTGGTTTGGTGAAGAAATATGCAAATTCTTGGAGTAGAGGATCCATTGTAGGAGAAACTAGATTTATGAGGTTTTTGGGCTTGACAGGGTGAACCAAGAACAAGAACACATTAGTTTAAATTGACTCGCTTAAGGGGAGATTTGCTAGTAGAAGGTTGGGTAGATGTGCTAGTTGAGGAGGTGAGCACATAGGTGTTCCCATTGTGCTTCAAGTGGTATTGGTGATGTTTAGCATGATAAACAACATGTCGAGTCTCTTGGTATGGAATTCCCAATAACAAATCAGCACAATCGAGAGGAGAAACATCACATACCATAGTATTGTGGAAAGGTCCAATAGAAAAGGTTACATCACATCATTGGGAGATGGTAAGATGAGGACGCAGTTTGGACCCAACCAAGCTAATAAGGGTGTGGGTGTGGAGTGGTGGGAAAGTAAAGGCACTGAACCAAGTCCTGTGCCACAAGATTCTTTTAACTCCCATTGTCGAGAATAAGAGTGGCCAATTCATGTTTGATTTGATAATTATGGGTAAAAAGAGGTGCAATAGAGGTGTTTGGTGCATTAGATGTCATGAGGATGAGAGAGGGGTCCACTTTAGTAGGATTTTCAAGAGAAACAACCGCAAGTGGGGTAGTGGAATTTGGTTTGCTCAACCTCTGTAAGAAGAGTCTTGATAGGGCATAGATTTTTCAGTACTTTACAATTTGGATAAGCGTATGAGTTGGTCTTATGAAATGTACACCAAGGGGTATTTTGAGGTGTGGGGGGATGAGGCAAAGGCTACATTAGAAGAACCAGAGGGAAACAGAATATTTTGGGCCTAAGGATATTATATTCGAGGACCCACTTTGCCTTCCACAACCAGGGCCCAAATAAATGCCTTGTCCAATGAAGTCCTATCAAACAACTCAACTTCTCGGCAAAAAATAATTAGCAAACCAAAATTAAATTTGATAATTATTACCTCTTCTGTATTAGAGATATGGATTTATCACATATCTCTTAAGGCGTGACAAAATATATCACAAGAGGTGATAGGTTTTGATCTAGTCTCTGCTGGTTCTCCAAGTTCAACAAAAAAGGACATATTCTTAAGATGAGTATTCCACCATATTTTTTCTAGGCCTTCCAATTGTAGAATGATGATTTGAAGTTTCATTTCCTCTTCCATCGTTGGACAGGTTGTAAAATAGTTCAAGAGACTATGGAGCCAAAATCGAAATCCTCGCCATTCATTTGGTCTGAGAATTTGGGCAGCTGAAAGATTGTATCAAGCTACATTTTCCCTAGAGGGTGTCATTGTTGGTGTAGCATAATTAGCTCTTGAAGAGCCATGGCTAAATCATGGACTAGTGTGTCCACAGTTGAGGGATCTAGACTGGGAGGCATGATTTTCATCCACCGAATGCAATGAAAACGCATGACAAAATTTATCACAAGAGGTGATAGGTTTTGATCTAGTCTCTGCTGGTTCTCCAAGTTCGACAAAAAAGGACATATTCTTAAGATGAGTATTCCACCATATTTTTTCTAGGCCTTCCAATTGTAGAATGACGATTTGAAGTTTCATTTCCTCTTCCATCGTTGGATAGGTTGTAAAATAGTTCAAGAGACTATGGAGCCAAAATCGACATCCTCGGCATTCATTTGGCCTGAGAATTTGGGCAGCTGAAAGATTGTATCAAGCTGCATTTTCCCTGGGGGGTGTCATTGTTGTTGTAGCATAATTAGCTCTTGAAGAGCCATGGCTAAATCATGGACTAGTGAGTCCACAGTTGAGGGATCTAGACTGGGAGGCATGATTTTCATCCACCGAATGGAGTGAAATGTATGACTTTAAAAAAAAAACTTCGAACAAGTGGATGGCTTCCAAGAAATTATGCCTTAATACCAACTGATCTACTTGCATATCTAAAAAACCGATTCAAAGAATCACATAACAATCTAGATGCAAGAAAAGATAATCACACAACAGCTCTTGAAACAATATCATCGTTTATTATGAGGGAGAGATGAGAATTTTATAAACAATGAAAAAAATCTCCTTATTTTAATTTGTACTTTTACAAAAGATACTGCATAAAAATAAAATACATTATTAGATAAAGAAAATACAGTGAGATGTTTCCTTCTTTCCTAGTTTTTTTAGATGTTTCCGTCTTTTCTACTCTTAGATGTTTCCAAGGAAAGGAGTATGATTTTTCTTGGTTGCTCAATCAGTTAGAGGTTTCTGATTGGTATGCCTTTCATGGTTTCCCAAGTTTTGTAGTCATTAAATCGTAGCGATACAATGTTTCAGATTCGGGCCAAGCTATACCTTGAAAGGAGAATGACAGAACCTAGTGGGTGGAGTGGAACCACGATAGAAAATCCCAACCCTTTTCCGTACAAAAATAGGACCCCCAAAACCCCCTCTTTTCATACCATTGATATCTAACAAACAGAGGTCCAGTGTTCGATTTGGAGGGTTGGAATTAGGATCAAAATCGCAATAGCGGACCCCCCCACCTCCAGCTGACATCATAGCCTCCCCAGCCCCCCCCACCCACCCACCCCCTGCATTTTTATCTAGATAGTTCGTTGTGGGCGTGATCTTCATCATTGGTTAAGTGGGTCTCATAGAGCGACATGGCTGGTTTGTGTTAACTAGCGGCATATATATATATATATATATATTATTAACATCATAATCCACAAACTTATTATTTTCATAGGTTAATATTAAACACACATATAACATTTTTAATATTAACCTATGAAAATAATAAGTTTGTGGATTATGATGTTAATAAAATAAATATCTATATGATATATATATATATATATATATATATATATATATATATATATATATATATATATATATATATATATATATATATAATCGAGGCCTAGTAAAAATTACACATGACAGTAGTAATATATTTTTAAGTAATATTTATGGGGCTTTAATTTGGAATGGGTTGGCATGATGGCCATGTGGAAGAACAATTAGTTCTTCTCCAATGAAAGATTGGTAAAAGTATAATAAAAGTGGAAAAATAACAAGAGGTAGAGTTACTATGAGAAGAAAAGAAGAAGTGAGGAAAGTATAGGTACCATCAGGAAAACAGTTAATCGCGGAATTGGATTCTAGGTATAGAGAATTTGAAGAAAAGCTATCATTACAAGGGGCATAGATTGCAGGCTGTAATTTTGAATTGAGTGCGTAACTAGTTGTTGGAAAGATAATTCTGAACATATTTTACTTGTTCACCCAAGATTTGAAATATTTTTTTTTTATTTATAGGAGATTTCAAAGGAAAGTTATAGCAGTTTCTACTGGTAAAAATGCCTTAACGGGATGTAAACTTCTAGAGGGTGTATATTTCAACTCGAGCATTAGAATTAAGTAATTAGATAGTCAATAGATTTTTTTTGAAAAGGAGCATAGGCTAGTGAAGTCTGAACTGATAACTCATAAAGGAAAATGGGTAAGAATTTGCAGAGAAATGTATAGGTGAAACTCCAAAAAAAATTGCTAATGACGGACAAGAATCCTAAGGATAATTAAAGAACTTACAGTGAAGGAGATGAGATTAGGGCTAGAAATATTAGTCTAGTTAATGATAATGCTAAATATAATCGTCATGGAGAAAGTAGACCTCAAGAAATAGAACTTGAAGAGATAGTGAGAAGCCTCTTGATGGAAGTGCTCAGCTATAACATTAATAACGAGAATTTGATGAGAGAACAACAACTGATAAATAATAAAATTTTACGGATCTTGAACAAGATTCAGATGGAATTAAACCAACACACTGAGTCCAAATTAGCCTATGAACATAGTGTAGAGTTTAAGGAGAAAGGTATGGGAATTCCAAGGCACTCCAAGGGTGTTGTTCATCAGCATCATCATTGAGCTAGGAGGGAAAGTAAAAGGGCCTATTCCACTATAGAATTTGATAATATCTCTAGTGGGTCACCATAGAGATAAACTAAAAGAAAAGTTGACAAGGAGAGTCTACAAGGGGAGCAGAGGAAAATTGAGCCCCCCACCTTTAATGGGGAAAAGAAGAAAGGGGAAGAAGTGGAGACTTGGTTGTTGGAGATGAGGAATTATCTTCAGTTGTTCCATTATTCTTTGAACTTAGAGGCCATAATTTCCAGATATCACTTGAAGGGTAAGGAAAATATATGGTGGGAGAAGCTTAAGGAAATTAAGCATCTAGATGAAAGAAAAATTACCTCGTATAAATTTAAAGAGTGTTTCTAGAAGAAATATATATCTAAACATTATTATGAGCGTAAAATGTAGGAGGTTTTCAAGATGTAGTTGGGACATATGGCCATGGACGAGTATAATCAGAAATTCAATAAATTACTAAGGTATTCCAAGTTTATTAAAGATGAGAAAGTAAAAATACAAAGGTATGTCAGTGTACTTCCCTCTTTCTACGTAGCCAAATTGAAATATGATGAGCCTAACACTCATGAGGTAGCTATGAGAAAATTCGAACAGTTGTATGAGTAAAGCATAAACAAGTCAGTTTTGCATAAAACTATGGGTAGAAAGAAAAAACAATATCATAGAAAAAAGGAAAAAGGGGTTAAAACCTTTACAATTCAAGAACAAATCACAGACATGCCAGCAGGAAGCCTCAACTCCTAACCATCCAAAAGGGGAAAATTTTTCCAACACAAATCCCTAAATTCCACCAATTAAATATTGGGGCTACCAAGGAGATCATTGGTATCAGGATTGTCCTCGTAGAGCAAAGAAGATGATAATTGTGCATAACATGCAAGAAGCAACTATTGCAGGAGATGTCGAAAGGGGCATGCCTAGAATGTATGCAACCTTGGATAATCGCCAAGCGGAACATTAGGCATATGTGATAGAATTTGAAGGTAAGTATAACAATCAACCCATTATTATTTTAATTGATTCTGTAGCCATCCATAGTTATATTAATGCCAATATAGTGTAGAATTTCCTTGTAGATTCAAACTGCATATTGTAATATGCTAAAACAATTGACTTGAATCTACTCTACTCATCAGTGGAAATAGTAAACGATCAATGAAATCACGAAGCATAAAAGAGAAAGAATTCAATCACACATAACATAATAATTTTCTAGGGAAAGCCACAGCTAAAGACCTTTGTTGTCTATATATTGCATTGATCAACAAATGTGAGAAGATTGCAATGTTTTGCTCAAGTCCGAGCAACCTTTACACTATCTCAATCTATCTCATTGCTTCTAAGACAAGCTCAATCCAATACTTAGCCAATTTTTCTGCCTTCGAAGCTCCTATTTCCATGCAAAGATTCCTAGGGAATTAACCCATATTTAATTGGGAAATTCCACAAATATGAATTGTACAATCCTCATAAGCCTTCCTCTAATTGCATGCACCACCTGTACAATTCTGGATGATTATACAATTGATAGTACAATGTCCCTAAACTCCAATCTCAAGTGGGTCTTTCTTTGACCTGACATGCATGAATTAATTATGAGTGAATCTTCATTTTATTGGTTGATAAGTGTTGGTTACACCCCACTATTGTAGGTTACACCCCACTACTGGATCTCCCACTAATTCCTCCATCAGTTGGAACTAGTCTAACTGAATGTAACTTAGTTAGACTAAATTAAATAATTACAACTCAAAATAAACTCAACCAGGGCTCCTAAGAAGTAGGAGACGCTCTACATGATTCTACCTAGACCCTCAAATCAAATTAACTGAGCCAAGTAAGTCAAATTAACTTAGTTAACTATTACAATTTTCATGAGATGTGTATTTATAATTTAATTCCTAATTTAAATCAAGGACAAATTAAATTAAGATTTTCTTGTTACATTTTTCAACTCTCCCTCTCAACAAGAAAGGGATTATTTGTTACCTCGATCCTACAGCTGTGAAACTCAAATTTTCATACTTTTTCAAAATATCTGCATCATGCTCCTCTATAGGAATGTACTCCAACAACATCGTTCTCCTCTATACACAATCTCATAGATGGTGATGACGGATGTCGATATGCTTGGACAAATCACGAAAAACAGGATTCTCAGAGAGTTTGATACAACTATGGTTGTCACAGTAAATCATTGTAGGATCCATCTATTGACCAAATAACCCAACAAGGATCTTCCTCATCCATATAGCCTCACAAGATGCTTCACTAGTAGCCATGTACTCTCCTTCTATTGAACTAAGTGAAATTGATCTCTTCTTCCTGTTGCACCAAGAAATTGTTGTTCGCCCAATACTGAAGATTCCCCCTTATGTGCTCTTCTTGTCCGATGGACTCCCTACCCAATCTACATCTGTGAAGCCTTAAAGTTTGACTCCCTCTATCCGTATGTACCAAAGACCAAACTGAGTGATGCCTTTGAGGTATCTCAACACATGTTTAGCTACCTTCCAATAAAGTTTGGTTGGCTTAACCATGGCTTGACTAAGTTAGTTAACTGCAAAACACATGTCCAATCATGTGTTCACCAAATGCATAATTCAACCCATAAGATGTCTATAAATAGTAGCCTCCACTACTTCACCTCACATAGTATCTTCCTTCCTCCAATTACCTACTAGAGGAGTCTCCATGGGTTTTCTACTCTCCATCGGGAACTTCTTCAGTATCTCATTGGCATACCTTCCCTAAGAGAAAAATGGTTCCCCATCTCCTTGCCATACTTCCATACCAAGAAAGTAATGCAGGAGCCCTAAGTCCTTCATCTTGAATTATCTTACAATATCTTCTTTGCAATATTTTATCATCTTCCCATCACCTATTAAAATCAAATCATCGACATATAATACTATAATCAACAATTTACCTTCAACCGCAATATGGTAAAGGTTCGCATCTGCTTCACTTTTGGTGAAGCTCATCCTAGTGAAATAGTCATCAATCCTAGTGTACCAAGCATGGGGTGATTTTTTTAGTCCATACAGTGCTCGCTTGAGTCTGCACACATGCAACTCTCGATTGAATTTCTCAAATTCTTCTTGTTGCTCAATATACACCTCTTCCTCAATCATATCATTGAGGAATGTTGTCTTCAAATCCATATGATGTATCTTCCATCCCATCTATGCTGACAGTGCTAGAATATATATGATTCAAGATTACCTTACTACTAGAGCAAAGGTATCATCATAATCAATTCCCTCTACCTGAGAGAATCCTCTGGCCACAAATCTAGCCTTTTTTTCTCCACACTCCCATTTGTTGCTTTCTTTACCTTGTGTAAATCCCTCTTAAACTCACCATTGACTTATATGCTAGTCTTGTGACCACTTCCCAAACATTGTTTCGGATAATGGATTCATACACCTCAACCATGGCATCAACCCATACTGGTTGATGCACTACTTCCTCGAATGAGGATGGCTCAACCTCTACACTCTCTCTCATCAGAGCCATGTATCTAGTGTACCGATCTGGTGGCCGCCTCTACCTAAGTTTTGATGTGGGTGCTCCCACATTCTCTATAACACCATGTATCAATATGTTAGCCTCTCTGGTGCACTTCCTTCCATCTCTAGAATTCTCTGCATGAGTGGGTGACTCCACTCTCTACTCATCTGCATGTGGTTTCTCCATATCATCCTGAGGTTCCTCCTTTGGAGCTAAAAGATACTCATCTACACGTAATTAAATCTCACTCTCAAGGGAACATCTCATGGCCTTCTCTTCATCGAACTTCACATCTCTATGAACCATTTTCATCCCGTTGGATGGCAGATACACCTGATAGTTGTGAGTTGTATCAGTGTACCACACAAATATTCCCAACTTAGCTATTTGCTTTAGATTTTTCTGTGAATCCTTGGTAACATGACAGTAGAGTGATGAAATAATTTTCCTAAATAGTGCCACATCTAGTTTCTTACCTGAAAAAATTTCTTCTAGTGTACACATCTTGAGAATTCGATGAGGGATTTTGTTCTATAAATAAACAGTTGTGTTACATGCTTCAATCCACAAGTGCAATGGGTAGGCCCTGATCATGTAACTTCACCTGTGCAACTCCCAAAATACTTGTGTTCTTCCTTTCAGCCACCCCATTCTGTTGTGGGTTCTGAGGTGCTATTAACCCTAATCAAATTCCTTCTTATGCACAAAATTTCTTGAATTCATTTGACACATATTCTCCATTGTTATCGCTTCTGAGGGCTTTAACTTTACCGCCAGTATCTTTCTCAACAATTACTTTAAATTCACAAAATTTAGCAAACGTTTGATCGTTCTTCTGCATCAAAAAAATCCAACACTTACAAGAAAAATCATCGACAAATATTACCTAATACCTATGCTTGGTAATGGATGTTGTCAAGAATGGTCCACACACATCTGAGTGAACTCTATCAAGGATCGTTTGCACTCGATTGTCTTTATCATGAAAGGAAGCTTTGGTGTACTTCCCTAATGTACACCCTTTTCATGTGCCTCTCTGCTCTAGTGTACCCGTGGGATGTGCTATAGAAATTTGTTGCGTGATCTTCAAAGCTTTGTGGTGCAAGTGACTTAATATTCTATGCCACAACTCACTAATGTATCAACTCTGCACCTTCTCTTCTTTTGTTCTCAAAGCAGCACAGTCATTTGTAGAGGTTATTCACTCAAACCCTTATCTGCTTCACCTGTCCTGAGGCTATGTGATAAATGAAATCCCTTCCCTTGTTAAATATCACATCATAGCCATAGTCCTCCAACGTGGCAACTGAAACCAAATTCTTCTTCAAACCCATAATGTACATGACATATTTTAATGTGAGAGGAGAACCAAACTCCCTCTGGAAGGTAATAGTACCGATGTTGGTTTCACTTTACCTCCCATCATCTCCCATCTCGATGTGCATCTGTAGGTCCTTCTCCTCCAATTCACTAAGAACTCTTTATTATTGATCATATGGAATGAGACTCCACTATCCAGGTACCACACACTACCCATCATTGATGTCACCATGCAAACAATGGGGGTGAAATCCAGCTCAAATTGTGAAGTAATAGCTTCACCTGTCACTCCTCCTAAGGGCTTCTTACCGACCTTCTTGTGTGAACACTTTGTGGCATAGTGTCCTAGTTCGTGACTGTGAAAACATTTAATATTCAACATGTCCTTCTTATTTCCGCCATGATTGGAATTTGATTTGGAATGGTATGAATTCCACTTACCTTTCTTCTCTTGTCCAACTAAGGCACAATTCTCCTCATCATCATGCTTGGATGAGGATCAAACTCTGGTGTTCTATAGAATCTTGTCTTGTACCAAGTCAGACAAAAATCACTCCCACTCTGGTAGCTTCTCTATCCCATTCACCCAGTCCTAGTATTTTTTCCAACTCTTGGGAAGGTCTAGAAGTACTAGGCTCACCAGATCATCTTTAGAAACTATAAAACTGGCAATTCCAAGATCATCCTAACATTGGGAGAACTTGTTCAAGTACTTTGATATTGTGTCGCCCTTCTCCATCTTGATTTTTCTGAGATTGTCCTTCAGTGCCAACTTCATGTGGTCATTTTTGTTTTGAAACAGGTTTGTCAAGGCCTTCCACATTGAAAATTGAGTTTCCTTACCGTGGAGGTTCGAGACAATATGATCTCGAACTCCTTCTATGATAATCCTTCTCACCTTTTCCACACACTTTCTCCACTCTTCCATATCTTGAGCATCAGTTGGCTTAGGAATATCTTTGTATATGAATTCCTTAAGCCCATTGTCTTCCAACACTACCTCCATCATGTCCTTCCAAGAAATATAGTTCGAACTACCCTCAAGGGCATATTCGAGTCTCAATCCGTAGAATGACATCTTACTAGCTCTGAAGTATGATACTGCAAATTTGATTTCTCTTGCAAAATAAAAACTTGTATTCTCCTCTTCTATAGTGATTTCATCTCTGATACCATGTAGAAATTCCTTGAAGATTCAAAATGTAGATTTCAATATGCTAAAACAATTGACTTGAATCTACTCTACTCATCAATAGAAACAATAAACGATCAATGAAATCACGAAGCATAAAAGCGAAAGAATTCAATCACACATAACACAATTTTTTTTGTGGAAATCCATGGCTAAAAACACCTGCTATCTATATATTGCATTAATTAGAAAATATGAGAAGATTACAATGCTTTTCTCAAGCTTGAGAAACCTCTACACTATCTCAATCTATCTCATTGCTTCCCAAATGAGATCAAGCCAATACTTGGTCAATTTTGTTTCCTGCCAAGCTCCTACTTCCTTGTGTTGTTTCCTAGGGAATTAGCCCATATTTAATTGGGAAATTCCACAAATATGAAATGTGTAATCCTCATAGGCTTCTCTTTGATTGCATGCACCACCTGTACAATTCGGATGATTATACAACATATAGTACATTGTCCCTAAACTCCAATCTCAACTGGGTATTTCTCTGATCTGACATGAATGAGTTAATTATGAGTTAATCTTTAGTTTACTGGTTGACAAGTGTTGGTTACACCCCACTACCAGATCTCCCACTAATTATTCCATCAATTGGAACTAGTTTAACTGAATTTAACTTACTTAGATAGAATTAAATAATTACAACTCAAAATAAACTCAACCAGGGCTCCTAAAAAGTAGGATACACTCTGCATGACTCTAGTTAGACCCTCAATTCAAATTAACTGGGCCAAATAGGTCAAATTAACTTAGTTAACTATTAAAATTTGTCATGAGATGTGGAATTACAATTTAATTCCTAATTTAATTCAAGGACAAATTAAATTAGGATTTTTTTTGCTGCATTTTTCAACATATAGTTTAATATTTTAATTTGAAGAAATTTAAGTATTTCAAACCTTGGTTAGTACAACTAAATACAGGTACGAATAGAAACGTAACATAGTTAGTCAAATATTTCCCAATTGAAATGAATGGGTTGAGAACAACCATTAATTTTAATATGATTCCACTAGGTACATACATTTTTTTGATAGACATGAATTGGTTGGAAAAGCACCATGCAATCCTTGAATGTTACAATAAGAATTTTATATGCATGGATGATGAGGCACAACAAGGAAAGGTTCAAAGGATTTCCAAGCCAATATCCATCAAGCAAATATCATTTTTGTAGTTTAAGAGGAACTTGAGGAGAGGATGTCAGATCCTTGTAGCCCAATTAGAAGAGACAAACATGCATCAATAATTTGATTTGCAAGATTACCTAGTACTTTAGGAATTTACTGATATATTTGCAAAGATACTCATATTAACTCTAAGCAGGGGTGTATGTTTTTCTATTGATCTAGTGTCGACAGCAGTTCCAATGTCTTTAAGACACCATATAGAATGAGCAATCCAAATCTTAAGGAGTTACATATGCAACTAGAATAATTATTGAAAAATGTCTATATATGCCCCATTATGTCACCATGGGATGCACCGGTTATCTCTGTTAAGAAGTATGGAACTCTGCATTTATGTAGTGATTTTCGATAATTAAATAAAGTCACCATTAAAAAAATTACTTGTTACCGAGAATTTATGATATGTTTGATTAACTCTGTGCAGGGAAAAGCTAATATTCATAGGGGCTAATATTCCATGCTTTATCCAAAAAAAAGATTCGACAATTTCCATTTTTCTAAAAATGAATTAGCCCAAATTTTATAGTATAAAATTATTTTATCTTAAAAATCCCCAATATTATATATTTTCTAATATAAAATAATTTGAAATCTAAACTTTTTTACAAAATTATTATCAAGTATTTTAAAATTTGGATATTAGGGACTAGTAAGATTCACCAAGGTTGTTAAAATTTAAGATAAACTTCCATACTTAAAATTTCCCTGACTCCATGGTGCAAAAATATTCTCTAAAATTGATCTAAGATCTAGATATCACCTACTGTGAATCAAAGAGGAATACATCAATAAAACCACATTCCTAAATCATTAAATGGGCATTATGATATTGTTGTGGTTCTATTTGATTTATGCAATGCACTAGGGTTTTTATGTGTCTCATGAATGGAGTCTTCATGGAGTATTTGGAAAAAAATGTTGTTATTTTTTGGGATGATATTTTAATATATTGAAGAAGAGCATCAACAACATTTGAGATTAGTCTTGCAAGTACTCTGGGAGAATCAAACTATGCTAAGTTGACTAAATGTTATCTTTACCAAAGTCAGATCCATTATTTGGGTCATATTATTTCAAAAGAGGAAGTAGTTGTGGATATGGATAAAATTAAGGCTATTAGTGAATGTCCAGCAACAAAGAATGTCACAGAAGTCTAGTCCTTCGTGGGATTGGTTGGTTACTACAAAAGGTTTATTGAAGGTTTCTCTAGGATAACACACCCCACTATGTCCTTGCAGAAAAAGGGTGTGAAATTTTTGTGGGCACCTGAATGTGAAGTAGTTTTTTAGCAATTGAAATCTTTACTAACGAGCGCTCCAGTTTTAAGTATTGTTTATCCAAATGTGGATTTTCCGGTATGTACAAATGCATGAAAAGAGGGATTGGGTGTTGTGCTCATGCAAAATGGATAGGTGATTTGTTATGAATCCATAAAATTGAAGGAGCGTGAAAATAATTATGTTGCTCACGATTTGGAACTTGCAACTATTGTCCATGCACTCAAAATTTGTGGAGGCACTATCTTATGGGCCACAATTTCGAATTGAAAATGGATCATTGTGGATTGTGACATTCATTTCAGCAACCAAATATGAATGCATGGCAAGTAAGATGGTTGGAGTTATTAGCAAAATATGACTTTGAAATAAAGGGGAAGGAGAATCAGGTGGTTGATGCACTAAGTCGAAGAGTGCATGTTATGCATGTCATGGAAATTAGTAGTTACGAAACAAATTTGGTAAGAAAAATATTACAAACTAGATATTTAGACCAATTATATTCGGAAATTAAAAATAATCTACAACAAGATACAACACAATATAAATATCAAGATTACGATATTGGTGAAAAAAATATTTTTTTATATAAAGGTAGAATTTATGTGTCAAATGTACTAGCGATGAAGGATATGACTTTACAAGAGATGCACAGGGTGCCATATGTTGGTCACCCTGGATACCAGAAAAATTTGACAATAGTCAAAAAGAAATTTTATTGGCGAGCATTAAAAATGGAAGTGGCTAATTATATATTCAAATGTATGGAATGCCAATGGGTGAATGACAAGCATAAATACCTAGCTATTTTACTTCAACCAATTCCCATTTTAGAGTGGAAGTGAGATATAGTGTGAGTCGATTTCATCACTAAGTTTCCCACGATTGCAAAAGGGCATGATTCTATAATGGTGGTAGTGGAAAAGCTTGCAAAGTTTGCTCATTTTATTCTGGTGAAATTGGTGCATAAAGCAGAAAATATTGAAGATATTTATATGCTGGAAATTTCAAAACTTCATGGGATTCCTAAAGAAATAATCTCATATAGAGATCCAAAATTCACATCCATCTTTTGTACCTGTTTATTTAAAGGGTTGGGTACCAATTTAAATTTTAGCACAACATATCACTCAGAGTTTGATGGATAGACAAAGTGGGTATATAAGTGGTGATCTCCAATATTGCAGCAATGATGCTGTAACTCCTGGGACTCCCTACTTTACTTTTATCAACCCGGTAGTTCATAACAAAATTGGAAGCGACGGTGTCGTATGCACAAGTACTAGCTCTTACTGCAGGCTATCACTTGATCAACTGGCATAAGTTCGCTAGGAGCATAAGCCAACTTCTATGAGTTCTCAGAAGAAGATTTTAACTGTAATGGAAGAAAGCTAACTCAAAATAGGCTATTCTACTTGCAGAAAGAAGATGAAAACTGAAAGGAAACGCAAACCCTAGCAAGCCCTAGTTTTACCCACTAACCCTACTTTTGCAAGAAAAAGAGATCAAACTACTGAAATGGATGCCATTGACTGCTGAAAATGTAAAATGCATGTATTCAAGCTACTTCTGAAGGAAAATGTGGAAAAATCATATTTTTGTACTTTTCAGCAATTTTATGCAGAATTATTATGCTTGTGTTTTAACTATTTGTGATTAAGCAGAGGTTTGGCGGTGAAGGGAGATGGAGTTGGCTTTTGCAGGAGGTTGGGAAGGTGTGGAGAGGACATAAGGAGTCCCTAGTACCCTTCTGGAGATTTCCATTGCGATCAGACTTTGAAAAATCGCTCGCATGAACTTCTACAGGAAGGTTGTAGGGGATCTACAGGAAATTCTATAGGAAGTTCTACAGGAGGAGGCCAAAAGTGGTTTTTGGAGGTTTGGAGGTGGAACAGTGGTGGAAAAAGGGAAATGAAGGCTGGATGGAGGTGTCAAAGGGTCTAGGACTCTGTCAATGAAGATCAAACATGAATGAAATGGTTGGATTTGTTCAAAGGTCAAGGAAGCAATTTTGCACAAGAACGTAGAAATTAGGGCAGTTTGGCGAATTGTGGTGAACAAGTGAAAGATTCTATGAAAAATGAGTTGGTACAAGTTGTGTTGTGGAAGGATGACAAGCTGGAACGTGTTTCAAGTGAGCTGCACACCTACTTCTTCAAACTGACCCAAGTAAAAACGGAAAAAAAACAGAGTTTTCCTGAAGTGACCTAAAATCTGACCTAAAAATAGAAAAATGGTGAACAGAAGTTTATGAACAGGAAAATATGTGAGAAAGCCATGGTAAATGCACAAAAAATGGTCTAAGTATGTGAATCCAAGAAAATATCAACTTCTCCAACTCAAAACATCACACTACCAATTGCATGAAAGGAAAAAAAAACAATGATTTTTTTGGGGCAGCAGCAGTGCCTCGTCCTAAATTCATGGTCCCAAGGAGGGAGAAAGGGAATCCAGGCCTACTGGTAGCCTTGTTGGCTATTCCTCTGTTACTACAGAAAACTACTTAAACAACTTGCAGCAAGAACAACTTTTTTAATCATCAAAAGCAACCTATCTTACCAAAGCAAGATTAATCCTAAACAACAAAAATCAGATTATGAATGCAAGAAAAAAAACATGTAAATATAAAAATGAGGTGTTGGGCAGCTTGGGTTGGGCCCTAACCCAAGAGCTTCAGCCCTCTACAAAGGATCAGTGCTAGATCAAAGTTGGATTCATCTTCATTGATCAAAAAATAATAGTTACATCACAAAACTATCTGCAAAAGGAGCTCGAAAATGAGCTGAGTACAACACTACACAAAAGTGCAAAAATAGATTATGAAATGGCTAACCTACTGAGGCCTGAGGCCTTATTTATACAAGTGAGGACTCCCAACAATCCTCCTAAACTTTATGAACTCGGCTGCCTAAAACTGCAGATAACAGCAACTTCACTAGACCTTCTCAGCTGCCCTCATAATCATCGATGTGGTGGCCTTTGAACTCCGAGCTGCTACTGGAGAACTCGAGGAAGGGGTCATCAATGCAGGAGACACCCCTCCTATAAGTCCTCAGCCCTATTTCTTCAAGTTTGGCTGCCAATATGCTCATAAATGGCTGGTCTTGATCCAAAAATGTCCAAAAATCTGCAATAAACACTCATTAGACTTTGTGGTAAAGTGACTATCCCCATTCACTCAATTAACATAAATATATTAAAAAACATGCACAAAACTATGGAGAATGGTGGATTAAATGGAAAAATAGGCAAAATGAGCCCATATAGTTACCCATATCTGGGGCTCATCATCACCCCCTGCTGAACGGGTTGCTCATCCTCTTAGCAACTAATCCAGTTCTTCATCCTTGATAGCTTTAACAGCTTCCCTAACATCCCAAGCTTCTGAGGTGATGTACTCTTCCCTGTCATGAAAACCTCCCTTTCTGTCTACTTCCTCCCATTGCTTTTTTTCTTCTTCTTCCTTAACCCCTTCCAATAGTCCTAAGAGTAGTGGAGGAGTGAACTTAAGGCTAATCCAGTTGGCTTTCAGATTTTGCATTGATTGTTTGTAGAGGGGCACTCTCACCAAAGCCTCCCTCATTCTAGTTGGGGAGTGATACTTCCTTATCCTTAGGCTATGGGACAATGCATTCCATCTTCTTGTGCAAGCATGAAGGCAATCATCGCCAAGTAATCTTTCCATATCTTCAAAATGATTGATAGCTTGCGCTTGCCTTTCAACATAATCAGGGAGAACTTGAGGGTTGCTTACAAGGTGGCAATGAGCATATATGAGAGCTGAGGGGTCTTCCGGTTCTGCCCTTATTAGCAGGGGCTCATTTAGTTCTTTTTCCATGATCTGTTGAATTTCCACTGCTCTTTTTTCCTCATGGCTCATCCAAGAAGCCATAGCCATGAGCTGTAGGTCTCCCAATGCAGCATTCAGATCCCAAAAGTTCATATCAAGGAGTGCCATATTGTGTAAGTAGAATTATGCTAATTTGGCCTTATCCTCAGCTGAACTAGTATCACATAAATGCATAAACTGATTATAATTCTGGAATGGGATTGTGCCCCTTTGGGCCAATGTTTTAATCTGGAACTGGAGGCATTGGTCTTTGAGATATAGTGCGTAGGATCTAGCTAGTTGCCTGCACTGCAAGGCCTCCATTGCCCAGCTGGCCATGCAAGCAATCTAGGCTTCCCTTTCCTGCAACTGCTACTTCAGCATCAGTACTTCAGCTGCTGCCTAAGACTCCCTTTCTTGCTATAGCTTTATCATCATTTCAACATCAGGTTGTGGCTCTTCCTCCTACTGTTGTTTCTTTGTTGCTTCCCTATCTGTTAGGGGACCTTCCTGTAGTTGTTTTTCTTTAAAAATCTGTGATATGTCTCCCCTTTGAGTTTCCTGTTGATGTAACTGCTTTTTCAGCAATGCATTTTCTTCTTGTAGCTGGGCTCTCTTAATGCTATCGGTGTGTCTCACCAGTGCCAACTCCCTTCTTAATTCTTTCAACTGTTCTTCCATGTGTCCTATATCTGCAACTCCCTTGGACTTAGCAATTTTTATCTAGGTGTGGGTTCTAACCCTTTCTTGTTCTAATTCAAAGAAAAGGGGCACAGCAAATTTTTTTGGGATGATATTCCCACCTTCTAGCAAATTGTAATATGAGCCTGAATTAGGCTGAGGGCTTGGTTCAGGTATCTCTTTGGTCTTGTCTTCCTCTTGTGACTGTTCTACTACCTCCTCTTCTAATTTTTCAGTCTCCTTTAGCTTGGCTAGTGTTTCCTGTAGAGAGGTCTTAGCTTCCTGTAGAACTATTTTGGTGTCCATTAGTCTGATTCTGTCCTTCCAGGTGGAAGTTTTTTGACTCCCTCTCTCATAAGTGATAGAGATTTTGGAGGGGGATTCCTCCTTTTTCTCAGTAGGTGCATCCTCAATTATTATAGGTTCTTTTGATGGTGGCTGGGGCTTGCCCACTTTTATCCTGGTGCTCCTTCTGGCCTTGAAATACATGGATGTTTCTCTTTTTCTTTTTCCCTTTTGTTTTGCTGGAGTGCTCAATGCAGCTAGCACAGCTGCTGCTTCTTTTGCCAATGTTTCAGGGTATGCTTCTTTCTGTTGTTCTTCCCCTTCATCTTCTACAGTCTTTTTTGTGTCTGCTGATTTTGCTTGTGTTTCTGCTATTTCTGGTAATGTCTTCTCTTTTCCTTGTTGGGTCCCTGTCTTGCCTGTGGCATTCTTCTTTTGGGATTTCTTGGGCTTTTTCTTCTCAGCCTTTGTCCTTTTTCTCTTCTCTGATTTTGAGGTTGTCTTATTTTCTGCCTTAGGCTCAGCAGTAGTTTTGTCATATTTCTCCTTTTCTTCATGTTTCTCCTATGTTTGAATGTTTTGTGTCTCCTCGTGCATTTCTTCCTCAATTTCCTCTTTCTCTTCCTCCTCCTCACTATTAGATGGGCTGATATCCCCAGACAAAGTTTTTATGTCATCTTTGCTGGACATATTCCTGAAAATTTCCCAAGCTATACGAATGGTATATGTGTGTAAGGCATCTTCTACCAACAGTTTGATGAGCCCATGGTGGGCCAGCTGGTCTGGGACCCCTGCATTTAGATTGGTGCTACATTCTATTAAATACTGGAGGAGGAAATATGGGAGACTGAGTTTTCTAACTGGAGGTAGGTCGATCCCATACCTCAATTCATGTAATAACCTGAAGTGATAACCATAAATTATACTGAACCTTCCTTCACAAGTGATATATTTCATTATTTGGAAGCTTCCTTCACTCCATGGAGGAGGTAAGCTTGTCCTTCTGAACCCATTTTTATCCTCTATAGGATTCTCCCCGGGTTGAAAAAATGTCTTCTTGGAAACATGTCCCAATATTTTTTCCTCCTTGCTCCAAGGGAGCCCCAGTGGAAGACCTATGATTTGACTGATAAAATCAGGTGTAAGTTCTAGGGTCAGACCCCCAAAACTGACTGTAGCATGTGTTTTCGAATGGAGTCTTAAGGACATCAAAAATTCTTCAATCACCTCATCATCATATCCATGTATTCTTTCAAAGACAATCATCCAATTTGCCCTGGTGAAGAGGGCCACCACCTCAGGGTGTTCATGCAATTGGTTGGCGTTCAAAGGCTCCTTCCTTATAAAACCTCCTAGCATGGTGTTGAGTGCTTTTTTTTTTTTTTAAGAGAATGCTCAGGTGAGTAAACAGACAAAACTGAAAATGGAGGGATAGCTGAATTTTGTCTTTTTCTAGAACCAAACAAGGAATTTCCCGTGTGCTTTCTCCCTACAACATCAAATTTCAATATTTCCCTTGTTTCAAACTACTCTTATCCTGAATTTGATTCTCTGTTTTTGGAAAGAAAAAAAATTTGATAGAACAGAGGATAAATAACACACGGTTTTTTCAGAGAGTAGACAGATATGAAAATTCGGTTTTTTTTTCACACTGGCTGGTTTCTATGGTTGCATGTGTTTTCTTTACAGTAGAATGTGAGAAAGAAGAAGACAAACTTCGAACGCAGAGAAGAAAACAGAGAACTGCGTAGAACTCAGGGAAAATATGTAGGCAGACTTTTAAGCTTCACTCTCCTTTCTTTCAATCCAATGTTGTGTTTTTAATCCACCACCTTATACAAATAAGCCATATGCAGAGAGGTTTCCCGAGCCTACCTCGTTTCAAGCTTGAATTTTGACAAAAATCTCGGGTTTTCCTTCTGCAGGCTTGTTCTCGTCTCCATCCGGACCGTTGGTCCTACGTCATGGTCATAATGGTTCTGCATGCTCACCTGACCGCCATCACCTCCCTTACTCCCGTTATACGCCGCCACCACTACCAATCCCAAATGTTTTTTCCCGGATTGACATACCACATGTGCTGGCTACGTATCTGATCGGCAATTTGAATTTGACGGGGTTCATTTGAATTCCACGAGGGTGCATAACTGAACGAGGGTGGCTAGTTAGCTAGCCACCGATTCCATTTGATTGACCATTCCTACAGTTTGTACAGTTTTGAAATATTATTCATGCAATTGAGGAATAGGTTTAGGCACTTACCTGCTCAGTCGTTGTTGTGTTATGCATATCTCGGACTTTGGCACTTTATTTCCTCGTTGTTTTTGCTGCTTGCGCTCTGCATGCTCGGCCTTGGGCTTTTGCTGATGATATTCTGTTCAAACATTGCTCCTTGCATGTTTCATACGTCCTACTGCGCTGACCCTGTCTCTGAAGTATGTTCTTCAAAGGGATCAGCTGCTACAGGAACCTTGTAGGATTTCATGTAGCTGCTTCTCCTTCTGAAATTCAAGCTAATATTTGAGTAGGGCTAAAACTGTTGAAGAAGGTCTCGACTAAAAAGAAATCACAGCTAGAAGGTATCATGTAGGAATGAGGAAAAAATGTTGTTGCCTATATTTGTCATCATTTTTTATTTTTTTTGTTTACAGAATGAAAGAAACGGAATTTTTGTATGTGGTTGTGTAGGGACACAGGAAAAAATGAGTGGAAGTGTAGGTGTACAGGGATGGAATGGCGAAATAGGGAGATGGATGGTGGTAGGGAGGTTCACAGACCTCATAGACAACTTTCCAACCCTCGGGTCCTTCTCTAAGATTGATTTTGGCCTTTCTGCAGTTTCTACATGATCCTCCTGTAGAATACACAGAGTTTCCTGTAGGATGCGAAATTTCATAACAAATGAGACCGAAACTTGGGAAAGGATAACGGTGATGGGGTGATGGACTGTGAAAGGTGCATGCAGCCTAGCCATGTCCTTTTCCTCTAGTGCAACCTTCCTGCAGCCTACAATGACCTTCCTGCAACCTGCAATTTATTCAAAAGAAGTTAGGTTTTTCTTTTCTTTTTCTTTTCTTTTTTTTTGAGATAGTTGGGGCTCCTCCAGGAGGTTTTCACCCTCATTTCCTACCCTGGGCACCTCCAGGAGGTTTTCACCCAGGGATCTTTTATTCCATTTTCTTTTTTCTCTATTTTTTTCTGTTTTTTTCCTTTTTTTTCTTTTGTTCTTCTTGCTCAGGGTGTGGGTGGAGTGGAGACAGGGACCTGCTCCACTACCAACACTGATTTACCCAGAGTCTCAATGAACTCCTGCTTGGAAAGGGGCTTCTTGTAGATCTTCAATCGATGCCCATTGACGAGCATGGGGATGGCTTCTTCATCAATGGTCTGGATAAGGACTGAACCATTGTCATTGCATTTTTCTACTGTATATGGTCCCAGCCATCTTGTCCTCAGCTTTCCCTTGAAATCTTTGTATCTCGAATCATATAGCAGTGCCCAATCTCTTAGCTGAAATTGTTTCTCTTTGAGGTGTCGGTCATGCCATATTTTTCTTTGAAGCTGGACTACCTCTGAGTGGAGTAGGGCCTGCATTCTCTGTTCATCTAATCCATTTAGCTGAAGCAATCTTTCCTTTTGTGCATGGCTGAGATCTAGGTCCAGCTGAGCTGCCATCCTTAATGTGTTATATTCAAATTCTATTGATAGCAGAGCCTTCTTCCCATAAACCAGCTCATAGGGTGTAAAACCTTTGGTGGTTTTCCAAGTAGTGTTATAGGCCTAGGTGGCCTCAACCAATCAATCTGCCCAATCTTTTCTGCTGTTGCTCACTACCTTAGTCAAAATCCCTTCCAAAGCTCTGTTAGTGACTTCCACCTATCCATTTGCTTGTGGATGATAACGGGTGGAAGTTTTGTGCTTAATCTTGTGGTGTGTGAGCAGGTCTTCAACCAAATTGGAGGTACTCTGACTCCCTTTATCTATAACTAACTCTCTTGGGTAGCCACACTTGTATAAGATATCTTCCCTTAAAAACTCAGCTACTTTTTCTTCTATTGCTGCTTTGATTGCCTTTGTTTCTGCCCATTTTGTCAGATAATCAGTACACACAATGATGGAAGATCTCTGTTTTGAAGGAGGGTTGATAGGACCCACAAATTCCATGCCCCACTTCTCAAATGGCTCGAAAGTCACTTGAGGTTGTAGGGGCATCTCATCCCTTGGAGTCGGTTTCCCCATCCTTTGACATCAGTCACATTGGCTGATGTATCTCCTAACATCTTGATGAAGAGTGGGCCAATAGTAACCTGCCTGCAAAATTTTGAAGGCAGTCCTCTTTGCTGCAAAGTGGCCCCCACAGGGCCCATCATGACAGGTTAGGAGGATGTCAAAAACTTCCTCCTCCCTAACACATCGCATCAAAATCTGATCAGGGCCAAGTTTAAAAATATTTCCCCTGATCCAAGTGAATGGGGCACTTTTCCTCACGATATTGCTCTTCTCATTTGAGGACAGGTGTGGCGGAAACTGTGCTGAAACTAAGTAATTTGCTATATCAGCAAACCATGGAGAGAGTAATGAAATAGAAAATAGGTGTTCATCGAGCATTTGATCATCCACCATCCCTTCTTCACCTGCAGGCAGATCTAGTCTAGACAGAAAATCAGCAAC
This sequence comes from Pinus tabuliformis, assembly GCA_031772625.1. NCBI lineage: Eukaryota > Viridiplantae > Streptophyta > Pinopsida > Pinales > Pinaceae > Pinus > Pinus tabuliformis. The sequence goes on from CM062811.1 coordinate 584,972,897, forward strand.
AACATTTTCCTTACCTGGCTTATCATTAATAGTCAAGTCAAATTGCTGCAATAAAAGTAACCATCTAATGATACGAGCGTTTACATCAGGTTTATTCATCAAATACCTAATTGCAGCATGATCAGTATGTACGAATGTTTGATAGCCAGTGATGTAGTGTCTGAACTTGTTTAGGGAATGGACTACAGCTAGGAGCTCCTTTTCAGTTACAATGTAGTTTAATTCTGCCTTAGACAGGTTTTTACTGACAAAATATATGGCATAAGGCAGCTTCTCTTCAACTTGCCCTAAGGTTGCTCCTATCGCTTTGTTTGAGGCATCTGTGTGAATGTGGAAAGGTAGGGCCCAGTTTGGACCTCTCAAGATTGGGGCAGTTATCAGCTTACCTTTCAAGGCATCCAGAGCCTCTTAACAGTTGTCAGTCCATATGAACTCAACATATTTTCCCAAAAGGGCAAACAATGGAGAGGCTAGCTTGCTAAAATCCTTAATGACTCTCCTATAATACCCTGCTAAACCTAGAAAACTTCGAACATCTCTTACCTTTTGAGGATTTGGGACCCTTTGGATGATAGCAATCTTGTTGGGATCCACCTGTAATCCTTGTTGAGAAATTGTATGACCTAGCATGGTCCCTTCAGTCATCAGAAATTCGCATTTTCCAGGATTAAGGGACAGGTTCATTTCAATACACTTGGCTAAAACTTTTCCCAGGTTAGTCAAAGCTTCTTGGAAGTTAGAACCATAAGGGGTAAAGTCATCCATATAGATCACCACTGAATCATGAACCAGTTCAACAAATATGCTCAGTACTGCTCTCTGGAAAGTGGCGGAAGCATTGCACAACCCAAAAAGAAGGACCCGATATGCAAAAGTACCCCATGGACAAGTGAAAGTGGTCTTATCCTGGTCTTCCGAGCTGATTTGGATCTAGTTGTACTTGCTAAACCCATCTAGGAAGGAGAAGAGCTTCTTCCCTGCCAGGCCATCTAACACTTGATCTATGAAAGGAAAAGTGAAATGGTCCTTCTTGGTGGCCTTGTTCAGTTCCTGATTATCTACATAGATTCTCTGTTGGAAATAATACTGAGAGGGGGGGGTGAATCAGTATTATCAGATCAGTAAAACCTTTCCAATTTCATACTCAGAAACATATATGCTACTTCAGTTAAGTGAACCAGCGTGTACACGCTACTGTGTCTAAAGCAACCAGCGTATAACCAGAAATCTTATGATTCAGTTAGCTTATCTTCAGTAAATGCATCAGGACATTATTAACCATATTAATAGTAAACAGGTGCAGTATAACAGAACAGATCATCACACAAAAGCCACACACATGAACACCATGATATAAGGTGGAAACCCAATGTGGGTGAAAACCACCTACTGCAAGTCGTCTCTTTCTTTCTTTAATAAGAAACTTCAGTTTACAATCTTTTGTACTGGTGCAGTCCTTTACCAGTACGCAGGCTACAACCTGCAGAGGGCTACAACCCTCTCTCGTTTTCCAACTACTTCTGGAAGGGAGCTACAACCCCCTCAGCTCTTGTACTAGCCGGTCCATTTACTAGTACGTAGGTGTTGACCCTACAGAAGGCTACAACCTTCTTTCCTACAGGGACCACGTTTCATCAATTTTCAGACTGGATCCATGAGTACAAAACAAACACTGCAGCAATACAATCATCAACTTATACTTGCATCATAATTCTCTAGATCACCCAATACTGAATCACTAAAACCCTATCATCAAGAACACAGAACACAAACCAGAGCCCAGAACTCTGCAACAACCACCAGAATCAACAGCAACATGAAATATTAAATCTTACTATGAATACGCTACTTCACTATACCAAAACCGCATGTATACACGCTTTCTCCAAAGGCAACCCGCGTGCAGATCTAGAAATCATTACTTATAACTTCGTTGTCAGATCCGACCCTTGCCAAGCGTCCCGAACAGATAACCAGCAATACCAGATCTTCTCACTTCATTAGACACACCTTGCTTGCCTCACTTTGCCTAATGATCTTCTCCTTATATAGCCTTAGGTCCTTCACAATACCACGGTCCAAAACCATAGTAACACAATACCATCAACTTCAAAACTAGGGATCGACACGTCTGTCGAGACACCATGGTCCAAAACCATAGGCACAACTTCCAAGGACTAACCGCCACGGACCAAAGGTACGTTTTCACATGTACGCGCTTTTACTGAAACCAACCTACGTGTATACATCGATTTTCCTTAATGAACCTGCGTATATCTCTTTCTTGTCCTGTTGTACTAAGATCTGTCCTCTGATTAAGTTGCCATCACTTGTACCTGCTTCTGAGTGAGTTTCCATCAAGGACAACACTTGTATCATAATGCCAACAATCTCCCCCTTTGGACTTGATGGCAACCACCACACCAAGTCACTCTCCCCCTTTGACATCAAGGGCAAAGGGCGGACCAAGATATTCTCTTCTTTGGTATACCTTCTGCTGTCCATACTCCCCCTGAGTACATGCTGAAGTTTCTGATTTGGCTCCCCTTTGTATATGCCAAGTTGTATCAATCCATCCATGCTCCCCCTGAGCAGATGCAGGTTCTAAGACCAGCAATAACTATCATTTATCATATATGATCTGTACCATACGCATAAGCCTGCAATACCATTCCTTTGATCAAACAACAAGATGTATCATTTAGTTTCATCAGCAACTTCTAACCATAATGCCAACAATGAATTATTTGAAGTATATGCTCCCCCTGAGCGTGAGCCAACCATGACCATTTCCTGAGTCTGTTCTGCTGCCCTTTATGCTCCCCCTGAGCCTGAGCCAACCATGACTGAAACATTTCCTGGGTCTGTTCTGCTACCCTTTCTACATATACGCGACTTTGCAGCCTGTAACTCGCGTATATACGCGACTTGTCTTCATTATATCAGCGTATGCAAGATGGAATACTGAAATTCATCACTTTCAGATTCCCCTGTGTCTGTTGTGTCATCTGACTGAGTTATGCCACACCTTTCTGTCTCTAATTCTGTCTTCTTCAATTCCTGGAACTGTGATGATGTATGGTCCTCTTGTTTTGAATTTTGAAATCTGCTCCTGCATTCCCTTGCTTTATGCCCATATTTGTTGCATGTATAACATCTTAAATATTTCACGTTTCTTCTATTGCAATCAATTGCCTTGTGTCCATATTCATTGCAGGCAAAGCAATATCCTCTGAAATACTTGGGATGCGATGATCTTTTGTAATGGTCTTGAACCATTCTACTTCTACATCTGGCTGCAACATGTCCAAGATTATGACATACATAACATTCAACATTATTCAGAGGAGGAAATAATCGTCTATCACTTCCATAGTTAGGAGTAAAGGATCTTCCTTGAGAAATTTCTTTCCTTGGTTGTTCCTTGTTCAGCATTTCATATTTCTCATTAGAGTTTCTTGCCTCACCTTGTGAACTAGATTCACCTTCAACATATTCATGAAAACCAAGACCAGTTTTGATAGCAGGAGACCTTTGACTATTAAGAATATCGTCCAAGACTTTAGTACTATCTTGAAATCATAAAAGATTATCCTTTTCTTCTAATTTACCTTTCAAGATATTTACCTCAACTTGATGTTGTTCTTCCTTTTCCAGATACTGATTCCTTAGGTCTTCTTAGCTTTTCTTCCTTCTTCCACTTGTCACTTTAGTTTGATCACTTCATGTTCTTGATCTTCAAGAGCTTCTCTGTTCTATTCTCTTGATTTTTTAAGATCTTCTTTTAGAGAGAGGATCTTTGATTCAAGTCTCTGAATAGTTATGCTCTGATCTTTTACTATCCTGCAATTTCTCCCTTACCCTGGTTTCTGTCTCCAATTGTTCATTTAATTTGGTAACTTCTTCAGTTTCTGCATTCTTCTGTTCATGTGCCATGAGACTTCTAATATCTTCACTATTATTGGATGAAGCATTCTTCTTTTCATGTGCCATGAGACTTCTAATATCTTCACTATCATTGAATGAACTTTTAATATGGGTATAATAGCTTCTACCATCTTCTTCAGATATCTTTCCTTTGTTATGAGGGCATCTAGCAGCATAGTGACCAACTCTACCACATAGAAAACATTTGAAAGGTAGCTTACCTTTGAACCGTCCAGTTCCTCGTTCAAGATTCTTGACAAAATTTACCTCATCTTCTTCCTCTGACGCTATGAATGCGGCTTCTGATGGTACCTCTTGTCGCATTTCAAAAGCAGTTAAGATCCCGTGAAGCTGTGACATGGTGATTTTCTGCACATTCTCCTTTTCTTCTATGGCAGATACTTTAGAATCAAATTTAGCAGACAGAGATCTCAAAACCTTTTCAACTAAGACAACTTCCTCAAATTCTTCACCCATATCCCTCATACAATTTACAATCTCATCCATACGCAGGAAATAATTAGCTATGCTTTCATTACTATGCATCTTAAGAGTTTCATACCAGATTTTGAGAGTTTGAAGCTTTGCTCTTTTTACCTGATCATCTCCTTCGTAGCTTGTAATGATTTTGTCCCATATTTCCTTAGCTGATTTGAAATGCATGATCTTCATAAATTCTGATTGTGTCAAACTACTCAATAGGACAGTAACAACTTTGGCATTGAGCTCATATTGCTTTTTCTCTGCTGGATCTGTAGGAGTTGCTGATGGGAATTTGTATCCTCCTTCTACGATTCCCCAAACTTCTGCTCCAAGTGATTGTAGATATGCAGTGGTTCTTATCTTCCAGTGGGTAAAATTGTTCCCGTCAAATACTGGTGGCCTGATGTGTGCCTCTCTTTCTGGATTAGCTATTCTGATGGATCTTTTCCTTCAAGAGATCAAGCTTCCTCTGAGGAACCTGCTCTGATACCAATTGTTGGAAATAATACTGAGAGGGGGGGGGGGGTGAATCAGTATTATTAGATCAGTAAAACCTTTCCAATTTCATACTCAGAAACATATACGCTACTTCAGTTAAGTGAACCAGCGTGTACACGCTACTGTGTCTAAAGCAACCAGCGTATAACCAGAAATCTTATGATTCAATTAGCTTATCTTCAGTAAATGCATCAGGACATTATTAACCATATTAATAGTAAACAGGTGCAGTATAACAGAACAGGTCATCACACAAAAGCCACACACATGAACACCATGATATAAGGTGGAAACCCAATGTGGGTGAAAACCACCTGCTGCAAGTCGTCTCTTTCTTTCTTTAATAAGAAACTTCAGTTTACAATCTTTTGTACTGGTGCAGTCCTTTACCAGTACGCAGGCTACAACCTGTAGAGGGCTACAACCCTCTCTCGTTTTCCAACTACTTCTGGAAGGGAGCTACAACCCCCTCAGCTCTTGTACTAGCCGATCCATTTACTAGTACGTAGGTGCTGACCCTACAGAAGGCTACAACCTTCTTTCCTACAGGGACCACGTTTCATCAATTTTCAGACTGGATCCATGAGTACAAAACAAACACTGCAGCAATACAATCATCAACTTATACTTGCATCATAATTCTCTAGATCACCCAATACTGAATCACTAAAACCCTGTCATCAAGAACACAGAACACAAACCAGAGCCTAGAACTCTGCAACAACCACCAGAATCAACAGCAACCTGAAATATCAAATCTTATTATGCATACGCTACTTCGCTATACCAAAACCGCGTGTATACGCGCTTTCTCCAAAGGCAACCCGCGTGCAGATCTAGAAATCATTACTTATACCTTCGCTGTCAGATCCGACCCTTGCCAAGCGTCCCGAACAAATAACCAGCAATACCAGATCTTCTCACTTCGTTAGACACACCTTGCTTGCCTCACTTTGCCTAATGATCTTCTCCTTATATATCCTTAGGCCCTTCACAATACCACGGTCCAAAACCATAGTAACACAATACCATCAACTTCAAAACTAGGGATCGACACGTCTGTCGAGACACCATGGTCCAAAACCATAGGCACAACTTCCAAGGACTAACCGCCATGGACCAAAGGTACGTTTTCACATGTACGCGCTTTTACTGAAACCAACCTGCGTGTATACACCGATTTTCCTTAATGAACCTGCGTGTATCTCTTTCTTGTCCTGCTGTACTAAGATCTGTCCTCTGATTAAGTTGCCATCACTTGTACCTGCTTCTGAGTGAGTTGCCATCAAGGACAACACTTGTATCATAATGCCAACATTCTCCACTTCCCGTTTTTCTTTGGCACTAGCACCAAAGGAGATACCCATTCGCTGTCAAAGATGGGGTCGATGAATCCTGCATCCAACAACTTTTGCAATTCTTCTTTGACAATGTCCTTAAGAGCTGGATTCATCCTCCTTTGAGGCTACCTAGTTGGTTTAAAATATTCCTTAATGTAAATGTGATGAGTACAGATGGAAGGGTGGACTCCCTTCATCTCCTTATAACTCCAAGCAAAAGCTTCCAAGTGATTCTTCAATAAGCTACACAGTTCTTTCTCCTGAGAGGTGGGCAGGGATGAGTTGATCTTCAAAGTTTTTTTTGGGCCAAATTCCACGTTCTTAACTCAGTGGGAGGTTGGATCAGCCACACAGAGATCAACTAGAGGATTTTCTTGCATTTCTTCCACTAGCTCTTCTAAGGGAAACATACCGGGGTTGGATTCTGGATCAAATTCTCAATAAGATCATCCTCGGTTTGCGGACCCCCCATGGTAGTTTCTATTGTACACAATGGTGCAGAATAGACTTCATCCTCATCTTCCTCCTCCAACCAAAGGGGTAAATCATGTTCCAGTAGAGGTTGGGCAGGAGGATAGAGGACTAGCTACTTGGACATATGCCCATTCTTGATTGTCATGTTCCCAGCTCGGCAGCTGATGTAGGCATCTGCAGTAGCCAACCAAGGTCTTCCCAGGATGAGAGGATACCCAGTGAGCTTTTCCTTTGGTTGGAGAACCAAGAAATCAGCAGGGTACTCCCAGGAATCAATAGAGACCATGACATCTTCCACAATCCCCTCAGGGGTCACGGTGGAGCGGTCTGCTAACTACAGTACTATTGAGGTCTTTCTTAGGGAACCCTGAAGGTTGAGTTTGAGCATAGTGTCCCTGGTCATCACATTAATGGCAGCCCCTAGATCAATAAAGGTATGGAGGATGATGGTTCCATTGATGTGCACATCGATTACAGGACTCCCAGGATCTAGATATTTCAGACAAATTACTTGCCCCAACATCAGATCGGACAATTGTCCTATGACATTGATAGTTGGGGCATCTCTCTTTCGTCTGCTTGGGTGTTTGAAGCACTTCTCCTTGATCATCTTGTTGTATATAGGCACATCCTTTATGGCTTGGAGAAGGGGTATTTTTACACATAACTGTTTCAGTTCTCCCAGAAGTTTAGTTTCTTCTAGGGTCAGTTGGGTGGTTCCAGTTAGTCTCTCAAGAAAGGGTGGAATGACCTTGGGTTCACTTTCCCGTTTTTCTTCCTCATCCTCCTTAGGAGGAGGTTGGCTATCTGGGAGAACCTTCCCATATCGTAGGTTAATCTCCTGAATCTCCACAACATAAGTTGGACATGATGTTTCCCCACTATATACCTACTAGGCCTATCTGTTGTTGGGGTTCGGGTTCGGTTGAGCAGGTATCTGGGGTTGTCTTGGAGGAGCAGGAGGTAATGGTTGTGGTTGAGCAGGTGGTGGAGGAAAAAGAGCGGGGGGAGAGTTATACTAGGGCCTCCACCCCTGATGAGGTGCACTCCACTGAGGTTGTGGCTGAGTATAAGGATGAAACGAATGAGTAGCTGGAGGAGCCTGGTATTAAGGAGGATATGACCAAGGAGGGGGTCTGGACTAGGAAGGATGAGCAGGGGGGGACCCAAGAAGGCATGGAAGTGGCTTGATTGGGGTTGTAATAGCTCTGGGAGGTCCCTTGCATTCCTTGTTGGTAAGTTCTGGGCCCATGTGGCTTCCTTTGGTTCATGAAATAGAGTGGCTCGGTGGCTCCCTCAACCCCTTGATATGCAACTTTGATTCCGGGCAAGGAAGGGCACTGATTTGTAGGATGGTCTTGCTCACATACTACACACACTTCTATAGAGTGCAGTGGGCATTCGTTCCTAGGGTTCTTTATCGTGCACCTATGACAGAAGATGGCCAGAGCTCTCTCGGCTTCCTCTTGTTTTCTTTTGATATGCAAGGTATCCATGTGCATGGAAAGAGTCCACCTCACCTCGCTCTTGAAATCTTCAAGTTCATTTCTAAGGGATGAGCTGGATGAGGATGTATTGGCTAATGGTTGACTTCCCCTACCTCTCTTCCTAGTTGACTTGGAATGGTTTCTAAACACAGTTTTTGTGTCATCATAAGGTAGTTGATAGATGTCCCCCCCAGCCAGCAAATGGAGGGTATCTAGAAGGTCTTCAGGGACTCCTCTGAGTAGAATCAACTTCAGAGATTCAGGGTCAAGTGTGCACCTGGCCCTTTTATAACTAAGTTAAAACCTCTCTTCATAGTCTTCTAAAGATTCATCACTTCCCATGGTCATATGGAAGATTTCTTCCTTGGTTTCCTTTGACTTGCAATAGTCCTGGTATTTGTTGTTGAAGGCTTACTGCATCTGAGCCCAAGTTTTGATACTGTCTCCAGGTAACCCCATGAATTAGCGCAAGGCTACATCCTTGAGGGTAGAAGGAAATAGCTTCAACTTCTGCTCGTCTTCTGCATAGTCATAGGTTTGACAGAGAACAGCAAATTCAAACAAGAAAGTATCAGGATCTTCGGTAGTTAGGCCATGGAAGTGAGGTAAGGCTGAAGGACTTATGTTTTTCATTTTTGTGTCCCCATTGGTCTCCCGGATAGGAAAGGTACCTTCTATTCTTTCCCCATTCCCTCTAATGTTTCTGTTTTCAGCCATGGTCTCAGGAGGAATGTTTTCTCACTCTTCTTCTATTATAGGATCTTTGTATATCTTTGGAGGTTCACCTATAAGATCTTTTGGATCACTGCCACCAAAGAAGAGAGAAGGGTGACTCAGTGATGTGTTGAGGGTGTTGGGTAGGAATTTTCCTGAATTTTCTCTGTTCCTACGAGGCATGAAAGGAAACCTCTTTTTTGAATTTTTATGTTTCTTTTTCTGCTTGTTCCTGCAAAAACTAAAATGGATTGAACAAAAAAATGCAATTAACTAAATAAACCTTGCTGAAATAAAAATTGCAGAATTGAAATGAAAGCAGGAAATGTAATCTACTTTTGCTAAAATGAAATTGCAGAATTGAAATGAAAGCAGGAAATGTAATCTACTTTTGCTAAAATGAAATTGCAGAATTGAAATGAAAGCAGGAAATTTCTAATCTAATTTTGTTGAAATGAAAGTATAGAATTGAAATGAAACAACTACTCTACTCTTGCTGAAATAAACTACTTAGCAGAATGTTGCAGTAGAAAATAGAAGAAAAGCAGTAATCACAAATACTCTGACGCTTCCCCGGAAACGGCACCAAAAAGATGGTGATCTCCAGTATTGTAGCAATGATGCTTCAACTCCTAGGACTCCCTACTTTACTTTTATCAACCTGGTAGTGCGTAACAAACTTGGAAGCGACGGTGCTAGATACACAAATACTAGCTCTTACTGCAGGCTGTCACTTGATCAACTGGCACAAGTTCGCTAGGAGCTTAAGCCAACTTCTATGAGTTCTTAGAAGAAGCTTTTAACTATGATGGAAGAAAGCTAACTCAAAAGAGGCTATTCTACTTGCAGAAAGAAGATGAAAACTGAAAGGAAACGCAAACCCTAGCAAACCCTAGTTTTACCCACTAACCCTACTTTTGCAAGAAAAAGAGATGAAACTACTGAAATGGATGCCATTGACTACTGAAAAGGTAAAATGCATGTATTCAAGCTACTTCTGAAGGAAAATGTGGAAAAATCATCTTTTTGTACTTTTGAGCAATTTTATGCAGAATTATTATGCTTGTGTTTTAACTATTTGTGACTATGCAAAGGTTTGGCGGTGAAGGGAGATGGAGTTGGCTTTTGCAGGAGGTTAGGAAGGTGTGGAGAGGACCTAAGGAGTCCCTAGTACCCTTCTAGAGATTTCCATTACGATCAGACTTCGAAAAATCGCTCGCATGAACTTCTACAGGAAGGTTGCAGGGGATCTACGGAAACTCTACAGGGAGTTCTATAGGAGGAGGCCGAAAGTGATTTTTGGAGGTTTGGAGGTGGAAAAACGGTGGAAAAAGGGAAATGAAGGCTAGATGGAGGTTTCAAAGGGTCTAGGACTCTGTCAATTAAGATCAGACATGAAAGAGATGGTTGGAATTGTTCAAAGGTCAAGGAAGCAATTTTGCACAAGAACGTAGAAATTAGGGCAGTTTGGTGAATTGTGGTGAACAAGTGAAGGATTCTGTGAAATATGAGATGGTATAGGTTGTGTTGTGGAAGGATGACAAGCTGGAACATGTTTCAAGTGAGCTGCACACCTACTTCTTAAAACTTATCCAAGTAAAAACAGAAGAAAAAGAAACAGAGTTTTCCTAATTTGACCTAAAATCTGACCTAAAAACAGAAAGGTGTTGAACAGAAGTTTATGAACAAGAAACTATGTGAGAAAGCCATGGTAAATGCACAAAAAATGGTCTAAGTATGTGAATCCAAGAAAATATCAACTTCTCCAACTCAAAACATCACACTACCAATTGCATGAAAGGAAAAAAAACAGTGTTTTTTTTGGGGCAGCAGCAGCTCCTCGTCCTCAATTCAAGGTCCCAAGGAGGGAGAAATGGAATCCATGCCTGCTAATAGCCATGTTGATTCTTCCTCTGTTACTACAGAAAACTACTTAAACAACTTGCAACAAGAACAACTTATTTAATCATCAAAAGAAACCTATCTTACCAAAGCAAGATTAATCCTAAACAACAGAAATCAGATTATGAATGCAAGAAAAAAAACATGTAAATATACAAAGGAGGTGCTGGGCAGCTTGGGTTGGGCCCTAACCCAAGAGCTTCAACCCTCTAGAAAGGATCAGTGCTGGTTCAAAGCTAGATTCATCTTGATTGATCAAAAAATAATAGTTACATCACAAAATTGTCTGCAAAAGGAGCTTGAAAATGAGCTGAGTACAACACTGCACAAAAGTGCGAAAATAGACTATGAAATGGCTAACCTACTAAGGCCTGAGGCCTTCTTATTTATACAAGTGAGGACTCCCAACAGTCCTCCTAAACTTTAGGAACTCGGCTGCCTAAAACTACAGATAACAGCAACTTCACTAGACCTGCTCGGCTGCCCTTGTAATCATCGATGTGGTGGCCTTTGAACTCCGAGCTGCTGGTGGAGAACTCGAGGAAGGGGTCATCAATGCAGGAGACACCCCTCCTATAAGTCCTCAGCCCTGTTTCTTCGAGTTTGGCTGCCAATCTGCTCATAAATGGCTGGTCTTGGTCCAAAAATTTCCAAAAATCTGCAATAAACACTCATTAGACTTTGTGGTAAAGTGACTATCCCCATTCACTAAATTAGCATAAATATATTCAAAAACATGCACAAAAATATGGAGAACGGTGGATTAAATGGAAACAATAGGCAAATGAGCCCATATAGTTACCCATTTTTGGGGCTCATCAATAAGATTATTGAAGATATGTTACAAATGTACGTAATGGATAAGCCATCCAAATGGGAGGACAACGTTCATTTGGTAGAATTTTCATATCATAATAGGTATCAGGCATCAATAAAAATGAGTTTGTTTGAAGATTTGCACTGTATAAAATGTAATACTCCTGCGATTTGGAGTAACCTGGTAGATAGAATTATGGTCGGTCCTAAATTACTCAATGACATGGAGAAGCAGATAGTTAAAATCAAACAGAATTTGAAAGCCTCTAGAAAAGTTGTGTTGATAGGAACAAGATAAGCAGGGAATTTATAGTCAAGGAGCATGTATTCCTAAAAGATAAAGCAAAGAAGAGCTCAATAAAATTAAGCAACTATGCCAAGTTGGCAGTTAGATATTGTGGTACATTTGAGATCCTAGAAAGGATCGGTCATATCCCTTATAGGCTTTCATTGCCTACATCTCTGATGTCTTTCATGTTTCCTTGCTTAAGAAATATGTCCCTAGCACTAATCATGTTATTGATTGGAAAATTATATAGGTAGAGCCCGAGGAAGACTTCCAAGTACAACTAGTGTGAATCATGGATAACAAGGTCAAGGTGCTCTGGAACCAATCCATAGGCATGGTAAAGGTGCAATGAACTATACTTGGTCTTGATGATGCAAGCTAGGAGAAAGAAGAAGTCATGAGGGCATAATAACCTCACATTTTTTGCTAATATATTGTATATATATGTACATTTGTATATATGATGCACTGAGGACAGTGCATAAAATAAGGGGGGCAGAATGTCAAACCCCTACCTGTTTAATCATGTAAATATATGTACTTGTGACATTAGGTTGGTGAGTCGAGTATTTTGATTATTAGGATGGTGAGTCAAATGTTTTATTGTGTGGCTTCTATGCCCACGTATTGACATTAGATAGTTTTGGGGCTAGTGGCCCATATGTTTTTATGTGTTTTTATATCAGTTTTGGCTAGGTGGTTAGGAAAGCCATGGTGTAAATATTATGAAATTGTATATATTTTTATAAATTAATAAAATAAGGCTAATTGTGGATCCCACTCCATGGAAATAGTATGGGGGACATAACTCTGAGGAAAAAAGGCAAAGGTTGGATTGGTTTTGGTTAAAAGTGCACCCTGGGGCCCACATGGCTTCAGTGAGCGCCACATGGCCAATTGGCGGCCATGCATTTATAAATAAGTGTAGGTTCTTGTTATGGTTATGGACGGATGTTGATTATTCTATTTTTTACTATTCAATGGGGCTCAAGAAGATGAGTTTAAGGTCTAAGGGCCAGTGAGTCCTGGGGTGGACTCTGGAACTGACTAGGATGTGGTTATTACGTTAATTGTGCCTATGGAAGTATCCATATTTTGATGGAGTTCCAAAGAAACTCCGGGAGCTTGGTGGCTGCAAGGGTTTATTGGCTTTGGTCATGGCTTAGTGCCATGGAGTTCTGGTGGAGAACTCAATGTCTCTTTACTGGCCTAGAGGGTGTCAAGAGCCCTAAAGCAGCATGTATGGTGGATTGGCACCTTGGTATTTAGCTTGTAGGGTGCTTGGAGCCCTAGAGAAACATGTCTATTGGGTTGATACCTTTCCTATGGATGTATGGTTGTCTTCAATTACCATTACCTTGGAGTTGTTGTCCTAGCTTGGGGGTGATTAGTGGTTGAGTTCATGAACCACTTGGTCTATGGCTGGGAGGAACGTGGAAAGCTAGTAGTCAGTTGGTTTTTTTCTCTAAAGAAGTATTAAGAAATTGCATTGAGTTATAAATTGTACAAAGTGTTCAAATAAATGTTTTATGTTTCCATTGTATTGTGTTTAATTATTTATGTGCATGATATACAAAAGTGCATGACATATAGTGTTGCATGTCATGATTAATAAAAGTATCACTAAGTCCACGTTTAAGGGTTGGAAAAATAATAAACGTACTTTGGCAGAGATTTTCATAGCAATTAACTATGTTTGTAGCATTATTGAGGTTGTGTCATCAACTTGAGAGGCCAGCACACTACAATTATTATTATTATTATTATTATAAAAATAATTAATAATAAGTTAAATACATATCCATCGTAGTCTAACTATTCTACATTTTGAAGGTTTTGTGGTAAATATTTTCAAGTTAAATTTATCTAAAATATGGCAGGAATTTGTTGGAATCACAAGTTTAATATGTTAACTCTACAAAATCCAAGTGCACTACAGGTTGTTTCATGGTGTTGAATCCATTTAGTATTCAAACACTAATTCTAAACAACAACAAAAACATAATTTGTCCAAAAATTATTTGGTTGGATTCTAACCAAAAGGTATAAAACATAGAATAGTTAGAGAAGGCAGATATATACATTTAAAAAAACATGCAACAATATTTTTAATCATGGATATTTATCTCCACTTTGTCATGGAGATTCTTAATCTATAAATAAGTTTTGATATAATATCATGGCTTATCAATACCACATACCCAAAAAACCACAACTCACTCCATATTACGCTTGTTCATATGAATTTTTTTTAATTAATCAATTTAATTAAAAGGGTAAAAGAGCATAACTACTTTGGAGATAAATCTTAACTATTGATTTGTGTATACTAATATGAATATTCTAGAATATTCCATAAAGATTAAATCTATGCCATCTACTTAATAATTACTAATAATTAAACAAATTCTAAAAATCCTATTTTAAAATAGATACACCATGAAGATAATTTATTTTAAATATTATACTACTCACAATAAAAATATTATTATATCATTTAATTTTAAATTTAAATAAAAAATAATTTTGTAATTATATTAAAAATATATATCTATTTTATGCATGAATTTTTTCAAGTAGAAAATGAATTTAAATCTAAAATAAAAACCGTTATTTAATAATAATAATATTCTTTTGTTTTAAATGTTTTTTTTCTCAGTTTTGTTGTAAATATTTATTAAAAATAAATTATAAAATATATATGATTTATAATTGAAATATTTTTAAAAAATAACCTATTTCTACCATCAAAAACTCATTTTAAATTATCCTCAAAAAATTAATAAAAATTGTATTATCCAACTCCAACTCAAAAACCAAATCATAAAAGAATTATACTCCACCCCAAATAACAACTTGCTTTCATGACAACTCCTTAAAATATTGGAAAAGTCTATAAGCATAATCATTTGTGTTGAGAGTCATTGGGATGCAAGTTGATACTTGTGAGTTGGCTAAAGTTATAAAGTCAATCAAATGAGTCAAGTTCATTCAAATTGAGTCAAGTTGTATTTTTAGTAAAGTTGAATTTAGTGTGTGGTAGCATGTCAAATTATTTGAAGAGAGTCGCTTGTTGGAAAAAAGTTTAAATACCCTTCACGAAATGCATTGTAATCATCGTATTTTTGTGTATGAATTTTGTGTTATTTTATGTCTTACCTCTTCTGCTTTTCTAAAAAAACAAATCATCACAAATTAACCCAACTATATCATATGATATCTAAACCCATCGATCATTACAGATAAAACTCTCACAATATTTTAGTCCTATTCCTTTCATTGATAATTCAAAAGCATAACGTACACATGCTTGGAATTTCCACTAAATATTGAGAACATGTCACAAAATATTGGAATCCCTCGCTTAAACAACCGTTGATACAAACTCGTACCAGTATCTAGGTACGTTTAATTAGTCTGTAGCTGAGGCATCATCCGCTGTTCCGTAGCTTTTTTTCATGTTTCCTGACATCATCTGGCGGCGTTGTCTCACATATTCAAAGCACTGCCTCACTATGCTCAGTGTTTGGTTGTGAGTGTCAAAATTGTTGCTCACATACAAACTATTCTCTCCATCCCCGTGACCAACACTATAATTCTCTATACAACGAACAAAGTCCGTCCCGGTTATCATAGCAACCCTTCTGATCAAATCCCGTAGGTCTATGGTGGCCTTCTGCGCTTCCTTCTTGTGAGTTAGTACCACCACAAATTGAAGCCCTGCCAGGCATCAATTTCCTTACTATCATTTTTATCATATACCAAAATCAAATGTCAGCTTGCTTTTGAAAAATATAAACAAATCACATATTATTTCACCTATGAGAGCGATAAAATTTCTTTTCAACTAAGGAAAAGATCCAAAGTTTTTTCAACCCAGGAATAAATCCATACAGACAGGAATTCTTTTTCAACCCAGGAATAAATCCATACAGACAGGAATTCTTTTCATTATCATAAAAGTTTGCATTTCATATAAAGAGCACTATTTCATTTATGAGAACAACAAATTTCACTCTCAACCAATTCGTTTTGAGTATGAGTAGAGATTGGAAATTTTCCTTTCTTTGCTTTTCAATTAATCCATTTTTAGTATAAGCAGTCTATATTTAAAATGAGCTTAGTTCATTGAACAGAAAGAAAAACAATTTGTTCAATTGTCAGAAGATGTTAATAGAATTGTTAGTGGACATCTTTTGGACAGTTCCAATTAGTTTTCATCTTCTGCTTTTCTCATAAAATTTGACATTTTAATTAAAGTAAATTCCATACCAATCCATAACTAATTTATCTATACAGAATAAGTGAATGGGATTGAATTTGAAAATTATAGAAAAAATAAAAATTAGAAAGATGTTGGACTGAATTAGAATTCTAGGAATATATATATTAATTAGAGGAGAATGAGATTGAATTGGAAAGTTATAAAAATATATATATTAAAAAAAATATTGGATAGGATTAGAATTGTATAAATTTTCAAATTAAGATGAATATATATTAATTATAGGAATTACCAAAATCATTGTTATAGATTTTATTAGAGAAAATTTTAAATTTTTTAGTTTTAGTTGAAAATTTTAAATTTTTTAGTTTTAGTTTCATTGTTTGAGGTTTTAGGTTTTGGAATTTTTAAATTCTCTAGTTCTAATTTAATTGTTTTAGGTTTTGGAATTTTTTGAGTATATTTTCTAGGTTTCGGAAGTTTTTGAGTATCTTTTCTAATCCAATTTATTAACAATTAGATAAGAATTTGTCAGAATCTCAAATTTGATTTGTTAGCTTTACACAATCTAAATGCTATAAGGGATTTTAGAATGAATGTATTTATACATTTAAAAGTGAATTTTTAATAAAAAAAATATCATTTAAGTAAAAATTGCTATTAAATATTTCAAAACATAGAATTATTAAAAGGAGTCATTTCTAAATTATTAACCCAAACAAAAGTTTATGAACTTTACACAATCTAATTGCTTTATTTAATTGCTTTATTTTCAAGAGACTAAATGTATACTTTCAAGAGACTAAATCTACTTATACATTTAAGAAATAATAAAAATTTTGATTTTCAAAAAAATTAAATTTATTTATATATTTAAAAACTAATTTTAAATAACAAAAATTACAATCTAACCCCAAAAAAAAAATACTCAAAATTGCAAAACCTAATAACTGAAACAAAAAACACCATTTGTAACCTAATAACCCCTTAAAAAAAAAAAAATAGAGTAGAGGTCAGACTACCTTCCTCGCGTATAATTCTCACCAAATCTGGCATTCGATCCCAAGCAGGCCCTCCGGTGTGGCATTCCTCTGCTTTCATCACCAATATCACACACTCAGGCACTGTTCGACCGCTCCTCAGCTTCGAAGGATCGCTTAATTTTGATGCATTATTTTCAATTCCGGTATCTCGACCTCTCAAAACGTTTCTGATTGCATCATCATCGATATCATCGGGGGTTGCTAAACATGGAGTGTCGATAACATTCATCAAATATTTTGGGTATAATTTCTTAAGCTTGTTCTTCACTTTAAGCACTCTCAGCGCATGAGTAATCCCAGTTTGGGTGGCAGGCCCTGTCCCTGCTCTCATTTTCAGCGGACCTTCCTCCTTGTAAAGGACTCTGAACATAGTATTCACAAAGGAACTCCGACCCTGATTCTGAAATCCAAGAACCAGAACCGTGACAACGTGTTGGGAGGTCACCGAGAGTCTTGCGGCTGCATCCCCTATTTTCTTGTACTGATAATCTAAAATGCGATCTCTCGATACCTTATTGTAGGCGAAGTAAGCAGCTGCTGCAGCGGCGGTTGTTCCCAACAGCGGGATTATCACGTTCATTATCTTGATCTCGACCTCTTCCTGCAGTCCACCCAATTGAGATTCAGGCTTCAACAAATCATAACTGTCAGAAGCTAACTTGAGAAAATTACAGAATGGATATTGGATTGGAACTCTCGCCCAGCGGAAGGACCATTAAGGAATCAGGAGGCATTATTGTGGGGTTTAACGGTTCTTAATTTTTTCCACTTATAAGAATAGATTCTGATATCAAAAATAAAAAGAATTGGCATTGATGACCTGATGACTAGAGCTATTTACTTTTTCTTTCTTTCTTTTTTCCTTGGAAAAAAATATGGGGTTTATTAATCTAGCTTAAGTTGAAGGGTATGGAAGAGAATTCATTCTTTGATTTTTTATTTCTGAGATGTTTTAACAATAAGAACGGAATCAATTAACTAACAAAAATTTGACTAATTAACTGATAAAAACTCAATCAGACTAATTAACTAATAAAAACTCAACCAATTGAAATAACCCAAAATTATTATTATTTATTCTAATTACTACTTTATTCTTTATATATAAATTATTTAATTACTTCTCTATAAAATATATATTATACATTACTGATCATTGTCTAAAGCCTTTAGACTATAGAAAATCTTATAACAGTGCAAAGCAGAGAAAATGAAAAAGAGGGAGAGAACTTGATTTTATGTAGGTTTTAAGTTATCCCTGTTTTTTGAAGCTAAAACCACATTAGAATTTTTTTTTGCCTCTTGTTGAAGGTGGATGCCCAGACTTCGACTGGAAGCAAAAACCAGGATCCACTTTGTTTAGGGAGGTGTCAGCAAATCTACCAAGAGAAAGACGTGAAGTTTAAGAAATGGAATTGGAATAACTCGGCATTGAAAGGCATATCTTTCCATTGCATTGTTCTATATCTTTACTTCAAATCAGTACGCCGCGAAACTGAAAAGCAATTATTTCTTGCCATGTACGTATGCTTAATTTGTCTTTTGTAAGACTGGTAAAGTGTTTTTGTCGACTATCGTTATTAGGAAATTTGTGAAAATTACCTAACGGTGTTACAACGGAAAGTTTTCAAAATCTTGACTAAATTAGATTGAACAAAATTCCCCATTCTAGATATAGAAAAATGGGTTATGTGACTAGTCTAAAAATTCTAGAGTCTCTCTTCAGGTACATAACTTGATCTAGATCGCTCTTTACAAATAAACAGCGTGAGATTACTAAGCTAGACATATCAACATGACAAACATAAACTAGCCACCATATAGGAAAGTAAAAAATTGAGTAAGCCATACACTTGTCAGGATGATTACTAAGTTAGACATATCGACATCACAAACATAAACTAGCCACCATATAGGAAAGTAAAAAATTGAGTAAGCCATAGATTAGTCAAGGATGATTACTGATGATCTTGGGGAGTCAGCAGCATGGGAGTTGCTCTTCGGTAAGACAGAATTGGCGTTGATATTGTTGAGAGCAATTGCATTGATGACTGCATCCTCTTCTATGTCCATTGGATTCAGTATCCAAATTGAAGCTATGTATTGTTCAATTTGGGTCAGCCTTGCCACAATGTCGTTCAGGTTGTATCTAATGTCTCTCAGGATGCGCTTAAGTTATTCCTGGTTTGTGAAGAGTTTGTAGTTATCAATTTGCTTATCATGGATAATCTGTTGGAAATTTCTGCTAATTTCAAACAAAATTTAACAGAGCAGAACAATGCTCCGATACCACTGTTGGGAATTTTTATGGTAAAATTCCAAAAACAAAATTACAGAACAGAGAACAAGGATGCTCTGTTTGAAACACGGGATCTTTAACACAACGGAAACTTAAAAATTTATTTGCAGGGGACAGAGTTTTCACACACCACAGATTTCTATTCGTTAATAAAAACTGATGTTACAGACTTCTTCCTCTCTCAGAGGGATTACACACGAACATTTGAGTTCCAGTTTTTAATAAACACTCATTGTCTCTCCTTTTAAAAGGATTTACACTGCATTACAAAAAAAAACTTATGTCTCTGCTAAAGAGATCAACACACTGCTCCGTGGAAATTACACATCAATTTTTCTCACGCTACTGCGTTCCTTTTTTTTTACTTTGCACTGTTGTGCATTACAATTCTCTTTTTACACTTCTGTGTATATTTTCATACGCAATGCTGTGTTCTTCCTTCTTTTCTCATTTTCACAAAAAAAACATTACATATATATATCAAAAAAAGAAACTTACATCCGTTTTCACTTGCCATGCTGCTGTAGAATAAAAAACAATAAAATTAAATGGTTTTACCAACCTTTTACTTGTGCCCATACTCCCGCTGAAATAAAATTAAAATCTTTACCAAAACTTACCAACCCACAGTAAATTGCATTTACTGTTTTACTGACAAAACTGGCGGTAAAGAAATTTTTACTTCGCGTCAAATTCATTTGTTGTTGGCTTGTACTTCAACCATTGACTTCAATTGGATCGCATCGCAGAATCACAAACTCCGGAAGGAAAAATGGAACATTATTATGTTGGTGTGATTTGCGATTTGCGATCGAATCGCATCGCAGAATCACAATCGGCAGTCATCGAAGCAGAACCTTAAAACACATATAATGCGATATGCGATTTGCGATTAAGTCGCATCGCAATCGCAGAAAACACAGGTTGTAACTAAAGGCAATCAGGCTGAGGATGTGATTTGCGATCTGCGATCTCATTGCATCGCAAAGGTAAGGAAAAACGGTTTGCTGCAGTTGAAATTATATTTCAACACTCCCCTTTAATTTCAACTGTTGGGTTATCAATCATACCCAAACCTTTTCTTAAAACCTCAAAATTTTTCTGTCCCAAAGGCTTGGTCAAAATGTCCGCAACCTGTTCCTGAGTCCTGCAATGTTGTAAAGCAATTTCTCCGTTGTTCACCAATTCTCTGATGTAATGGAACCTTGTATCAATGTGTTTCGTCCGTTTGTGAAACACAAAATTCTTAGACAGGGCAATAGCTGAGCTATTGTCACAAAAAATAATCGTTGCTTTTGCTTGCTCTTGGCATAGACTTCTTAACAGTCTCCTCATCCAAACCACTTGACGTGCTACTGTTGTAGCTGCCACGTACTCTGCTTCTGTTGTAGACAACGCCACGATTGGCTGTTTCTTGGAAGCCCATGAAATTGCTCCTGAACCCATGTGAAAAACGTAACCGGATGTGCTTTTCCGATCATCTCCACTTCCAGCCCAATCGCTATCGGTGAAGCCAACCAAATCTGAATTTTCTAAAAAAGTATACAAAATGCCAAATCTTTTTGTACCTTTGACATACCTCAGAATTCTTTTTGCTGCCTGCCAATGAGCCTCTTTTGGCCTCTCCATAAATCTGGAAATCAAACTAACAGCAAACATTATGTCAGGCCTAGTTGTAGTTAAATACATAAGGCTGCCAACTAAGCTCTTATACAAGGTAGGATCAAAATCCTTGTTGTTGTCCTCTTTGCTGAGTTTTAATCCCATTACTGTGGGAGTGATTGCTGCTTTGCACTCTTGCATATTAAATCTGCCCAACACATCATTTACATATCTTGCTTGAGAGATAAAAATTCCATTTTCATGTTGACCTACTTCTATTCCTAAGAAGTATCTCAGCAAACCCATGTCAGTCATTTCAAATTCCTCTTTCATGACTGATTTGAAGTTTTCAATGAGGTAGTCATCATTGCCTGTAAAAATCACATCATCAACATATAAGACAACAATCAGAATCTTACCATCCTTTTCTTTGATGTAGACAGTGGGTTCTCCCTCACATTTGTCAAATTCATTTTCCAGTAGATAGGAATCTATCCTATTGTACCACGCTCTTGGCGCTTGTTTCAGCCCATAAAGAGCTTTCTTCAATCTGCACACTTTGTGCTCTTGGCCTTTCTTCTCATAGCCTAGTGGTTGTTCAATGTAAACCTCCTCCTTTAACACTCCATTTAGGAATGCCGACTTCACATCCATTTGGTAGACTTTCCATTTGTTTTGTGCTGCTATGGACAGCACTGCTCTCACAGTTTCTATTCTTGCAACCGGTGCGAAACTCTCTTCATAATCTCTCCCATACTGCTGCTTGTATCCCTTGACAACCAGCCTTGCCTTGTGTCTTTCAATTTTGCCTTCAGCATTGCACTTGGTCTTATAGACCCATTTAACTCCAATAACTTCTTTACCTTTTGGTAGCTCAACCAAATCCCATGTCTTGTTTCTTTCTATGGCTTTCATCTCCTCATCCATAGCTTCTATCCATTTCTTATCTTTAATAGCATCTTCGAAATGAATAGGGTCATCAACATGACAATACAAGGCAAATAAGGAATTCATTCCTTCATTATAAATGTCACTTAAGTTTCTGAACTTCTTACCTCTTTCATTTGGTGTGCAAGTGCTTGAAGATGCACTTGAATTTCCTCCTTGTGGTGTGCTTGGAGAAGCACTCTCATTTCTCTTCAAGGGTGTTCCTTGCTGTCCTTGTGTTGGCGCTGCTATTTGGGGATGTATTTCAGCGATCTCCTCATCATCTTCATCATGAGACAAACAATTTTTAACATTCACTGTTTTCTTTATGCTTCCATCCCAAGCTTCCTCCTCAATGAACTGAATGTCTCTTCTCACAAAAAACTTCTTGGTAGATGGGATATACAACCTGTAAGCTTTGGATTCCTCACTGTATCCAATGAAGATGCATTTCTCCCCTTTGTTGTCCAACTTCTTCCTTAGCTGATCTGGTATGTGTGCATAAGCCACACATCCAAAAAATTTCATGTGGGTGACTCCTTGCTTTCTCCCACTCCATACTTCTTCTGGCACTTTGTTCATCACAGCTTTTGTAGGACACCTATTCAAAATATATATTGCACAGTTTACGGCTTCAGCCCAATAATCATTTGGAAAATGCTTTGCCTTCAACATGCTCCTGGCCATATCCATGATGGTCCTGTTATTCCTTTCAGCAACTCCATTTTGCTGTGGGGTGTACCTTGCTGTAAACTGTTTGTGTATTCCATTTTCTCTGCAAAACCGTAGGAATTCCCTGGAGATATACTCACCTCCTCTGTCTGTTCTCAAAACTTTGATGCGCAGCCCACTCTGATTTTCCACAAGTGCTTTGAAATTTCAAAATTTTTCAAACACTTCACTTTTATTCTTCAAGAAATAAACCCAAGTTTTTCTTGTAAAATCATCAATAAATGTTAGAAAATATTGGCTGCGTGCTAATGATGGAGTTTGCATTGGTCCACATAAATCTCAGTGGACAATCTCTAAGGGTGCTTTCGCCCTTATGCTTTTCCCTGATGGAAAACTTTCTCTATGTTGTTTCCCCAAGATGCAACCTTCAGAAAGGTTGTCCGGTTTCTCTATCAATGGTAATCCCCTTACCATTCCTTTTCTGCTCAACAGGTTAAGACCTCCAAAGTTGAGATGTCCAAATCTCAAGTGCCACAACCAATTTTCATCCTTTGGCACACTTTGGAAAGCCTCTTGGGTAACTGCTGCAATTTCTTCTTTGTTTTTCAAATCTACTCTTATTCTAAGAGGGAACATTCTGTTTCTTGTCATCCTCACTTCAGCAATACATCTTTTGCTGGGTGCAATATCCATGATGGTGCATACATCATTCTCAAAGAAAACATTGTAACCCTTTTGAACAAGTTGTCCAATACTCAAAAGGTTACATCTCATTCCAGGAACGTAATAGACATCTGCTATGGTTTTCCTTTCACCTTTCTTTGTAAATATTTTAATTTCTCCTTTACCCATAACAGAAATTTTGCTATCAGTCCCAAGTGTGACTTGTGACTTCACACTTTGATCTAAAGCAGAAAACAAAGCTATGTTTCCTGTCATATGGTTGCTGCAACCGGAGTCTAGAAACCATATATCTTCACTATTTGTCTCAGCCATGTTACAAGCTAACAATACATTATCTTGCCTGATATTTTCTCTAGTGATATTTGCACTAGATCTATTATTCATATCATACTGCTTCTTCCTACATTCACTGGCATAATGCCCATATTTTTTACAGTAATAACATTGGACATTGGATTTTTCATACCTTTTTCCTTGAGCATGATGTTGTCCACTTTGTTGGCTGCTACCTTGAACTTGGTTCTGATTTGGATTGTTGCCTCTTCCTTGAGCATTTGCTGGACTGTTTCTTCCACCTCTGTTTTGGCTTCTGCCTCTTCCTCTCTTGTTTCCTCTGTCTTGACCTCTTCCTCTTCCAAAGTACATCTGGGTCTTGAAGGCTTGCTCTAGAGGTGAGTTTTCATTTCTACTCAACCTCTGCTCATGTGTTATCAGTGATGCATGAAGCTCATCAACTGAGAAATTTGTGAGATATTTTGTCTCTTCTATGGTGGTGACAATGACATTGAACTTTAAGGGTAGACACCTCAATAGTTTCTCCACAATCCTCCTTTCTTCAAGTATCTCTCCATGAGATCTTATTTGTGTGACTAGGCCAATTACTTGAGTGAAGAATGAGTCAATATTTTCTGACTCCTTCATGCGTAGATTCTCAAAATCTTTCCTCAGCAATTGTAGTTTTGTTGTCTTCACTCTCTCCATGCCTTGATAGGTTGTCTTGAGAGTTTTCCATGCTTCTTTGGATGTCTTAGCTGTTGCTAACCTTGGAAACACGCTTCCATGCACTGCTTGATACAAGAAGAAGAGGGCTTTTGAGTCCTTCTTCTTGTAGCTCTTTAACAGATCCTTCTCTCCCTGAGTTAATGCATTGAACTCAATTTCATCTGCTGGTTGTTCAAAACCATCCTCAACTATTTCCCATAAGTCTTGGGAAGCAAACAAGGCTTTCATTGTTATTTCCCAATAATCATAGTTTTTGCAATCAAATAATGGGAGCTGCATACCCATGCTATTGCTGGTGCTGGTGCCAGCCATTCTTGCACTACTTGACTATGCTTCAAATACTTCACTATGTATTTAAAATAACAGACTATCTTCAATAGCAACACACAAAAAAAACTTGAGAAATACCTTGGATTCTTTTGCCTGAGTCTTCACACTGCTAGAGAAGTTGCTACAGTAAGAATCCTTCCGTCAGCTTCTTTGAACCCTTCAAAGAGCCTGGACCAGCTCTGATACCAGTTGTTGGAAATTTTTACTAATTTCAAACAAAATTTAACAGAGCAGAACAATGCTCCGATACCACTGTTGGGAATTTTTCTGGTAAAATTCCAAAAACAAAATTACAGAACAGAGAACAAGGATGCTCTGTTTGAAACACAGGATCTTTAACACAGCGGAAACTTAAAAATTTATTTGCAGCGGACAGAGTTTTCACACACCACAGATTTCTATTCATTAATAAAAACTATTGTTACAGACTTCTTCCTCTCTCAGAGGGATTACACAGGAACATTTGAGTTCCAGTTTTTAATAAACACTCACTGTCTCTCCTTTTAAAAGGATTTACACTGCATTACAAAAAAAAAACTTCTGTCTCTGCTAAAGAGATCAACACATTGTTGTGTGGAAATTACACATCAATTTTTCCCACGCTGCTGCGTTCCTTTTTTTTTACTTCGCACTGCTGTGCATTACAATTCTCTTTTTACACTGCTGTGTATATTTTCATACGCACTGTTGCGTTCTTCCTTCTTTTCTCATTTTCACAAAAAAAAACATTACATATATATATCAACAAAAAGAAACTTACATCCGTTTTCACTTGCCATGTTGCTGTAGAATAAAAAACAATAAAATTAAATGGTTTTACCAACCTTTTACTTGTGCCCATACTCCCGCTGAAATAAAATTAAAATCTTTACCAAAACTTACCAACCCATAGTAAATTGCATTTACTATTTTACTGACAAAACTGGAGGTAAAGAAACTTTTACTTCACGTCAAATTTATTTGTTGTTGGCCTGTACTTCAACCATTGACTTCAATTGGATCGCATCGCAGAATCGCAATCGGCAGTCATCGAAGCAGAACCTTAAAACACATATAATGCGATATGCGATTTGCGATTAAGTCGCATCGCACCATCGCAATCGCAGAAAACACAGGTTGTAACTAAAGGCAATCAGGCTGAGGATGCGATTTGCGATCTGCGATCTCATCGCATCACAAAGGTAAGGAAAAACGGTTTGTTGCAGTTGAAATTATATTTCAACATAATCATGATATGCAATGTCTCCATTTGATGATGGTGAGTGATAGAATGAAGAAAATGGATCCTTGTTTTTCTAAATTTTCTGAGATCCGATACCCATGGTGAGTGATAGAATGAAGAAAATGGATCCTTCTTTTTCTAAATTTTCTGAGATCCGATACCCATTTAAGGTTGCCTCTACTTATCACAGAATCTGAAAAGTATTGACGATCTATAAATTCCTTTGCTTCCAACTTCAGTATTCTTTCCTAACCTCCAAAGGGGTTACCTCAAAGAAATTTTCCATGGAATCCCAACCAAACAATCTTCGGTGTCTAGGGGAAGATGAACTTGTCGCTCCACCCTGTCGAGCGGGTAATTGTTGTCGCGACACCATATATAACCTACGACCACCAACTCAAAAGATGGGTCAGACCCCATATTGTGCATAAACAACACAAATAACATTGAAAAGGATGACCACCCTAGATACTCAAGCATCGGTTTGGACGATGACTATAGTTACCGCAAGGACTACCGCTCGGAGTGCTCAAGCACTGATATAATCGACGACAATAACAACAACAATGTCTACCAAACTGGAGGAACAAGCACATTTGTGACCAACAACGAAAATAATAGCAGGGTTTATATAAAAGAAGGAGAGGTGGGTAGGGTGATAGATGACCTTGAAAAAGTGCCACGAACCATGGCTTCAACCACCATTCAATAGTATGCACCTATTCCAAAATATGACGAACTGCAATTTTGTTGAAGAGAGTTGTTCATGAGTTCCACCACCCTGCAAACAACGTAGGGATTTTATAACAGGTTGCAAGGATGGGAGGTATGGTATAAGGGAGGGAGAGAAACCCATGGGTTGCGCACGGAAATGACCAAGTGTCCCAGGTAAAAACAAGGCTCACAAAACCAATACGAAGGTGCATGATGACCTCATTAATGAGGTTAATTCCCATATCAGTTAAATTGCTTGCCATGACTAATCCGCCATGGGAGGAGGTTTCCATATTTGCAGGAGCAGAAGAAATGATCATAGTGACAATCTCGGGGCATATGAACACAGTGCGTGAGGAATATGCATTTAATAGAAGGGAATCTAACCCGGTTAACCCCTGTACCGAGAATGCATACCTGCCATGCGGTTGCCATGCGAGGGTGGGGAGAGGGACCGATTCGATTATCAAGAGTCGTCAAGAGATTTGGTGTGGGAGGAACACAGTTGTGTCTTAAAACCATGTTGGTATTTTCAATTTGGTTAATTGTGCCTCTCGAGAAAGAGTAATAGCTATTGTCGGCAAGCGATCGGTGGCAGGACACCACCATCAGGGAAAGTAATGTATCATCTTAAAAATGTATTTAAGTTATTTATTAATAATATCACCATATATATTATTTAATTTTAATTTAATTATAAATGTTATGTTAATAATATTAATAAATTAAATTTAAAATTTAATAAATAATAAAATTAATAATAATAAATTATATAAATATAAGGATGTAGGGGAATTTAGTTCTAGTCGCAAGATATTCTCGAAGTTTTAGGTAATCAACTAGGTTGGTTTATTCGTATAGAAGAGGGGTGCCTAAGCTCAGTCGTCGTTGTGCTCAGTGGTCGTTGTGCTTAGCTTCAAATCGAAGTGGATGTCTATGAAGGTATGATTGAGGAGGTTGAGCTATTTTTCAAAGGAAAAGCTTGGAATCAACTCGTGTATTATTGAAGTGTTTGATCCAGATGTTATGTTTCTAGACAGGGTGGACACAATGTGGATTAGCGTGAGCAAAATATGCATGAGTTTATAACAGCTAAGAAGGTGTGGGTTTGAAATAATATGAGTCAAGCTTTGAAAACCTTGGTTCCAGCTCTAATGGCAATTCTTGGTGCACACAACAAGGCTTTGGTTCTTACAAGTATGATTCTGACTCCTTCTATGGATCAAATTGTTATTCATGACTCTGTGTCTGATTTGGCCCCATGCATTTCCCTTCTATAAATTTGTCTACATATCTAGCTCTGATACCATGTAGAAAATCTTGTAGATTCACAAGCTCATACAATCTACTAAAACAAAAGACAAGAATCTACTTCTACTCTTTACAACAAAATCTCATAAAGATCGATAATCAACAAGAGGAAGATAAATCAATGGCACATAACACAATAAGTATCCGGGGAAAGCCACAACTCAAAACCCCACTATATGTATTGCATATATCAGAAATCCAAGATGATAATAAAATGCGTGTTCTCACAAGAACAATCCCAACACTCAATATAATCAATCTCCCATCTCATAAGCAAGCTCAAGCCAAACCTTAGCATCTTCTGCTACTCTCCTAGCCCCTATTTCCTTGTGCAATTCCTATGGATGAATAGCCCCTATTAATGGGAATCCATTGCATCCAAAACTGCGCAATCCACACTAGGTTCAGTTCCTAATTGCATGCATGATCTATACAACTCAGTAAATCATACAACTGATAATACAATGTCCCTACACTCTAGTCTCAACTAGGTCTTTCTCATAATCAACATGCATGAGTTTCTGATGAGGGAATCTTCAGTTAATTTGAGTAGCATTCGTGGATGCATTAGTGCACCAACTGACTGTTAACTCTCTATTAGTTCCTCAAATAGTTTGGAACTAATTTAACTTAACTCAGTAAACTGAGTTATCTGATTACAACTCACAATTAACTCATACTAGACCCCTAAAACTTAGGGAGAACATATACATGACTTCAGAAAGACTTCCAACTCGAAATTCCTAAGCTAACTAAGTCAACTTAACTTAGCTAACTATTACAAGTTGCTATGAGAAAAGAATTCAATTTTAATTCACAATTTAATTCGAGGACAAATTAAATTGGAATTTATGGATTCTATTTTTAACATTTCTTGTTTCTATTTTCAACACTTCCTCTCAACAAAAAAGGAATTTGACTCGATCCCAATCCTGAACCTTTGGAATTTTCTGCATGCAACACTTCTCTCTAGTGTTGTTTCTACAGCAACTCCAGAAACAAAAAAACACCCAACCTGAATCAGTATGATGCATCTGTCATCAAAGTCTCTAATTGTTATTTCCTCTGTCTACTGAAAACTTTGCATTTTTGTTGACTCTGCCTTTCTGCATTGTTGGCAACCCTTCTCTGCGCTTCTCAATATCTGACTACTCTAGCCTTTATCACTATGATCTCTGACTACATCAATCCCACCAATTCCTCCCGCTAATATGTACTTTGGGCTCTCGTAGCAAGGTACGATCCATGAGATAAAACCTCTCAATGGACCTTGCCTAATTTCAGTCTTCTTGGGACTATCACTTCACATCGCCCCACTTCACACCTGGAGGTATGGCTGCATGTGATCCCTCTACCCACTTGGCTCGAAATTTCTACCTACTGGAGGTCTCTGCATGAGTGGATGGCTCCACTCGGTCTCCTCTCAGCTTCTCCAATTGTGGTTGCTCCACAATTGTCTGAGATTGCTTCTTCTCTTCTTGAGTGGATCTCTCCACTCGATCTCCTCTCAGCTTCTCTAGTTGTGGTTTCTCCACAACTTCCTGAAGTTGCTTCTGAGGCTTCCTCTAGGGTTGCATGTTGAGAAGTAATTCACTCTCCCTCTCAGCCACCAAGTCTCTAACCTTTGCCTTGCTCCTCAAGACTTTGCATGCAACTTGAACCTCAAGAGCATACAGGTTCTTGACTCGCGAAACGATATGTTTCACCTGTCTCGCGGTGATGTGTCTAAGGAAAACCTTTCCCTTACTAAAAACCACATCATAGCCACGGTCTTCCAATACTTCAATTGAAGCAAGATTATTCTTTAGTCCTAGAACATACATCACATCTGTGATCCTAAGAGGGGAGCCATACTCCCTCTGAAAGTAACCATATTGATCTCGGTAGCCCTATACCTCTCGTTATCTCCAAACTCTATCCTCTGCTTGAGGTCTTTGTCCTCAAAATCACTAAAGATATCTCTATTCCCTGTCATATGGAATGAGGCATTGTTGTCAAGATACCACACGCCTCCCATGACATTCTTGGCCATGCATGCAATGAGAGTGAAATCAAGTTCGAATTGTGAAGCTAGAGCTTCACCTGTTGCCGCTATTGTCGGATCCTTCTTGCTTGCTTTCTTCTATGGGAATTTCTTGGCATAGTGCCTGTGCTCGTGACAGTGAAAAAACTTGACTTTCATCAAGTCCATATTCTTTCCACCCTCCTTTCCTAGGGACTTCTTTCCCTTGGCCTTCTTTTCCTTACTCACTAAGGCAAAATCCTCTTCCACTTCCTTGGAAGAGGTCCCATCTCTGGTGTTCCTCCTTATCTCCTCCTGCATCAAATCCGACCACTGTCGTTCTCAATCTGGCAGCTTCTCTCGATCATTGATAGAGTCTTGATAACTATGCCAACTCTTTGGGAGTCCTAGAAGAGCAAGACTCGCCATATCATCCTTAGCAATCGTGATTCCAACACTTCCAAGTTCATCATGACATTGAGTGAACCTTGTCAAGTAATTTGGAATTGAGTCACTCGCATCCATATTGATTTTTTGAAGTTTATCTTTCAGTGCCAACTTCCTATGGTCATTGTTATTCTGAAAAAGTTCCATCAATGCTTTCCACATAGAATGTGGAGTTTCCTTCCCATGGAGACTCGAGAAAATGTGGTCTCGAACTCCCTCAAGGATTATTTTCCTCACCCTTCCCACACACTTCTTCCATTCGGCCAAATTCTAAGCATTCGATGCTGGTGGCTTAGGAATGTCCTAATTAATGAATTCCTTCAAGTCATTGCCTTCCAACAGGGCCTCCATCTTGTCCTTCCAGGCTATCTAATTTGAGCTGCCATCCAAGGCATACTAGAGCCTCAAACCATAGAACGCCATCTGTTGATCTTGAACTATGTATTGAAAATTCGAATTTCATGTGTAACCCTAAACTCAAAAACTTTGAAATCTCCTCTAGTATATTGTTCTCAGCTCCGACACCATGCAGATTTTTCTACATATCTAACTCTGATACCATGTAGAATATCCTGTAGATTCACAAGATCATGCAATTTACTAAAGCAAAAGACAAGAATCTACTTCTACTCTTTACAACAGAAGCCCATAAAGATTGATGAAAATAGTAATCGACAAGAGGAAGATAAGTCAATGGCACATAACACAATAAGTATCTAGGGAAAGCCACAACTCAAAACTCCACTATTCGTATTGCATTTATCAGAAATCCAAGATGATAATACAATGCTTGTTCTTGCAAGAACAATCCCAACACTCGGTATGATCAATCTCTCAGCTCACAAGCAAGCTCAATCCAAACCTTAGACTCCTCTGCTACTATCCAACCACATATTTCCTTGTGCAATTCCTATGGTTGAATAGCCCACTTAATGGGAATCTTGTGCATCTAAAACTGCGCAATCCACACTAGGTTCAGTTCCTGATGGAATGCATGATCTATACAACTCTATAGATTATAAAATGGATAGTACAATGTCCCTGCACTCTAGTCTCAATTGGATCTTTCTCAGAATCGACATGCATGAGTTTCTGATGAGGGAATATTTAGTTAACTGGAGTAGAACTAGTGGATGCATTAGTGCACCAACTGACTGTTAACTCTCTATTAGTTCCTCAAACAGTTTGGAACTAATTTAACTTAACTTAACTCAGTAAAATAAGTTATCTAATTACAACTCACAATTAACTCGTACCAGACCCCCAAAACTTAGGGAGAACATATACATGACTTCAGAAAGACTTCCAACTTGAAATTCCTATGCTAACTTAGTTAACTATTACAAGTTGATATGAGAAAAGAATTCGATTTTAATTCACAATTTAATTCAAATACAAATTAAGTTGGAATTTTTGGATTCTATTTTTAACATTTCTTGTTGTTATTTTCAACACCTTCCTCCCTTAGTGCCTTCCCCTCTAAGATATTTTGTTGTTAGGAATGAAGCGACTTCTCTCCTAAGCCCCATCTATCTCATTTCCTCCTTCCACTATAGTTCCCTATTCATATGTAATGTCGAATTCAACAGTCCCTTCATTCTCTTCATCCATTTCAAAGGATGTCTTCATGCTAATCTTAGAGGATGTTAAAGGTGTGATGCAAGAGGAGCTACGATCTCATATCGCGCCTCAAAACTACTCAGTGGTTAGGTTTGACTCCCCCAATTCATAACCATAGGTACAATATGGACTCTTCTAGATCATTGTTCATCATTGTCATGTCGCTAGCCTTTTTTCATCAGTAATGGGGGTTGACGTGGCATCCTCTCGAATTATGGTGGTGAAAATAGGAAGGTCAACTTATGAGTCATATAACTTTTGCATATGGACTTCGTTTGAGGTAATTATTGCATCATTGGAAAGGTATCTATGTGTAGAATATGAAAAATGTGTGACTCTAAAGTGTCAAATTTTTATCCCCAGAAACGTTGTTTGATGCCTCAAAATTCTCTCGAAAGGTTTCAAACCAATTTTCTAAACTAGTTCCTACTGGTAAAAATGGTCCTATGAGTTGATTCCTCCACTTTTTCCTCTATGAAAGCATCAATATGGGTGACAAAGAATATAATTACCCAATCCAAATCACACCTCCCCGTTTCGGGAGAATTTTGGTCCCCAAAAGCTTCTACTAAATGAGGTAGTGAAATTTTTCCTCCACCTTTTCTCGGGTGTACCATTTAGCTTTTCCTCAAAGTTGTTCTTTCAACCCAATCTGCCAAAGGTCATGTTGACCTTGTCTTGTAGTTATGGGCCTCTTTTGCAAAACTGTATCTTTTTTCCAACTCTTCCTAAGCATCTAATTTGAAATCCTCCACAAAAGGGAGGACTTGTTCCTATTGTTGATCTAACATGGAAGGTCCATAGAGCTTCAGATTGTCAACATTCATAACTAAGTAAGTGTTCATGTACGAGGGTAGACTGAGTCTTTAAGTGTTATCTCCCACATTTTTTAGTATCTCAAGGGACCATACCGCAACACCTTGATTTTCTTACCATGATCTTGTAGCCTCTCCTTGTTCAATTGTAACCATATTTTGTCTCCCACCTTGAATGACTCCTTTGTTATATGTTAATCATGCATGGCCTTGTATTTTTCTTGTGACTTTTGCAGTGTCTCTTGTACCTGTATATGGATTTTCTTGATCTTTTCTACAATTTTTTCAAACCTCAAGGCATCCCCTATAAGATCCTCCCTTACTCCTCCTTGCTACCTATATGCAATATCCAAAGTTGAAGGTGAAAATACCCAAAATAAGTTTGAAATGTGGACTTATCAATAGAAGTGTGACATGTTATGTTAAAAGAGTGTTGTATATATACCAAATTTTCATCCTAATTCTTTGGATTCTTCTAATTGTAACCCCTCAAAAGGTACATGAAAGTCATGTTGACTACTTAAGTCTTTCCATATGTCTAAGGATGGAATTTTGTATACCTCTTCAACTTTGTGTCCATATTCTCCCATAATATAGTCCAAAATGCACTGAGAAATATCATGTCCATGCCTAAACGATGCTCCTTGGTAACCCAAATTGCACCTAGACTTGTCCAAATAACAAGTTTATTACTTATGTCTCACTAATGGTCTTTTTACGGGACATCATAACACACATATTACTGAACCTATCAACTACCATGAACAGGTAGTCATTTCCCTTCCTGGTTGTTGGTAAACCTCCCAAAAATTCCTTGGAAATTCTTTCCCAGGGACAAGTGGGTACAAGTAAGAGATGATATATGATATATACCTTGTTACTAGGCTTTCTAGTACAACAAAGAATGCATCCCCTTATGAACCTAGCTACCTATTTTTACATCTTGGGCCAATACACATACCTTTGCAAGTTTTCCATTGTCTTCCCTACACCAAAGTACACTACAACTTATCAATTAAACTTCACTTGAGGAAGGAGTCAAAGTTGATCAGGTCAATAATAGTGGTTTTGGGCCCATGGTTCTTTGGTTTCCCATAGTAATTTTCTTGTGGATTGCATGTAATGGAGCCTTTAAAAGGTTGGAAGGAACGTTATTGTAACATGCAAGGGAGGTGAGAAGTCAAGGCTCACTTGGTTAGCTTGGCTTGGTTTTTGCCAAGGTACTAATGCAATTCCATTGGATGGGTTTTCCCCTGAAGTTGAGGTTTTCCTAGGGTAAATTGTGTGCATTTCATTGTATTTAATGTTTGAAAATATGTTTTGTTTATAAATGTTGGTTATTATTAATGTTCCTCTCAATAATTATGTTTTTTCTCTCCATTATTTTTAACATTTGGTAGCATAGCAAATATTGGCTTCAAAGGGATGCCTTTGTTACCAATGGTTTATATGGCCTGATGAATAAAGTACCATAAAGGTTGGATATGTGTCTCAGCGTTCAGAAAATAGGATCATGGTTTGCTGGAATGGCTAACTTAAGAGAATATCATGTGAAATACACTACAACTGGGGACTTTGTGGTGAGGAACGTGTATTATTTAATGGCAGACCACAGGTTTGGCTCTATGCACATTAGATTTAATGAGAATCTAGTTAATTACAAAGAGCCTAATAATAGGCTTGAGGAATGGAATTGATAGAAAGTGCATGGTTGAAGCAAAGGCTAGCAAATTCATGATGCAGACATCCAGTGAAACATTGGTGTGAAAGGTCGATTGTGTGCCCAAATTTGTTGAGATTGTGGTGAAATTAATGTTCTTGATAGTCAAAAGCCTTCGTCCAATAGTCCAACCACTCTAAGATGTCCAAAGTTAAAATACACAACATTCCCCAAGCATAAGAAGGTGAACCCGTTTGGAGATACCAAGCCCAAATAATTTCTACTAGAGGAAAGGGGTTGCGAAGTTTGGCGGAAGATGGACTTGGAACTAGAAAATTGATCAGTTGCCAGAACTGAATCAGAGAGACATGGGGGAATGCCCATAATCTATGATTTTTTATATTCTATAGGTTTAGGGAATGACATACTTGGTTCTCAGTAAAGTTCTATTGATTTTCCTAGAGGCCATCATGTCAATAGGTTAGGTTTTTGCATAGGACATCAATTTACTGTAGGCTTTGATGTTGATGACTTAGGCTCTTGTCTAGAGTTTGGTGATTTTTTTAAAGGAAGTGACTATGAGAGACCACGGTACAACTCTAGTCATGTTGATGTTAATATATGATATGGTTCGATAAGGAATTACTTTTATTCTAGGCTCGGTAACGTTACTCGTTATGATTTTGAGAGACCAATTGCAATCTCAAGATCCCAACGTGATGATAGAAAGGGTTATGCATTTGAAATGCTTGGTTCAAAGTTGTGGCATGGAAATGTCTGAGGTTATGACTCTAAAAGGCTACTATCAAGTTCTTGGAAAGGTGATGCTCAGTGGTATGAGTTTGCAAGACCAAGGTCTAATTCAGGGTGTAGTGATATATCAAGAAGGCCTTCATGCTTGATATCTCAATAGAATGGTTGCTTGATTAAAAAAAGGCTACAAACATGAAGACCTAGTGTAATGCTTGAAATTTATAACGTGTAGAAGCCTCAACTTGCTAGGAGTTGTGAGATGCAATCATGAAAGTCGAATTTGGAGAGGAGAGTGGGAGACTAGTTAAAGAAAGAGGAGGATGGCTATATAACGAAAGTAAAAATGAAAAAAAAATATGAATTGTTATAATGAAGTTGAAATTTTAAATTCATGTAAATGGGCATACTGATGTAAGAATTGGTAAGGCATGCATGCCCTAGGAAATTGTCATTAAATTATGGTGTTATACCTAGGTGATAATGGGGCATGCAGATACCTTGGGTATAAAATTTGAGGGGGGTAAGGACTAGAGTGAGAGGGGATGATTCACTTGGATTTATTTTCCAAATTTGTTCAAGGGAAACTCCAAGCTAGGATTTAATGGGGGGTTGCTAAGTAAAATTGGCTCGAGGAAAGAATCAAAGTTAATTGGGTCAATAGTAGTGGTTTTTGGCCCGTGGTTTTTTGGTTGGACATGGTAATTTTCCCATTGATTGCATGTAATGGAGCCTTTAAAAGGTTGGCAGGAACTCTACTATAGCATGCCATGGAGGTGAGTGGTGAAGGCTCACTTGGAGGGCTTAGCCTGGTTTTGGCGAAGGGACTAAAGGAATTCCACTGGCTATGTTTTTCCCTAGAGTTTGGGTTGTCCCAGGGTAAAACATATGCATTGCAAAGTGTTTAATGTTTGCATATATGTTTGGTTTATTATTGTTTGTTATTATTAATGTTCCTCTCGGTAACTATATTTTTTTCTCTCTGGTAATTTTTAACACAACCTTGGAGGTGTGACCCTCTCTGATCAGCTAAAATCGCTCACCTAGGAACACATAACTTATCCAACCTATAGAGTAACCCATCCTGAAGATGGTTATAAATTATGTTGTCACCATCATACACATGACTCTGGTTGTAATTTCTAAAACACTTCCTTGATGTCCCCATACTCTGGATATGCATCATGGGTGAATGGCTTCATGTGCATTAGAATCCTGAAAGTTATGATCTTCGATGTGGGTGGCCTTGAAAGCATGTCATCCAACTTGTTTTTGCTTCCCTTCTTGTACTTTATCACTAAATGAAACTACTATAAAAACCCCATCCACTTGTAATGCTTGTTCTACTATAGCTTACTCTAGGACTGTAGGTATTATAGTGGCTAGTAATCTGTGTGGATTATTATCTCTTTCCCCATCAGATAGTGCTTCCATTTATTCATAGCTTGCACTAGGGCATAAAGCTCCTTGTCATATGTAACGTAGTTAAGAAAAACCTTATGAAATACTTTATAATGTTGGCATATATGCCTTCCTCCTTCCATCAAGACCTCTCTCATAACATACCCACTTACATATGTCTCCACTTCGAAGGTGTATTGCAATTTTCGTAATGCTAAAACTAGTGCTTGACTGATATTTTTCTTTAGCCCCTCAAAGGCCCTTTGTTGACCCTTTCCCCACTCGAAACTATTTCCACTTGTTGTTATGGCATGGAATGATGTTTCTACTACTCAGAAAATGACGCTATGGATCTCCTCAGATATTGTGCCACCCTAAAAAAACTCTTAACCTCAAAAAATTTAGTAGGTATCGATGATTTCATAATGGCCTCCATCTTAGCAAGAACTATTTTCATCTCTCCTCCAACTAACACATACCCCAAACAAACTAATGACTATTGTGCAAACTCACACTTCTTTAGATTTGCTAACAGTTGGTGCTTCTTCAATGTCTCCAACACCTACGTCAAATGTGAGATGTGTGCCTCACAGGTAACACTATGTACTAGTATATCATCCAAATAGACAATAACAAGTGAATCTATAAATTGGTGCAATATATCATTCATTAAACTCATAAATGTAGTTGATGCATTGGTGATATCCATACTTTAATTCTAGCTTGGTGAATTATTTCGCTTGCTGCAAATAATCTCGTAGATCATATATTTTGGAAAAGGGGTATTGATTCTTGAGTGTGATTTTTTTCAACGCCTTGTAATCAATACACATTTGCCAAGTCCCATCATTTTTTGGCACAATGATGATGGGTGACCCACATGATAATGTACTTGGTCAAAAGACACCTCATTCCAATAGTTCTTGAATTTATTTCTTCACCTCGCTTTCTTCTATAATAGATTGCCTACGTAGCCCAATGTTTAGAAATAGGGAGTCCAACAATAGTTGGATCTCATGTTTCAATTCCCTCTTGGGCGATAACACTTTATGCTCCTAGAACACATCCATGTATGCCTATAGTAAATATTCCAGTTGTTTTTTTTGTTCCTTAGTACAACCCTTTAATGAGGCCTTTGCTCTTACTGACTCTTATGCAGACTAATTCTCTCTTAAAAATAGTAAAATAAACTTCTTACTATAACTGGATAATTTCTTGGCCTCATTGGCACTTACCAAAGAAATTTTTTACTTGCCTTTATGCATATTAATGGTGAATAATTTTCCATCCTTGACAATCTAGTATTAATTGGCTCTTCACATGAATATTTCATCTTACATACACGTGTAGGGACTTCCAAACACCACTCCACATACATAAAGGGGAACCACATCTAGTTCTACTTCTTAATAAAAACAACACTAATAGAAAATATAATTTTGCATTATTTTTCTACCTTTATCTCTTCATCGTTGTTTACCCATCCCAATCAATATGGGCTTGGATGATCACGAAATTCTAATTCCAATTTTTTAACCATATCTTCTATAATGAGGTTTTCCTATGATCCTGAGCCATATAGAGCTTCAATCTTTGTCTTCTTAAATTTTATATTTATGTGGAAGAGTTTGGTCATTACTTTCCATTTCTATTATTGAATTCTACTCAGATTCACCTCCTTCTCCACTAACGTATAGATGATCTTCTCATCCACATTCAAGTTGGTTTCAATTTGATCGATAGAATCATTGGCCATGATATTCTTCTTCTTATTATCTTTATTTTGTTCTTTGGGTTAAACTCTGGATGTATCTTCTAACACTTCTCCTCTATATGACCGACAATATTGATGGGTCCCATCAATAAGTACATTTTTGAGGTTCATTGTGTTGTCCTCTAGCTCTTAAAACTCTCCTATTCTCACATTAATTTTCATGTTTATCCATAATATGCTTAGTAATAATACTAAAGGGTGTTTTTCATATTGCATGGCCTAATTTGATTACTATGCAGGAAAAAGAAGCATTTTTGGAGATAATTACTATGCAGGGGCTAGATGGAGACAACCAGAGAGAATATAGGAGGCTTTTCCACCTAATTAACTCTCCAACTTGGCTTGAGATCACAGAATCCTCACCAACAGCTCAAATTCACTAGTGTCCAAGAAACTCTAAGCACATGTGAATATCAAAGGGAACCAGATGCACAAATCTCGATATTTTGGAGGGAATCACTCCACTTTTTAAGGGAGATACCCTCAGCTACTTTTTGTATAAATAAACCAGCCAAAACGCTCATTAGGATTCAAATTTTTGTTGCAGCTAGGAGTAGCTACTGAGATCCTAGTGCTTGACATTGTTATTCTCATATTTCATATGATGTATGTGACTCTTATTTTCTATTAATGGGAAGTTCACTATTGGTCTGCATCTGAGTTAGTTTTGGAGGGTTGAAACCCTTGGGTTTGGGCCCAACCCAGAGGCTTTAGTCCCTCTCTTGTATTTCTTCCTTGTTCTTGTTCAATTCATTGCAATTATTTTTGTTTCAATAGGTATTATATCATAAAAAATTGTGATTACAGGTTTTCCTATCACCTCTCTTGTGGGAAGAGTGATTGGAAGATCTACATTAACAACCTAAAAATATGTGTTTCTGATTTCTTGGAAAGTGTTAAGTATTGTACTATAATCCTTCTGCAACTCAGAATTTAGCAGCATTGGTTTCGAAATTTGAGTTGTGTTGTATTGTAGAGTATATTTTAATAAAATTCAAGTCATCCTTTCCATGCTAATTTACTTTGTTGTAATAGTGATTATTTGATGCATGTGTTTGACTAGTTCGCAGGGATTGTTTTGACTTGCAGGGGTGGGAACACATTTCTACAGCCACCTAGGCCACTCTATCTCCCTCTTAGGCACCTCGTATTGCCTCTAATATTTGCCACCGAGATCACTCTGCTAAGGTAAATAGAGGACAACGTGGGCACAAACTTTTGTTCAAGATAGACCTTTGAGCGGTACTAGACTTGGCTAAGGGTCTCTCACATCCTTCACTCACCTTTTTATACCTTCAGACGCCTTCTTCTACCTTCAAGACACCATTCATGTCCTCAAAAATCTCTCAGACCCCCTCGTGTAGTAAAATAGGGCATCATGTAGCACTTCTTGTAACATACCTATAGCATTGTTTTCTTAACCAGATTTGCTCCAGATTTCAGCCTTTGAGTATTGAAGTTGAATAATGGTCTAGAAGCCTTGATTTCATGATCCAGGAATATTCTAAGACTAATCCAACCCCATTTTCTCCTTACTGCAAACGTATGACAACAAATAGAATTAGAATTAGCATTTTTTCATAGTTGTGTTGAATGTTGAATTTCTCATTTTCGAGAAAGTGAAAATAGATAGATGATCCATGCAAGTAGGTTGTTACATTGATTAGGTATGAAAATAGAATAGAATGGTTTACTTTTGCAACTAGACTAGCCTTTTTCCTTTCATGCAATTTCAATTTAGCATTTACATTGAATGAATGGCACTTTCACTTCTGTAGTTAGAATCATATTCATCTCATTGCAATTGTGATATGTTTTTCTCTTTATAGTTAGTTGAAGGAGTGGTCTTTGAACACCTTTATTTGATCTCATGACTGAGGGTGACATGAGTAGAACCTAACCTGTTGTGCATATAACACTGTCACCTCTAAGTTTTTACAAACCCCAGGTTGATAATTTAGGTTGATAATCCCTTGGGAGTTGCAACATCCTTGGTGCAATACCAGGGCTCATCACTTTTTGGCATCATTACCTGGGAGTTGTTTAAGTAGGTGTTATTTCTACTTAAGAGTTGCTTTTTTTTTGTTTTTCATTAACCTTGTTGTTTTGAAAAAAATTTGAAAATTTCAAAAAAACTATTTCTTTCATGCCTCATAGGAGTAGGGATAACCAAGTGAAATTATTACCAAAAACCCCCACCCCCTCACATAGTCAACCTTCATTCTTATTTGGTGACTATGAACTTCCCTCTCTGACTACAGGGGAGCTAGAAGACCCTCTAGGTGAGAAACCTAGAAAAATAGGAACCCATAGGGGAAGAAGAACCTATCTTACCTACCTAAACCATGGCTAAAAACATGAATAATGAGCTTTTCCCTATCATAGAAACCATTGGAGAGGTCGAAATGAAGAATATAAGCCTTGTTTCCCTTCCACATTTCCATGACCTAACCTATGAGGATCCTGACACCTTAATGTTTGAGTTTGTTTTTGTCTGTAGGACCTATGACTATGCCTCTGATGAGAATAAGTTGAAGTTGTTTCCTTTCCTTCTACCCTCAAATATGCAACCTTGCGATGTTTTATGAGTTTACCCAGAGGCGGCATCACTACCTAGGCCCAAATGCAACAAGCCTTCAATGAAAAATACAAGGATTATTTTAGGTCCAAAGCAACAAAGGAGGAAATATTTAGGATGACCCTTGAATGTGATGAATCCTTAGAGGACTATGAGGAAATATCTCAACTAATTATAGGAGAGCCAACTGTACCCTTTATCCTGAGTCACTCAGTCTAGTTCTTCTCCAAGGGATTAGGGAGGATGTAATGGAAACCCTCAACATGTTGTCTAGAGGAGATATCTACCAATTACCTTATGATGACATCAAAATTATATTTAGGAATCACTTTAGGGCTGTTAGGAAAAACGGTAGGTCTAGCCAAAGCTTGGGCAGTTCATCTCCCTCTTCAACAACAATCAAGCATGAGATAGGAAGTATGTTGGAAGATTTTAAGAGTGAAATGTTGCATACATTTTCCCTACAAATGGATATTATGCAAATCAAAAGGAAGAAAAAATGGAACTACCTATATTTTTCCCTAGATGTACTAAGAGACATCCTAGGAATGGGTGCCCACTGAATGTCATAGATGTGTGCTCAGCCTGCAAAGAGAATCATGCAATAGAAAAATGTTCCTCTCTGCCAAGCCTAAAGTTTGTATACCAAGGATGGGTAGAAGTTGGTTCAAAGCAGTTATGCTTCATTAACCAAAGGATTCCTCCGGTTTCTCAGCCATATCAACAATGCATGCAAGATGCACATTATCCTCTCTACAATCCAAATTAGAATGCACCTTTCCATCCTGGCTACCTTTCCACTCATCCATCATTATCCACACCTCCTCCTTGGCCTTATGCTACTCAATATCCTCCTCAACCTATCAACCCTCATTTTCGTCCATATCCACCCCCATATTCCCAATGGGGCAACCCCTCACCAGGGTGGAGGCCTCAAACAACCCAACCTCCTGATTTATAGCCTCCACCTCAACCTCAACCACAACTTCCTCACCATACTCCACCTAAGCAACCTCAAATTCCTGCTCAACCCAATCTAAACCCAAACAATAAGCAAGCACAATAGGTTTACAGTGGGGAGACATCCTATCCTGCTTATGTTGTGGAAATCCAAGAGATTAATCTTCAATCTGGGAGGGTTCTCCCAAATAATCAACCACCTTCTCCACCTAAAGATCTTGAATAATAGAAGGAAGGGAGTTCCCCTCAAGCCAATGTACCTCCTTATCCTGAAAGGTTGGTCCACCCTAACCATGACACCCAAGAAGAGATTGAACTTTTGGGAGAATTGAATAAATTGTGTGTCAAGATACCCCTTCTTCAAGCCATCAAATATGTTCCCATTTACAACAAGCTTATTAAGGATAAATGTTTCAAAATGCCTGAGAGAGGAAGAAGAGATACCCCCACCATCAATTTTGTTGGACAACTATCTGATCTAATGCTTGGAAGAGTAATCTCCCCAAAGTACTTGGATCTTGGTAGCCCAGTAGTGGATTTTCATATCGATGGAATTATGGTCCCTAATACCTTGATTTATCTTAGGGATGGAATCAATGTGATGACCATGGAAACCATGTTGAAGCTCAATCTCCAATGGGCTTCGAGGAAGACCACTACAATGTTTCATCTTGCAGACAGATCCACAATAGCTCCTAATGGAGTTATTGAGGATGTCATGGTATCCATTGACTCCTAAGAGTACCCCACTAATTTCCTAGTCCTCCATCCCAAAACCAAGTTTAATGAATATCCTCTCATCCTAGGAAGACCTTGGTTGGCCATTGTTGATGCCTACATTAGTTGTAGGGTTGGGAACATGACTATTAAGAATGGACATTTATCAAAAAAACTTGTGTTGTATCCTCCTACTCAACCCTCTATTGAGAATGATTTACCCTTATGGTTAGAGGATGAGGAAGAGGAAGAATTTTATTAGACAACCCCCTACCTAGTCTACACACTGGACATTGTTATAGGGGGAGGGAAACTTAATAAAGATGACCTTATTGACCATATCTTATAGAATCAGCCCCCCATTGCCATATCAGTTGATGAACTAATGAAAGAGTCTAAGAGTAATCCTTGGAATAATTTATTCTTTGTTGACTCGAGCCTAGAACATGCCAAAGTTATGGAGATTGGCCCAACCAGAACTATAAATATCAACCCCCCTCTCTTTTCTGAGCAGGAAGAACAGTTAAGCAGTGTGTTGAGGCAACACTTAGATGATTTTTCTTGGGATTATAAGGAAATGAAATGTGTGCATCCTTTATTTTGTACTCATCATATTTACATCAAAGAGGGAGCAAGCTTGTGTATCAACCTCAGAGAAGGATGAACCCATCTCTTAAGGACATTGTGAAAGAGGAATTACAAAAGCTACTAGATGCAGGGTTCATATATCCCATTTTAGATAGTGAGTGGGTGTCCCCTCTTGTTTTATTCCCCAATAAAAATGGGAAGTGGAGGATTTGTGTTGACTATCGAGAGCTTAACAAGGCTAAAAAGAAGGCCCATTTTCCTTTGCCCTTCAATGACCAAGTCCTAGATAGCCTTGCAAGGAATAAATTCTCCTCCTTCCTGGATGGATTTAGTGGCTACAAACAAATATAGATCAACCCTGAAGACAAATATAAGACCACATTCACATGTCCTTGGGGTACCTTTTCCTATAGAGTCCTTCTAGTCGGTCTGCGAAATGCCCCTGCTACTTTCTAGAGGGCAGTTCTACGTATCTTTGTTGAACTTTTTCATGACACTATCAAAATATACATGGATGACTTCACTTCTTATGGATGTGACTTCCATGAAGCTATTTCTAATGTGTGCAATGTCTTCAATAAATGCATTGAAATGAATCTTTCATTGAATCCTGAGAAATGTGAATTTTTTATGAATGTAGGGACGATCCTTGGCCATTCTATATCCAATGAAGGGATACAGGTTGACCAAAACAAAATTTCCATCATCAAAAGGATCCCTATCCCTAAAAAAAAAAGAGATGTCAGGATTTTACTTGGATTATCTGGGTATTATAGAAGGTTCATTAAAGACTTTAGTAAAATGGCTTCACCCTTGTTTGGACTACTAGCTAAAGATTCATATTTTTGTTGGACAAACAACTATCAAGAAGCCTTTGAAGTATTAAAA
Organism: Pinus tabuliformis; assembly: GCA_031772625.1. Classification (NCBI taxonomy): domain Eukaryota; kingdom Viridiplantae; phylum Streptophyta; class Pinopsida; order Pinales; family Pinaceae; genus Pinus; species Pinus tabuliformis. Next base: position 585,017,058 of record CM062811.1, read on the forward strand.
GACAAGTTGACCACTACATCCATCCTTAGAGGTCCCAACTAGGCATTACCTTTCCACATACACACAAATGCCTCATATAAATCTATAGGGGTAGCCTTAGGACAAGTGGAAGGAAAATTTCCCTATGTTATTTATTTCATCAGTAAGAACCTTTCTAAGGATCAATTAAATTATATTGTCACTGAAAAGGAACTTTTTGTTTTGGTAGATTCTTTGAACAAGCTTAGGCATTATATCACTAGTTATCAAACTTTTGTTCAGTCATGCATCCATTAATCATTTAATGAATAAACATGATCTCAAGCTAGGATAATTAGATGGTTGTTATTATTGTAGCAATTTGATTTGACTCTTATTGAAAAACTAGGGAAAGAGAATGTGGCTACAGACTTATTGTCAAGACTAAACCTGCCTGCAGAAAAGGAAGAGATGGTGGATTATCAACTCCCAAATGAACACATGTTTGCCATCTCGTTGATTTCTCCTTGGTTTTCTAATAAATCCAACTATTTGGTTGCTAGTAGGTTCCCTCCTAATCTATCCTCCAAGGCGAAAAAACAATATTGTTAGGAAAATGGCCCCATTCACTTTGATTGGGGGGCAATATTTTCATATTAGGGCCAGATCCGATCCTGAGGAGATGTATTTGAAATCCTCTCAGCATGCCATGATGGACTTTGTGGGGACCACTTTGCTACTAAGAGGAAAACTTGTTCCACAAGCAGGTTACTACTGGCCCACTTTACATCAAGATGCAAGGAGGTAAACCATCAGGTATGATCAATGCCAAACGATGGGTAATCCCACACCTAACGATGAAATTCCCTTACAACCACAAGTGACTCTGGAGCCATTTGATAAGTGAGGCATGGATTTCATTGGACCTATTGATCCCCCATCACAATAGAAGAAGTGTATCATTGTGTGCATTGATTACTTGACTAAATGGGTTGAGGAAAAGGAAATTAAAACAGCAACTGAGAAAAAGGTGGTTGAGTTTCTGAGGGAGAACATCTTCTACAAGTTTATTTTTCCAATATAATTAGTCACTAATCAAGGAGCACAATTCACATCAAATATGATCGAATATCTCATGAGGTAGCACCACATCAAGCACAAGACATCCAGTGCCTATCACCCTCAAAAAAATGGGTACGTGAAGTTCACAAACAGAGTATTTTATAACATTATAACCAAGGTTGTTAGCAGCAATAGAAAATATTAGGAAGATAGACTTGTAGAAGCTACTTGGTCCTACAACGCAACTTGGAAGAGTGCCACTGGATTTACTCCATTTGAACTAGTCTATGGAAAGAAAGACATGTTGTCCATTGAATTTGAATACAACACCTTAAGTATGGCAGCTGAGTTAGACTTGGACCTCACTACAGGACAATAAGAGAGGTTTCTCCAACTCAATGGTTTAGATTAATTTAGGCTGCAAGCTCTCCTGCACACGTAGGTAATCCAAATACAAAGGAAGATTTTGCAGAACAAACACATTAAGGAGAAGACTTTTCAAGAAGGAGATTGGGCCCTACTGTATGACTCCAAATTCAAGGATTTCAAGGGAAATTTAATGAAAATATTTTTGGGTCCCTATATGGTAGAGAGATTTCATGAGAATGGATATGTCCATATCAGAAAAATTGATGAGGAAGGGATTCCCTTACTTGCCAATGGTTATAGGTTGAAGTTGTATAAAAGACCTTTGTCCAAGGAAGAGTTTATTAGTTCAATCAACAGAGAATTGAATGTGATTGGGAGGCTCAGAACCCTTAATCCACAAAGCTTCTAAAAAATAAAATTAAAGGGCCTATATGAAAACCTATATGAGGCATCTAAGGCTAACTCTAGGGTTGAAAACCTATCTGAGGTAGCCCAAGAGAAAAAAAAAAAAAAAAAGTGATCCCCAAGTGAAAACCTCCTCTGAGGCACCTAGGGTAGGCATGAAAGTTGAAAACATATGCAAAGGCAGTCTGCATGTCTCAAAAAAAAAAGAGAAAGAAATAAGACACAATCAAGGAGTCCTTACACCAATTTGGCTAACATCTCTCTTTTACAGGACTCCAGACAGTCAGAAGAACAATGGTTACAAAATAGGTTCCACAGATTCATTTCTCCATTCTTCCTAGCTATCCATTGCATTTTCATCCTTTTCATTCACCTCCATACCTCTCTCCATCATCTAGCCAACAATTGGACAATGTTTGCCTCATTTCTGAAATGCTACATGATTGTCCTGAATTGCTACAGGAGCAACCTGAATTACTACAAGAGGCAGATCCAACTGGAGAAAGGGGCCAAAAGGTCATGTTTTCCTTAGGAAATGTTGGGAGGGGTCCACCAAAATCCCTCCATCACTCATCCACTCCATCTGGCCAAAATTCATCCTCAATATTCCACTTTGCCATACATAAAGGAAAAAAACCCAAAAAACTATGTCTTCAACTTTTTCATTGCATACACCACCCTCTGATGATTCTAATATTGTCCCCATACCTCCTATTCTTTATCTATGTCCTCGAATGCAATATGAGGTCTTAAGGATGGACGAAGTGACTACTACATGAAGGGGATCCCTCCTGTAGCAGCCTGCATAGTGACAACAGAATTCTAAACCAATTTTTTTACAGCCCCAGAGTAGAAGATCCAACAACCCTGAGGCATCATGAGGAAATTTCTGAAGCTGAGAAGGGACACACAATCCCTAGAGAGAAGATGACAGGTCATCCATCCATTTCAACAGTAGCAGAATGAGCATTGAGAAAAGGATTGCACAACAATAGAAAGGGAAAGGGATTTTGTCAGTAGAAAATAATCATGTTATGAAGGCATGTGCAGAAGAAAACAAAGAAAATCAACACCTTAAAAATCATCCTATTATGAATCCCAACAGAAACATGCAAGCATCTCCAACAATTCGAAATCACAAGTAGGCTCAAGTATGACACCCTCACCTCCTCTCTATGCACATAATGGAAAAAATATGTTTAATGATCGAGAATGGAATTTTTTTGGGTTGTAGTTGGCCAGTAAACTTGGACATCTTCAATTAGTTAAATACAATTTACTCAACCACCATGCAATGTGGAAAAGTCAAGTTAAGTGGGGTGATGATTACAAGCAGTGGGGACAATAGTTCAAAAAGGGAAACTCATGCAAAATCTAAGTCACCAAAGAGCTTCGATCCTTCACCCCAAAAAGGAATAAAAATTACAAGGCTTGACTCCATTTGCATAATCGCTCATTTCTAGAAAATTATTGGAGAAGGATGAACTAGATACTACCAGAGACTGCCTAGGGTGCCACCGAGTTGCTACAGACTGAGTTTGCAAGTTTACAGGAATTGCTACAGGAGGAGCTACATGAGGGTTTGAATTGCTACAGGAAGCACAAAGAGGAAGCTATAGGGATAATTAAGGGGAGAAAAAGGAGCCAAAACTACTAGGGATTATCTTCAAATCATCATGCACATAAGAAAGTCATCCTGAAAAGAGTAAGTGATCTCCTCCCTCTCTAATTCCTATACACCTGCATGAGGAATTATGCTTGAATTGTGTATCATGTAGCAAAAAAATTTGCAGTAGTTTCATTTGAAATTTATTATATGAGAAGGTAAGATAGGAACAGATAAAAGTTTGTATTTTTTAATAATAAAAAAAAAATATCATCCTTCTCCTCCTCTGATAAAAAGGAAAAATTTGACACTAACTCTGCACATAAGACTCTGCTGAGGCCAAAATTGAAATTCACCCAAAATAACCCCAAGAAGGAGTAGTAGGAGCAATGGGGGGAGGTTTCAACAAAAGAGAACCCATAGACACAAAAAGAATCCATCAGCATCCCCCTGTTCTGGACATTTTCCTAAGACATCAGTGGATGGGGTTCTTTGAGCAATTAAAGGGGTATGATGATGAGATAACTCAAGAGTTTTCCATGGCACTAAATTCTCAGGGAGAAAATAGTGCCACTACTGTTGTTAGAGGACTTTCCATCTCTTTAAATGTTGAAATCATAAGCAGAGTGACTACCCTACCCTTGGGAGTTCGATGGAGCAAGGAGGATAAAGCAGTAAGTGTTATAGCTAGGAAAAAATTCTTCATTCATAGAGAAAAGCCTGTAGAAGATAAAAATGGAGTGAGAAGAGAGAGCCTACCTTACCCTGGGATGAAGTGGCCTATCACATCCTCAAATACATATCTTGTGAGGGGAGGTTTAGAATTGTGTATGCCTATCATTTTAGGTTGCTCCATGAGCTAAGGTTCAAAGCAGAATTACCCACTCCACAGAGACTCAGTGTTCCACATTTCCTCTTGTATTTTATCATTGAAATGAGCCAGAAATTGAGGGAAAGGAAACACCAACACATTTCTCACCATGGCCTCATTAATTTGATTATTATGGATGCCTTGAGCCACCTAAGGAAACCTGTGCTATGGACTGACTTTGTAGACATGGATAGGGAAATTTTCATTGAAACACAATTCATTACCTCCATACAGCAAGAAGGAACACCAACCTCTAGTATTGGGGGTAGGGAAGGAAAGGAGGAAGAGAAGGAGGAAGCATAAACCAAGGAAGAGAAGGAGGCAGTAGAAACCAAGGAAAGAGAGGAAGAGAAACAAAGAACAGAGGGAGAGAACCCTGAGGAGACCAACAAACCTTAAGAGATAGAAAGACAAGGAAAACAAATAAGCCTCTCACCAAGAAACATAGAGCAAGAAGTAGTTACCACATTGGCCACACTTGGCACACCTGTCAAGCCCAAAAGAAAGAAGCCAAGGCAAGGCCCCTTATATTTTAAAACAAGGAAGAGCACCAAGATAAGGCAAGGGAAGCCTCAACCTCCTTCAAAAATCCCTATCACCATTGATGAATCAGCAAGCAAAAAGGAAGAAGTGGGACCTAGTGAGGGAAAGATTGAGGAAGTTACCTCTCCTAAGGCCAAGACTAAGCAACCTGTGCTACCCATGGGGAGGCCCACCACTAGAGAAGTCACATTTAAAAGGCTCAAGACACAAGTTTCCCTGTTACAAGAGGAAACATAAGAGCTACAAAAGAATCAGGGGCTGCTACATGAGAAACATGGGTTGCTATAGAAGTGCTACAGGAAGAGGCATCCACTCCAAAATAAGAGGAAAAAGGCTGCCAAGAACTCTAGGAGCCTAATCCACAACCCAACCTAGCATCCTACTACAAATTTATTGAGGGGGTAGGATTATACTTGAGAAATTTGTTATCCCACTCTTCTTTGAGTTGGAGAAGGAAAGAGGTAGAACACATAGATGGATGAAAATTGAAAAATCCAAAAAGGTAGAAGATGTGGGCCTCATGGAGGAGAAAACAATGAAATGGGAAAGGAATTGAATGACTTGAGACTAAGGGAGTCATTCATAAGGGAGAAGCTATAGGCAGAAAACACAAGGCTAAGAGAGCAGCTACAAGAAAAAGAGACATAACTTGCCACTATGGAAATTTTATCTATGGAAGTCATACAATGCAGGAAGACATCCAAATCCTATTCCATTTTCCTCAAGGAGCATTGGTTGTAATTCCAGACAAATACACTAGAAAAGTATGGATCCTTACCTTTCCAAGGCTATAGACAGTTCATTGACTTTTGCAGAAAGGAAATTATTGAGGATAGAGACAAACTGGTTGAGTTTTACATGCACAATCTGATCCTCACAGACATGAATTTATGGGGCCCCAACTTAAGATTAGGAGACATGAAACTGATGGAATTATTATCTCGGTTGACCCATGAGGAAACAAGGGTTGAAGAAGTGAAAAAGGTGATGGAAAAGGAATAAAATGAGCCCTTATACATCATAGCAGAATTAGTGAGCCCCAAGGCTATCATTTTCAACCACAATCTAATCTTATCTGATCCTAAATTTTCACGTAGGTACATGGAAGCCCAAGAAAAAACCATCTTACATTTTGTGGACACCTTTAGGATGTTGGGGACAGAAATTTTTTAAGTGTGCTAAAGAAGATGGCATGCCCTACCTCACAGTTTGAAAATCAAAGAGTATCACTCTCCAGAAAGAATAAGGAATGCCTTGGAGAGAACCCCACTATACAAAAGAATCATGCAAAGGTTGAAGATCAAGTGGATAGGACCTAAACTCATTCCTCCTTTACTGTTGAGCCTACAAGAGATAAGAAACCAGGCAGAAGAACAAAAGGAATGGACAAACATAGAATAAAATGCACGTTTCTATCCATATGAAGGCACACCAACTGAGATGCCTTGGGATGTCAAAGAGGTCATCGGGGCCATGAATGAGCTTCATATCAGTGACTGAGTTTCTCAAAGGGTGAGCAACACCTTCAACAGGGGGATTATGATGGGTCCCATAAATAGTTATATTTTGACATTGATTGTGCTATCCTCTAACCCTTAAAACTCTCATTTTATCACATTATTTCACATTTTTAGTCATAATATGCTTAGTAAGAATACTAAAGGGTGTTTCTCATGTTGCATGGCCTAATGTTATTAATATGTGGGAAAAATAAGAATTTTTGGAGATATTTACTATGCAGGGGCTTGATGGAGATAACCAGAGAGAATATATGAGGCTTTTCCACCTCATTAACTCTCCAACTCGGCATGAAATCACAAAATCCTCACCAACAGATTGAATTCACTAATAGTCAAGGAACTCCAAGTAAATGTGAAGATCAAAGGGAACCAGATCCACAAATATCGATATTTTGGAGGGAATCACTCCTCTTTTCAAGGGAGCTTCCCTTAGCTACCTTTTGTATAAATAAACCAGCCAAAAGGCTCATTAGGATTCGAATTTTTGCTGCAGCTAGGAGTAGCTACTGAGAGCCTAGTGCTTGACATTTTTATTCTCATCTTTCATATGATGTATGGGATTCTTATTTTTTGTTAATGAGAAGTTCACTATTGGTCTGCATCTGAATTAGGTTTGGAGGGCTAAAACCCTTGGGTTTGGGACCAACCTAGAGGCTTTAGTCACTCTATTGTACTTCTTCCTTGTTCTTGTTCAATTCATTGAAATTATTTTTGTTTCAGTAGGTGTTATATCATAAAAAATTGTGATCACAGGTTTTTCAATAACCTCTCTTGTGGGAAGAGTGATTGGAAGATCTACAATAACAAAATATGTGTTTATGATTTCTTGGAAATTTTTAAGTATTTGACTAAAATCCTTCTGCATGTTTAGTTTCTGAAACTTAGAAGTTAGCAACATTGGTTTGGAAATTTGATTTGTTTTGTAGGGTAGAGTATATTTTAATAAAATTCAACTCATCCTTTCCATGTTAATTTACTTTGTTGTAATAGTGATTATTTGATGCATGTGTTTGACTAGTTTGCAAGGATTGTGTTGACCTGCAGGGGTGGGCACACCTTTCTACATCCACCTAGGCCACTCCATCTCCCTCCTAGACACCTCACATTGCCTCCAAACTCTACCATCAAGATCACTCTTCTAAGGTAAATGGAGGACACCGTGGGCACAAACTTTGGTGCAAGATAGACCTCTGATGGGTACTAGGCTTGGCTAAGGGGATCCCACACCCTTCACTCACCTTCTTATACCTTCATCCACCTTATTCTACCTTTAATACACCATTCATTTCCTCAAAAATCTCTCAGACCCCCTCCTGTAGCAAAACAGGGCCTCCTGTAGCACTTCTTGTAGCAGACATGTAGCATTGTTTTCTTCAACTAGATTCACTCTAGATTTCATCCTTTGAGTATTGAAGTTGAATAATGGCCCACAAGCCTTGATTTCATTATCCGGGAAAATTCTAAGACTACTCCGACCCCATTTTCTCTTCACTACAAACATAATATAGCAAATAGAATTAGAATTAGCATTTTTTCATAGTTTTATTGAAGGTTGAATTTCTCATTTTCAAGCAAGTGCAAATAGATAGATGATTCACGAAAGTAGTTTATTACATTGATTAGGTCTACAAATAGAATAGCATGGTTTACTTCTGTAGCTAGACTATTGTTTTTCCTTTCATGCAATTTCAATTCAACATTTACATTGAATGAATGGCACTTTCAGTTCTGTAGTTATAATCATGGTAATCTCCTTGCAATTGTGACATGTTTTTCTCTATGTATTTATTTTTGTGGTCTCTGAAGACCTTGATTTGATCTCATGACATGAGTAGAACTTAACTTGTTGTGCATATAGCACTATCACCTCTAAGTTTGTACGAACCCCAGGTTGATAATTTAATTTGAGGAGCCCTTGGGAGTTGCAACATCCTTGGTGAAGCACTAAGGCTCATAAAATATTACAGTGGTTGTAGTGGTTTCTAGGATCCTTTTACTGGCGTGTTATGGTTATTGTATTTTTATATTTTCCCCCTTTACACTTCTTTGTCCCCTCCTTAAAAGTGTCTTGGTGATCCTTCTGCTTTGATCCACTTGATTTCCCTTTCTTCTTGCCTATGTTTTCCAAGTATTGTACCTATACACAATCCTCATCCACCAATATGGGCTTAAACATCATCACTTACTTATGCATATGGTTGTGTATACCCACCAGATACTTTAGGAATACATATGGGTTCTTTGGGGAGATATTCAGCATTATGGTCATGTTTTTTAAGTCTATGGTGTAATCATATACACTTTTCACTGCTTCTTCTTGAATTAGTGCCACCATGTACAATGGTATTCTACATACCTGATAGGGTAAAATTGTGACTTTATGAGGGTTTTAAATTCCTCCCATTTAGTCACTAGAGGATCTCCCTCCAACCTCAATGTCTTTGTGTGGATTTCCCACCAAGTCAGGGCATGGCCCTCTAATTTCAATTGTGAAAATGAAATCTTTTGTTCTTCCTCTATATGATGAACACTAAAATAAACCTATGATTATTGCAACTAGTTATTTAGCTTCAAAATGAAAATCTTATGTTGGTATTCCTTGCTATCAACCTTTGCCTCCATTTTGAATAAGGATTGCGAATGGTTCATGACACTCAAATTGTGTTGATATCTTTTAGGTCATTTCTTCGTCTCGTTCTTTGTTTCATCCCGATCCCTTGATCTCCCATCTAATCAGTCCTTTGCATTAAAATCCCCATCTTCTCCAAATATCCCAAGCTTATTTCTTAGGGTTGGCATGAGGAGATTCACATTACATCTTATATCTACAACGTGTGCTTCCATTCACAAAACAATCTCCTATGTTGGATCATGAGGATTATTTATATATTCATCAACCATGACTATGTTTTTATGTATTTTTTATTCATCGATCTAAATCCCTTGTGAATCTCCATAATATACCTAAATAAATATGCTTTAATACCTATATGATCCATAAAAGCCCATTTATATTCCATTGGACAGTTCATCACAACATATAGAAGAGAGGGGAATAGAAGAGTCGGTATTTATAATGACTCATTTGTTTCTTAGATAATTCTAAGAATAAATTCTTTATAGATCCGATAAATTATACTTTAAAATATGAAATCTACGTGACTATGAGGATTTATTTCAGATTAGATTTTTGGATCTGTAAATTATTATTTATTGCATATGCATGGAACTTATAATTATGAGAAAAATAAATAACACCAAAATAAATACTCATAAACCATGATTTGACACAAGATATAACCTCAGAAACCCTTTTAAGAGAAAACCCAACTGGAAGGTGAAGTTGCTCTACTTCTTCTTCTCTGAATAGAAAATAGATACAAGTATAAAGAAGTAAGGCATGTGGCATGTGGCCTGCTATAGTGCATAAATCCTATATGTGTTTTATTTCCCTATCCCTCTCGACTACTCTTCTCATCTATGGAACAAGTGCACTAAAAAAGAATGGAATCACTTTTCCTCCCAATGGCTTGATAATAACATAGCTTGATAGCCTACTAGTGCTTACATTTGACTCCCTCAACTCTTAACCAAAATTACAATATGGAATATTCTAGAGTCTTTTCATCATGATCACATGGTCAGCCCAATTTCCTAAGTAATGGGGGCTAATGTGGCATCCTCTCAAATTATGGTGGTGAAAATAGGAAGATCGACTTCCAAGTGGCATAACTTTTGTGTACGAACTCTAACTGAGGCAATTCTTGCACAACTGAAAGGTATTTATGTGTAGAATATGAAAAAATTTGTTTCACTAAAGTAGAAAAGTTTTACCTACAAAAAAAATGTTTTTTGATGCCTCAAGATTCTACTCGAAGGTTTTAGACCCAATTTTCCAAACTGGGTCCTGCTAGTAAAAATGGCCTTGAGTTGATTCCTCCACTTTTTCCTCTATGAAAACATCAAGATGCATGAAAAATAATATAATTATCTAATCTAGATCAAATCATGAGGGTAGGGGTTGAGACAACAAGATTTTAACAAGTTAATTATGATGGTAGGGGTTAATAAGATGGGGACCTCATCTTCTAAGGAGGGTGGTGGAGACTCTTGAGCATGTATATTTGGGAATTCAACGACGGGGTTAGGGACCTCTACAATTCTCTACCGCTTTGGTAATCTATTTTCTTTCCTCCTATCTTCCATCGAGCCCTGATGTTTTTTTTTCACATAGGAAAATCTCAGCAGATCAATCCCGAAGGGAATCAAATCCCACTAGCCAGACTGTCAGGGCCTAACCCCAAGGGCATTGAGGAGAATTAACCCTGTGACCTCTCGATCGGTGAGGCACTTAACAACAGGGACTTGACCGATTGAGCTAACCCTTGGGGCTATCAAGCCCTGATGTTGCTTCCATCATCAATCATGACTTTTAGTTGTTGCACAGTGTCTTAAGCTTGGGGGACTTACCCTTCTCCTATGGCTTTCCCTTCATTGTTGGTGGCTATTTTAGAGGGTGAGGTTCTATCCCAACCTTTTACGAAGATTCAACCCTCCTTGCATGATTTATTATTCACCTTCTTCTAGGACCTTTTACATATCTTAGCCCCATACTAGTTGAGCATCAGTTGTACCTTATTGCCTCCTATAGCCATGACGTGTTAGCATGCCCATTATCAGAGGGGAGGGGAAGCAAGTGGAGAAATTGGTTTCTATAGGGTGAGGTTTTGGGTTGAGCTCTCGATGTGATTTATTCATCAGCATGCCCCTCCTAGTATCTAGGAATAAATCTGGTCGGTGGAGGAGGAAATTCGCCAGGAAAGGAAAGAAGTATTGGATTCATAAGTCATGCAGGGTAGATCCATGGGCACCAAACACAAGAAATTTACGTGGATGATAAAACCATTACCTCCATAAGGTGGAACTCTACTGGCATTTCATGTTGTTGTTAGGTGAGGCTTTGGGTGATCAGCATTAGTCACAAGTTATGCACATGTTGGACAAGTTGAAGGACCACATGTTGGACATAGAAGAAAGGATAGAAGATTGGAGATGGACTCAGCACCTAGCTCTCCAATTCCACAACCATACAAGGTTGAGGAGTATCCCATTAATATAAACACTTCATTGTACTCTTGCGACCCAGGATCCCCTAGATCATGTTATTTAGTTTCTATATTTTATGCCAGTTCTCTGGGGGTGTTTATGCCCCATCATTGTTGTTAATTTTAGTTTTTTAAGCTTGTTATCTCAAACTCTATGGATTGGAAATATCATTGTTTTGGATGATCATTATTGCTTGTTTCCCCGGCTATGACACGAAAATAATACTCTTAACTCCTTGGACATATCTTGTCATCTTCAATTGAATTTTGTTATTTTAAGTTGTATCCTCTTCTATCTCTGGTCTCCCCCAATGGTAGGTGAGAGACAAGAATTCTAGTAAATATGTTGTAAAATTTTGAAAAAATATATATATATATATATATATATATATATATATATATATATATATATATATATATATATATATATATAACATTGTTGGATTTTTTTAACATACTTTGCAAAAGTAAACCAATAAAATCCAATCATTGTAATCTAGATTTGAAAATGTATTATTCATTATTTTGAAATAAAGTAATATTATATATATTAGAGTAAGTTGGAAATTTTTATTAAGCAAAATATGTGATCTAGAGAAGCACCTAAGTATATAGAAAAATATTAATTTTCCAAAGTTTTAAGGGAAGAAATTTTAATTTTGAATGTCACAAGCCCAACAAAAACATGATTGAATTATTTTTCCAAAAGCTCAAAAGAGATACATTCAAACATTTCTTACATGAGATTCTCATGAATTGGTTATATAACAAAAGTTCAAAAGAGATACATTCCAACATTTCTTACATGATATTCTCATGAATTGGTTATATAACAATAGATAAAAGCAGTACATGATTAAATTGTTGCTTTGGTATGACTTTTTGTCAATTGAGCAAATGTTTTTCTCTTCTTCTCCCCTACTTTTATCTTAACTTGTTTTCATGTAGGTGGGGTACTTGAAGTTTCTTCTAGGCCTTGAGGACCTTGAACTAATTGAGATTATTTTTTAGATAAAGTTACGGCTTCATAATTTTGATTTGCCCCAACTTGCCGCTGGATGAGGGCTTAACTTGACTTACAAGACTTACCATGGAATTCTTGTCTCATGTCATGTTTAGTTTGTGGGATACCTTTTCTTGTTTTTCTTAGGAAATTATAGTCTCTTGATTTATTTCATTGGACTAGATAATTATCTCTAAAGAATTGAGTCAAAATAATTTAAGCTAAGAACCCTAAATTGAAATCCATTTCCACATAAATTCTGACATATGTTGCAATTATTAACCTTTGAATTTCATGAAAAATATAATGGAACTTTCTAAAAAAAGAAAAAAAAAAAAATTGAAAAAAAATAAAACCAAAACATACAACAATAAATTTAGATTCCACAACTACACAAAAATTGTAGTCAGAACCTCTCACAAAAATTGGAAGAAATATACTAAAGCTTTAAACACAAACATAAGCATGCCTTACATTACCCTAAAATGATGCATGGCACTTCAATATCAAATATTAGATATTTTTAAAAACAATAATTTTATTACATAATTTTATTATTAATTTAGATACTTATTAGAGAGACTGGCCAAATGAACTAGAATGTTCACTTGGGGACAAAATACCTGCACCTTTAATCACTTTATACACTCATCATTTAATCAAAGTGGGTATTGGCTTTCACATCCTTTGATAAGCAGAGACTTCAAAACCATTAGTATTCTCTTTCACATCCTTCGATAATCAGTAACATCAAAGTGGGTATTTGCGTTCACTTTAATGGAAGGAGATACAGTGAGGGAAAATTGGAAGGAGATACAGTGAGGGAAAATTTTTAAATGGTATTATACCCAGTGAAAGAAAAAATTATAATGTTGGACTATGCATATATGATAAAATTTTGAAAAAAAACGAACATGCAAATTGGTTGATTGATAAAATTATTAGAATTTTTTTTATTAATATTAGAAATGTTTCTTATGGTGGCCTAAACCGCAACAAATCCTTGTATGTTGCTATGTAATTTCTGATGAAGTGATTGGTTATGTGTTATGAAACCAGCTCAAGAAAAGATAGAAAAGATAGATCAACGCCTTAGAATTCAGCCTCTTCGAGGGGGCAACCTCCTTTACATTACATAAATGAACAATTCTTTTATGATAAAAATGAAAATACCTCCTTTCTATATATAGGAGTCTAAGGGGTCATAACATAATCAAAGCCGACATAACAATAATAATGTAAGGGCACAATAATAACAATAGTGGACTTCTATGGGGCACAAGAGTAACAATATGGGCACTACATGGGTACATCAATATAATAAGTGGGTTGTACTAATAACAATAAGGGGTTACACTAGTAGTATAGGGGCCTAACATGCCCCTCTCCTTCAAAAAGCGTTGTCCTCAACGCTTGAGTAGTTCTTGATGCTTCTATATAAAATTCTTGTCCTCCCATGTGGAATCTTCAGTAGGTAGATTCTTCCACTTGATGAGATACTCTGAAGTTGATTGATTTCGTAGCTGTCCGATTCTTGTTTCTGTGACTACTCCAGGTTCCAATATGATTTTTCCTTCCTCTTCAATTTCTGGCAATATTGTTTGAATTGGGATCTTTTGCAACTTTTGAATAAGTGGCCATACTTCTTTTTCCTTCTTCCATTCATACCTTGCTTCGTTTATCCAATCTGGTTGGATAATAGAAATAGCACAAAACAATGCTTCCACATCCTCATCCCTGAAGAGTCTTCCCATTCGATAAGGTCGCCATTTTTTAAGTGCATGTACTATTGCCAAGATTTCCTTATCATAAATAGCTTGCTTTAGATGTAGCAGTAAAAGTACCCAATCGCCTACATCAAAACATTTTTCAATATGATGTTGATCTACCTATTGTTTCATTTGATTTTGCACCGAAGTGGTGTTATCCGTTAAAAGTTGGAGAACTTGTTGTTGATGCTCGATGTGATCTTTCACTGCTTGAACCTTTTTCTTCTTGATATGTCCTTCTATCTTTATAGTTTGAGGCGTGGTAATTTCTTCCAATCCTTTACAAGATATGGTTGGATTCATTTCTTGACGCTTGATGTGATCTTTCACTTCTTGAACATTTTTCTTCTTGATATGTCCTTCTATCTTGATAGTTTGAGGAGTGGTAATTCCGACCAGTGAATTACAAGATATGGTTGGATTCATTTCTTATTTCTTGATGTGATCTTTCACTTCTTGCACCTTTTTCTTCTTGATATGTCCTTCTATCTTGAGAGTTTGAGGAGTGGTCATTCTTGCCAATAGTTTACAAGATATGTTCGGATTCATTTCTTCTTTCTCTAGGGTCGGGTCCTGGCATATATCCTCTTCTTTTGATGTTTCTTGATCCTTTTCTTCCTCCTCTTCATACTCTATGTAAAATAATTTCTTCTCAGCACACTTATGACCTTTAGTGCATTTTCTATCACAATTGTAACAAAGCCCTTTTTCTCTTTTTTCTTCCAATTGTTGTGGTGTAACCCTTGTAGTTTGTGGAAAGCTAGGAGAAACAACACGTCCATCTTTATAGTTGTGAGGGGTAGACTTCCTTGTTGCCATAATTTTACTTTCAAATATGTCACAATGACTTTTTACTCTTTCCAATTGTTGTGGTGTTGCTCTAAAGAAGGTGTTGCTCTTTGTATCCTCATAATGTGCTATCATTTCCTCCGTGAGAATTGACCACGTAACAAGTTGTTTACGAGAACAAAGCCATTTATACCATAAAAATTGATCTGGTTCTAAATATGAAGATGGAATACATACCTTTTGTAACAGTGGTACACCATGTATATCAAAATATTGCTCCATCTAAAGTATCCAATTTACCGGATCCTTGCCATCAAACTTCCTCATCTTGCTTTTTCTTGATTTTAGGACCTTGAACTTGAAACGACTGTAACTCTGTACTTTCGAATATTTAAGTTTTGAAATTGCTACCTGTAGTAGCCCTCTATGTGCTCTTTCCAATGCCACCAGTCTGATCCAAATTGGATTCTCCAAGAAAGAGTTATGCACAATCTCCCAAGATGACCTGATTATAGACCTTTCCAGAAGAGCGAACTTGTATGAAGTGCCACGTGTCAATTTTTTGATCTTTGGCTCTGAAAAAGATATACGAGAAACTATAGTCCGTCGTCTTTCTTAACCTTCTTACGAAATTTCAATCCAATGCTCAGAGAGAAAGTTATGACGATTGTCCCCAGGTCACCTGTTTGGAATGTAATTCAGGAGTCTATAAAAAGACCAACTTCCTTAGATCATATCTCCGCGAATATAGCGCAAAAATCTCTGAAATTCGGACCCAAGGTTCAGCACGATTTCTTCTCAAATGGTTTTTTTTTGTGACTTCTGAAACATCACAGAAAAAAGTTATAGCGAAAATGCCACGATGACCTGTTTGGAGCAGCAAAACCCTAGAATCCAAAGCTCTGATACCAAATGTTATGAAACTAGCTCAAGAAAAGATAGAAAAGATAGATCAGCGCCTTAGAATTCAGCCTCTTCGAGGAGGAAACCTCATTTACATTACATAAATGAACAATTCTTTTATGATACAAATGAAAATACCTCCTTTCTATATATAGGAGTCTAAGGGGTCATAACATAATCAAAGCCGACATAACAATAATAATGTAAGGGCACAATAATAACAATAGTGGGCTTCTATGGGGCACAAGAGTAACAATATGGGCACTACATGGGTACATCAATATAATAAGTGGGTTGTACTAATAACAATAAGGGGTTACACTACTAGTATAGGGGCCTAACATTATGACGGGTAAAAATCACCTTGTTTATTTTCTCTGAAATCTTGATAGACCATAAATTATGTTAATATATCGGTGTTTTTGAGAGAGAAAAAATTAAATAATTATTATTTTTTTATTATATGCATATAAAGTATGTTTAGTCTTTTTCCCTTTATTTTTGGTGGGCGAGAGTTATTCATGCATGAAATAAGGGGTATGTCCCAAAGTAGTTTATGTTTTTATTTACTTGGTAAAGAATTGGTGAGGAAATTATTTTATTTCTTCTTTTTGGAAAATAGATTTATGTATAAAGATATTTCACCATGGTTTGAGTTATTTAATGATGAGATAGGGTGACAATTTAGTATATCAAATATGATAATATCAAAGGAATCAATGGATTGTGAATTTCACGATATCATGTATCCATTGTGCATATATGTGATAGAACTATAATTAACAGATATGAATTATGCATAGACCATAATTATAATTAATAGATCAAAACTATAATTGAGAGTTAATGGATACCAAAACATTATTTGAAAATGGTATCAAGAAAAATAGATATTTATATGCTTTTTTATGTATCATGAGAAACATGCATACCATGTTTTAAGTTAATTCAAGATAACATAATATGGCTTTAAGTTTTTATTGTTAGACATCATAGTATGTCATATGCATATGAATGAACATCATGATATGCATTTTTTTGTGACGGGATCATTGTATTGTTATTTACACATGTTTGTTTGTTTCATATATTTTGATCCTTTATGATTAAAATTGATGCATCGTGATGATGTATAATAATCGTTTTGATGCATTGACCTCAAGATTGTCAATACATTTTTATTATACTTGAAGTTATTATGTTTGTAACATTAGTTGACTTATAGAGTAGCCACAATATAACAAGTCAATGGTATAGTATAAATCACAAATTGGATGCAAGAGATTATATTAGTGAATAACATCAAAATTGTAATTAAATCATGAAATGATGTGTTATGAAACCAGCTCAAGAAAAGATAGAAAAGATAGATCAACGCCTTAGAATTCAGCCTCTTCGAGGGGGCAACCTCCTTTACATTACATAAATGAACAATTCTTTAATGATTCAAATGAAAAAACCTCCTTTCTATATATAGGAGTCTATGGAGTCACAATATAATCCAGCCGACCTAACAATAATAATATAAAGCCACAAAAATAATAATAGAGGGATTCTATGGGCACATTAATAACAATATGGGGGCAATGGGGGCACAACAATATAAATAAGGGGTATAAAAAAAATAGTAATGGGGTAATCACTAGTATTATAGGGACCCAACGTGCCCCTCTCCTTCAAAAAAGTGTTGTCCTCAACGCTTGAGTAGTTCTGGATACTTCTGCATAAAATTCTCATCCTCCCATGTGGAATCTTCAGCAGATAAGTTCTTCCACTTGATAAGGTACTCTAAAATTGATCGATTTCGTAGCTGTCGAGTTCTTGTTTCTATAACTGCTTCCGGTTCTAATATAATTTTTCCTTCCTCGTCAAGTTCTGGCAATATTGTTTGAACTGGGAGCTTGTCGCCTATAACCTTCTTTAAGCATGAAACATGGAAAACTGGGTGCAATCGAGAAGCTGCAAGAAGCTCCAATTTGTATGCCATAGTACCAATCTTTTGCAACACCTTGTATGGACCATAATACTTTGGTGATAATTTATTATCCTTCTTAGCTTGCTTGAGGGACATTTGCTTATATGGTTGTAGCCGTAGGAATACCCAATCACCTACATCAAAACTTCTTTCACTGCGATGTTGATCTGCCTGTTGTTTCATTCTATTCTGTGCCAACACGAGGTTATCCTTTAAGAGTTGGAGGACTTTTTGTTGATGTTCGATGTGATGTTCCACTGCCTGAACCTTAGAATTTTCTCTTAAATATGATGTGATGGATGGTGGTTGATACCCATAAAGTGCCATAAATGGGGTCATTTTTGTTGTTGTATGAAAGGAAGTGTTATACCACCATTCAGCCAGAGGCAACCATTTGACCCATTGTGTCTGTTTATCAGATACAAAGCAACGAAGATATCCTTCCAAACATTTGTTTACTATCTCAGTTTGCCCATCAGATTGAGGATGATAAGATGAGCTATGAGCTAACTGAGTACCAAGACAAGAAAATAATTCTGTCCAAAAATTTCCAGTGAAAATGGGATCTCTGTCACTTACAATAATCTTTGGCTTTCCATGTAGCTTTTGAATTGTTTCCATAAATGCAGTAGAAACTGTACTGGCTTTAAATGCATGTGATAATGCACAAAAGTATGCATACTTGGTAAGTCTGTCAACTACCACCATGATGACACTCTTTCCCTCAGACTTGGGTAAACCTGTGATAAAATCTATTGATACCTCCTCCCAACATTGGCTTGGAATGGATAAAGGTTGTAATAGACCCGGTGTCTTAATTGTTTCAACTTTATTTTGTTGGCAAACCAAACATTCTGCCACAAACTTTTGAATATCTGATTTAAGGCCATCCCAAAAAAATTCCTTCTTAACCCTGTGGTAAGTTTTTAAAAATCTTGAGTGCCCTCTTAAGGGAGAAGTGTGCAATTCCATAAGAATCTTTTGTTTTAGCTGGGAATTCTTACAGAGGTATAAGCGCTATTTGTACCATAACAAATCATTTTTCCAGCTAAATGTATCAGACGTACTGGAATCTTGTTGTAGCTTTCGAATAAGTGCCCACACTTCTTCGTCATTCTTCCATTCCTCCCTTGCTTCATTTATCCAATCTGGTTGGATGATAGAAATAGCGCACAACAATGCTTCCACATCCTCATCCTTCCTTGAGAGTGCATCTGCCACCACATTTTGCTTCCCTTTTTTGTAGATGATTTCAAAGTCATAACCCAACATCTTTGTGACCCACTTTTGTTGCTCTTCAGAGGATAATCTTTGTTCTAAAAAGTATTTAAGGCTATCATGATCTGTTTTTACCTTGAAGTGTCTTCCCATTAGGTAGGGTCGCCATTTCTTAAGTGCATGGAGTATTGCCAACATTTCCTTCTCATAAATAGCTTTGCTTAGAAACTTTCCCTTGATTGGACGACTTTCAAAAGCAATGGGTCTTTCATCTTGCATTAGAACAGCACCAATTCCATTTCCTGAAGCATCACATTCCACAATAAAGGTTTTTGTGAAGTCTGGTGTAGCTAAGACCGGTGCTTGGCACATTGCCTCTTTAAGATGTTCAAAGGCCTTTGTTGCTTCCGGAGTCCATGAAAATGCATCTTTCTTCAATAATGTCGTTAGAGGTGCTGCTATTCTCCCATAATTCCTAACAAACTTGCAATAATACCCTTTCAACCCAAGAAATCCGTGCAAATGCTTTATGGATGTGGGGATTTTCCATTCCTTAATGGCTTTAATTTTGGTAGGGTCTACCTTAACTCCTTCATGAGATACAATATGACCCAAATATTCCACCTCCTGGACTCCAAAGAAACATTTGGATCTTTTGGCATATAATTGTTTCTCCTCCAATAGTTGTAGCACCCTGTCAACATGTTCAACATTATCCTTCCAAGACTTGTTGTAGATAAGTATATCATCAAAAAATACTAACACAAATTTTCTAAGGAATGGTTTGAAAATTGAATTCATCAAACCTTGAAATGTTGAAGGTGCATTGGTAAGGCCAAAAGGCATGACCAAAAATTCATAATGACCCTCATGAGTTCTAAATGTCGTTTTTGGAATGTCTTCAATCTTCATTCTGATTTGATGATATCCTGAACCAAGATCCAACTTGGTGAAGTAAATTGATCCATGCAATTCATCCAGTAATACATCAATGACAGGAATGGGGAACTTATCTTTAATAGTGAGCTTGTTGAGCTCCCTATAATCCGGACACATGCGCCATGATCCATCCTTCTTGTGCGCCAATACTACTGGAGCAGAGAAAGAACTTTGACTCGGTTGAATTATACCAGCCTCTAGCATTTCTGCAACCATACGTTCAATTTCACTTTTTTGGACATAGGGATATCTGTACGGCCTGATGTTTGGAGGAACACTTCCTGGAATCAGATGAATAGCATGATCATGATCACGCATAGGTGGGAGACCTTTGGGAGTCTCAAATACCTTGGAATTATTGTCCAGGACTTTTTGGAGATCTGGAGAAATAGATGATTCTAATGTGGAAACATCTAGCGAACATAATTGTGCAATTACACCCCTTTGCTCCTTTTTTAGAAGCTTTGTCATACCATTAGACATAATTATCTTTCCTGGTTTCCCTGCAATACCCCTTAATTCAACTTCCTTTCCTTCCATAGAAAATTTGATGAAAAGTTCTTGAAAATTAAAAGCTATTGTACCCAAGGATTGTAGCCATTGGACTCCTAGTACAACATCAGCACCTCCCATTGGAATGGAAAGCATTGGGCTAGTCAATACATATTCTCCCATGGATAGCTTGATATTATGGCACTTTCCAGAGCAATTTATTGTTCCTACATTTGCAATCATCACTTGACACTCTGGTGCTGGATATAGGAAGCAATTCAATTCTTTTGCTACCCTACAATGAATAAAATTGTGGGTGCTTCCTAAATCAATCAACACTATCACCTTTTTCTTCTTGATTTGTCCTTCTATCTTGATGGTTTGAGGAGTGATAATTCCCGCCAATGCATTACAAGATATGGTTGGATTTATTTGTTCTTCATCTAGGCTTTGTTCCTGGAGCATATCCTGTTCTTTTGACCTTTCTTGCTCCTTTTCTTCTTCCTCTTCACAATCTATGTAGAATAATTTCTTCTCAGCACACTTATGACCTTTAGTGTATTTGCTATCACAACTATAACAAAGCCCTTTTGCTCTTTTTTCTTCCAATTGTTGTGGTGTCAACCTTATAGGTTGTGGAAGACTAGGGGCAACTGCACTTCCATCTTTATAGTTGTGAGTGGTATGCTTCCTGGTTGCCATAATTTTGCTTTCCATTTTTCTTGCTAACCTGAATGCCTTCTCTAATGAATTAGGTTCCCAAAGTCGAACATCATGTTGGATATTATCCTTTAAAGACCCTATGAACACATCAATCCTATGCTGCTCTTGTCATGCGGAAAGAGTCGATTTTACGGACAAAACCGACCTCCCTAGAAGCTAAGGCTTTCTAGTGACAAACAAGACAAATAAACTACCTTTCTCTAAACATGCATTTAGAATACAAGTAATCAGGTGATTATAACATACCTTTAGTCCAACGCTTTGTAGTAGTCCAGCCTCGCTGATCCAGATGAGCTCCTCCTTCTCTTCGAAACCTGCATTCACTAACCAGCCAAAAGATTAAATAGCACCTGATAAACTTATAAAATAACACATATTCATCATACAGACCAAGGAGTATATGAAACAAATCATGAATAACAATCTGTTGAGAAAAATGAGTTCATTTGTATTAAGTGGAAACAAAAGAAACCATTACAACCTGAGCCTTGGTGTTGTGCAGGTCCCTCCTAGGGTCCAGCAAGAGTTTTCCTTTACTTTGATCAGCTCACCCACTTCCAAATAAGGCTAGGAAAGGATGGGAATCTCTCCTCTCAAGCTCTATAAGGGAGTCCTAATTCCAGCAGCATCTACCCATAGGAATGTTCAGCTTTCAACCTCCCCTCCTTCTGGCCCAATGCCTATATTTATAGTGCTCTAGAGGAAGTTAATCAGGTCCACCATCAATGGGATAAGCCCCTCTTTGGATGGGATAGCTCCCCTCTTGATGGGATAAGTTCCTCTTTCATAGGGATACATGAACCATCTGGAGGCGCTCAATACACGTCAAACAAGCTTCTAGAATGCTCTAGAAATGACCACAAGTAACTTTTTTGAAGTGAAACTTGCGCCTTTTGACCTTTACAGGAGTACACACCCATTTCTTTACAGACAGAGCGTACAAGTACGCAGGTATTGTGAACTTGGGGTGCGTACACGCAGGTAAGGTTAAGAGAAACTGCGTACCCAGAGATATATAGATTTTTAAAGACTTTCTCTCTTTCTTGGAGTTTGACATGAAGAGCAGAGGTATAAGACTTGCCAAGGAGGATAGTATGACAGTTGATGGAGCCATACTAACTGCAAATAGTCATGGTGACAAATTTTAGTGTAACAAATTGCCCCCTAAAGTGCGAAGCCTGTAGTAGATTAGGGTTTCATATCATCTAGGAAGGGTGAAGTACTTTATCATTTCAAGGATTATCTTGTGGAGAGCCCAGTCGGAACCTGCAAGTATTCAACACAAAATACATATATAAGATCATATCATCGCTGAGGTAGGCATTCACATACTCAGATCAAAAACTTTAACTAACAAACTAACTACTGCTCTGATACAGGAATGATTTTGCAGTACATCATAATCATAGACTTGTGTAGACACAGTATGGACGCAGCCATCTGTTTATAGTTGGTCTACTATACAATGAATACAAAACTCCTCGCAGCCTGGATGGTGGAAACTACATCCAGGGTCTTCATTTCTACTTCCCGAAATAGTACGATTCTATCCATGCGAATAAATGAGTTGATGTCGAGCATGGTAGAAACCACTTGATTACCAGTCAATGATGTAAATTGTTAACAAGTGTGAGAGAGACCACCAGTGATGTCAATGGTTCTCAAAGTACCCAGTACAATCCATGAGATGTGAATTAATGAGTTGATGTCGAACATTTCACGGAATCCTTTGATCGAAAGTCAATGATGTAAACCGTCGTCAAAGGCAAGAGACCTGCCATTGATGCATGCAGATTTCAAGGTACTGACAATTTCTAGGTCATCTTTCTAGATAATGTGCTGATGTCGATAGAAAGTGACCCGTTGCAGGCAAGCCCACAACACGAAATCATAGATCAAGTTGAAGAAATGTAGCTGTAAGGACTGACTCAAGGATGGTCGAGATGGATGACGGGTATTTTGCATATGAATGGTTTATTTGTAGTGACCTCTTGAACACATAACGACACAACAGATGGCTTGGTGACATTTGACCCAAAGTTAATACCCAGCTGAAGACTTTCAATGTGGTTTGATCAACTGTGAGGCAAAGGATTTCCCAACCCAGGTGAATGGAAAGTTTCGTGTTCAATAGTGGTGATAAGGCTTCTTCTGAGACAAAGGATAACAAATAGGCTCATTTTTCTCTCTTTTCCCCCACCATTTCTGGCAAGTACCTCTTTATTTTTTACAAGCTTGAGGAGGATAACGTATGCTTGATTATAAGCTCATCCTTCGGATGATTCCAACTTAGTTTTGATTCGAACCCTAAGAAGGAGTGGTCTGTTCCTGTTTGTAATCGAACAGGTCCTTTACTGTGGAATTTTAACGAGTCCAGTATAGGAGAAACTCGGTGTTTTTCAATTTTAGAGAGTCTGAAAAAACTAAAGGAAACTCCAGGGTTGAACTTTTTCATAAATTTGTGTCTCCCAAGCCCGAAAAAGTATAAAATAATACTTGAGAGAACCGCTTGATCTTGCGACCAAGGAGTACTTTCATAATTAGTGCCTCTGACCTGAAAAGTAAAAAGCGATCAAGGGCACGTCGTTTTATTTCCAGTATCGAATTTGAAACGACAAAAATCCGACAATCTTTTCGTGTTTTTACGGTCAGAAAAGGGCTATAAGAGGACCGTCTTTTAATTCCGTTTTAACGAGTGTAATAGAAACGCTCGGCAATCTTTTCATGTTTCAGGAGTCAGAAAAGGGCTTAAAGATGACTCTGATGTTTTGGTTCGTGAAAAATGACAATTTTCCCTGAAAATCCTTTTGTCCTGCACAAAAACAACACATTACTCATACCTGTTTAAGATAGGCAAAAATACATTGAAAAATATCCTTTCACGGTGAAAAATAAACAAACTTAGCATTCATTTACCCAAAAAACCAATAAAAAGAACTTTCACCATGTCATTTTTACCATTTTACTGTTGAGGGAGAGAAAAGGGCTTTTGGCAAGAAACTTCCCGTGGACTTTGCGGAGAATCCGGCCGTCAGAATCGAGCGCCGTCTCTTTCAGGTATTTCACAACATCCTCCTCTTTGTTTTCATCCATTTATAATTTCATTTTAGGCCCTAGTTTGATTTTTTGGGGGCTTTGGGGTTTCAAGGTCCGCCTTTCGGGGTACGTAGGTGCTCTAAGGGTGACCTGCGTACCCCGACATTTTCTCAATTGGGAAAATGGCAGGTGTACGCAACCTGCCTTCAAAGAACCTACGTACATACACTCTGTCTCTGAAGGCGGGGTACGTACTCCGCGCAAAGCAAATTCAAACCCCCAAATCTCCAAATTGGACCATTAATTTTTGATTTAGTGAATTCTAATAGATGTTTTCTGGTGTGTAGATTTCCCACCATGCTTGATTGGTGCGAAAGAGAACACGAAGATGTCGATTTGGCCGCGATTAATCATCAACCTTCCATTGATGCTTTGAAGGCATGCGGTCTTTACAAATACTGGGCCATACCTGGCATGAGGGCCCATGTGTGATTCTTAGAGTGGCTGGTTGAAAGGTGGAACGTTCAGGATCAGTGCTTTTACATCGGAGGGCACCAGCTCTAGATAGAGCCCTCAGACATTTACTTTCTCACTGGTTTGCCCAAGAGGGGTGAATAATTGACTCTGTCTGGGACTAGGCCGGGTGGCCAGTCCATTGCTAGTCTCCGACTAGAGTGGTGCAATAATCAGAACCAGGAGAAGGGGATAGAGATCAAAAAGATATCCCGACCTGAACTTATGGTAATTGCCTTTACAGTTACCAGACTTTGTGGTGCTACCGCTTTGCACATTGCCACCGGGTCCCAAATGCGGATGGCGATTGACTGCTATCGAGGCACCATTTTCAACTGGTGTGATGCTGTGTTGGCCAATTTAAAGGGCCAACTGACTAGGGCAAAAAACGGGCAACTGAAGACTTTTGGTTATGGGCCTTTAGTTGTGAGTTTTGCTTTAGAGAGGGTTCCGATGCTGATCCCGCAGCAGCTCACTATTGAGGCTGGGCTTCCCCGAGAGCCTAAGTTGATGCGATGGGTTGCGGTGATGGCCCGTCATCCTGACGAGGGAGCGGGGGTTGTCCGATTTCCTGCGGGTTACTTTCACTGGTTAGAGGACCAGGTCTTTGCGATCCAGGATTTTCCTTATGCCGGAGTGGATTTTCGTGGAGATCCGGACATGATTCTTCCACCGGGAGAGCAGTGGGACGACACAGGTACTTCATTTTTCACAAGTTTTTAAATTATTTATTTTTTTGTTTTTATATCGTCTCAAAACTGATAGTGACAATTTTCAAAATGCAGATGTAGGCCCACAGCGTCCAGCCAATCTCCGGCCTTTCGAGAGGAGAGTACCAGTTGCACCGACACCGACCCCACAGGACGCGGCCGCAGAGACCTTAGCTGAGTTGGAACAAGACCTAGAGCGTCTTACGGCAGACATTCCAGAGACGACTATAGATGATATTCCTATCAGACTTCAGCGCTATGTGGTCGCAGTCCCAGGACCTTTTAGGAGGTTCTTGTGTAGGGTAGCCCGTGCAGTGGTGTCGTATAGAGAGCACCACCAGTGATTGGATGGTCACTTTTGTAGACACATGTGACATTTTGGTTTTTTGTACTTATCATTTTTGCCGATCATAAGGTGTTTTTCAACCTATGATCGAAGACGATGTACTTTTTGACACACTCCTATCTATATATATCATTATTACTGGCTTATCTTGTTAAACATGTCTGATGAAATGTTTTTAAATTTACATGTATGATTATCGCAAATATATGTCTAACATTCGAGAAGCAATTGCATCTGCTAATGTATTTAAAGACCTTGGAATATGCTGATATTCAATGTAATCAAATTCACATTCCAAGAGACTCACTCTCAAAAATAACCTTAATAACACTGGATTTCTAATGGCATATACTCTATTAAGTTGTAATACAACGAGTTCAGAATCTAACCTCACTATCAAACTCCGAATCCCAAACGAAATAGATTCAGACAATAATTCAATCACTGCACTGTATTCTGCAATGTTGTTTGTTGTTTGACCGAGGCTCACCCCATGCATAGAAACTAACTCGTCAGAGGGCGAATAGATAACCCAAGCTGCGGAAGAGATATTCCGTGTACTACGACAAGCACCATCAGCGAATCCAATGTACGTTTGGAGAGGCGTCGACATCTGCAATATCAAGAGTAAAACCAAGATAAGCCAGAATAACGACGAAAAACACACTTTCTAAGCTAAGCACACTGTCTATACTAACAAACACACTAGCTAGAAAGAAAAATCTAATCTAACTAAATCTCCATACCCATCCTTTAAGCATAATACCTCTTTAGGTAAAGTCCATTTCTGGGTTTACCCAAAGAGTCCCCGTCAAAATCTACCAGCTCATAGGCCCCTTTTGCTAGCTTTCGCTTGACAATGTAGGGCCCATGCCACATAGGAACGAATTTTCCAGCACCTAATTTATCGTTAGCTTGATCATATAATAGCACTAGGTCTCCTTCCGAAAAATTTCGAGGGGTCACGTTTCGATCATACTGAGCTTTCATACGTTTTGTGTGAGTCTCGATTGCCAATGCAGCGTCACGTAGAGTCTCATCTAATTGAGCTAAGTATAATAAATGCTTCTCCTCTTCAGAAGTAGCTGGAAGTAATTCGATAGCCATTTGAAGTGACGGGATTTCGCATTCAATGGGCAGCACAGCTTCCAAACCATAAACTAGTTGGAAAGGAGTGAACCCTGTTGATGTTTTCACTGAGGTTCGGTACGCCCAAAGCGCGGAAAATAACATGTTGTGCCAATTCGACCGATGAATACCAATGATTCATCGGATCATGATAACTAAAACTTTGTTGATGGACTCAACCAGACCGTTGGCTTGTGGATAATAAGGAGTTGAGCTATCATGACGCAAACCAAGCTAGCCTATAAGTTCTGTCATCATAATGTTTCGAAAATGGCGCCCATGGTCAGTGATTATCGCTTGTGGGACACCAAAACTAGCAATAATGTGATTGAATACAAAAATTGTAGTTGTCTTGCCGTCTGCCTCGAATGCAGGCATCGCCTCGGCCCACTTAGTAAAATAGTCAACCGCAAGGATGATATACGCATGCCCCCTGGCCGAGTGAGGGTTACATGTAATAAAATCGATACCCCATTTGGCAAAAGGACCAACGGCAATTATAGGGTGGAGAGGAGCAGGTGGTGCACGCATCTTGCGATCAAACACTTGACAGTTGTGGCATTTTCGGACCGCAATGATACAATCCTTAAACATGGACGGCCAGAAGTAGCTAGCACGCAACACCTTCTGGGCTGTGGCATACCCAGACATATGACCACCACACGCTCCAGAATGACAGTCATTCAAAACCCTTTCTGCCTCTTCGTGAGTTAAGCAACGTCGAAAAACCAAGTCTGTCCCACGGCGATAAAGAGTATCTCCAATAATTTTGTACTGTTGGGACTGGAATCGAATTTTCCGACGTTCTGACTTTGAAGCTTCAGGCCGAAAGGATTGGGTTTGGAGATAGACAATTATATCCCCATACCACGGATCTAAAGTGTTGATGAGAAACAAAGATTCGTCCGCAATGGGTTCCTCTGCCACAGCTTCTGTGTCAGCACGCGGGAAATCACACATTAACTCGGCAAAAACTAAAGATTTCTTAGACTTAGATTTTTCAAATTCCAAGTCGAACTCCTGCAGGATAACAATCCATTTGGAGTACTTGCCCCCTAGCAATTTTTTAGCCAAAATGTAGATCATAGGATTGCAATCCGAAATGACTGTAGTTTTACGGAGAAGAATGTAGTGACGAAAACGTTGGACAGCTTGAACGGCTGCCAAGGCCAATTTCTCCACATGTGAATATTTGAGCTCAGTGGGATTTAACGTCCGACTAAGGTAATATATCACATGCTCCGTTCCGAATTCATCTTCCTGAACTAAGACCATTCCAATGGTGGAATGAACAGCAGCAAGGTACAAAAAGTAATCCTGGTTGTAGTTGGGAGGATGCAGCAACGGTGCATGGGTCAACGCGTGCTTGAGTGCATCAAAAGATTTCTGAGCTATCTCATCCCAAGAGAATTGAGCGTTCTGTTTCAACAACTAGGTAAAACCCTTTGTAATCTTGGCGTAGTTAGGAATGAATCGGCGTAAAAAGTTTGCTTTCCCCTGCAACCTTTGGAGTTGGCGAAGACTCGAAGGAGGAGGCAACTTGATGATAGCTTCTACCTTCGAGGGATCGACGCGGATGCTGGCTTTTGAAACTACAAATCCCAGCAATCGTCCCACTTCTATACAGAAGACACATTTGTGTGGGTTCAACCGAATCCGATAATGCCTACACCTCATGAAAATTGCTCGTAAATGGACAAGGTGATCAACTCGATGTAAGGAGTGAGCGGGCAAATCATCGAGATACGGTTGCACAATGTATTTGATGTCATGAAATGCATAAGACATCGCCCTTTGAAAAGTGGCTCCGGCATTCTTCAGCCCAAAAGGTAATTTGCAATAAGCAAATGTCCCCCATGGACAAATGAAAGCCATTTTTGGTTGATCGGCAAGTAGAATATTGATTTGTTTGTAACCGGAAAAACCGTCCATAAAGGAAAATATTTCACTGCCGGCACAATCATCAATTATTTGATCGATATAGGGGGTTGGATAGTTGTCCTTGGGACAAGCACGATTGATATCCCTATAATCGATGCATATTCTTATTGTTCCCTGTTTTTTGTTAACCGGAACAATATTCGATACCCAATCCGTTAACGGGATCGGATAAATGAAACCTGCTTTCAACAGCTTCTCAACTTCTACTTTAATGGCAGCCGCTTTTCGTGGGTGAATCTGACGCAAACGTTGCCAGACGGGTTTAGCGTCTGGGTAAGTCTTGATCTCATGGACAACAATTGAGGGATCAATTCCTGGCATTTCCTCATAAGACCAGGCAAACACGTCGCGGAATTCTTGAAATAGGGCCTTGTATGTCTGAATTTCGTCATCTGAACACGAGGCACCTATATGAATGTGCTCAACAATTCTGGGCTTGACTGAAATGTCAATGGGAATAGTGCGAGAAATTTTTCCCAAATTCAGCTCTGAATCAGGATGTTTCATTGGACTCTGAGCTTCTTTGACATATTCAGCCGTAAAGATTGTTGAGAAATCGTTTTCAAAACGATCATCCTCAGGTAAAAACGAAGATCTATGATGAAGATCTTCCCATGGTAAATCGTCTACGCACAGGATTTCAAAAAGTTGTTCGTCAGATGACACAACTTCAGGAAATGTTATTAACTTCGAGGTTGACGCGAAAAGGGATTCCTCACGGACCACATTAATTTGGTCGCTTTGGGTTGAACTCGGGTCGGAAAAAGGTTGCACGGCTTCGTAGGCAATTTCATATGGACTCAAAGGCATTGCATCACCAAATGAGTCTATCTCGGATTCAGAAGGAACGATCCAGGGATCGTCATAAACAATGGTGTCTAAAGTAATCATATGAATAGATGCAAATGAAGACACGGCGTTGATTGGAGGAAAAGGAAAAGTTCCCAGTAAACTGGCATCTTTAACTAATCCTACGCCAACATCCTTGTAAGGGATAGTCGTTTTACCGACATGCTGGATACTCTCTAAAGAGGCTGGGTCGGATGAAAAGTAAGCCAGCTGGTCTATGGTCATGATCTTGCCATTATGTGGAAATTTTATTACTCTGAAGACCGATGAAACGACCGTTGTCATAGCGTAAGACCAACTTCGACCCAAAAGAAGGTTGTAGTCTAAAGGGGCATCAACCACCTCCACATCTAGACTAACAGTTTTTCCTTCAACCCCTATAGGCAAATCCTGT
The DNA here is from genome assembly GCA_031772625.1 of Pinus tabuliformis. Classification (NCBI taxonomy): domain Eukaryota; kingdom Viridiplantae; phylum Streptophyta; class Pinopsida; order Pinales; family Pinaceae; genus Pinus; species Pinus tabuliformis. Next base: position 585,047,225 of record CM062811.1, read on the forward strand.
AGAATGCCAAACGGATGGAACCCACAACCATCAAAGGCCTTAAGAATTGTCGGGGATTGATTTAGTGAAGGAGAACCAAGCGATCTCCAGCACTGTATCGACATAATACATGTGGAAGCTCCCTCATCAATTACAGTCCGATGAATAGGCCTGTTTTTTACTATCACTGGAATCTGGAAAGCCATCTGATGAGATAAACGCGGTGTACTATTTTCTAGATCAAAGATTATTAGGTTCGGGTCCTGAACATCAACAACTCCTATAACCGACAAAAGTAATTTTCGATGTGCTGGGCATGATTGCAGCACTTCTAAAGCCGACATTGCTGAGGGTGAAACAGCTAAATCCTCAACAATGTTGTAATTCTGGGCTGCTCTTGCATGTGGATTGAAAGCATACCTTCGAAGTACACCCTTGGTGGGCGGTTTGATTACTAAGTCAGGGTTAGGTTTCTCGATCTGTAGTGGATCGGAACCGGGAGCTGAGGTTGATGGATTTGAATGAGAAGATTCTGCTTCTTTCGATCCATCAACAGGACTTTTACTACCATAATCTTGCGATCGAGTCGCAATCCTTACATGAGACATCATCAAAATGGGTTATTCACTGGCACTCGAGGAAGAACCTATCATCTTACTCTCCTGCTTTGGAAATGGATCTTTCAAAACAGCAGGAGTTGGGGAACCCTTGACAATTTTCACAACCTCAGCCCGATGAGGGCAATCTCTTGTAAAATGATCCTCTTCACAAATAAGACAAGGATATCGAGGTTTGCGCTTTTCGTCATTGGTTTCCAACTTTTCTGTTTTCTCATTTGGAGTCTTGTCTGCTTTTTTCTTCTTCTTCCCTTTCTTCTTCCCACCATTTTTTGATTTAGCTGTAGATGACTCTACAGCGTGAATATCAGCGGAAACTTCAGGAGAATATTCTCCTGTCGGGGAGTCTGGTAAGGTTATAATTGGCGAAGAATTCTTTGAAGACTTCTTCTTGCTTTTAGTATTCACCGTACCAATCATGCCATCAACAGCATGAGATCCCGAAGGAGCAGCAGCGATTTGATTTGACTTTGGAAGATCTTGGATCTTTTCGTGTAACGTACCTGACTGAGTGTAAACTAAGTCAAGGTACTGCGCTTGAGCAATCACTTGCTCCTCAGTAACTACTCCGGCCTTAGCTACGTCTTCAGTAATCTTCGGTAACAATGATTTAACAAACCATTCAGCTAAGATTTAGTCCGGGATAAAAACTTTCACTAATCGCCTTCGACGTCTCCATTCATGTATATGATCAGAAATATAAGTGGACGTCGACTGTTTTAGTGAAGTTAGTAGCTCCGTGCCATTATCATATCTGACCGGCAACTGAAAATGAGTTAGGAACGAGGTAGCTAACTGACTGAAATTGTAAAAAGAGGCCCGTGGTAACTCAATGTACCACTTGGTCGCGAGACCAATGAGCGTACGCTAGAAAAGACGTAAGCGGATCGAATCATCCGATATGGAATTTGAAGCACACCAGAGGTGGTAAGTCATAACATGATTTGACGGATCCTCTCCAGACTTACCCTAGAACTTGGGAATGTCACTGGGCAACTTATTTGGCATTGGCGGCCAGAACGGAAGATAATTTATTGGATCCTTCGTTAGGCGCGACAAGTCCGGTAAATCCAAAGTTACGATAAACGGTAATTGCCGATTAGGATCCCTAAAACTCTGGGTCACAAGACCAGTCCCAGGAGGAGGATATCCAGGATAACTTGGAATAGGAATCGCATTCGGGATATTGTATCCTCCCGGAAAACCAGGATTAACCAGACCATACTGGGGTTGTTGTGGTTGTTGATAAGTGTACCCAAGATACGGTTGATACTGGTAAACTGGTTGTTGGACAGCAGGCCCATATTGGTACTGTCCCTGGTACGATTGATAAGAGAATTGTGGTTGAGTAGTGACAACCACTGTTGATAATATCGGCGATATATCGGCGATATTCGAAAATATCGCGATATTTTCGGCAAAACGATATATCGCCAAGAAAATATCGCGATATTTTCTGTTTTGATAATATCGCGATATTTTCAAAATATCGGAAAATATTGGAAAATATCGGCAAAATATCGGCTATATTTAAAAATTTGAAAAAAAAAAAATTATGCTTGCCGATATTTGCCAATATTTTGCCGATATTTTCGCCGATATTGCCGATAAGATATTTTCTGGACCCTCGCCGATATTTTCCCGATACCGATATTATCAACACTGGTGACAACCATACTTGAACCAGGCTATCCTACAGGCATCTGAACCGTAGTTTGAATCGTGGATCCAGAAAATGGTAAAGATGTCTGAGGAGTAGTGGCAGAGATAGTAGAAACCGGAGCTGTCAATACTCCAGAAGTAAGCGCGGTAGACTGAACAGATGTTGCGGTAGTTGCAGCAGTCGTTTGAGATGGAGTACTAGGTGCAATGGGCGACTGAGTAACTACCGAAGGTACAGAAGTTTGAACATTAGACTGAACTGGTTGCTGGGGTGGACCAGAAACTAAAGGTTGTCCAGTTTGGGATGACAACTGTACGCTTGGCTGCAACACTTGTTGAACTTGTGATGGATCCCACACTATGTTCATTCCGGGGTATTGACCCATGACAGGTTGAGGATATTGAGATCCATAACCGGATTGAGGGTAGGATTGAAAATTGAAAGGTACATTTCTCGTACCTTGAACATACGATTGACCTTGAGGTGGTTGATAACCTTGACTCGAGTACTGAACTTGGGGTAGATACCCTTGAGGTAAGTACTGATACTGGGGTTGACCTTGAGGCATAAATTGATACTGAGGTTGATGTTGGAAATAATACTGAGAGGGGGGGGTGAATCAGTATTATCACATTAATAAAACTTTTTCATTTCCATAATCAGATTCATATATGCTACTTCCACAACTCCTTATGATTAAGTTAATTGATCTTCAACCATATTATCAGATAAATGATGCAGTAATAGAGAATAGATCATCACACATAAGGCACACACATGAACACCATGATATAAGGTGGAAACCCAATGCGGGAGAAAAACCACCTGCTGCAGGTCATCTCAATCTTCTTCTTAATAAGAAAATCCTTTTACAATATTTGTACTGGTGCAGTCTTATACCAGTACGGGAGCTACAACCCCCTTTGCTCTTGTACTAGCCGATCCATTTACTAGTACGCATGCTGCTACCTGCTACAATGCTCCAAAGATCTCCCTTAGATTTTGTACTAGCTTAGATACTAGTACATAGGCGTTGACCTACAATCTTCTCTCCTCCAGGTACCACGTTTCATCAATTTTCAGACTGGATACACTGAAGCACAACACATAATCTGAAAGGCCACTTTTCATCCAATTTTCATACTGGACCCAACAACAACATTGAAGCTCATAATCAAACAACCTTCTGAATCACCCAATCACCAGATCCATACATATACAATGATATTATGAGAGTTATCAACCAGATCTAGTACATAAAGATAAGTCATTAATCATGTTGTTATCTGAACTCAATACCAGTAACCAAACATCAGTTATGCACCCAAAACCCTGCAGAATAGTCAAAGGTAGTTAAAACAAATTTTAAGTAGGGATCGCAACTTCACTGGTATAGATCTGCGGATATCTGTACTACCTCCGCACCTGCGCCTTCTGTGGCGCCGCGACCACCGCACCTGCGCCTTCTGTGGCGCCTCTGCACTGCGCCTTATGTGGCACCTCTGTGGCGTCTCCGCACTGCGCCTCCGCACTGCGCCTTCTGTGACGCCTCCGCACCGCGCCTTCTGTGGCGTCTCCGCACTGCACCTTCTGTGGCACCTCCGCACTGCGCCTTCTGTGGCGCCTCCACACTGCGCCTTCTGTGGCGCCTCCGCACTGCGCCTTCTGTGGCGTCTCCGCACTGTGCCTTCTGTGGCGCCTCTTCACTGCGCCTTCTGTGGCGCCTCCGCACTGCGCCTTCTGTGGCGCCTCTGTGGCATCTCCGCACTGCGCCTTCTGTGGCGCCTCCGCACTGCGCCTTCTGTGGCGTCTCTGCACTGCGCCTTCTGTGGCGCCTCCACACTGCGCCTTCTGTGGCGCCTCCGCACTTCCGCAGCTGCAGCACTCGAGAGATCACCCTTCACAGATTCGCTTTCAACTCCACTTTCATAGATCAAACTTTCAAAACAATAACCCAATATTTCAGATCTTAAGATATTCAATTGCAAGTATGAATTAGCCAAGTGATCTCCTTTGCTTTATATAGGCAAGCTTCTTCCTAAAATCATGGATCAATACCATAGATAACCAATACAAGGGGCCCAAAAACATGGGGCTCAATAATACCAAGGACTAACCACCATGGACCAAAGGTAAGTTCTCCAACATATACACACTTTTGACGAGGTACCATGGTCCAAAACCATAGGTTCAAATACCAAGGACTAACTACCATGGACCAAAGGTAAGTTATCCAACATGAAAGTGTGTGAACTTTTTCTCTACATGAAATAAAATTTTCTTTGCATAAAGGTGTGTGAACTTTTCTCTACATGAAATAAACTTTTCTCTGCATATAAGTGCGTGAACTTTTCTCTACATAGAATAAGCTTTTCTCTGCATATAAGTGCGTGAAATTTTCTGCACTATAATTTATCATCTGAGATGAGTGGGTTTCCATCAAGTACAACATATGTATCATAAAGCCATACCAGAATCATAGTGCCAACAATCTCCCCCTTTGGACTTGATGGCAACCTCAAAATCTTCAGCTCATTCTCCCCCTTTGACATCAAGGGCAAAGGGTTATGCTCCCCCTAAGAGCATGCTCCCCCTGAATATGAACCAGATCTGTAAAGAAGAAACATAATCCACCAAACACCATAAATGACCATGAAAGAGATAGATTGCAGCAATAATCAAACCAGCATCCAAGATCTCCTTCTGTACGTCCTCCATAATGCCAACAATGCATTATAAGCTCCCCCTGAGTACCTGTTGAAATCTCTGAATGAGCTCCCCCTTTGTATATGTCATGGTGCACCAATCTGATCATGCTCTTTCTGAGAACAAGCTGAAATGTCTGCTCTGCTATATAGTGTTGTTCATGCTCAGGCTCCCCCTGACTGTAAGCAAGGTCTGCAAAAGGATGTTCTACATCACAAATGACCTTCCTAAAAGATTCAATACATACATCCATCACCCAACCAAGTGGGGATATATCAAAAAAATGAAAACCAAATACATTACATCTTCATCCCAGGCATAGTGGGGAAACCAACATAGGTCGTTACATGACCTGAAGAGATGACACTATTACATCATGAGTCTTGATATGACATCACCTAAATAAGATGAACATCAGCAACAACACTTTATGATCTGCTCCATAGTATCTGTCAACAGCAACTAGACTAGCAACTTGTATTAGTACATGAATCATCAAGGTATGTCCGCATCAACAGAATTTCACATTCTATGTGAGAAACATCATAGCCATCCAGATCTACATGAATCAAGTATCATCAATTGGGAATATCTGCATTAATCAACATATGTATGAAACAATCCTATCATCATATAGATAAGAGCTCATTATTATCATGTCTCCAACAATGCAACTTTGAATAATCATCCCTATATCCAGCCAACAATCCTCATCCATTTGTGCCAAGAATGAAAGGAATCATAACTGTAATATATGATCTTTATGCATATGACGACAGCAGCATATGAGTGACTCAACATCAAGAAGATGTGAATTCAAGCTAAGTGCTTCCCATGCAAGCATCATTAGAGAATCAACCATAAATCTGATCCAAGAACCATGTGAATAACTCATAACCATAGCAAGATGAATCATTTATCCATATAAGTATCATCACCAAGGACTATTAACCATAATGCCAATAATGCATTAAGTCCATATGCTCCCTCTAAACCTGTGCCATCTGTCTGATCATGCATATCAATAAGAAGTATCAAGACATCATCAATATCAAGTTAGAACCAAAACACTTCTAACCATCATATCCACACATCATTATTATTAACTAGAGCAAAACTGTCCTTCTCTTGAATCTGTCCCTACTGCCTTTCTTCAAACAATCATATACGCGACAGTGCAGTAACTAACTCGCGTATATATGCAACTTTCCTTTATGGAGTTTGCATATGAGATTCAGGACACTGAAGTTTTGTACTTTCAGCTCCCTCTGATTCTGGTATGTCTGTACGTTGTGCAGTGTCGCCTTTTTCTGACTGTACTTCCTTTTTCCTCCATATCTTCAAGCGTGATGATGAAATTTTCTCCTTTTGATATGGTGCCCACACTTTGTTCCTGCATTCCTTAGCTATATGTCCAAGCTTGTTACATGCATAACATCTTACATGTTTCATATTCCTCCTGTAACAATCAGCAGCTTTGTGACCAAACATATTGCAAGCAAAGCAATATCCATAAAAGTACCTTGAATGTGATGATCTTTCTGCATAATGGTCTTGAACCCTTCTTATTCTACATCTAGCTGCAACATGTCTAAGATTATGACATACATAACATTCAACATTATTCATAGGAGGAGTAAAGGATTTTCTTTGAGGAATCTCTTTTCTTGGTTGATGATGAGATTGATCTTTCATTTCTTCGTTGATCACTTTAGATTTCTCTTTAGAGTTCCTTGCCTCACCTTGTGAACTAGATTCACCTTCAACAGATTCATGGAAACCAAGACCAGTCTTTATAGCAGGAGACCTTTGACTACTAAGAATATCATCCAAGACTTTAAAACTATCTTGAAATCATAAAAGCTTATCCTTTTCTTCTAGTTTACCGTTCAAGATATTTACCTCAACCTGAAGTTGTTCTTCCTTTTCAAGAGATTGCTTTTTCAAATGTTCTTCAGCTTTCCTTCCTTCTTCCATTTGTTCCCTTAGTTTGAGAATCTCCTTTTCTTGTTCTTCATTCAGATCCTGCTGCATTTGACGAACTCGGAAGGCACATTCTAGTTGAGATTTTAAGCTGGTGACTTCATTTTCTTGTTTTGCAATAGCTTGGAGTAGATCTGTATTCTGCTTCTTTCATTCTTCAAGATCTCCTTTTAGTGAGAGGATTGTAGCTTCAAGATTTTCATAGTAGCTGGATCTATCTTTGAGTTTCTTGATGGTTGTGCTTCGTTCGTTGACTTCTTTTCTTAATGATGTCACTTCATGCTGCAATTTTTGACATTGGTCTTCCTTGTCCTTGAGTAGCTTTCTTACCTTGTTTCCTTCTTCTAGTTGGGCCTTTAGTTTGGTAGCTTCTTCTTTGAAATCACATTCCCTTTTGTTCAATAGATCTTGTTGATCTCTAATTTTGTCTGTCAGCCTTTTAAATTCTGCCTCTATTTGATATCTTTCTTGTTCACCCATCAGAGCAAATTCAGTAGTTTCGCTATCACTTTCATCTCTTCCAAAAGGAAAGATAGCTGGAACATCAGAGGATAATATATTCATACCTGATAATGATTCTGAATCTGAAGAGCTTCTTATACCTAATCCCCAATCGATTCTCCCACTGTCATAGTTCTTCTGAGATGACTTCTTTTTCTTAGGTGCTTTCTTCTTAAGCTTCTTTCCCATTGTTCCACGGATCTCCTTCAAGCGATCGAGCTTCTATCAAAGGACCTGCTCTGATACCAATTGTTGGAAATAATACTGAGAGGGGGGGTGAATCAGTATTATCACATTAATAAAACTTTTTCATTTCCATAATCAGATTCATATATGCTACTTGCACAACTTCTTATGATTAAGTTAATTGATCTTCAACCATATTATCAGATAACATATGCAGTAATAGAGAATAGATCATCACACATAAGGCACACACATGAACACCATGATATAAGGTGGAAACACAATGCGGGAGAAAAACCACCTGCTGCAAGTCATCTCAATCTTCTTCTTAATAAGAAAATCCTTTTACAATATTTGTACTGGTGCAGTCTTATACCAATACGGGAGCTACAACCCCCTTTGCTCTTGTACTAGCCGATCCATTTACTAGTACGCAGGCTGCTACCTGCTACAATGCTCCAAAGATCTCCCTTAGCTTTTGTACTAGCTTAGATACTAGTACATAGGCGCTGACCTACAATCTTCTCTCCTCCAGGTACCACATTTCATCAATTTTCAGACTGGATACACTGAAGCACAACACATAATTTGAAAGGCCACTTTTCATCCAATTTTCATACTGGACCCAACAACAACATTGAAGCTCATAATCAAACAACCTTCTGAATCACCCAATCACTAGATCCATACATATACAATGATATTATGAGAGTTATCAACCAGATCTAGTACATAAAGATAAGTCATTAATCATGTTGTTATCTGAACTCAATACCAGTAACCAAACATCAGTTATGCACCCAAAACCCTGCAGAATAGTCAAAGGCAGTTAAAACAAATTTTAAGCAGGGACCGCAACTTCACTGGTATAGATCTGCGGATATCTGTACTACCTCCGCACCTGCGCCTTCTATGGCACCGCGACCACCGCACCTGCGACTTCTGTGGCGCCTCCGCACTGCGCCTTTTGTGGCACCTCTGTGGCATCTCTGCACTGCGCCTTCTGTGGCGCCTCCACACTGCGCCTTCTGTGATGCCTCCGCACTGCGCCTTCTGTGGCGCCTCCGCACTGCGCCTTCTGTGGCGCCTCCACACTGCGCCTTCTGTGGCGTCTCCGCACTGCGCCTTCTGTGGCACCTCTGCACTGCGCCTTCTGTGGCGCCTCCGCACTGCGTCTTCTGTGGCGCCTCCGCACTGTGCCTTCTGTGGCGCCTCTGTGGCATCTTCGCACTGCGCCTTCTGTGGCGCCTCTACACTGCGCCTTCTGTGGCACCTCCGCACTGCGCCTTCTGTGGCGCCTCCGCACTGCGCCTTCTGTGGCGCCTCTATGGCGTCTCCGCACTGCGCCTTCTGTGGCGCCTCCGCACTGCGCCTTCTGTGGCGTCTCCACACTACGCCTTCTGTGGTGCCTCTGCACTGCGCCTTCTGTGGCGCCTCCGCACTTCCGCAGCTGCAGTGCTCGAGATATAACCCTTCACAGATTCGCTTTCAACTCCACTTTCATAGATCAAACTTTCAAAACAATAACCCAATATTTTAGATCTTAAGATATTCAATTGCAAGTATGAATTAGCCAAGTGATCTCCTTTGCTTTATATAGGCAAGCTTCTTCGTAAAATCATGGATCAATACCATAGATAACCAATACAAGGGGCCCAAAAACATGGGGCTCAATAATACCAAGGACTAACCACCATGGACCAAAGGTAAGTTCTCCAACATATACACACTTTTGACGAGGTACCATGGTCCAAAACCATAGGTTCAAATACCAAGGACTAACTACCATGGACCAAAGGTAAGTTCTCCAACATGAAAGTGCGTGAACTTTTTCTCTACATGAAATAAACTTTTCTCTGCATAAAGGTGCGTGAACTTTTCTCTACATGAAATAAACTTTTCTCTGCATATAAGTGCGTGAACGTTTCTCTACATAGAATAAGCTTTTCTCTGCATATAAGTGCGTGAACTTTTCTGCACTATAATTTATCATCTGAGATGAGTGGGTTGCCATCATGTACAACATATGTATCATAAAGCCATACCAGAATCATAATGCCAACAGTTGACCTTGGGGTACATATTGAGGCTGGGGTTGACCTTGAGGAATGTACTGTACCATGGGTACATACTGTCCTTGAGGTTTCCCCCCAGACGCAATTTGTGTACCTTGAGGTTGCCCCCCAGGCGTTAATTGAGGCTGCCCCCCAGGCGTTAATTGGCCACCTTGAGGTTGAGAACCGGAAATTGAACCTGACATCATGTAAATGTCTCCTACACCCAACGGTTTATTACCATTGTTTCCAGCTAATAACCCATGTTCAATGGGTTGAGGAGATGCTCCCGCAAAATGACCAGAAAGTGATTGATACCCAGAGGGAACAAAAGGACCGTCGTACAAGAAAGATTCAGGAGATTGAGTGAAAATGGATGACTGACCAGACATATTTATAGGAGTATAAATACCTCCGGGTGGATAAGGAGTACGAGGTGGAGAAAAACTTGACCCTGAGTTGTCCAAATAATTAGTTAACGAAAGGTACCAAGTAGTACTTCTAGGAGGACTGTAAAAGATATATTCACGCTCCCTTAGATCAATAGTAGGTTGATTTCAAGGATAGAGACGCCTATTTCTTCTTCTGGAGCAAGTTCTTCAATAGTTATCAAACCAGCAGGAAGATTTTCGGTGATGACTCTTTTTAACCTAGGTGAATCAAGAGCACTAGAAGTTGGAGTAATAGGTTCAGATATTTCAGGTTCTTCGCCTATATCACTAGTAGATAAAAAACTACCAGCAAGCTCGGAAACTGCAACAGCTTCAGGATTATAACCTGTTTCTAGACCTTGGTAATCTGGATGGACTACCAACGACGACTCTCCTTCTTCAGGTGAACCAACTTTACTGCCACTAGGAGTTACAAGGACTTTCAAACCTTCGTAATGACCCGGGACGTCTTCAGGAGGTTCGCCCCGAAGTCTACAGGACTTCCTCAACAAATCGGCCATGGTAACAATCTCAGGAGACTTGCCCCGAAGTCTACGGGACTATCTCGATAATTCAGCCACAGTTAAAACTTTTAACTACTGCACACGCAAACAAAGTAAAATCTCAAAGAAAACTGCCTAAAGTCTCTAAAGAACCAAACAAATTCGAATCACACGCCTAAAGAATCTAGGGCGTCAAACCATACACAAACAGTAGCCTTCCGGACCGAAAACACTAGTTGGTGATGAATCCCAACATCGCCGAATTCAGTACAGAAGTGGTGGGTGGAACAGTTACCCCGACAACCTGCTTAATGAATAGATTGGACCAAGTTCCTCCACTTTAACCGTCTCGAGTGAAGTGAACCCCCCAGAAAATCCAAGTGAGTCTAGCCGACGTCTGCTCCAGGTACAGTGGGATCTTCCCTCCACCGTCACCTCGGTAGAATCCTAAAGATAATGGTCACTAAGGTTACCAACAGCAACAAATATACCTGGGGGAACAGTCTACGACGCGATAGCACGCAAGGGCAGAGTAACAAGCTCAATCCCCTTGTCGGCTCCTTGACAACAATCCAAGGTTTATCGACAAGTGACCCCAGGCTCCTCGACAATAATCCGAGGTTTACCGTTTGTAGTACGTGCGTATCTGGCGTCTTTCCCAATGAAGGAGGATTGATCCCCTCACTGGTTCAGACACGGTCTCGTGCTTCTCCTTTAAGAGGAGCTTTCCCAGAGTACAAATGAAACAGTTGGATTTATCCTACCACAAGATGAGCTACTTGTTTGGTTTTACTGTCTTGGAGAGTTAATTACTCTCCTACTCCAAGACACTAGCCTAATCTATATTGGTGTTTCAGAGCCCTAGTAAATAAAAAGTTACTAAGTTGATTTTACTTTAAGCGTTAATTTTATGGCTTTTCTTTAAGACAAAAGGTAGTGGAGATGAAACTGATGGTGTGTAGACTCGACTCAAATCCACTAAAAAGATGCACTTAAGATTATTTATACTAATTTTCCTTTTCAATGAATTCCCTAGCTAAGAGAGTTGGAGAATGCAAGATTGATATAAATACAACTTTCTTGGCAATGAAAATCAAAGAAACAAACTCTTTATCTTTTCCAAAACATACAACACATGACCACTAATTACTTCACGAAAATTCCTTTTCCTTTCAAAGACTCAAATGCTACCAAGGAAAACTTTTCTTCAAAAGATTTTTTTTTTGTATTTTTCCCTAATTAGCGAAGCATGTAAAACTTACTTTAACATAAATCAAAGTTAAAAAATATATGGCAATCATATCAACTCAATTTCACTCAAAAGTAAATCTAAGAGAAATGCACCTAAAAGTAAATCTAATGAGGCAAAAGGCTATCAAGTATGATTCCTGGATGTTTTACTCAGTCAAAATTTAACTAAGGACTAGTTAATGCAGAATCAAAAACCAGTCAAAAACAAAAATCAAAATCTTTTGTTCTTTTTCTCAAGAATAAAATTCAAAGTTCAATCAACAAACTTTTTTGAGATTCGGCAAAGAGACGACACAAAGGTAGGTTTCTCACAAGGGTGGATTCTATGAAAGGTCCAACTCCTAAGAAGACTGAACAAAACCAGGGAGATCCAAAGTTTTTCAACTTCTAAAGCCAAAGTCACTACAGGACCAGTGAAAAAATCAAACCCTAGGGCACAATCTCTATGAATTTCACTAAAACTCTTGACACTGACGAAACAAGCTTAGGTGAAGATTTATGGCAGAAAACCAGTGGATCTGGGCAGAAAAAACAAATTAAAAACAAAATCTAAGAGGCAAAAAAGGAGAAAATTGAAATTTTCTCAATTTTGACAGGGTACGCAGACAACCTGTTTGCACAGGTGCGTGTACGCTCTGTGCACAAAGCCGCAGTGCGTACAGGTACGCACTGTGCTCAACTCAGAGGCTGCATACTTCTAGCAAAACTAAGAAAAAGTAAAATCTAATTTAACCCTAAGCTAGCCCACCCAAATACACAGTCAAACAACCAAAAACCAGAAAACAAACGACTTTTCTCAGACCAAAGTTTCACACAAAGGAAAAATCATTCACATCAATGGAGATCCCCAGTATGGTCGCCATTTTGTCATGCGGAAAGAGTCGATTTTGTGGACAAAACCAACCTCCCTAGAAGCTAAGGCTTTCTAGTGACAAACAAGACAAATAAACACTACCTTTCTCTAAACATGCATTTAGAATACAAGTAATCAGGTGATTGTAACATACCTTTAGTCCAATGCTTTGTAGCAGTCTAGCCTCGCTGATCCAGATGAGCTCCTCCTTCTCTTCGAAACCTGCATTCACTAACCAGCCAAAAGATTAAATAACACCTAATAAACTTATAAAATAATACATATTCATCATACAGACCAAGGAGTATATGAAACAAATCATGAATAACAATATGTTGAGAAAAATGAGTTCATTTGTATTAAGTGGAAACAAAAGAAACCATTACAACCTGAGCCTTGGTGTTGTGCAGGTCCCTCCTAGGGTCCAGCAAGAGTTTTCCTTTACTTTGATCAGCTCACCCACTTCTAAATAAGGCTAGGAAAGGATGGGAATCTCTCCTCTCAAGCTCTATAAGGGAGTCCTTATTCCAGCAGCATCTACCCATAGGAATGTTCAGCTTTCAACCTCCCCTCCTTCTGGCCCAATGCCTGTATTTATAGTGCTCTAGAGGAAGTTAATCAGGTCCACCATCAATGGGATAAGCCCCTCTTTGGATGGGATAGCTCCCCTCTTGATGGGATAAGTTCCTCTTTCATAGGGATACATGAACCATCTTGAGGCGCTCAATACACGTCAAACAAGCTTCTAGAATGCTCTAGAAATGACCACAAGTAACTTTTTTGAAGTGAAACTTGCGCCTTTTGACCTTTACAGGAGTACGCACCCATTGCTTTACAGATAGAGCGTACAAGTACGCAGGTATTGTGAACTTGGGGTGCGTACACGCAAGTAAGGCTAAGAGAAACTGCGTACCCAGAGATATATAGATTTTTAAAGGCTTTCTCTCTTTCTTGGAGTTTGACATGAAGAGCAGAGGTATAAGACTTGCCAAGGAGGATAGTATGACAGTTGATGGAGCCATACTAACTGCAAATAGTCATGGTGACAAATTTTAGTGTAACAGCTCTGGAATATCTTTTACCCTTATGTTCAATTTCTGGAACTCCTCAATGTGCTCCATTATTGAACCCTTTTGTTTGAGACTTCTCAATTGGCTAAAAAAAGTGTTGCTTTTTGTATCCTCATAATGTGCTATCAATTCTTCCGTAAAAATTGCCCAAGTGATAAATTGTTTACGAGAGCAAAGCCATTGATACCATACAAATTGATTTGGTTCCAAATATAAAGTTGCCATACGTACCTTTTGTGTGTTTTGCGCATTATTGAGATCGAATAACTGCTCCATCTGTAATATCCATGTGGCGAGATCCTTGCCATCAAACTTCCTCATATCGATTTTTGGAATATGGTGGGTCTTCGATCCAACATTAGAGTCTATGGAATCATGATTAACATTTCTTTTGTTCACATCATGAGTTTCCTTTACAACCTTTTTACCATTAGTAAGTATTTCTTGTAGAAAATTTGTCAAATCTGTCTTCAAATCTGCCATGTCTGTCTTCAAATCTGTCTTCAGATCATCCATCTTAGCTTCCATGCCCTTTATCTTAGATTCCACACCATTTATCTTAGCATCTGTTAGCTTTCGTGAGCCTGACATTTGTTGCACTTGTTCTTGTAATTTTGATATATCATGTAGCATTTCTTCCTCTTCTTCATGAGTCATGCTAGAGCTTTCAGGTTCCTTACTAGGTGTTTTCATTTTCTTTCCTCAAGGCATCAGTTACCGATAATAATGCTTTATTATGCCCTTTGAATTCCTTCAAACCAAGCTTATGCAAAAATTAAAAAAGAAAACTACAGACCTTTTTTTTACTTTGTAGAAGCCTGATATTGAATCTGATGTATCTCTGTAATTTCGAATCATCCAGTTCTAAAATTGTGATTTGTAGTAGCCTTCTATGTCCTCTTTCCAATGCCACTATTCTGATCCAAATTGGATTCTCCAAGAAAGAGTTATGCACAATCTCCCGCAGTGACCTGATTATAGACTAGTTCAGTAGAGCGAACTTGTATGAAGTGCCACGTGTCACTGTTTCAATCTTTGACTCTGAAAAATATATAAAAGAAAACTAAAGTCTGTTCTCTTTCTGTACCTTCTTACGAAATTTCAATCCGATGCACAGAAAGAAAGTTATGACGATTTTCTCCAGGTCACCTATTTTGAGTGTAATTCAGGAGTCTGCAAAAATACCAATTTCCTCAGATCATATCTCCGAACATATTGCATGAAAAGATCTGAAATTTGGACCCACGGTTCAGCGTGATTTCTTCTCAAATGGGTTTTGTTTGCAACTTCTGAAACGTCACGGAAAAAAAGTTATAGTGAAAATTCCACGATGACCTGTTTGGAGCAGCGAAACCCTAGAATCCAAAGCTCTGATACCAAATGTTATGAAACCAGCTCAAGAAAAGATAGAAAAGATAGATCAATGCCTTAGAATTTAGCCTCTTCGAGGGGGCAACCTCCTTTACATTACATAAATGAACAATTCTTTGATGATTCAAATGACAAAACCTCCTTTCTATATATAGGAGTCTATGGAGTCACAATATAATCCAGCCGACCTAACAATAATAATATAAAGCCACAAAAATAATAATAGAGGGATTCTATGGGCACATTAATAACAATATGGGGGAAATGGGGGCACAACAATATAAATAAGGGGTATAACTACAATAGTAATGGGGTAATCACTAGTATTATAGGGACCCAACATGATGTCTTGGACCAACAAGGAGGAAACCATAATTCATGAATTAATCGAAATGTGGTGATAAATTTGGCATCAAAATAGAGATGATTCTAAATTCCCACATGCGATGGTTCATCTCCCTATTAATGTAACATCTATCAGTTGCATTATAAAGTTATTGAGAAAATAAATTGGCATATTGTAATCTCAACCCATAGAAAGATTATGAGGACCAATATTTTCCTTTTATTATTGTTAGCATTGGTAAATAATCTAAATTATAGTCATACATGAATTACATCATTTTTTTTCTTTTTTTATCCATTCCATCTCTATTATTTATAATGAATCATCTTGTGTTCCAATGTTAACTGAAGATAATTTTAAGGAGTGGAAGGAGAAAATTATCCTTGTGTTAGGGTGCATGGACTTGGATTTGGCATTATGTGAGAATGAACCACCCATCCCTCCAAAAATATAGAACACCAGCAAAAAGGGCCTTATATGAGCAGTGGGAGAAATCTAATTGCTTAAGTTTAACGTGAACCGTGCTAGAAAAGGTATTCAGGGTTTCATTCTATAATTATTTAAGGAAAAGGAATTCATTAATGTTGTTGAAAAATAGTATGTGATTTCTAAAAAGGCCCTAGCCAACACCATAATGAACAAACTATCATCAATGAAACTCGTCGATAAGAAGGGAGTATATGAACACATTATGGAAATTGGAGATATAGCCACTCAACTGAAAGCTTTATAGGTCACATTCTTAGAGTGTTTCCTTGTCTGATTCATACTTGACTCCCTAACTACAAAATATGGGTCATTTATTCCTATAGCACACATAAGGATAAATGCTCAATTAATGAAGTATTGACCATGTGTGTTCAAGATGAAGGGATGTTGAAGCAAGAGAAACTAGAAACTTTCATCTAATGAGTCATGAAAAGGGATATTTAGGAAAATAAATGGTAAAGTTGTCAATAAGGATACCATCAAATGTATTTTTTACAAGAAGAAAGAACACATCAAGAAATAGTGTTCCAAATATAAACCTTGGCTTGAAATGAAAGATTATCTCGTTTCTTTAGTGTATTATGGATCTAATATGGTTGACATTTTCATAACACTTGGTGAATTGACTCTGGTTCTATAATTCATATTTGTAATACCATGTAGGCTTTAATAAATCAAAGAAAACAAATGGATGGTGAGCACTTAATCTGTTTAGGTAATAAGACGAGTGTTCATGTGGAATTAGTTGGGACCTTTAGACTTATCCTAAAATATAGCTTTATTGTAAATCTTGAAAGGATGTTTTATGTTCCTTATTTCATTGAGAATCTTATTTTAGTCTCCATACTTATTCCTCATGGTTTTAATTTCAATTTTACTGGTTCTATTGTTAGTTTTATCAAAGGCTCACTAGTTGTGGTTGATGGAACACTTGTTGATGGTTTGTATAAAGTCCATTTAAATCTTGCTTTTGACTCTGGTTTTTAGCCTTGCATGGGAATGTTGGCATTAAGCGTTGTATTATGAATAAAAAATACTCCATGCTTTAGCACAGGAGACTGGGACATGAGAAACAGGAAATTAATAAATTATGGATTCCTTGATACTCTTGATTCCTTTTATTTTGGTGTTTATGTGAACTGCATAGAGGGAAAGAAAACCAACAAAACCAAGAAAGGTTTCAAGAGGAGTTTGGAAATATTAGAAATAATAAATACCAATATAAGTGGACATTTTTTGACTCCATGTGTAAATGGTCATAAATATTTCATCTCATTTATAGATGATCACACATGATTTATATATCTCTATCTGCTACTTCAGAAAAGTAAGGCACTATATGCTTTGAAAACTTATAAGGTAGAGGTAGAGAAAATAACTAGACAAATAATTAAAATTATGAGATCAAACAGAGGTGGAGATTATTATGGAAGTTATGGGTACAATACAAAAGCAACTTCCATTTTCCAAATTTCTTAAGGAACGAGGCATTGTTTCTTAATACACGATGCCCCGCTCACCACATCAAAATGGCACAGTTTAAAGGAGAAGTTGTACACTAATGGACATGATGAGGAGTATGATTAGTAACTCTACCCTCCCATTATCTCTATGGATTGAAGCTTTAAAAACCATTGTATATATATGTTGATGGTGCTAGATCTGCCAACATGTAAGGGGATCTCCTCAGTAAGAAATCCCAATTAGAACTCAAACTGTTTGGTGTAGGAGTCCTAACAGTGGGTCGTATAGTAATGCCTTAACCACGATGTCACACAGAGGAAAGTAAGATAACTATGTCAATAACAAAGATGTGACCGTTGCAGTGAGTCAAGGTGCATGAGAGGTTCTAACACAGGTGGGTTGAGATGAGTGCACCCCTTGGAAACCTGTAATAGTACTCAACTAGAAAGGGAACACACAAGAAAAGATACATCACAAGCTGAAAAGAAAGTCAGCTGGCAATCCAAAGTGATGGTTAAACCAACAACACATCTACAATAATATTCATATAATTACATACAAAACAGTTCATACAAAATTACATAAGTTACAAAACATACACTGCTAAAGCAACCGGAATAGTCCAACTACAATAACAACATATGCATGCAAACATGTTGGCTCTTATGATATAAAGAAGTGTAAGTTCCATTCATATAATACATCCATGTAAACCCGCTAGCCCCAATAGTGGAACGTTACAGCCACATCCACCTGCTCCTCCAAAGAGATGTAATAGCTTCGTGCAGTGGAGAAGTTGAGGTGTGTTACAATATTGTACAAGCTCTCTCTAATATAGTCTTATCGGAAGCTTGGCTGAACAAAATCCCATACAATAAGTTATGAGGGAATATTTATAGCAAAGGTTGGGGTGACACTTGACATGACGTTACATTACAATGCACATGTACTCATGTGAGACAACATGGCTTGAGCAAGCCATGCAAGACATCATTGACACTTGGTCTGTTGTGGTGAGACCAACTCTTTGGCATGTTTGTGATGGTGAAGGTGGTGAGTTGATGCCAAGCTTAGTCATCCTTGATGGTGTGCATGCATCCCATGGTGATATCTTGCTGAAGATAAATCTTGCCTCTGTTGCAACTAGTGCATTGGTTCGGCTCCTTCATCTAACTCATATGCTAACATGCGCATGGTCATCTTGGGTGCAGCTAAACCAGAAACACATGGATGCATAGTGTCCATGTTGATCTTCAAGTGTGTGTTGGTGGTCATGCGCATCAATTTTCCGAAGAATATGTTCAGCTCCAGTTGGACTGCTTCTTGTCTTCGCCTTGGTGAGTGTGTTGAATGGGTTGGATTGCGTGCGTGCGCACAATGACATGAGTCCCTTGCATGTGATCAACAATAGTGCTCACCATGTCTGCTCCGTGCCAGCTGCTGGGATGTATCTTTAACTTGTACGGGTGTAGTTTCATCTGTGAGTGCATGTTGTGCCCATTGTTTTTTCCTGTTCCTACTGCAACTCATTCATCTATTTGTGCAGCTTCATGTTCTTCCCTCAATTGCTGCTTCAGCACATGCAACTCCTTCTTTATTCCATTCTATGTCTTCGTGTGATCTTCATGTTATGTCGTAACCTCATAGCTTGAGTCTCCAACGTTACTTTCACCATCAGTGGATCTGCTTGATCTTGCAACTTTGTTCTACCTCTGTGTTTTCAACAACCTTCCTCTTGCATTCGTTGTGTTCACTACATTCATTGTGTTCGTTGCATTCGTTGTGTTCGCAGCATTCGCTACATTCGTTTCGTTCGCAGCATTCACTGCATTCGCAACATCCGTTGCATAAGTTGCATTTGTTGCATTCAGTATGTTGCGTTCAGCTACTATTTATGATGTTGCTAAATGTGATGTTTCTGTTGTCATATCTTGACATCCTTGTCTACGAAGAACTTGATGTATTTATGAGTAGGCAAGCTCATAGACATTTGATCAACTGCACCTCCAGGTTTTCTCTGGACGGTGTCTTTAACTCTGCTCTCTTGAAAACCATTGTACCTACACTGCTGAGAGGCAGATGAACACCTGCAATACCTGGAGACATGGCAACACTCATGGCAAGCAATCTGTCAGTCGAAAATCAAAATGAACTTGAGAATTCACTTGCAACATACCTGTGTAACTGATCATGAAGGTCACGCAATTTCAGCCAAGAGGTTTGGGCACTGATTGCCAAGACTGCGCAAGGCACATTCTAGGTTGTTGGGAGATTGACTGACTACTGGAACTACACAATGCATAGTCCATTATAGTGGTTGACAATTAGAATTGCACAATACGCAATCTCAGCTGGCAATGGCTACAGGCTCAGTGATTGCATTGCACAATTTTATGGGCCAGTAGTCACTATCCCTCATAAATGCACAAAATAGTCCTAGAGGATAGTGCCTGGGCATAAATTTTCATTTTCTGAGAGGAATATAGAGCCTTCCCTCTCCGAATTGTGCAATGTTGTCTTGGTGAGGCTCTTGGTGAAGCAAAGTCCAGGCCAAGGCTACCTAAACTTGTCGACAGGAAACTGAAAGTGAATGTGAGTGTGAATGCATGGCGATACTGAGTGTAAGAATAAGTGAATGATCATGCATGCAGATGGTGAATGACATATTCAGAAAACAAAACAACATGCATGTGGGTGAGGCGACTCAGCGAATCAGCAATTGTTCGTGAAAAACAGTTTCATGAATGCGACAGCAGTGAGATAGCAACGAAAACTGAAATATTTATGGGACAAGATATTATACATGTAAATGACAGAAAGCGTTCAAAGAAATAAAGAAAAAATTACTCACACAATCAAAAACACAAAAAGCGATAGAAATGCAACACAAGGCATGGAAAGCGGGCTTACCCCAAAACAACTGAGTTGAATGTGCTGACTACTCCTAGATGTGATGTGGGATGTCAGAGCTGCAAGTTTGATGTGAGGAATGATCTCTGAAGAATCCGGTTGATGAGTTTTGATAACATCGAGGTTGTGACGCGTAGGCCACAAATCTAGGGAAAGTGACACTTAGTGGGAGGTTTCTGAAATGATCCTTGCATGTAACATCCAATTGTTAAACATAGATCCACAAAACAAGGGATTCCTTTGCATGTTGCCTTAGAAGAAGAATCCCATGCATGCAAGTCAATTTGCTCAGTCCCGAAGGGAACCAGTCAAATCAGATGCACATGAAAGAGACTGCTCGACTACTAGGAGAAAATGCACATTTCTGGTTGGGAGCAAGGCTAGCCGCCCAGGAGATTTGCACAATTTCTAGGTAGAGTAGCTGACTGTTGCCCAGATTTATGCAAATTTTGGGCTGAGTAGCCCTATTGGCAAAAATTGCGCAATTTTCTCTGAGGGTTGACTCACAGAATTGTGCAATTCTAGAGCCCAGTAGGTTGCCAGTCAAGATTACACAATTTCTAGAGGGAAGGATGGTTTCCCTCCAAAATTGTGCAATTTCTTGGGGGAGATGCTCAGCCTGCAGCTGGACCAAGTCCGGGTGATCAACCTATGAGGACAGGCTTCCTTTGTGCAAGAAAAAAATTGAAGCTTTTGAACTTGACGAAGCAAGGCAAGCTGTTGTGAAGGGTTGGAAGGGAGGCTCGAAAACAAAGCTAAGGAAAAATTTTGGAGGGTGGTTGTAGCCGCTACAACACTTGTTGACACACTCACAGAAATCCAACTCTCTAAATGGACCTTGTTCGTGAAAAGCAAGTCTAACACCTCCGAAAGCATTATTCAGTTCTCAGCTTGTCCTGGTTTCACGCTAGCTTGATTGTAAGAAGTAGCATCTGCCAAGCTCTTGGTCGATTGACACACATTTCAAGCCAAGGGAACACAGTTTTTTCGATTGGGGTTGAGGGGTATATTGGTGCACAAGCAATATAGTCATCAAAGTCTTAGTTTCATCTCTAGTGTTGCTCTGCTGCCAGCAAGCCTGGACAATGCCCTGACGGAGTCACATAGGAACACAATCGTGGCTCTGCTGCCAGCAAGCCTGGTCAGTACCCCGATAGAGTTGCTTGCATCACCTCTTTGTGCAAGAAGCCTTTCTCTTCTTTCGCCTTACTTATTTTTCATTTGAATTTTCACTTTTCATTTTTTCATTTTTTCATTTTTTCATTTTTTCATTTTTTTCAACTGTGTATAGCACTTATTCATTTCAGAGGTAGAAGAGGGATCCTGAGTTATTAAGAGCAGAGGAGGTTGTTCCAGCAGAGGAGTAGTTTATTATATCTCTGACATGCCTGTTAAGGTTTTCCCCCTCACCTTACTCTACTTGACTGATCTGACAAGGGTTAACCCAAAAACAACCGAAATAGAGAAGGTGACACTAGTTAGCGCACAAGCGTTGTGTTTTCACCAAGGTTCACTTCGAACAGTACGTATTTTCCATCAACATATCATGGATTCAAAGTAAAAAGTTCTTCATACAGAGGCAGGATGACGGATAACCAAGTAGTGATAGTTGCACTAGGCCTCTTGTACATTACCCAGCTTGTTTCCAGAGTCATACATGGTTTCATATGAAACTATCCTACGAACGAAACAAGCGAACTAAAAAAAAACAAAGCAAAGCAAGATCAGAAGCAAAAGAAAAAGTGAAGCAAGTAAGAAAACAAGAAAGTAGAAAAACAAACAAACAAAGCAAGTAAGCAAACAAGCATGCAAGAAAACAACTCAAAAGCAAACCCTACTCCTACTCCTAAGCTAAAAGTGCATGGGTCATATCACATGAAGTGATACTTCCAATGTAGCCATTGGTGCATTGTTTGACCCATGTTAGTGAAGGCATGGTTCGAAAACAAGATAGTTGTGCAAACCAGCAAACAAGAAAGATGTAACAGTGAAGACAAACACACTCTGAGCTTACAAGAAACCACAGAACAAAGATGAGTGAAAGCGCATGGCATACATTCTTTGGAGATGCCATGGTATTGTGCTACACTGAATGCAAATGTTGAGTGTATTCATTCTCTTGATTTTGTCATGCAAGTAAACGTGAGAAAGGTAGACCACTTGTGTTGTGCATGTGTTCTTGCTATGTAAGATTCCTCCAATGCATGAGAGATGGGATCATGTAGTTCGAGTGGAGGAAGCGAAATTTGGGTGTTTGGTTGATCTTCAATGCAAAGCAGAGAGTGAAGAGGAGCCTTGATTATTTCAACAATTTCCTAACCGGAAGTGAAACCAACCTTAGGACAGCGAGGGCCTGATATAACCATCAGCTCGGGCTAAAGTGCCTCAACAGCCTATGGGGTTTTGAATTCGTTAACAGATAGATCATTGCAGACTAGTGTCTTGGAAAAATTAACAATGATTGAATCAACATCATGATCGGATGAGGAAGTGAATAGATCATGACAACCAAGATCAAAAAATTTGAGATGGTCATGGGCATCCTCATGATTTGATGAATCAGGCAGAGGGGTAGATGAGAAGCAAAGACATTCACCCTCTGTGTTTTCAAGAAAGATAGATGACAAATTGGATGAATTTTCTGAGGAAGATGTGTCCTCTCTGCACTGTAATGACATACGGACATCCAAGGTGTCATGTGAATGATCAGAAGTAGAAAAATCCAGAAATGGGTTTTCACAGGGGAAATCAACAGTGGCAGAATCACAAGGGATGTCAGGATGAAGCAGATGAGGCGTGGCTAGAAGGGAGTCATCCTTCACCACGGGCTCTTCTTTAGATTCCTACACACACTCATCATGAATGATGGCACAGGTTGGCTGCATAACACCAACTTCATCGACAGCTTGATCCTTGTTCACAATAGGTGTGGAGTCCAAAATGGGAGAACAGAAGGGAGTACAATTTGGAGGATAAACAAAACGCAAGGACAGATGTTGAGGGAAAGAGTCCATGTGACAACCAATAGGCTTGCAAGCCAAATATGCGCAAATATCAAGAGTAGGTGGGGTTAGAGAGTGTGACAGTTCAACAGAGGGATGTGCATGATCTCCCACATCACTCTGCGGTGGTGGAGCTGTTTGATGAGGTGAAGGCGGACAGTCACTTGTGATAGCGACTATGCCTGCCTATGATTGCATAGCTCCATCACAAAAGTGTTCTAAGCAGGGTTCAGATATGTGAAGAAGATACTCAAACCTTCCATCCAAAAATTCCAAATCAATATCATCTTTCGGGAATCTCTATGCAAGATTATAAAAGTGTGTGTGAAACTGTTCAACGGATTCATCGGGTGCTTTTTGTAATTCCGGAATTTCTTTGTCAAGTGCTTTATAGTTAAAGTGATTGAAAGCACAATCCATCTCTGCAACCAGATGAGCAAGAGAATGAATATATTTTTTCGGGCAGTGTGGCACACCAGTGCATTGGGTGCCCTCGAAGCGTGTTGATGAACAGCGCGCAGCTCATGTATTCTTCAAAGAATCCATGTCTTTCACATGAGCCTACAATGCTAACCGCGTGCCTTACCAAAGCTACGTAGCCTCCACCGTCAAATGTTTTATGAGAAAAGTTATCCGAGAGCCTTTTCGGGATGATGAAATCATTTCCATAAGACATACATTTTGGAAGAGCAACTCGGTAGTGAGTCATAATAGATGTGTAGAGATTCAAAACAGATGTGAGGACTCATCGTGTCATCTATCCCTCTTTCTAGCACCAAAATGTTGACGGTGCTAGATCCGCCAACATGTAAGGGGATCTCCCTGATAAGAAGTCCCAATTAGACCTTAGACTGTTTGGTGTAGGAGTCCCAGCAGTGGGTCGTATAGTAATGCCTTGACCGCGATGTCACATAGAGGCAAGTAATATAACTCTGTTAGTAGCAAGGGTGTGACCACTATAGTGAGCCAAGGAAGGTGCATGAGAGGTTCTAACATAGGTAGGTTGAGATGAGTGCGCCCCTTGGCAACCTATAACAGTACTCATCTAGGAAGGGAACACACGAGCGAAGATACATCATAAGTTGGAAAGGAAGTCAGCTAGAAATCCAAAGTGATATTTAAACCAATAGCACATCTGCAATAAGATTCATATAATTTCATACACAACTACATAATTTAAACAACATACATTGCTAAAGTAACTGGAACAATCCAACTACAATAACAACATATGCATGAAAACTTGCTTGCTCTTATTATATAAAGAAGTGTAAGTTCCAATCATATAATACATCCATTTAAACCTGCTAGCCCCAACAATGGAAAGTTACAACCACATCTACCTGCTCCTCCAAAGAGATGTACTAGCTCCATGCAGTGGAGAAGCCAAGGCGCGTTAAAATATTGTCCAAGCTCTCTCCAACACAGTCTTATGGGAAGCTTGGTTGACCAAACGCCCATACAATGAGTTATGACGGACTACTTATAGAAAAGGATGGGGTGACCCTTGACATTCCCCTTTGTGACAATTCAACTACCCTCATGACTCTTCACCTACTCTATGACTGTTACATCCAACTATTGACACTTGACTTACACTTGACATGACATTACATTACAATGCGCATGTACTCATGTGAGACAACATGTCTTGAGCAAGACATCACTGACACTTGGTCCATTGTGATGAGACCAACTCTTTGGCATGTTTATGATGGTGAAGGTGGTGATTTGATGTGAAGCTTGGTCATCCGTGATGGTGTGCATGCACCTCATGGTGACATCTTGCTGAAGCGAACTCTTACCTCTATTGCAACTGGTGCATTGGTTCGCCTCCTTCATCCAACTTGTCTGCTAACATGTACATGGTCTTCTTGGGTGTGGTTGAACCAGCAACACACAGAAGCATAGTGTTTGTGCTGATATTCAAGTGTGTGCTAGTGGTCATGCCCATCAAGTGTCAAAGTATATGTTCAGCTCTAGATGGACTTGCTTCTTGTCTTCACCTTGGTAAGTGTGTTGAATGGGTTAGATTGCATGCGTGTGCATAATGACATGAATCCCTTGCATGCGATCAAAAACACTGCTCACCATGTCTTCTTCGTGCCAACTGTTGGGATGGATCTTTAACTTGTACGGGCGTAGTTTCATCCGTAAGTGCATGTTGCGCCCATTGTTGTTCTTGTTCCTGATGTAGCTCATCCATCTGTCTGTGTAGCTTCATGTTCTTCCCTGAGTTGCTACTTCGGTGCATGCAACTCCTTCTTTTTTCCATTCTCTATCTTCATGTGATCTTCATGTCGCACCATCACCTCATAACCTAGGTCTCCAAATTTGCTTTCACCATCAGTGGATCTGCTTGATCTTGCAACTTTGTTCCGCCTCTGTGTTGTCAACAACCTTCCTCTTGCATTCATTGCATTCGTTGCATTCATTGCATTCTTTGTGTTCGTTTCATTCACTGCATTCGTTGCATTTGGTATGCTGCCTTCAGCTATTGTTCATGATGTTTCTCATTGTGATGTTTTTGTTTTCATATCTTGATGTCCTTGTCTACGTAACACTTGATGTCTTCGTGAGTAGGCAAGCTCATAGACATTTGATTGACTGCACCTCTAGGTGTGCTTTGGATAGTGTCTTTGACTCTGCTCTATTGGAAACCACTGCACCTACACTGTTGAGAGGCAGATGAACACCTACAATACCTGGAGACATGGCAACACTCATGGCAAGAAATCTGCTAGTCGAAAACCAAAATGAACTTGAGAACTGACTTGCAACATACCTGTGTGACTCATCATGACGGTCGCACAATTTCTGCCAAGAGGTCGAGAAATTAACTGCCAACATTGCGCAAGGCACATTCTACGTTGCTAGGATACTGACTGCCTATTGGAATTGTGCAATGTACAGTCCAGTCTAGCGGTTGAATGTTGGAATTGCGCAATGTGTAATCTCAGCTGGCAATGGTTGCAGGCTCAATGACTGCATTGTGAAATTTCATGGGCCAGCAGTCACTGTCCCTTAGAAATGCGCAAAACAGTCCTGGAGGACAGTGGCTGAGCAGAAAGGCACATTTCCTTAGAGGAAGACAGAGCCTTCCCTCTCAGGATTCTGCAATGTTGTCTTGGTGAGGATCTTAGTCAAGCAGAGTCCGAGCCAAGGCTTCCTAGACTCGCCGACGGGAAACTGAAATTGAATGTGAGTGTGAATGCATGGTGATAGTGAATGTAAGCATAAGTGAATGATCATGCATGAAAATGGTGAATGATAGATTCAAAAAATGGAACAACATGCATGTGGGTGAGGCAAGTCACCAAATCGACAACCATTTGTGAAAAACAATTTCATGCATGCAATAGAAATGAGATAGCAATGAAAACTGAAATGGTGCTAGTACAAGCTAGTATACATGTAAACAACAGCAAGTGTTCAAATAAAGCAAAGACTGAGCAGCCCTGCTGGGGAAAATTGCGCAATTTTCTCTATGACGGTTGACTAGTAGAATTGCGCAATTCTAGAGCCTAGTAGTCTGCCATTCAAGATTATGCAATTTCTAGAGGGAAGGTTGGTTGCCCTCCAGAATTGCACAATTTCTTGGGGGAGCTACTCATCCTGTAGCTGAACCAAGTCCAAGTGATCAGCCTGTGAGGGGAGTGCATCGGGTTGAGATCAAAAGGCTACCTTTGTGCAAGAAAAACACTGAAGCTTGTAGACTTGATGAAGCAAGGAAAGTTGCTGAGAAGGGTTGCAAGGGAGGCTCGAAAACAAAGCTAAGGAAAAATTTTGTAGGGTGGTTGTAGCCGCTACAGAAAAATCCTAAACAGAGTTCCCACTAAGGCAATTCCTAAGATTCCTTTCAAGTTATGGAATGGTTGGAAAACAATTCTAGGGCATGTACACATATGGGGTTGTCCTATTGAGATCAGGATATATAATTCATTAGAGAAAAAGTTGGACATAAAGACAATTAGTGGTTTTTCATTGGTTATGCGGAAAGGTGTAGGGATTCAAGTTTTATTGTCCTTCCCATACACCTAATATCATTGAAGTAATAAATGCAAGTTTTCTTGAGGATAATGACATTAGCAGGAGTGAGTAACCTCGAAATTTAATTTTTGAGGAAATTTGGGCTTCGGTTATCATATTGTTGGTAGGCTAAATAGTCCTATTTTTTAACCTCTATCCTACTCTAGACACATGACCTAAACCTTTGTTTTAACCTAAGAACCTATTCAATCTTATACCTTTCTCTGAAATCATGTACATTCCTGCACACTCTTTGTATTTTCATATTTATTATTTATGGATTTTATATCTTTAATTATCCTTGTAACTAATATTTGTCTTTCCTAAGGTATTTGATAAACAAATGTATTAATTGTTGTGATAGAATGCTCGAGTGTAGGTAGGATTCCTGCACCAGCTAACAGATTCTTGCACTCCCGTGAAAGCTCACCAACCAACACATATCTTTAGTAAAGGATCAATTGACCTCGAGTTGGGCTCGAAGTGGGAGAGAAATCAGCGGATTGAAGATCACGACCTTGGCGAGATATCTTAGATTATTATTTTGTAAACATCCAAAAGGCTTAGTTAAGCTACTGTTATGATTTCATTACAGCCGTAGGTCTGAAGGCTTGTATATAATGTAAAACTCTGATAGGAATTAGTTGGCAATACTATGGTAAAATTTTGCTAAGAGATTGTAATTATTTTGGAGTATTGCCTCTCTGGGCTAGATCGCAAATCCAATATGTATTTTTTCTTCTTAAACTAATACAAAGAAATGCACCAGTAAGCAGTTTCATTTTCCATTTGCATTGTGATGAATCTTTGACCAACTGCGTTTCTTGATTTCATAACAGGGAAACAAGTTGGTTATCTAGGACCCGGCCAACCCAGCTCGTTCTCCCTTTCTTTAAAGGTGTGTTAATTTAAATTAAAGTGCAGGCGTGAATTTGTTATTTACTTTGATTTTCCTCACAAGTCACAAATTTGATTTCATTTACAGTTATGGTGTTACGGATCCATGGTGTGTAGGCTTAGAAGTATTTGATTTCAATTTCCATAAGCTTTTTTTTGTAATGCTTGATTTCATTTCTGCAAAATCGGTATAAGCACGCCACCTGTACTAGTGCATTTCTGGTTCTGCAAGATTGATTTCATTGGTTCAATTTCGCAAGTCTTTTAATCCTTTCCTTTCGCAAAATTTCTTTATTCCTACCTGCAAGATTGATGTTTGTTTCTAAACTAAGGGCATTATTAATATCTAAGGTTTCACTTAATATTTAATTGTGTTGTGATGAATATGGAATAAACGGTGTAGTAATTTGCAAGGATGTGCTTGCACTAAACACTCTCGAAGAAAGGATTGAATTTCATGATTAATTATTAAATGAACCTTCTAAGTTAAAACATTAAAAGGAAAATCTAAACTATATGCACAACTATCTCAAGAAAAGCATGTTTACACAACCAGATCATTTTCATAATTATATAGAGAGTTTTCTGTTTTAAAGAGATATTTTCTTTAACTTTTGAAAATCATTTCCTATCTAGAATATAAGTTTGGTTGAAGCATATTTCTACTTGTGAGAATTTACTTTCAAATTATGTTTTATGTGCACTCTATTTCACTTACCATGCTTTTTATTTTTCGAAAGTAATCTAGAAACCAAGTGTAGAAATACTAGTTATCTCATGCAAGAACCTTAGATCTGGTACAGGATCAGAGTATTCTAGCTCAGATACTTAGAGTTATTGCACGAAGGTCAGAACTTCAGTACAAGCATAAAACATTCTTCTAGTATCTAAACCTCATTCCAATGCAGGCACAACGTTCCGGTACTAGAATGTTGTTGTAGTATAGGAATAACAGTTTAGTGCAGGAAAGAATATCTTTAAAGCAGATAGATACACTGAATAACTTATTTATCACATTCTCTCACTGAAGGTAAATACAAAGGTTCGTTTCATTAGTCAAGGTTGTTCATAATGAATTAAGAATCCATTTTAGTTTCTGAAAAAAGTGCTTTTCATTTATTCCAGCACCAGACTTTCTTTGAGTACCAATTGCCACTTGATCATCATTTTTCTTTCAATTATGTTAATTTTTGATTTAAGAAGTAGGAATAGAATCAAGAAAAGTTTGTATAATTTATGTCATTCCATGTGCTTCGCTCTAATTTTACGAAACCCTCAGGTTGGAAATTAAGTGTTGAAGGAGTCTGTTGAATTGTGATTCCTGCACCCAACATTTTGGCGTCGTTGTCGGGGAGGCGATCTGAAATTGGTAATAATTTTCCATTTTTTTTCCAGCAATAGGGGTAAGTCTACTATCATTTTTTCTGCAGTGTTCTTCTATTGTTTCAAGGATTTTGTGAGTGTTGATTTCTTATTTCAATTTCAGCATTTTATTGAGTTTTTATTTTTTCATTTTTTGAGATGAATACCTAAAAAGGGTAGGTGTCTGAAGCCCAATAAGGGTCGAGTAAACACTGATAAATCTAAAAGAATTTCTCATATTAGGCCTTCTCTTGCAGGTAGAAAGTCCAAAGGGTGGGGTCCAAAGCCCAATAAGGGTCGAGTAAACACTGATAAATCTAAAACTTTTTCTCATATTGGGCCTTCTCTTGTAGGTAAAATGTCCAAACAAACGCAAACCCACCATGCAGGAACTGTCCACTTGGATTCTGGAAATAGTAGTTCAGGTGTGACACAACCAGCTAAGGGGAATAAGGATACTATTGGACTTCAAACTGATTTGACCCATAGTTGCCCTTCTTAGCCTATTGAGAGTGGTTTATTTGGAGGTACTAAAATGGTACAACATGAAGATCATGCTGAGGGAACTAGAAAAAATCAAGTAAATGAGGAACAATCCACCTTTGGATTTCCAATTGTGGATCCGAATATAGTCATGCAAATGAAGAATATTCCTCCATCAGCTCTTCCTCATTTCCATGGTAAGGTACACGAGGACCCAGATTCTTTTCTATTTGAGTTTGATATCTTATGTAGAAGCTATGATTACTCATCAAATTCTCAGAAGTTAAAGTTGTTTCCTACAACTCTCAAGGACGCAGCACTACGTTGGTTCATGGGATTAGGAGGAAACACTATAGCTTCCTGGGAGCAAATGAAGAGAGTATTTTTGTTAAAATATCAAGAATATTGTAAAACTAGAGAGATGCAGGATGAGATCTTCACCATTGTACAGGGTGATGATGAGACCTTGGAGGACTATTTGGAAATATTTTTGTATATCCTCCAAAGATCGAAGCACAAATTTGATCTAAGTACCATTAGAACCTTGTTCTTACGTGGGCTTGCTGATGATGCTAGGAATAATTTAAATTTGTTAGGACAAGGGGATATTGCTCAAAAACCTTTTGATCAAATTTGTGACTTGTGTAGGAAATTCTCAAGGAACCAATCTAGATCCGGCAAAGGAATACGAATTATAAATAATGATCTTGGATCTACTAATGCCATGATTATTGGTTTGGATAATAAAATGGACAATATAAAAATTGAAATAATGAAATTTCAGCAAAAACTTGAAAAATAAAACATTCATTGTCTATTTTGTGTCCAAGATATAGGAAAAAGCATCCTTTGAAAGAATGTCCTGGTGATATTAAAGGAACTAATAAATGTGTAAGTTGTACAGAGAACCATGCCACTGAAAAATGCCCCTCCATACCTGGATTGAAAGCAGTATTCGAGGGTGGGCAGCCTGAACTTGGGTCATTGCATGCTATGGGAGTATAGAGAAATTGGCCTCAGGTAAGTCTAGGTATGGCTCTGAACTTCCGCCACATTTTTTTAGTTATAATGCACATCCATATTCCTATCCTAACACTAATCACTCTCAACATTGGCAGCATGGGAACCACTATCAATATGGACAACCCTCCCAATCTTGGCAACAAGGTTGGAGAGGGCCAAACCATTCACATCATTCCTATCATGCACCTATGAAATCATATCCTCCTACATATGCACCTTACCCAATGCCACAACCATCATTGCCCCAGTTAAGTCAGCCTATGCCATCATTACCTTTACCTCCACCTTTTTGACCACCTCAACTGCCTGCTTAACCCATACCAAATACCAATAATAAAGAGGTACAAATGATCCATTCCATGGACCCACTTCTTCCACCTAGTTATCATTCCATGTCGGTTGGGATCAATGACCTCCAACTGAGTTTGGGGAAGGTAGTAACATCAGAAAAAAACAAAAACATCACATGGTGATTATTGAAGAGAAAGGTAAGGAGGAAACTCCTATCGATTCTAGGAAAAATGTTGCCATTCAGCCTATCCCCATACCTTCTAAGCCTTTTCCATCTTCTTCAAGCCGGTCTCCCTATCCAAAGAGGCTAGTTATGGAGAACAATGACCCCATTCCTGAGTCTAGCCTAGCTTCTAAGCTAAGGAATATTTTTATAAAGGTCCCTTTTCTCCAAGATATCAAAGAGATCCCCATATATACCAAAATCATTAGGGAACTCTGTCTCAAGAAGACAGGAAGGAAAAGAGTAGAACCCCAAACTATTCAATTTCTTGGAAGAGCAGCAGAGTTGATGACAGGGTGTGTGCAAATGGACAAATACACTGACCCTGGAAACCCTATTGTCTATGTTTAGATAGGTGATGTCCTTGTCTCCAATTTTCTTATATACATAGGGGAATCCATTAATGTTATGGCCAAGCAAACCATGGATCAGCTTGGGTTGGTCCATATTCGTCCTACTCCCACTATGCTTGAATTGGCAGACAGATCTAAGATCAGGACGGAAGGAGTGACGAATGATGTGGTTGTTTTGATAAACTCTTGGGAATATCTCGCAGACTTCATTGTGCTTTAGCCAAAGAATCCTGTGGGAGGACATCCCTTGATCTTGGGATGACCATGGCTTTCTATGGTTGATGCTTACATTGGATGTCATTCTGGTGACATGTACATTTCACATGGGGACTCTAGGAATAAAGTCACCTTATATCGACCTGCTAGATCTATCCAGGAGATTTGGGATGCCTTATGGCTAGATTACAGTAGTGATGAGGAGAATCAATTAGTTTCTATGATACATCATCATACTGAGTCAACTGAGGAGGGTGAGATACGAGACTTCCTAAATAATCTAGACACTATGCCGAATTTTGAATCATTATGTCAGATATTTAGTCTGGATTTTCAGGAAAGCCATGATCCGCAACCTTCCTCACCACCATCTCTAGTAGCACCTCTTTGCACTCTCAAACATGAAACCACTCTTGTTGAAATTAGTCCAGGGAAATCTTTGCATGTCAGTTCAAACATGGATTCCTCTCAAAAAGAGCAGCTTGCTAGTTTTTTCCGACACCATTTTGATGCCTTTGCATGGGTCTAAAAAGACATGAAAGGAATCCCTCCTGAAACCTGTACTCACCACATTTATATTCAGGAAGGAGACTGACCTGTCTGACAACCCCAAAGGCATATGAACCCATCTCTAAGAGATGTTGTGAAGGAAGAATTAAAAAACTTCGTAGATGTTGATTTTATTTATCCTATTTATGATAGCCAGTGGGTCTATCCATTGGTGTTGGTCCTGAAGAAAGATGGGAGATGGTGCATTTTCATTGATTATAGAGACCTGAACAAATCCACTCTCAAGGATTACTTTCCCCTTCCTTTCATCAATCAGGTGCTTGATACCCTTACCGGTAAAAAGTACTTTTCTTTTTTAGATGGCTTTAGTGGTTACAACCAAATACAGATCACACTCGAGGATCAAGACAAAACCACCTTTACATGCCCATGGGGGACATTTGCTTATCGAGTGCTTCCCTTTGGTCTATGCAATGCCCCATCTACCTTTCAGAGGGCAGTTTTGGCCATTTTTGCTAACCTTCAATGTAACAATGTAAACTTTGAAACGGGAACTGATACTGTTACCCGTTTCGTAGAGATAGCAAAAAAGTGACCTGATTTTGAAAAGGGGTGATGCAGAACAAACATGTTTTTCTTAGAGCATAGTTTTTGGCACTTTAATTTTTTTATGTACATTACGTTTTAGAATCATAGTGATTTTCATGCTGATTTAAAAAAGTGAGTATTCTGCATCACCCTCTTTTTTTAAAAGACCTGTTTTTTGGCTTTAAATTTTCTAATGTATAAAATGTAAATAATTATTTTCTAAATTTGATCATTTTTGAAGTGGTCGTTTTCTTCACATTTTCTTGTTTTTTATTTTAATTTTAACTTTTTTTTTAGTGAGGTTTTTATTGTTTTGCATTTTTAAATTAGGAGGTCGATATTTAGAATTTTCGATATTCTACATATTTATACATCCTTAATTAAATTTTCAATCCACATGAAATAATTGTTTCTAAAAAACAATATTTTTTAACAATGGACATAAAAATAACCATTTTTAACATAAATATAACTAAAAAACTACACGTTTTGATAATTTTTTGCTAGAATTGACATGTCAAAATCGCAATTTTTATATGATAATTTTAACTAAAAATGGTTAAATAATAGCTTTTTTTATGAATTTCATGTCAAAAAAATAATAATAATCACTTTTTTTTTCAAAAAATAATGATTAACTTAAAAATCAATGCGAAAATCACATATTACAGATATTGAACGTGTAACAACCCTAATTGAGTGTTTATTCTTCTCATAAAATGTCAAAGTCAAAACATTGCAAAGCTTGATTTACAAGCATAACTTAAATTTAATCAACAATGTCACGTAATCCAAACTCTTCGTCCTCTAGAGTTTCATCATTGCCTTCTTCCACAATATTTTCTGTTTCCTTTTGCTCATTTTCCTCTTCTAATGGGTCTTTGATGTCTGCGAATCTCGCACACAACCCCCGGCGCCCCAACTCTCTCAACACCCCCCTCCACCGGCCCGGGCGCCCTCACCCGCCCCCCCAACCGACACCCCACCCCACCCCGTCGCCCTCACCCACCCTCACCCGCCCCCCACCCCGGCTCGGGCACCCTGCCAACCCCACCGCCCAGGAGCCCACACAAACCCCCGCGCCCCAACCTTCTCAACCACCCCCAGCTCAGGAGCCCTCACCCGCCCCACCAACCACCCCCCCACCCAGCCCCGGCACCCTCACCCGCCCCCCGGCCCGGGCGCCCTCACCCACCCTCACCCGCTCCCCCACCCGGCCCGGGCGCCCTCACCCGCCCAACCCGAGCGCCCTCACCCGCCCCCTGCCCGGCGCCCTCACCCGCCCGCCCTCACCTGGCGCCCTGCCAGGCGTGGGAGCGGGCTACCCGGGTGGCGCGGCCGAGGCAAGCGCCACCCGGGCGGCCCGCGCCCCCGCCCGACAGGCGGCAGGGTGAGGGCGGGCGGGTGAGGGCGCGCAGGTTGGGCGGGTGAGGGCGCCCGGGCCGGGTGGGGGAGCGAGTGAGGGTGAGGGCGGGTGAGGGCGTCGGGCGAGGGCGCCTGGGCGGGTGAGGGCGCGGGGCGGGCGGGCGAGGGCGCCGAGCGGGCGGGCGAGCGAGGGCGGGCGGGCAGGTGAGGCGGGTGACGGTGTCAGGCGGGCGGGCGGGCGAGGGCGCCCGGGCGGGTGAGGCGGGTGAGGGTGTCGGGCGTGCAAGGGCGCCGGATGGGCGGGCGGACGAGGGCGCCTTGGGGGGCAAGGCGGGTGAGGGCGCCGGGCGGGCGGGCGGGTGAGGGCCGCCCGGGCGATTGCCGGAATCGCCTTGCCGCCTGTCGGGGGGGTGCGGCCGAGGCAGGGTGGGTGAGGGTGGCCGGGGGGGCCGGCGGGTCAGGGCGCCCGTGCGGGGGGGCGGGCGGGTCAGGGCACCTGGCGGGCAAGCGGGTGAGGGCGCCGGGCGGGCGGGTGAGGGCGCCGGGGCGGGCGGGCGGGTGTGGCGAGTAACGGCGTCGGGCGGGCAGGCGAGGGCGGGCGGGCGAGGGCGGCGGGCAGGCGAGGGCGAGCGACGGCGGGCCGGCGAGGCGGGCGGGCGAGGGCGGGTGAGGCGAGTGAGGGTGTCGGGCGGGCGGGCGGGCGAGGGCACACGGGCGGGTGGGGCGGGTGAGGGTGCCGGGTGGGCGGGCGAGGGCGGGAGAGGGCCGGGCGGGCGGGCGAGGGCGCCCGGGCGGGTGAGGTGGGTGAGGGTGCCGGAAGAGGGGGCGAGGGCGCCCGGGCGGGTGAGGCGGGTGAGGGCGCCGGGCGGGCGAGGGTGCCGTGCGGGCGGGCGGGTGAGGGCGCCGGGCGGTCGGGCGGGTGAGGGCGCCCGGGCGATTCCCGGAATCGCCCGGGCGCCCTCACCCGCCCACCCGCCCGATGCCCTTGCCCGCCGGCGCCCTCACCCGCCCGGCGCCCTCGCCCGCCCGGCGCACTCACCCGCCTCACCCGCCCGGCGGGCGGGCGAGGGCGCCAGGCGGGCGGGCGAGGGCGCCAGGCGGGCGGGCGGGTGAGGGTGCCCGGGCGATTCCCGGAATCGCCCGAGCGCCCTCACCCGCCCGCCCGCTCGTGCCCTCGTCCGCCCGGCGCCCTCACAGCCTCACCCGCCCGGCGGGCGGGCGGGTGAGGGCGCCGGGCGGGCGGGGGGGTGAGGGCGCCCAGGCGATTCTCGGAATCGCCCGGGCGCCCTAACCCGCCCGCCCGCCCGGCGCCCTCACCCTCCTCACCCGCCGGGCGGGTGAGGGCACTGGCGGGTGAGGCGGGTGAGGGCGCCGGGCGGGCGAGGGCGACGGGCGGGCGGGCGGGTGAGGGCGCCCGGGCGATTCCCGGAATCGCCCGGGCGCCCTCACCCGCCCGCCCGCCCGGCGCCCTCACCCGCCCGCCCGCCGGGCAGGCGAGGGCACGGGCGGGTGAGGCGGGCGAGGGCACGGGCGGGCGGGCGGGTGAGGGCGCCGGGCGGGCGAGGGCGCGGGGTGGGCGGGCGGGTGAGGGCGCCGGGCGGGCGGGCGGGTGAGGGCGCCCGGGCGATTCCAGGAATCGCCCGGGCGCCCTCGCCCGCCCGGCGCCCTCACCCGCCCGCCCGCCCGGCGCCCTCACCCGCCCGCCCACCCGGCGCCCTCGCCCGCCGGGCGCCCTCACCCGCCGGGCGGGTGAGGGCGCCAAGCGGGCAAGGGCACGGGCGGGTGAGGGCGCAGGGCGATTCCGGGAATCGCCCGGGCGCCCTCACCCGCCCGCCCGCCCGCCGGGCGGGTGATGCGGGTGAGGGCACTGGGCGGACGAGGGCACGGGCGGGCGGGCGGGTGAGGGCGCCCGGGCGATTCCGGGAATCGCCCGGGTGGCAGGGCGATTCCGGGAATCGCCCAGGGGCCCTCACCCGCCCGCCCGCCCGTGAGGGCGCCGGGCGGGCGAGCGGGTGAGGACGCCCGGGCAATTCCCGGAATCGCCCTGCCGCCCGGGCGATTCCCGGAATCGCCCGCCCGGGCGGCAGGGCGATTCCGGGAATCGCCCGGGCGCCCTCACCCGCCGGCGGGTGAGGCGGGTGAGGGCGCCGGGCGGGCGGGCGAGTGAGGTGGGTGAGGGTGCCGGGCGGGCGTGCGAGGGCGCCCGGGCGGGTGAGGCGGGTGAGGGCGCCGGGCAGGTGAGGTGGGTGAGGGTGCCGGGCGGGCGGGCAAGGGCGCCCGGGTGGGTGAGGAGGGTGAGGGCGCCGGGCGGGCGAGGGCGCCGTGCGGGCAGGCGGGTGAGGGCACTGGGCGGGCGGGCGGGTGAGGGCACCGAGGCGATTCTCGGAATCGCGCTCACCCGCCCGGGCGCCCTCACCCGCCCACCCGCCCCTGCCCTCGCCCGCCCGGTGCCCTCACCCGCCTCACCAGCCTGGCGGGCGGGCGGGTGAGGGCGCCCGGCGGGTGAGGGCACCGGGCGGGCGGGCGGGTGAGTGCGCCCGGGCGATTCCCGGAATCGCCCTCACCCGCCCGGGCGCCCTCACCCGCCCGCCCGCCCGTGCCCTCGCCCGCCCGGCGCCCTCACCCGCCTCACCCGCCCGCCCTCCCGACGCCCTCGCCCGCCCGCCCGACACCCTCACCCGGCTCACCCACCTGGGCGCCCTTGCCCGCCTGGCGCAGGGCGATTCTGGGAATCGCCCGGGCGCCCTCACCCGCCCGCCCGGGCTCTCTCACCCGCCCGCCCGGCCGCGCCCTCGCCCGCCCAGCGCCCTTACCCGGCTCACCCGCCCGACGCCCTCGCCCGCCCGCCCGGCTCCCTCACCCGCCTGGGCGCCCTCTCCCGCTCGCCCGCCCAACGCCCTCACCCGCCCTGGCGCGCTCGCCCGCCCACCCGCCCGGCGCGCTCGCCCGCCCGCCCAAGCGCCCTCACCCGCTCGCCCGGGCGATTCCCGGAATCGCCCTGTCGCCTGTCGGGAGGGGCCGCGGGCCGCCCTGGTGGCGCGACCAAGGCAGGTGCCACCCGAGCAACCCGCGCCCGCGCCCGCACCCGACAGTCGGCAGGGCGATTCCCGGAATCGCCCTGCCGCCTGCCTGGCGGGGGCGCAGGTCGCCCGGGTCGCGCCGCTGCGCGGCGGAGCCAGGCGTCACCCGGGCAGCCCGCGGCCCCTTCCCAGCAGGCGGCACGGTGATTCCCGGAATCGTCGTGCCGCCTGCCGGGAGGCTCGCTCCGCCCCCCGGCAGGCGACAGGGCGATTCCGGGAATCGCCCTGCCGCCTGCCAGGCGGGGCGCGGCCGAGGCAGGGTGGGTCAGGGCGCCCAGGCTGCTAGGCGCGTGCCAGGCGGGTGAGGGCACGCGGGGGGGGTGGGCGGGTGAGGGCGCCAAGCGGGTGGGGGCGCCCGGGCCCGGCGGGTGAGGGCGCTCGGGCCGGTGAGGGCGCCCGGGTGGGGGGGTGGGTGAGGGCACCGGGCGAGGGGGCGGGTGAAGGTACCCGGGCCTGGCGGGCGGGCGGGTGAGGGTGTCCGGGCCGGGCGGGCAGGCGGGTGAAGGTGGGTGAGGGCGCCCGGGCCCAATGGTGGGTGAGGGCGCCAGGGCCGGGTGGGGGGGCGGTTGTGGGCGCCCGGGCTGGTGGGAGGGGGGGTTGAGAGGGTTTGGGCACGGGCGGTTGTGTGGGCCCCCGGGCGGGGGGGGGGTTGGCAGGGCGCCCGGGCCGGGTGGGTCGACGGGTGAGGGTGGGTGAGGGCACCAGGGCCGGGGGGCGGGTGAGGGCGCCGGGGCCGGGTGGGGGGTCGGTTCTGGGGGCGCGTGAGGGCGCCCGGGCCAGGGGAGGGGGGCGTTGAGAGGGTTTGGGCAGGGGGGGTTGTGTGGGCGCCCGGGCGAGGAGGGTTGCAAGGCGCCCCGGCCGGCGGGGGTTGAGAGGGCGCCCGGGCTGGGAAGGGGGAAGGGTGAGGGCGCTCAGGCAGGCGTTGGGTTGGGTTGGTAGGGATTAAAGGGGCCAGGGGTGTGGGTTGTGGGTGAAGGTAGTAAGGGTGTCGAGAGGGGGGTTAGAGGTAGGGGACAAGTCGCGCTGTGGCGCCCACCCTAGCATGTTATGGTTGAAAACATGTTAAATTTATACTTAGGAAAGAAAAATGATATTCTACCAAAAACATTAATGTGTTTTTTTTCCTCATAAACAACTTTGTTTGACACATAAAAATTTGGTTTTATTAGCATTTTTTAAAAATGTTGAAAATTGACCCTAAAAAAAAAAAATCATTATTCCAGTATCATCACTTTCATTTTGAAGCTATATTTTGCACGAAAATTTCATAGTAAAGTTCGTAGTTACTGCCATTTTTAAAACATGTTCAAAATTAACGCCTAAAAAATAAAAACATCGTTCTAGTATACACACTTTTCGTTTTTATCACTGTTTTTGATGTTTTTTTGGGGTTTTTTGGCCAGAGTTCCCGTTTTGAGTTTATAGTTCCCGTTTCAAAGTTTACATTGTTATGTATGGAAATCTATATGGATGACTTTTCTGTGTTTCGTGATTCATTTCAGGAAGCCCTTAAAAATATAGAAAAAGTACTTTTTCGTTGCCAAAAAGCTCATCTTGCCTTGAGTGATAAAAGGTGTAGATTAATGTATAAGGCAGGAGTAGTTCTTGGCCACCTCATTTCCGACAAATGTATCTAGGTTGACCCAACTAAGATAGAACTAATTTTGTGTCTTCCTGCACCCAAAACACAAAGTGAAGTGAGAGGTTTCCTAGGACATGCGGGCTACTATAGGAGATTCATTGAGAACTTTTCTAGGATAGATATCACCGTTTTTCGACTTTTAGCTAAGGATAGTGAGTTTTCTTGGTCCACAGCCTGCTAACAATCTTTTGAGACATTAAAGGAAAAATTAGTACAGGCATCAGTTTTCAAAGGGCCAAACTAGTCCCTTCAATTTCGCATTTCCTCTTATGCCTCAGATACTACCATTGGCACAGCTTTGGGACAGGAAGAAAACAAATAGTCTTATGCTATTTACTTCATCTGTAAAAACTTGTTACCCACTGAACTAAATTATATAGTAACTGAGGAGTTTTTAGCTGTGATTTTTGCTACTAATAAATTCAAGAATTACATTACAGGATATGAAGTCTTTTTGCATACTGATCATTTTGCAATAAAATATTTAATGAATAAACCATTGACTAGCAATAGAGTGACTAGGTGGTTACTTTTGTTGCAGGAATTTAATGTTACTATTGTTGATAAACTAGGAAAATCTAACGTTGTAGCAGATTATATTTCTATATTAAATAATCTAGGTGAATTAATTATTGTTGATGAGAATTTCCCTAACGCATATTTTTGTTGTGTCAACAAAACCCCGTGGTTTGCTTACATAGCCAATGATTTAGTCACTAGAAAAACACCAACTCACTTATCCGCTCGTGAAAAGAGGAATATTATACAAAAAAGTGTTGCATATTCCTGGGTTCAAGGAGACATGTTTTACATTGGACATATCTCATTATCCATAGGTGTGTAAGAGAGGAAGAAGTGTTTGAAATCTTGAAATCTACCCATGATGAACCTTGCGGAGGCCATTTCACTGATAAGAGGATTGCATACAAAAT
Source organism: Pinus tabuliformis (assembly GCA_031772625.1). Taxonomy (NCBI): domain Eukaryota; kingdom Viridiplantae; phylum Streptophyta; class Pinopsida; order Pinales; family Pinaceae; genus Pinus; species Pinus tabuliformis. The sequence goes on from CM062811.1 coordinate 585,087,598, forward strand.
TCTTTGAGTTGGCTATTTTTGGTCGTCCTTGTTTAAGGAAGCCAAACAATATGTCAACTGATTTGATTATTGTCAATGAATGGGTCAGTCGAGACAAGCCAATGAGATACCTTTATGTCCCCAGGTTATGATTGAGCCCTTTGAAAAATAGGCTATTGATTTTGTGGGACCTATAAACCTGACATCTTTAAATAAAAATCATATATTGGTTTGTACAGATTTTGTTACAAAGTGGGTAGAAGCTAAAGTTGTTTCTTTTGCTACTGAAAAAGTTGTTGTAGACTTTTTATTTACTGAAACCTTTACTATATTTGGTGTGCCTATAGAAATTGTTTCTGATAATGGACCGCAGTTTATTTCTAATCTGGTACAGGGTGTGATGGAGCAATATAGAATTCGACACATGAAATCTACACCGTACCACCCGCAAGAAAATGGCCAAGTGGAATCCAAAAATAAGGTAATTGAGTCCATCCTCACCAAGATAGTGAACATGCATAGGAAGGATTGGGCTAGTAGATTACCACAAACCTTATGGGTATATCGGACCACTTGGAGGAACAGCACAGGATATACACCATATCAGCTAGTGTAGGGGAAAGAAGTCCTTTTTTTGATAGAGTTCTAGATCAAAACCTTTCAGATTTCAGTTCAATTGGGGACAGATCTCTCAGAGGCACAACAGCAGCATCTACTACAGTTATGTTGGGCGTGGGATCTCCCCAAGGCAAGTGTTGGGGCTTAAAACCCAAGTTTTGACTAAATCCATTATAAAGACTCTACGATTTGTGGGCGCAGAGTGTGAAGTTGTAATAAAGTCATAGGGTTGTCCACCCTCATATTTGTAATGTATTGTTGATTTGAGATATCTACCCATGGTCCATAGACCATGGGATTGTATTAACAGAGCGAGGCTCTAAGTGTAATAAAGGGAATGGAGACATGGAATGATGATCATGGAATAAAAGCATAGCAGAATATTTGAAACGTAAAGTCTAGTTTTGGGTCGTAGAGTAGGATAAGGCTCTGCAGCTGAGTGCGCAGAGGCTTAGTAGTCCGTAGCTGAGTGCGTGGACCCCTGCAGCTAAGTGTGTAGGGCAGGTTGAGTCTGTAACCGTTGGAAGAATTAATAAAGAGAAGTTTTACCATATTTCTATGTTTCTTTTCTTGTTTTATGCATTGGACTCTATTAGGTATGAATTGCAAGTTTAATGTTTATTTAATGCGTAAACTTATATAAATGTGTTGAGTAAGTGAATATAAGATAAGGTATCTATTTATGTGAAGATAACTAACATTTATAAGAAGATAAGTAAGATCCAAGGTGTGACTTGAGGAAATAGTGTAGATTGCTACTCCAGCAGCGCGAAAGCCCCACAGCCCCTGCTTAGGGCTACATGAAGGTGAATATAATAGGGTGAAAATGCCCCACAGGTCTGGGAAGTGTTCGAAGGTATTTACAGTTGGACTAAATCAACCCCTCAGACATCTCAAGGGTGTGTAAATCTGGTTCCAACATCCCCTCCATACTGCGTCGGGTGAGACCTCAATCCGCGCTCCACAGACTATTGTCAAAAGGCCAGTAGTACAGGGATTTGTTTGGCTAATTAACTCTGAACCTAGGTCAGGCCCTAACAAGCCAACAAATGGTTCCATTGTCGGGACCAGAATCTGCATAGAGATGTCTGATGTCAAATTATTGTAATCCAACTAAGAAAGAAAGTGAAGCTTGGTTGGACAGGAGAATTCACGAGTTCTCGGTGTAGGAGAACAGGAATACACGACTATCAAAAGAAGAGTGGTTAGACTGCTACCTGTACACAAAGATCCACGAAATTTTCTTCGCATCTTTCCCTATTGAGATGTATGAGTGGATCGCGAAGTTAGAACATAGCTAAGGAAGGTGCAAGCTCGACAGTCCTATTGTATGGACCCCAGAGTTGGTGCGCAGATTAGAAGCATCGGAGGATAAGATCGAGTGCACTATTGATCACTAGCTCGATTGAATTATAGGAGGATTCAAAACTGAGTTCGCAATAGATACTTCAGTGAGATATAGCAAGGCGGAGCGATGCTTCCTCAAAGGGCCGTGAGGTAAGTAAATTAAGTCTCTGAACACTTGGATTAAAATGCTACTGTGTGAAATTGGATTATGAGAATACATTGATGTTCAGGTCTACACAAAGTGGGAGAATTTATAGAAATGAAGGTAGTACAAAACTAGAAACTAGCCCCTTGATTTCACCTCGACGAGGGGACGAGGAGGAGCTTACGAAGGTCTCACCAAGAAGTGCGATCAATTTGATAAGGCAGAGGATTCTACGCATACCACCCCCACCACCACCACCACAAGTTTCACCACCTTCACCCCCATCTTCGCCCATACCACCTCCACCACAACCGCGAAGCAATATGGCAAGTGTGATAAAGTTTCTAGTGTTCAAGGGAGTAGGAAATGAAGATCCGAACCAGTTTTGGTTCGTGATAAGAGATGTATGGGCAGTGCAGGGAGTCACAGATGATAATATAAAGAAATCGATGTTGGTTAGTGCTCTACAGGATCGCACGCTGACCTGATATATCACGCATTCTAATGACAATCCGAATGCAGGGATCACAGATATCCAAATTGCGCTGAACAGCGAATTTAGCAGGCAGAAGTCAGAGGCACAGTCGATCATTGGGTTCAAGGAGATCATGATGCTACCAGGTGAGACCCCTGGGAATTAGATCAGAGATTGAAGTGCACAATTCATGAAGCTAATATGACTTTGACGAATGGACAGCACCGTGAATGGTTTGTAGCATCGTTAACGCCGCATTTAAGGAACGTGTTGTCACAACAAATGTTAAGGACTTATGCAGAGGCCTTGGAGATCGCGATGAGGCTGCATGAGACCCCGATACAGGATCCTAACATAGGATTTCAACAGATCCATGTGCAGTTGAAAAACTTATGCCTTGAGATGCAGAGTCTGAAATAGGACAAGACAACTCGCCCGGAAGTGTGCGAAGAAGTATGGTGTGTTAAATGTAAGGGTCAGGGTCATGACAAGGACCACTGCCTAGTGTTCGTGAATTACCTCATGGGAGGAGGACTAATGTCGTTAAGACCAGAGACATAAGTAGGACCTATCACGGTGCCTGCTTTGTGGTGTGTGATTTGTCAAATAGGAGAAAAGCATGCTACAGACAACTACCACTTGTTGCAGAAGTACACACAGAATTCGCAACAGTTTTTCTGTAATTTTTGTACATCGGTTGGACACGATGAGTGCACTTGTAGAAGCTATGAGATGATGATGGATAGGACTCCCACCTACAGAGTTTAGGCTGAAACGCGGCCCCTTGACCAGAATGCAGGAGTGGCGCGAACCGTATTTCAGGGGCGCAGACGAGGCCGAGGTGGGGGAGGACTTGGAAGATGTTGCAGATAATTGATATGTTACAATTGCGGGGGGGTGGCAGGACATTATGCCCGTGATTCTACGAATCCTACGTGTCCATCATGTCTATATTGTACCTTTTTTAATGATTATATGGAGGATTGTCCCACACTGATAGCAAGGCTGCGCGACAAGGGAGCGCTCCAACCTCCCCAACTCAGAACCTGCAAATGATGAGGCCTTAGCCGTGCGAGGAAGACCCTAACGTGAACATTGTGCTCCGAAGTGGAATTATGATAGGTGATGATAAAAGCAAGCAGCTAGAAGATAGTACTTGGGTTCGCAAGGGTCTGACATAAGAACCAGAGTTTGATTTGGAGCGCACTAAGGAAACCTTCATGGAAGTTAGGAAGAGCTTCATTAATGCCTCCACTTTAGGAAGCAAAGATAGACTGAAGCCAGAAATGGACCCCTCAATGCTCATGACATTCCTAGAAACATGCATGAAGCTACTGTGTGATAGCAAGGTTGTAAAGGGATTGCAGGAACACATAAATATATGTGTTGGGACCACGCTAGGAGAATCGCATGTAGTCCGAAAGATTGGAAAGCATGCAAAAAGGTGATGAGCCCTAGAAATGGGTAACTATATGGGCTCATTCTGCCTATTATTTTCATTTAATCCACCATCCCAATAGTTTGTGCATGTTTTTGAATATATTTATGTCAATAGAGTGAATGGGGATGGTCACTTTGCCATGTAGTCTAATGAGTGTTTATTGCAGATTTTTTTGGACAATTTTGGACAAGGATCGGGTATTTATGAGAAAAATGACAGCCAAACTCAAGGAAACAGGGATGAGGACTTATAGGAGGCGTGTCCCCTTCATTAAATGACCCCTTCCTCAAATTCTTCATCAACAGCTCAGAGTACAAAGGCCCACATTGATGATTCCAAGGGGCAGCCAAGCAAGTCAAGTAGGGTTGTTGTTATCTTCAGTTCTAGGTAGCCGACTTCTTTAAGTTTAGGAGGACTGTTGGGAGTCCCCACTTGTATAAATAAGAAGGCTTCAAGCCTCAGTAGTTTAGCTATTTCATAGTATATTTTCGCACTGTTGTTCAGCCTTGTACTCAGCTCATTTTCGAGCTCTTTTTGAAGACAGTTTTGTGATGTAACTGCTATTTTTTTATCAATGAAGATGAATCAAGTTTTCAACCAGCACTGATCTTTTCTAGAGGGATGAAGCTCTTCGTTAGGGCCCAACCCAAGTTTCCCAGCACCTCCTTTGTGTACTTATATTCTTTTACTTGCATTCATAAGATAATTTATGTTGTTTAGGTTAATCTTGCTTTGTTAAATCAGGTTGCCTTTGATGGTTAGAATAGTTGTTTTTGCTTTAAGTTGCTTAAGTAGTTCGCTGCAAATAACAGTAAAATATCCAAAAAGGCCACCAGCAAGTCTTGATCTCCTTTCTCCCTCCTTGGGACCATGATTTGAGGTCAAGGCACTACTGCTGCCACCAAAAACACAGTTTTTGCTCCTCCAATGCAATTGCTAGTGTGATATTTTGAGTTGGAGAAGTTGATATTAGTTTCAAATGCTTAGATCATTTCATGTTCATTTATCATGGTTTTCTCGCATAATCTTCTATTCATAAAGTTATGTTCAGCATTTTTCTGGTTTTAGGTCAGAATTAGGTTAAGACAAAACTCTATTTTTCGGTTCTTGCTTTGGTCAGTTTTGAGAAGTGTGCAGCTCTCTTGTAGAACATCCCAGCTTATCATTCCTCCATAACGTAGCCTGTGCCAATTCATCTCTCAAATATTTCCCCACTCTTTTGCCATATTTCGCCAATCTACCCTAATTCCTGCATTTTTCCATAAAGTTGCTTTCTTGCCTTTTGAACATATCCAACCAACTCCTTTGGCCTTGATCCTCATTGAAAAAGTTCGAGACCCCTCAACACCTTCATCAAACCTTCATCTCCCCTTTCCCATCATTCTTCCACCTTCAAACCTCCAAAAACCACTTTCGGCCTCCTCTTGTAGATCCTCCTATAGATCCTCCTGTAAATCCCCTAAAGCCTCCTGTAGAATTTCCTGCGAGTGATTTTTCGAAATCTGATAGTAATGCAAGTCTCCATAAGGGTACTAAGGACTTCTTAGGACCCCTCCACACTTTCCTCACCATCTACAAAAGCCAACTCCATCTCCCTTTTCCACCAAACCTCTGCACAAGTCACAACCAGTCAAACCATAAGCATAATAATTCCACATAAAAATACTCAAAAGTACAAAAAGATGATTTCTTCTCATTTCTCTTTAGAAGTAGCTTGAATAAATGCAATTTTCATTTTTAGTAATCAATGGCACCCATTTCAGTAGTTTCCATCTCTTTTCTTGCACAACCAAGATTTTCTAGGGTTTGTGTTCCATTTCCGTTTCCTTCTCTTTCTGCAAGTAGAATAGCCCCTGTAGAGTTAGTTTCCTTTTATCCCAATTAAATCTTCTTCTAAGAAATCATAGAAGTTGGCTTAAGCTCCTAACGAACTTGCGCCAGCTGTTCAAGTGACAGCCTACAGTAAGAGCTAGTACTTATGCATACAGCACCGTCACTTCCAAGTTTGTTACGAACTACCGGGTTGATAAAAGTAAAGAAGGAATCCCCAGGAGTTGCAGCATTATTGCTGCAATACTGAAGCTCACCACTCTTTTTGGCGTCGTTGCCGAGGAAGTGTCAGCGTATTTTGTGATTACTGCTTTTCTTCTATTTTCTACTGCATCATTCTACTAAGTAGTTCATTTCAGCAAAAGTAGATTAGTTGTTTCATTTCCATTCTGCAATTTCAGTTCTGCAAAAAAAGATTAGACATTTCATACTTTCATTTCAATTCTGCAACTTCATTTCAGCAAGCGTAGATTAGGCATTTCCTGCTTTCATTTCAATTCTGCAATTCCATTTCAGCAAGCGTAGATTAGGCATTTCCTTCTTTCATTTCAGCAAAGTAGATTAGTCAACTCTTGCTTTCATTTCAATTCTACAATTTTCATTTCAGCAAGGTTTATTTCTGTTAGTTGCAATTTTTTTTTTAATCCATTTCAGTTTTGTAGGTACAAGAAAAAAAAAACAAAAAACACCCAAAAAAGAGATTTCCTTTCATGCCTCATAGGAATAAAGACAATTCAGGAAAATTCCTACCCAACACCCCCACCACATCATTGAGTTACCCTTCTCTCTTCTTTGGTGGCAGTGATCCAGAAGAACCTATAGGTGAACCTCTAGATATATACGAAGATCCTATAACAGAAGAAGAGCAAAAAACCATTCCTCCTGAGACCATGGCTGAAAACAGAAACATTAGAGGAAATGGGGAAAGAATAGAAGGTGCCTTTCCTATCCAAGAGACCAATGGGGACACAAAAATGAAAAACATAAGCCCTTCAACCTTACCTTACTTCCATGGATTGACTACCGAAGATCCTCATACCTTCTTGTTTGAAATTGTTGTTCTCTGTCGAACCTATGACTATGTAGAAGACGAGCAAAAGTTGAAACTATTTCCTTCTACCCTCAGGGATGCGGCCTTGCGCTGGTTCATGGGGTTACCTCGAAACAATATCACAACTTGGGCTCAGATGCAGCAAGCCTTTAACAACAAATGCCAGGACTATTGTAGGTCAAAGGATACCAAGGAAGAAATCTTTCGAAGGACCATGGGAAGTGAAGAATCTTTAGAAGACTATGAAGAAAGGTTTCAACTTAGCTATAAAAGGGTCAGGTGCACACTTGACCCCAAATCTCTGAATTTGGTTCTGCTCAGAGGAGTCCCTGAAGACCTTCTTGATACCCTCCATTTACTAGCTGGGGGAGACATCTACCAACTACCTTATGATGACATAAAGACTGTGTTTAGAAACCATTCCAGGTTAGCTAGAAAGAGAGGTAGGGGAAGTCAACCTTTAGCCAGTACATCCTCATCTAGTTCATCCCTTAGAAATGAACTTGAGAATCGGTTGGAAGATTTCAAGAGTGAGGTGAGTTCTTGCCATGCAAATGGATACCTTGCATATCAAAAGGAAACAAGAGGAAGTTGAGAGGGATTTGGCCATATTTTGTCCCAAGTGCACTAGAAAGCACCCTAAGAACGAGTGTCCATTGCACTCTATAGAGGTGTGTTTAATCTGTGAAGAAGATCATCCTACGAATCAGTGCCCTTCCTTGCCCGGAATCAAAGCTGCATATCAGGGCGTTGAAGGAGCCACTGAACCACTCTATTTCATGAACCAAAGGAGGCCACATGGACCCAGACCTTACCAGCAGGGGATGCAAGGGACATCCTAGAACTATTACAACCCCAATCAAGCCACTTCCATGCCTTCTTGGGGTCCCCCTAGTCATCCTTCCTGGTCCACACCCCCTCCTTGGTCATATCCTCCTCAATACCAGGCTCCACCAGTTGCTCATGCATTTCACTCTTATGCTCAGCTACATCCTCAGTGGAATGCATCTCATCATGGGTGGAGGCCCCAGTATAACTCTCCTCCCGCTCTTTTGCCTCCACCACCTGCTCAACCACAACCGTTACCTCCTGTTCCACCAAGACAACCTCAAATACCTACTCAACTGAAACCGAACCTTAACAACAGACGGGCCTAGCAGGTATATAGTGGAGAAACATCATGCCCGACCTATGCTGTGGAGATTCAGGAGATTAACCTATGATCTGGGAAGGTTCTCCCAGATAGCCAACCTCCTCCTAAGGAGGATGAGGAATAAAAACAGGAAAGTGAACCAAAAGTCACTCCCCCCTTTCCTGAGAGACTAACTGGAACCACCCAACCAACCCCAGAAGAAACTGAACTTCTGGGAGAATTGAAACAGTTATGTGTAAGGATACCACTTCTCCAAGCCATAAAGGATGTGCCTATATACAACAATATGATCAACGAGAAGTGCTTCAGGCACCCAGGTAGGCGCAAGAGAGATGCTCCAACTATCAATGTCATAGGACAATTGTCTGACGTGATGTTGGGGCAGGTGATCTGTCCGAAATATCTAGACCCTGGGAGTCCTGTAGTCGATGTCCACATCAATGGCACCGTAATCCCCCATACCTTGATTGATCTAGGGGCTACCATTAATGTGATGACCAGGGACACTATGCTCAAACTCAACCTTCAGGGTTCCCTGAGAAAGACCTCCATAGTACTGGAGTTAGTAGACCACTCCACCGTGACCCCTAAGGGGATTGTCGAAGATGTAATGGTCTCTATTGATTCCTGGGAGTACCCTGCTGATTTCCTGGTTCTCCAGCTGAAGACAAACCTCACCGGGTATCCTCTCATCCTGGGAAGACCTTGGTTGGCTACTGCAGATGCCTACATCAGTTGTCGAGCTGGGAACATGACTGTTGGATAGGTAAATCCCCTCTGCGGACAGAGGCGATCCCACTAGCCTATAACAGAACTAGCCACAATCAAACCATGCTGCTACGCAAGTTCCTAGTTATGCATCAAAGGTGAATCAAGAAGACCAACTTGGAGTCCAACGCTATGATTGAAGTAGAGTTGATATCCCCGCTCCCTCGCTCCATCAGATCATAAATGAACACCTACACATGCAAAGGAAGAGACAGATACCAACATAACAGCTACCAAGGCACAACTATATTTCAGTCGGAAAGGAAATAAATCAACACATCACCATAATAGACAATGAGATTGGAACTATAATAGTAGTCGCTCATCAATTAATAGTAAACAGGAAGAGTTACAACCATTGTTCTGACGCTGACCCTCTCCTGGCTGGGCGAGTAACTATATGTGTCTTGCAATGCATCTCCTCTCCGGCAGCATAACCTCTCTAGCACTCACTAGCATTCCTCCAAGAACTCAACATCTAACACTCCATGACTAATCATTATCACTCTAATCACTAGCTTGTCAAATGCATAGGGACAAGCTTATATAGATGAAGAAGGGAGGAGGATACGATGATCCGGGACACCTTTTGTGGATTAGCATTATCCTCAAAAGCCATTAAAGATGGATATAGGATAAAGCTCAACAAAATACTGATTTTTTATCCTCAGAAAAGCTCCATGTAATGAAGGAAACAACAGTCGGACGTGCGTTAAGGCAAAAAGCATGACCAAATTTGGTTGGCGTGACTGCTGCTCTAAGACAGAGCGCCAATGGTCGCGCCCTCTTTTGAGGATCTCCATCATTGGCGCGGGTAAGATGCTGTGGACTTGCGCCAATGGAAAAAGAGCACTCTTCAGGGATAATCTGTAGGAAGTGTCTTCAGGGAACATGAAGTACATACTCAGGGGAACATAATGTAAGTGTTTTTAGACTTTGTCACTTCTTATAGCTCCCAGGATGAGTCCTCCAAGGTACGACAAGAGGAGTAACAGGGATGGTGACAAATTACTGTGTAACATGTTATCACTTAGGACTATATGTATAAGAAAAGTTTTTTGCATATAATCCTTTGTCCTAGTTCAATGTCAAAAGTCTGTGTCAAATTGTTTTCGTTTTATGTTTCTTACTTAGGGTTGGAGCTTTAAAGGTGTTTGATTTAGATTATACTCGAATCCTATTGGTCCTCTTCCACCATCATGGTTTCCTAAGTCATGTCTTGTCTTATCCTAGTCACCGATTCTTTCCGTGATTTCACAGCGTAATCTCCTATTGGCCAGTTTCGCAGCGTAATCATTGTTTAGCCATTCCGCAGCGCATTATCATTAAGCCGTTTCGCAGCACATTATTAGAATTCAAAACTAACCGCGCTGCAAAATCGTGGATTCGTGCATTTCGCAGCGAATCTGTCCCAAAGTGTCAAGTCTGTTGATGAGTCACCAATTCCGTCCTCTCATGTCAGTTTGTGTACCTCCCGTAGCATGTCTAAACGCTCATTAGTCAATACTCCACCAATAGATTTGTTGAAATGCACAGAAATATCATTCCAATGGATTTTACCGTGCATGGATCTTTATGATGATCGTAAGTGATGCATAAGTGACAAGCTCGTATGATGATGTAATTGAGTTTTCAAGCAAGGCTGTTTTCAAGTGAGCCTGATTACAAGCGAGGCCGAGTTAAAGAGAGTTGAACCGCCATTTCAACTGAAGCTGTTGGTCATTGTGTGTGTGAAGATTTCAAAAGCAAAATGGAGAGGAAAGAACACAGATCTGGAAAATGCCAGAGGACCGAACCTGAAGGTTTGGACATAGCATTGAGAGATGAGGGCATGAAGAAAGCATTCAAGGATGTCGGGTGCTGGAACTTTTGTAAAAAGCTGCAAGGAGGACATGCGCAGGTAACCAAAGAGTTTGCTTTAAACTTCACCGGTTTAAATTCAAAAATAGCTATGTTGGAAGTTCAAGTGTCTCCGGAGGCAATAGCTGCTATAACAGAGATCCCAAGAGGGCGACAAGAATGGTTTAAGAATTTTAAGTTTGATATGAATCCATGCAAAGAGTTTTTAAAAGAGGCATATGTGAATGAAGACCTAACAAAAGCAGTGCCCAGAAACTATGTCAAGGAGCATTATGCCCTTCTTCTCACCTGTATTCAGAAATACTTGACCTGTGAAGGAAGATACAATAAGATCTACTCTTATCACTTCAAGCTGCTTTTACATTTCACTGGGAAAGCTTCCATAGATATTCCTTTTTACTTATTTCGCAGTTTGAGTAAAATGTGTGATAAGGTGCAGTTGAGGAAAGAGGATTGTGAAACCTCTTTGTTTCACCATGGTTTGGTTAAATTGTTAGTTTTAGATGGCCCCCAGAAGATAGGCAAAGACTGGAATTCGTTCATCTTCATGGCTGGTTTCCAAAGCAAAACTGGCCTTACTCCACAACCAGTCAAAGAACTCACGATAGCTGAGCTTCAAAAAGAGGCAAGAGATAAAAAGCAAGCCAAGTCACAGCTAAGAAAACCAGTGAAGCCCCTGATCATTAGAGAACAACCTCAGCAATCAACAAAAGAGGAAGCTCAGCATAAGAGGACTGTACCTGAAACAAGTAGAGCTGAAACAGTGTCAAGGGTAAGGACAAGAAGCCAAGTAAGTAAAGAAAAAGGTAAAGCCATAGCTGTTGAAGAAAACCCAGTATATAAGGCAAGCCTGAATGATTTATTGGAAGCCATTGAGTTTGAGCAAATTGAACCAGTGCATATTGATCTGACACAGTCATCACCAGAAAGTACCAAGAAGTCTAAGGCCTCAAAAAGGCTGAAGTTTGATGAGCCAGGTGAAGAATTCATTTTCAAACCCAGAAGACCTATTACAAGGAAACAAGTAAAGGAAGCTGAGAAATTGCCCAGAACAGAGGAAGCTGAGAAATTGCCCAGAACAGAGGAGGCAGAGAAAATTAAGCAAAAAGACACAAATAGAACAGTCATCATATCTCAAGGAGGTAATATTATAGCTATAAGGAACTAGTTAGAAGCAGCTAAACATGAGATTGCTCAGGTGAAGAATGCCACTAGGGAGTCTGCAGTCAGGTATGCCAATTATCGTAAAGCTGTATGGAAAGGAAGTGAAAACCTAGTAAACCAGTTGGATTCAGTAGCCGATGTTTACACATGGACAGTTCCAGCAATTAAGGAGGCCAAATTCATCAGAAAGATAAATATGCATCTAAGAGCTGAAAATAAAGCTATGAGGAAGAAAGTTGAAGACTTGAAGGCGCAGCTAGGCCAGTTAGCTGCTAAATGAAGTTGTTGTTCAAAGAAAGGTTTTGTTCCTAATTTTGTCAAATTTTTGCTTAGTTTTATTATTTTGAGGACATGTAGATCCCTGCTATATGTATCAAAGATCAAAAGGAGTTTTGGCAATCAAATGTCTAGGCAGTAATACCTCAAGGCAAAGACAAGTTGTTTAAACAATTCAGCAGTTTCGTAGCGGGCTACGAAACTGTTGTAGGTGGTGTTTTCAACGCAGACAAACAGTTTGGTAATATGTGCGGAAATTTTCAAAGGAAACACCTAAAGAATATGTAAGAGACCAAATGAAGCCATCACAACCATTCAGATCAAGACAGCTGTACCTTTAAAAGGTGAAATGCTTTAACTCAAGTTTGAAGTTTCTGTTATAAAGCCACTTTATTACCGGTCATAGGGTATTGAATGAGTTGCATATAAGGAATTTTGGCTTGCACACTTGGCCATCAATGAAGCCTCCAACACATCAGGAACATGGTGGTGTGCTATATTTTTGGGTTATTAAAAGGGATAAAAAACATGCTGCTGTATATTCGAAGTTATGGAGGCCTGGAACCGAAAAACAAGGGATATCACCTAACATCACTGAGCAGTTAAAGCATTCAGCATCTGAGGCCAACATGGAGCATTAAATACTCATCTCAGCCATCTCAGCCAAACTGAAAGGAGACCAGGTGTCAAAGAACAAGAAGGAATCATTCTACGAAGAAGATAGAGTTAGAGTCATAGTCAAATTAGAACTCTTTAGAACTCCAGTTAGCACTAATTGTATTTAATAGTTTGTTGCAAAGCAGATAGGTGTCATGAAAAGTAGTTGTTGAAATCCCCTCATGATGGAGGAGGAATCTCGAATTAGGTAGAATAAGAATTCTATATATAGCTAAGACAGTGATGTAATGAGGGTTGGATATTTTATAAAACAGAGGACTGTTTTGGCTTATGTAAAAAACAGAGTTCAGTAATATAAATAACTGTTTTACTTCTCAGGATTCACAAGGGATTTTCTTGTTCATAATGTGTGATGGTATATTTTCTCTAGTGTTCTTTTACAGTTGTACAAATGCATAATCACTCAGAATTCATTGATCATGCTCTGACTTCCTGTATGTCTTTGTAAACTGTGGTTTTATATAAGTGGTATTCTGAACATCCAAATGCTAAATGCCCTGACTTCTATGTAAGGCATCATCATTGTTTGCTGTAGTATGTTTGACTCCATAGGCCCAATGGAAACTTATGTAATGTTTGTCCAGCCTTCATTATTTATCAATGTTATTCACAAGAGTTAGCCATCTTATTAATAGTCAAAATCAAAAATCCTTTGAGAGAGCCCTCTCAGGCTAAGGAGGCTAAGCCTTAGTCTAAAGAATGGTGTGAAATAGTTACTTGAAGTCTTCTTGGGTTGCAGCCTTCCAGGGCTTGATTTTGAGATAACATTTTGGTGCGTCTGCCGGGAGCCTGAAGATTACTCATTCCCGAAATTATGAAGCTGAACTTCTGAAGGTAGCAGGAGCTCAGAAAGGTTTTTGAGGCTGCATTCTACCTTGGTGACTCCATTCAATCTTAAAGTTAAAAAGGTGGCTTCGAGAGGGAGATATACAAGGAGTAATCCTGACCCAAACCCACCTAGTCCTGTGGATAATCCCAACATTATCTCAAGGAGTAGACAAAGATTTTCTGATATACCAGGTACTTCAAACATTTCAAAATCTTTGTTTCCTGAATTTTCTAGAAGTCCTGAAGATAAAATTGTTGATGATAAAATTCAAGAGGTATTGTTGAGGTCTGAAAACGAAGAGGAGCTTATTGGAATTATTTTAGATTTACAAAAGAGAGGCATTGATACTTCATCTTTAGTGTCACAAAAAGATAAGGAAGAGTTTTGGGAGGTTGTTACTTTAGAATTGCTATTAGAGGAAGAGGACTTGAATCAGCTCAAAGAGCTTGACCCTTTTGAGGTTTTGCTTAAATCTAAAACTGGTTTACCTCTCCCAAATTGGAGTTCTTTTGTCAGTGGTTTACAAAGTCCAAATAGCCCTTTTCGTACCCATACTTTATCTTCTGCCTCTGCTAGTTCAAATAGTCCTCAAACAACATCTCATACTAGTTCTGGTTCCACTGGTCATACAATACTTGTTATCACTGTTCCTCCATTCACTATGGCTATACCTGCTAGGTATGCCCCTCTAGCTCTCCCTGTTGTTTTGCATGATCTTCCTAGTAAATATGCTGCCATAATTCCAACATGGGGAGGAGATGAAGATATTACAGCCGAGGAACATGTAGATAGGTTCAATGATTTTGTTGACAGGGAGGAAGTGGATGATGAAGATGTAAAATTAAGACTGTTTGCTCAAACTTTCATTGGGGAAGTCAGAAAATGGTTTAAAGCCCTTAGAGCTGGAAGCATTCATAGTTGGGTAGAATTTGAAGACAGCTTTCTAAGGAAATGGGGAAACAGAACTAACCCTGTCCAAGCCCTTACTGAGTATAACAATCTTAGGAGAGCTCCAGAGGAAACTGTTCAAAGTTTCTCTAAGAGGTTTAACAAAGTTTATAATTCTATTCCAGCTCATCTGAAGCCTCCTGGAGCTTTGGCACAATTGAGATATGTTGAGTCCTTTGATTCAGATTTCTCTCTTTTACTCAGAGAAAGAGAGTCTACCAATCTTGCTGACATGCAAAATGATGCAATTAAGGTAGAAGTGAATATGCTTGCTGCTAAGAAATCAAAGATGGCAAAGACAAAGATAAAGGAAGAAGAAAAGCCTTCTACCTCTGCTCAAGAAGACAAGTTTGAAACAATGATGAAAACCATGGAGAAATTGATGGACCGATTAGCTCTTGGGAATACTTCTGCTCCTCAAGCACAGCAAGAACCTCAATTCAGGAACCCTCAATTCAGAAGGCCTCAGAATCAGCAAAGGCCAAGAGACAACAGAAATCAGCAGGCAGATCCTCCAGTGAGACCTCCTTTCCAACAAAACTTGGTGGATGAAGAAGAAGAACCTGAAGTCCCTGAGGAATCTATCCATTGCTTTGATGAAGAAGATTCAGGAATTTTCTTAACTAAGGAGGATCATGATGAGTCTAGCATGATAAAATCAGAAGAAGAGCCTTCAGATTTCTTAAAGGGTTATCAGCATGCTATATTTGAGATACAGAAGCAGTACAATCTTAGGAATAGAGATGTTCCTATCACAGCAAACAAGGCACAGCCCAAGAAGAATATCTCAAAGGCAGTTGAGGATAAGAAGGAAAAATCAAAGGTGGTTGAAGGAAAAGGTGATTCTCCTCTTGATAAAAAGGATATTCAAACTCCTTCTCCTTCTAAAGAAATTGAAAAGTCTACTTCTGTTTTTAACATTGAGAATGAGATTGCAAAAATTAAAATATCAGTTCCTTTCAATGAAATTCTCAAGGTAGACAAATACAGAAACAAGATTGTTGAAATGCTTAATTCTCCACCAGGAGTGGCTGATATCCTAAGTGTACAAGAGGATAGTCCAATTATCTGTTTAGGACCAAGACTTGAGGATGAACAAAATGATGAGTTTCCCCCCTTTTACATAAGCATTAATATTCATGAGATGACTTTACATAATTCTATGTTGGATTCAGGGGCATCACATAATCTCATGCCTAAGTTAATTATGGAAAGACTGGGGTTAGAAGTAACCAGACCATACAAGGACTTATTTTCCTTTGATTCAAAGAGAGTTTATTGCATTGGTTTAATAAAGGATGTTGTTGTGGCACTCACACAAATCCCAGCAAAAACAACTGTCATGGACATTGTTGTTGCAGATATTCCACCTAAGTTTGGGATGCTCCTTTCAAGGTCATGGGCAGCGAAAATAAAGGGTACCATGCAAATGGATCTAACATATGCTACCATCCCAGTGTTTGGTGAACAAAGGAGGTTGTATCGTGAAACAAGGATGGCCTACATGGTGAGCAGCAAAGAAAAGCCTCAGAATTTTCCCATTTACTCATGTGATACTGGTCTTGGTTCAGCTATCCTTTTCAATGAATCAGTTGGGAGAGAATTAGAAGATAAACCTGCAGAAAATCAGAGTCATGAAGGACAGCAAGGAGATGAAAAGGATATCATGGGCTGTTGGTCATTGTACTTTGATGGATCAGCAGGAAAATAAGGGGCAGGAGCTGGCATTTGGATCACTAGTCCAACTGAAGAAAGTAAGTTTCTCTCATACAAATTAAATTTTGATTGTACCAACAACATGGCTGAGTACGAATCTCTAGTTTTAGGTCTGGAAGCCTTGATAAAGTTGAAAGCCAAAAACATTGTTGTTTGTGGAGATTCTGAATTGGTAATTAAACAAATAGAGGGTGCATATCAAACCAAGGATGCAAGAATGAGAGCATACAGAAATTTAGTGTTGGAGATGTTAGAAAAATTTCAGACTTACTCTTTTAGCATCAAAACTAGAGACCAAAACTCTATTGCAGATTCTCTTGCTGTTTCAGCCAGTTTATTTGTCATTCCTAAGCACTCTTCTGATAGTTATGAGGTGGAGGTTCGCCATAGACCAGTCATACCAGATAATATCATAAATTGGCAAGTTTTTGAGGATGACCAGCAGGTAAGAAATTTCATTGAATTAAAAGAAGAGTTTGAGCACAATCAAATAGATCAGCAGAACATGTTAGTAGAATTAAAGGAAGGTTTTGAAGTCTTACAGTTACAAAATAATTTAATCCCTAAAGGCCTCATTCCTTTGGAGAAATTATTTGATCAAAATGATGTGTTCAAAGCACCAAGACTGCAAGCTAATGAGGAGGAAGTGGAAAGCTGTAATTTAGGTGACTCAGTAGTGCCTAAAATAGTCAAGATTTCAAAGTTCCTTTCAGCTGATATGAAGACTAAATATGTTGAAATGATGAAAAAATTCATTGATGTTTTTGCATGGAGCTATGCTGATTTGAAACAGTATGATTCTTCAATCATACAACATACCATCCCAATTAAGCAAAATGAGAAGCCTTTTAAGCAGAAATTAAGGAGGATTAATCCTCTTCTAATGCCACTGATTGAAAAAGAGGTGAAAAAGCTTTTTGATGCCAAAATTATTGTTCCAATCAGATTCTCAAATTGGCTTGCTAACTTGGTACCAGTTAGGAAAAAGAATGGGGAGATCAGAATTTGTATAGACTTCAGGAACTTAAACAAAGCTTCATTGAAGGATAATTACCCTCTTCCCAAAATGGATTTCATTTTGCAAAACATTGTTGGTTCACAAAGGATGTCTATGCTTGATGGCTTCTCAGGGTACAATCAGATTCTTGTTCACCCAGATGATCAGGAGAAGACAGCTTTCACTACACCTTGGGGAACATTCATGTATGCAAAAATGCCCTTTGGCCTCATGAATGCTGGAGCAACTTTCCAGAGAGCAATGGACATTGCTTTTGCTGAAGAAAAGGACAAATCAGTGGTGGTTTATCTTGATGATATCACAGTTTTCTCCAAAAAGGAAGAAGACCACTTAAAGCACCTTGAAAGGGTCCTACTGAAATGTAGGAGGTTTGGTATTTCTCTAAACCCAACCAAAAGTATTTTTGCTTTAACTTCTGGCAAACTGCTTGGACATATTATTTCTGAAGAGGGAATTAGGATTGATCCTAATAGAGTTAGTGCAATTCAAAAGTTAGATTTACCAAGAAGTAAGAAGGAGATTCAATCTTTTCTTGGGAAAGTTAACTTTGTTAGAAGATTTATTCCTAATTTTGCTGAAGTGGTTAAGAACATAACAAAGATGTTAAAGAAAGGAGCAGATTTTAAATGGACACCTAAAGCAAAGAAATCATTTGAAGAAATTAAGAAAGCACTTACTCAAGCACCAGTACTCATCAGCCCGGATTTTACCAAGGAGTTTCTGATCTTCACGTTTGCTTCTGAAGACACAATTGCTGGAGTTTTATTGCAAAAAGGAAGTCAAGGTACTG